>JAVJIX010000005.1:5735000-6335000 GCA_036785185.1 Paratrypauchen microcephalus | reverse complement strand
TCCCATTTCAAATAAATAAATGTAATTGTTTTTAGTATCCCAATTATGGCGTTCAGACATGTCTTTGGAAGATTAAACTGCAAGTTTTTGTTATTTAAATAATAATAATAATAGTAATAATAATAATAATAATAATGATAATACATTTTATTTATTAGGTGCCTTTCTGGACACTCAAGGTCGCCTTACAACAAGTATAATATACATTATAGGCAGTTAAAAGCAACAGTTAAAATACAAACATTTAAAAACAAACAGTTAAACATTTAAACAATAACATTTTAAAACGGTAAAACATTTAAAACATTTAAAGAGCCCATATTATACATAGTTTATGTTCAAATGTTTCTTCGTCACAAACATACGTGGAGTTATGTTTTGCTTCATTCACACATGTTTAACTTATAATTTAGACAGAAAACACTCTGTTCCACCTTGTGATGTCATGTTGTTGTATAAGAAAGTGATTTGGATTATTTCAGCCCTGGAATTTACAATCTCTACTGAACAAAAAGTAAAAAATATAGACAGACTCTAAAGGAATACTCAAACACATGTGAATGAAACAAACCACAACTCTTATGTTTTTCAAGAGGTAACATTATAACATGTCTTAAAATTAAGAAGAGAAGAGTCAATTTTGCATAATGTAGGACCTTTAAGTTTTTAATTGGCGCTTTTTGCAACCCTCATTAAATCATTTATTTTATTACTGTAAAAGGAAGTTTCTTGTTTAACCAAAACAATTGCCATATTCCACATTTTCCATTAGAAACATCGAATGACTCTTGTGTGTTGTTGTAGCTGAACTGTGCGGAGGAGGCATACAGAGGACAGCCTTGTGTTACCTGTGGCGAGAAGTGCCCTGGATTTGCCCTGCACAAATGGAGGTACAGCATTCGCTCCTAAAGGGTCTCACTAACCATTTTCTCATCTGTCAGTGACATGAACGACAGCACACGTCAGGGCTGGTATTCTGCTCTATGATTTATGGGTAAAACTACTCCAGGCCTTTGTTAATAGAAGGTGATTAAAAAGGACCACCCATGCATACAGTAACAAAAACTTCGACACGAGACAGGGGATAACTCAAAATAATTATGTCTCTGGAACAATATTGTGCTCTCAGTCAGCCAGTAAACACTATCATGTAATATGTCTTTGAGTTTGCTGAAAAATGCTGTATAAGATGTATATACAGCTCTGGAAAAAAAATAAGAGACCACTGCATTTTTTTCTGAAATCAGCATCTCTACATGTATTACAGCCATTCCATTCGAGCGTCTGTTGAATTCCAACACAAGCACAAAGCTGAGCTACTTCAGTTCTTGCACCAGGAGTGGAATAAAGTCACCCATGAACATGTGAAAGACTTGTGGAGAGCATGCCAAGACGCATGAAAGCTGTGATTAAAAATAAGGGTTATTACACCAAATATTGATTTCTGAACTCTTCTTAAGTGTAAACATTAGTATTATGTTGTTTTAAAATGAATTTGAGCTTGTTTCTTTGCATTGTTTGAGGTCTGAAAGCATGTATCTTTTTTGTTATTTTGACCATTTGTCATTTTCTGCAAATAAATGGTCTAAATTATAATACAGGGGGTCCTCGGGTTACGACGGTCTCGACTTATGACGTTTCGTGGTTACGAACGCTCCCCCATTAAAAAAAATGAATAATATTACGCGTCATTCGGTCTTACGCGGTTTAGCGTGGTAAGCGACGTAAACAAACGCGAACGGCGCGCGGCGCACGGCGGAAGAATACGCTCTGTTGTGGTTGTAGGGAGAAGAAGACGGCCTCGTGTGCGTGCCCAATGTGGGCGGAAGTACCTGATGTGGGCTCTGATCTGCTCCTATGAAAGCGACAGTGATAACCAAGCAGCGTAGTGGTCTAATTATTGAGATGGAAAGGTTATTGGTGCTTTGGTTGGAAGATCAAAGTCAAAATCCGACTTACGACGAAATTCGGGTTACAACGCGTCTTAAGAACGGATCAACGTCGTAACCCGAGGACCCCCTGTATTTTTATTTGGAATTTGGGGGAAATGTTGTCAGTAGTTTATAGACTCAAATAAAAATGTTCATTTTGCCCAAACACATACCTATAAGTAGTGAAATCAGAAAAACTGATAATTTTGCAGTGGTCTCTTATTTTTTTCCAGAGCTGTATTTTTATGCATTTTTTGCCTGGCCAGCCAGAACCGCACACTTTGATAAAACTTTACAAAGAAGAGTTTATCTGGAGCCATAATCCATTGCCACTATTTCAGAGGGCATGACTGACAAACTGATTTACCAATCAGAGAGATGCATGGTCCGTTTGCAAATATGCCAGTTTACACATAAAAAAAGAGTAAAAAACAACAACAGAGGATCACAAAACTGGGCAGATTTCATTGCCAAATACGTTTTTATGGCGGTATTTTGTAACTAATCTCTGTTATTAAATAATGAACTAAACTAATTACTTCCCATAGATGTCGATTTTACTGTCTGTTGAGAAAACATCTGAGTATGCATTGTCCTTACATTGTGTCTAATTGACTTAAAGAGTGCACTACCAAAATCAACACCTTAATGTGAGACGGCACCTTCTTTTATTAGATCAACATCATCTGACATTGATCACACCTCATTACACCTGAAGTCACAAGAACAGTGCTGTAAAAATACTCCTTTCTTCATTATAGACTTCCACTAGTTTTCTTGTAAAACTAATTGTTGCTTTACTTGATTTTCTTTATTTGTCATAATGGAGTGCTCATTTGGTAAACTGCATCAACAAAAATAGTTGAAACTGTTGTTATGTAAGAGTGTAAAACAGTACAACAGACCAGATCGTGATGTGCGATGTGGTGAAGTGACAAAGAATACTGAGAACTGATTGTCGAGGGAGCAGTGTGGCAGGAGCAGGATGACAGGAGCGAGAAGTTAGAGATTGTATTATATTTGATTTACCTTTATTTAGGCTGCGTCCCATTTCTCTGTCTTACCCCTTCGTCTTACCCCTACCCCTTGGTTTTGCGTGTTCATGTGAGGGGAAGGGGTGTCCCGATTCTAATTTTGATCAAGGGCTAGGGCCACGACTGAGGGCTACATACCCCTTGAAACGACATAAGCTCTCGACCAGACTTGAAATGAAGGGGTACGCCTACAAGCTCAGGCAGGTTTTGGGATCAGGATGGCAGCGTCACATCGACCAGCCCAGGAGTCTCATAAATGTACACTGCCTGACAAAAGTATTTGGACGATTGTGAATTTCTGAACTTTCATAAATAATGATAACAAGACGTATTGGTAATGACAACAAATCAATTTATTGATATATTAAAGCAAATTTCATCATGTGTAAAGGCATATTATTGCAAAAATGGGGACTCATCGCAGTGTAGGTCTAACTCAGGTCTAAACCAGGACTAGACTAGGACTGTCATCCTAATACTTTTGTCAGGCAGTGTATTTTCAGCAGTTGTAATTATTGATTAACAGTTTAGCATGGTTTACAATTATGACGCTTAAGTTGTACATTACTTTTAGTGAACTGTTGCGGTTTTAATTGTAGTGATGTCTGTTTAGCCGACGTTATTGTTTTCATTGAACTTTCATGTATAATTAAGCTAGTTTATTGTCGAGCTGAGGTACCTGATAATCCTTGACATTTGTTTGTTTGTTTGCGTCAATTGTTGTCGCCTCTGTAGGCGTAGCAGCCAGGAAGAGGCAAGGTATTCGAGTGGTGTTCCATTTCTTACGGGTACCCCGAGCCCTCTCAGCTCGGTATCGAGGGGCAAGACAAAGATGTAGATAAAGGGGAAAGGGAAGGGGTAAGACAGAGAAATGGGACGTAGCCTTAACCAATCAAACAGTCAATAAATGGTCTCATTATTAGGGATGTACCGATCCGATACTGGCATCAGATATCGGCACCAGTACAAAAACATTTGCTGTATTGGATATTGGCTTCCAGACCTCTCTACAGAGAACGTTCATGTTTTTAAGAGTGGGCTCAAGACTCACCTGTTTAGCTTGGCCTTTGATTGACTTTGGTCGTCTGTTTGCTTGTCTTTTGTTTGTTTGTTTGTTTGTTTGCTTGTATATCTGTTTGTTGTTTGTTCGTCTGCTTGTTTGTCTGTTTGCTTGTTTGTCCATCTGTTTGTCTGTTCGTCTTTTTTTTTTTTTTTCTGGCAGCACGGTGGCTGAGTGGCTAGCACTCATGCTTCACAGCAAGAAGGTTCGGGTTGCCCGGGCCTTTCTGTGTGGAGATTGCATGTTCTCCCCATGTGTGGGTGGGTTTCCTCCGGGCACTCTGGTTTCCCCCATCAACCCAAAACATGCGCCATAGGTAAAATCCTGACCAAGCCTAAACAACAAAATCATGGGGATGGTCCCCGGGTCAAATGCAGAAAATGATTTCTCCTGTGTGAGATTAATAAAAAGTCAATCTTCTAATCCTTAATCACTGTAGGGCGGTTTGTGTTACATTTTTTTTGTATGAAAAGCGCTTTATAAATAATGTTTGATTGATTGATTGATCCCTACTCATAACATCCAATTAAAGGTGCAACTACTGGTTTAACTGGTGGTTCAACTGATATTAAAAGTAATCTAAAAGTTTAAATAAGTAAATTGTAATGATTTGTGTCGATGAATCATTGCATTGAAGTGCAACAGACGGGAAAGAGCGATTGGCTGAAGTGAGATAACAGTGGCACCATGGGTTACGCATTCACCCACTAACTACAAACAGAGTTATACCAGACTACTCAAGTAGAAGTAATGGGGTTGCTATTAGAGTGCAGTTCATTCAAGCCAATACTGTGTTGTCCTTTATCTGTTGCATCTCTGAGTGAGGCGAATCAGTGGACTGTGAAGACAGTGGCCATATATTTGTGTTTTAATAGGACAGCTGAATAGTACAGGGGGCGGGGCTAAACGGTAAGAGCTCACATACAGGAGCCATAGTCGCTTCAGGAATGCAGCTTAATTGTCTTCTTCACAGGGCTACTACAAAAAGTCAAGTCTCTTCTCCCCAACAAACTGGAACTCAGTGTTTACAAGAAGTCCGAGGTAGATTCTAAGGCTGTCTTTATGAGTCCATTCTTTGTTCTGGGGATAAGAGATAGTAAATGTGCTTTTTCTGCAGGTTTAGCATGGTCCTGTCTAGTGGAATGTGGTGGACTTGACATGACCTCGAGGTTAGACACAGGGAGAGGTACAAGTACATGCAGAGTACACAGGGCTTTGGTGATGAGGTGTGGCTGTTTGGGTTTACTCTTCTTCATCTAAGTCTCTGTATGACTAAATTGTCAAATGTTGTTATATTTTGAAGTAACTATTAGGATGATGGAGCATACATACATGTTGATTTAAGGTGTTACGGTTTATGGTTTAGTTTCTTCATACGTCACCCTCTCTTGAGTCAGATTCTTGTTATGGAGTAGGCCTGTCACGCTAACAATTTTTGTACGGTGCATTGCTACATAGAGATATTGTGATAATTTTTTAACTTTACAATAACGTTTTTTTTTAATAACTCATCAATAATAAAAACTCACTCATAAGTACTAAACTTTTTCAATCTGCTGTTTATTTATTGCAGTTCATGACAATATCGTAGATTTTAGAATATTTTTGTGTCAGTGACATAAATTGTTTATCATCTATATATACTGTTTATATTTACTTCAATATATCATAATTCACATTTTTTTTATTGTGACAGGCCTATATACAGTGTGAATACATTGAAAGAAGAAACCAAATTTCTATATTCAGTTGAGGGCTTAGTAGTAGATGAAAAAAGTTAATTGAAGTATAATTTCAGAGGGCGTGACTGACAAACCGGTCTGTTTGCAAAAAATGTTTTTTTCCACACCTGAGCGCCTGAGAGAGTGGCAGCTGGATTACAGTAGCTCCTGCTTTTTTCTAAACAACTACCTTTTTAAGTTAATCTTGTTTGTTTGCACTTAAAGATTTTATTTTATTTTTATTTACTTTATCCATCCAGTCACCATGTTCTTTGTGCATTTTTAGCGTTTTTTCTTGATTTTTGCTGGCCTCTTTGTGCTTAGCTCTGTTGCTCAGCAATGCAGACTGCCCACTGTGTATTCTAGAGTGTACCTTCTTTCACTCTCAAAGTCCCCAGTGCTGTCTGGATTTAAACTCTCTTAAGTCCCAAATAATTTCCCTTGTGGATCATTAAAATTTGTCTAAGTCTAAGCCTAAGTCTAAATATGCCGGTTTACAGGTAAAAAAAGCGTAAAAAAAAAAAAAAAAAAGACAGAGAGGATCACGAAACAGGGTAGATTTCATTGCCAAATACATTTTTATGGAGATATTTCGTAACTAATCTATGTTACTAAATAATGAACTAAACTAATCTAAATACAGTACTTCCCGTAGATGTCAATTACAAGTACAACCCCCACCTATCTATTTCCATCACTTCTCTCTGCCCCACTCCACAAACACATTGAGGCTGTGCATGGCTGATCTTTTCACTGAATATATTAAGAAATGTCTCTCTTGTATTCAGCCGTTGAGAAGCCTAGTGGTGCACAATGTCCGTCACTCAGGCCTACCCAAACAGTACCTCACCGCTTTGTAGCTGACATTGTTTAGCTTCAATCAAATCTTTGTGTGTAAAAAGCCTAAGCAAGATGTCCGGTCAACTTGTATTCTCATCCTCTTTAAAAGACGCACTATGTAACTGTTGTGGTAAGCTTATTTATCTCCATGAAAACAGGCAGGTGGCTCCATCATGCAAAGTTAAAGGTCAGATGTGGAGAGGCGACCCCACTTAACATAAGAATGTATGATTTTCTATGTGTGTTTAACGCCATATTTTGGAAACAATCCAGGCAAAGCAATAACATCTCCACGTAGACAAGGCTTATGTCTCATCCCCACCAGAAAAAGTTCCATAGTGCCCCTTTAAGTGTCCTATATTAAGCTTTTTTGTTGTATTCAGCACATGAGAAAACCAGTGGTGCACAATGTCGGTCACCAAGGCCTCCTCAAACAGTACCTCACTGCTCTGTAGCTGACGTCATTTAGCTACAATCAATTCTTTGTGTGTAAAAAGCAAGTCTATGCGGGGTGTCCGATCAAATTCACTGGATGAGAGGGCATTTCTTTGACTTTACGGTTCTTTTGCTAAGCACTAAGCAGCGGAGAAAATCCTCTGGCCTAAGTAACTTGCTGCTCTGGGATGGCTTAGCAACCGGAGAAGGATCTCTGATGAATATTTCATGGCTGCCTTTGGCTCCATTGATTTTAGCCTGTTCTAATGATGCTCATTACCAGACTTACTAATATGTGAGTGTGAATAGGAGAACCTGAGCTAAGGGATCAGATGGATGCAGTCACCTTATACATACAGTAATGATGTGGTCAAAATACACTTTCAGACACTGATCTGGGGACTGGGGAAGGTCAAGTCTGCTAAAGGCCTGCTTAGCCCCACAAGTATCCTGTCACAATAAAGTACGATATATTGCTGAAGTAAGATGATTTATTTTTATTTTATTTATTTATTTATTTGAATTAGGACAATGCATATTAATCAACATGACAGCAAACAGCATCAATGTAAATATGCCGGGATTAGCACAATAGCTACTTTACATCCATTGTCCTAAGGCAGGTCAGAACAGAAGAACATTTAGAGAAACACGCCAAAGAGACAGAAGTGCACATAGACATGACAACAACTTAACCACAATAGACCATTTTCTGAGTTTAAGAGGCCCAGAGAAGGAAATCTACCTGTGTGAGCATGTTTGATTATTTTTCAACCAATGTTTCAGCGTGTTTTTGAAGGTGAATGATGGACGATGGTTTACCACAAAAACTATTTTAATCTAAAATATTGTTAAAAAACCATGAGCTGTAATAAATAAATAGCAAAATGAAACACTTCAGTACTTAGTTTGCTTGTATAATGAGTCTTGGAAGTTATTAAGTCAAACTTTTATTGCTTAAATTGTATCATATAGCCAAAAAATAACCAAACATGCACTTGTTGTCTGTAACCCTAACACGATAAATATTGCCCCCCCCAAAAAAAAAATAAATAAATAAATAAATAAATAAAAATAAAAAATCTGATTTGATTGTGATTAATCCTACAACCCTAATCGATGAAGTTGATAGTACTGAACATCATATCGGTACTGATGGTGTGTTCTGCTTTCAGATCAGTCGGCAAGGCGCACTGCTAACTTTATTTAAAAGAGCCTTTCAGAACACCCAAGGACACTGCACAAGGTTAAAAACGAATAAAAGCACAAACAAACAATACAATAAAACATAAAAAACAAAATAAAAACAAAATCAGAGTTTGTGTGATTGGCTATGAGAGGTAGGACAGTCTGAACAGGTGGGTTTTGAGTCTGGATTTAAAGAGAGGGAGAGAGTCTAGGGAGAGACTTCCGAGCTGAGGAGCAGAGCGGCTGAAGGCTGTGCTCCCCATGGTGATGAGATGGGCAGAAGGGACAGAGAGCTGAAGAGAGGAGGAAGAGTGGAGGGTGCGGGAGGGAGTGGCGATGTGGATGAGGTCAGATATGTATGGTGGGGCTCGGTTGTGTAATGCTTTGAAGGTGGTAATGAGTATTTTGAAGTGAATTTGCTGTTTTATGGGGAGCCAGTGGAGTTCTTGTAGTACGGGGGTGATGTGATGGATAGTGGGGGTCCAACTGATAATCCGGGCTGCAGAGTTCTGTAGGAGCTGCAGTTTCTGAAGAGATTTGTTGGGAAGACCAAAAAGAAGAGAGTTACAGTATTCTCATCCTCTTTAAAGGGGGACTGTGTAACTTTTCTGGTAACCTTATTTATCTTCATGAAGATAAGCAGGTGGCTCCATCATGCCAAGTTTAAAGGTCAGATGTGGAGAAATGACCCCACTCAACGTAAAAATGCACGCTTTGATGTATGCTTAATGCCATACTTTCATTGCAGGCAAAGCAATAACATCTCCACAATAACATCTCCATGGAGACAAGCAAATGGCTCATCCCCCACTAGAACAAGTTTCATAGCCCACCATTAAGCGTCCTATATAAAGCTTGTTTGTTTATAATATATGGGTCTTCATTTTCACTTCTCTCCCATTACTTTTTCCAATTTTATGACCTCTTAAAGATATTCAATGTAGACCTGTCACTATAATACATTTTGAAGTATGATGTATTGCTACAAAAAAGAATCACGATATTAAAACTATGTTTAGCTGAGACACAAAAACCCTAAAGCAGGATGACGCCAGTGAACTGTATTGAAAAAATGTAGCCACCAATAAATAAATAACACAATTTCACAGTTTAGTAGTTAGTTTTAGTATCTATAATGTTACATATTCAACCATCTACAGTTCAAATATTATCAGATAGACAAAATTTATTTATTTATTTATTTATTTATTTATTTATTTATTTATTTATTTATTTAAAGACGGAAACCAATGAGATAGTTCCGGAAAGTAGTTAGCTAGGTAGCTCCTCCCTACAGCAAGATATAAGCAAGTGTCTTACCAGTATTCTTATTAGAGCTGACAAAGCCTCTCGGATGAGTGGCGAAACGTTTTCAACCAAACAAACTTTGTCCAGTTGACAAATTGAACTTCTCCTGTTATCATTTATTTATTTATTTATTTATTTATTTATTTATTATCCTTTATTATCCCTACTGGTGCAAAGAAAATGTACACGCAATTGTTGAAAGTGTAGTAAATATTGTGACTGGCCTAATTCTGTTCTCCTTTATTTGTTCCCCTCAGTAAAACCACATCGTGAAGGTCAATGTTTGCTCTCTAGAAGGGATTAAAGCTGCACTGTGTAACTTTTCTGATGGAGGGTCCGCCATCAGTCTGCCTGTTTGCCTCCATGAAGATGTTATTGCTCTGCCTGGAATGTTTTCACAGTACAGTGGTACCTCACCTTACGAAATTAATTCGTTCCAGAAGTGGTTTCATAATGTGAATTTTTCGTAAGTTGAGTAGCTATTTCAATGGAAAAGGCCTGATTCGTTCCAAGGTTTTTTTTTAATAGTGTAACTTTTTTTTATAGTGTAACATTTGTGTTCTGTGTCCTGATTGGAATAAACCAGGTCTAGACCAGAACTAAACCAGGTCTAAACCTGGACTGGACCTGGACTAAACCAGGATTATCCCGGGACATGACAGTGCCGTTGGAGGAGCGCGTTGCTCGTGTCTCCGCGCTCCTTGCGCGTTCCGCGCTAGAGCTAAGAGGCAGAGAAAGACGCTCTTTCAGCGGGAATAAGAGCGGGGCGGGGCGGGCTCTGATTCTATCTGACCTCCAGAGCCGGGGGGCTGACACTGTGAGCTAACAGGCCAAGAAAGGTGCTCTATTGGCGGGCAAGACCACGGGGTCTCGCTCGGGGTGGGCTCTGGTTCTATGTGACTTCCAGGTCTAGACCAGAACTAAACCAGGTCTAGACCAGGTCTAAACCAGGACCAGATCAGGTCCAGACCCGGACCAAACCGGGACCAGACCAGGATTAAATCACCTCGTGCGCAGGCGGGCTGAGCCGCGCGGGCCCGCGGCCCCGAGGGGGAGGCACGGCCCGGGCGCCACGCCTCCATCCCGCGCCGTGTTGACGTCGCTTTTTGATCCTTCGATGTCGGCTCTTCCTATCATTGTGAAGCAGAATTCACCAAGCGTTGGATTATTCACTCACTAATAGGGAACGTGAGCTGGGTTTAGACCGTCGTGAGACAGGTGAGTTTTACCATACTGATGATGTGTTGTGATAGTAATCCTGTGTCCCTCCGCTCCCCTCGCGCATTCGACGCTATATTGAGCCGTGTCCCCCCCCACGCTTCACTATCAACACATTCCATTGAAAATCTATGAAAGTTTGAGTGTTCAAACGAGAGAGAAATGCGAGAAAAGCCCAACTCCAGTCTGAGAAAAGCGTAGAATGTGTGTGGTGAGGCATTTACAGCCCTAAAACATGTAGAACAATTGCAAAATACAAAGTTGTCCTACCTCGCGGACCTCTCCCACCGCGGGCCACCTCTGGAACCTAACCCCATGTGTGTTGATAAAGTATATTTACGTTTTGGGGCGTGCATCTGAGCGCGCATTAATTGAATTTTGGAGATTTCGCGTTTCGTAACTTGAATTTTCTTTCGCATCTAGAGACCAAAATTTGACGTGAAGGCGTTTCGTAACTTGGATTTTTCATATGTAGGGTCTTTTGTAAGGTGAGGTACCACTGTATGACATTAGATTTATTTAATTACAAGTGTTTTTATGGCCTTGAAAAACATGCATCTCATCAGATCTGACCTGTAGCTTTGCTTTGTGGTGTGAAATGTTAGCACTTTAGAGGACCCGCTACCGGAAAAGTTACACAGTGCACCTTTAAAGGGCCTATATTGTGCAAAATTGACTCTTTTGACCCTTAAGCCATGTTGTAATGTGGTTACCTCCTCAAATACATACCTGGAGTTGTGGTTTGTTTCATTCACACGTGTTTGCGTAACCCTTTAATATTAGTCTGTCTCCAAAGCTCAAAATGCTCTGTTCCACCTTGTGATGTCATGAAGTGTTAGTCGTTTTCAAGTTAATAGCTATCTTTTACATTTTCTTCAGTAAGGACTGACAATTCCAGGCCTGAAATTATGATTTTTCCTATATTAACTGTAAGAACTCAATATGTAGGGTTTGTGGGTTAAACATGTGTGAATGAACCAAAACACAACTCCAGGTCTGTTTTTGATGAGGAAACGACATCATAACATAGATCAGAAAATAGTGTAATATGGAACGTTTGTAAGACAAAAGACATTCAAAGTTCAAAGTCAGCTTTATTGTCAATTCTGCCATATGTGTTTGTTTCTCTCTGGCCAAGCAGTGCAAAAAAGACAGTGTACAAAATACAATATAAAGACAATACAAAAACTTCTAAGACAAAATCTAAAGTCTAAAATCTAAAAGCAGTGCAAAGAATAAATAAATACTTATTTACAGATGTCCAAAATGTGCAGTGTGCATCAAAATGTGCAATGGAAGATGCAGTGAAATGCGCAGTAATATGCAATAGAGTATGCAAACATAAAAATAAATGTGCAACAATAGTAATTCCAGTAGTAAATGTGCAACAGTAACAGTGCAACATGTAGTATTTATGTATTTTTTTATCTATATATCTTTTGCTTGTGTATATATTAGAATTACTTTCACTATTGAGTCAACCCACACCAAAGGAGTGGGGAACAGAGAGGAGTTTGAAGCAAAACAAGTTGAGTTTTAACCCAGCCCTGAATGCCTCCATGACGCCTGTCCCCTCGGTAACCCACAGCCATCTGCATAACACAAGCCCTCCCTGCTATTCACTGTGTTAACAAGACCAATGTGTCAAAGCCCAGGCATGTGAATGGACCCTGTAAGGCCCACTTGGAGGTGAGAGGAGCAGAAGAATAGAGCAGCCGCTGGTGGGCAGTCTCTCCACAATAGACGGAAAACATTTACTAAGAGGGATGGTTGAGCTCATAGGCACGGAGCTAAGAGGTTGTCCCTTGTGCTATCTCAACAAGTACACAACATGTTTTTCAAGGAAGAAACTCCATTTTGTCATAACAAACTTGAGCCAGTTAACTTTTGGGTTTGTGAGACTTGTAGGTAAATTATGATAAATTATAATAAACATAATACAAATGCCATACTCTATTATGAATCTCCTTTACCATCTCATTTGACCAAATCAGATCACCATTTAATATATTTTTTTTAGTATTTATACCTGCTTAAATGTGTATCTAGTTAATGTAACTTCTCTGGTGGAGGGTCTGCCACCTGCTTTTTTCCATGGAGATGTTATTGCTTTGCCTGGAATGTTCCACAGTATAACATAACAAAAATAGTCTAGCTTGCATGCACTCAATTACTACTGTTTTAATGTTGAAAAATACCTCAAAATGCATTCCTATTGTGAGCTGGGTTTCCTCTCCACAGATCTTACCTGTAACTTGGTTTTGTGGCATCACCTGCTTGTTTCCATGAAGACAGATGTTTAATGCCAGACTGTGGAGCATTCTAGACAAATCAATGGAGACAAGGAGGTGACGTACTCTCCTCCATAAAAGTTAATGCTTCTTTAATATAGATGTAATATAGAGTTTTCATATTTAGTATTTCTGTATTTATCTATTTGAAAATCCCAATGCAAATAAAAACGTTGTAATTAGTCTGTAGCTCAGGGGTGTCAAACGTGCGGCCCGGGGGCTGGATCCAGCACTCCAAGACCTTTAATCTGGCCCTCGGCTGATTTTCTCTTAAAATATTTTAATACAATTTTAATTTTCTATTAAAATATTGGTAATTTTCTGCCCCTCTTTTCTGTGCAGCTTAGCATAGCAGCGTCTCCAGCGAGCAGTACAAATGAAGACTTACTTACCTTTGTGAGCAGGTTTTCTCAATAATGAACATTAATAAAACAAGCTGTGCTCAAAGCGAACACACAAGCACTTGAATGACACTCTGAAGTTGGCAACTCCTCAGTTCATGGGGCGTGATATTGATGCACTTGTGCAGGCTAAAACAACACCAAGTTTCAGGAGCAAAAAGAAAGCATGACTAAATTCTGTGAAATGCATTAATGTTAAAACATTCTGTTGAAATGGCATTTTTCTTAAAGTTTCAGGTTGTTCATAATAATATTTTGTAAAAGAATCAAAAAAGACTTGTGTAATACATTTGCGTTTCTCTTCACAAATATTTGGACTTATTGCTATTTTTGGGGTATATTTGCCATGAGTTTTCTGATCTGGCCCCTTTGGGAACAAAGAAGGTTGGATACGGCCCCCGGACCAAAATGAGTTTGACACCCCTGCTGTAGGTTATACTATAGGCTATTACTTTGAGATAAAGCCATAAAATGATTCACTCATGTTTTCGGTAAGCTGTGGGGGGTTACCTGACGCAGCAGGTGGGCTCTGCCTTTCGAACTCGACACTGGTTAGAGTGTCAGGTGGCAGAGTACTAGTATTACTGTTCGCATTAGACACAGCTTTTTGTAGTTTGTGTATCATTAGGGTCGCACAACTAGTTACACAGCAAATCCACTTGTGTACACAGCCATAGGTCACGCTCACAGTTGCTATTGGGATATTCTCCAGTTTTGTTTTGTTTGGGTTTTAAGTTTTTTTTTTCGTTAACAAAATTGGTCATTAAACCTCTAAACAGCATTTTTTATACTGGTCTAATTAGGGATACAAGATTAAACACAATCAAAATCACAATTGAAATCACAATTTGAATGGATGCATTTAGCACATTGCAAAAGTAATAATAATTTTACCAAGTGTTCAAAAACATCTGTCATCTTCAGTCATCTTTCTTTTTCGATATCAATACCTGCTCAAGTGTAGTCTGGTTAACACCTGACCATATCACAAGTGAGATATGGGTCTGGGAGCTCGCTTCGAAAAATCCCGTAGCGGAGGTGTGGTTAGCAATCGCCAACGGCCGTTTATTGGGCGTTATGAATGTCTATCATTGAGCGTATACGTAAGTCCATAGCCAATCATGTCAGTTGTCAGTTCAAACTACAAGCTTCCGTTTGTCTAGTATGCGTCACCGTCTTTCCACCCCTCCCTCGCTCTCTGATTGGGGCCCTAAATCTGGGACTCTCGCTTGGACGAGCTGCCAGGCCGCCTTCCAGTTCGAAACGAACGGAAGCGGCCTGGGAATTCCCAGGCTAGCTCAAGTGTGTATCTAGTGTGTATCTGGTTTCTTGTTGGTCAATAACTTCTAGACAGCATTTTTATACTGTATTGTACTCTTCTAATTGGGGCTGCAAGACGAATCACAATCAAATCGAAATCGCAATTTATCAAATCGCAAAAGTTACAGTTTCTTAAGTACTATAATTTCCTTCACAAACGACAAAATATCTTGTCATATTTTACATAAGAACTGCTAACCCTGTTTGAGTCTGTTTTGAAATGTGACACTTATGAGTTTGCCAGTTCATATTTTAGTATTTTAGTCAAATCTTCTGGATAAAATGTGAACAGAATCTTATTTTAATTAAAACTACATCTCAAATCAGATTGCCTTTTTCCAATACTTGTCAGAAAAATCTCAAATAGATCTTTTGACAAAATTGTTCATCCCTCCTGACTTCTAATCATGTAACACTATGTTGAGATCTGGTACATTTAATTTAATGTGCATTCAAATACATAAACAATGTTAAATTTATAGTCACATATCCAACCTCAATGCGTCAATGTTAAGCTATTGTATGGAAGAAGTATTGAATTACACAACTGAATTCATAGAGGAAGTTTGTACCCTTTAATCAAATGGCCAGCAGGAGGCAGTCATGTCCATCTCATTGTAAGAAATGTCTTTTGTACAGTATCTTTGCACTGAGCAGCTCATACAAGTTGACAGTCTTCAGTGTACTTGTCTTTGTAAAATCTGTGGCCATTTGTTTAAAAAAGTGTTTTGATATACACTGAATTCATATATTATGTAGCCTAGCCATATACAGCTCTGGAAAAAAATAAGAGACTGCATTTTTTTTCTGAAATCAGCATCTCTACATGTATTGCAGCCATTCTATTCCAGCGTCTGTTGAATTCCAACACAAACACAAAGCTGAGCTACTTCACTTCTTGCACCAGGAGTGGAATAAAGTCACCCAATAACAATGTGAACAATGTGCTCTTGTGGAGAGCATGCCAAGACGCATGAAAGCTGTGATTAAAAATAAGAGTTATTGCATCAAATATTGCGTGAAATATTGATTTCTGAACTCTTCTTAAGTGTAAACATTAGTATTATGTTGTTTTTCTTTGGATTGTTTGAGCTCTGAAAACATGTATCTTTTTTGTTATCTTGACCATTTGTCATTTTCTGCAAATAAATGCTCTAAACGATAATATTTTTATTTGGAATTTGGGGGACATGTTGTCAGTCGTTTATAGACTCAAACTAAAATGTTCCTTTTGCCCAAACACATACCTATAAGTAGTAAAATCAGAAAAAATGATAATTTTGCAGTGGTCTCTTATTTTTTCCAGAGCTGTAGATACACTGCCAATGCCCTTGAGTGTCCATGGCTGCTTGTTCATCTTTATTGCAGAGGAGTACATGCAAATCACGGACTAATTTAATAGAAAGATGGCTGTCACCCTGATGCAATTTGAAACTCTCATCATTTGATTATACATGTTACCCGCTATCCAAACTGTTTAGAGATGCTCTCAGTCTGGTCTTTCTTTAGTAAAATATTTTTAGTGAAGGTTGTCTGGTTGTCAAGGTAACGGCTGTGCTGTGTTTACCGTTTCCTTGACAACAGACGAGTGTTGCACATGAAGTTAAGGAACAAGGACGCCGTGATGGCATCTGGATTACACTATTGACTGGAACCATGTAAAAAACAAGGATTGCACAACCAGAAAAAATAGCTGTTTACTTTTGACATTTGTGAGATAAATTATTTGATTTGAACAGATGTAGGCTTGTAAGTGTTCCAAGTCTTACAAATAAACAGTTTAAAGTTGTTTTTTTTATTTCAGTGTTACAAATAACGGTTCTGAAGTCACATTGGAAGGGTAAGAAAGATAACGCTTATTGATTTTTATCAAACAAATTAAATTAATTACATTTTTTTTTCAAGGATAAGAATCTCATTTTAATTAGTTTACCCATGTAACCCTCTTGTGGCCTACCAGTGCCATTTATGAACGACAAGAAGCCGTGATATTGACTCCCCGTAGGGAAATTGTTCCTCTGCATTTGATTTGACCAATCCTTCAATGTCACAGGGTCAACCTGTAAACGCCAGTGACCGGGGACCCATCTCCAGATCTAGGCTTGCTCAGGACCTCAACTGGAACATTGTATCTATGGTGCATGTTTTGGGTTGATGGGGAAAGCTTGTTGCCTGGAGGAAACTCACACAGACACAGGGAGAAACATCCCAACTCCACACAGAAACAGGGAATCTAACCAGGATCCTTCTTGCTGTGAGGTCCTGAGTGCTAGCCACTGGTGTTTTCTCATGATTTTCAGACATGACACATCACTAGGCCTGTCCCAGTAAATATTATATTGCGTTACGGTTCAATACATGAAAGATGGAACGATCATTTTTGGGGGTTAATATTTATCGTGTGGATTTTCTCTTTGTACTAATGGGAAATTTGTGGTTATTTTTTTTTTCCTCATGGTGATATTTAAGCAGTTGAGGTTTTAACTATGAACTTCTATGACTCATTATGGATATAAAATAACTACTTAAGTGTTGCATTCTGTTATTTCTTTTTTGCAGTTTGTTCATTTTTATATTATTGTACATTTTGAATATTATTTGGCATAATTCTGTTTTATGGGTTATAATTTCTCATCTTTTTTTCAGCAATATATTGCACTTCAAAATTTGTTATCCTGACAGGCCTTTATGTTGCCATGGAAATGACGACATGATGTGAAGCGCTTTGTGCTACATTTCAAGCGCTATACAAATAAAGTTTGATTGATTGACAACAGAACCATAAAGTCCAGAGGTGCTTAAGTCAAGTGACCTGATGTCTGAATCAAAAGGCCAGTAATTTCATGTCAGAGGTCAGCTTTAACCAACAAATCCCCTTTTCCGTTGTATAATCCTGTGTCCGGGGCCTTTCCCACACCATGGCACCAGCTCACAATAGGGCATAACCATGAGATAAATATAAACTAATGCACAATATAGCGTTAATCTGACATTTTATAAAGTCCTTTGTGTCCTTTATCTTCTTTGTGTAGGGCAGAAAGACTTGTAAGACCAGCACAACCATAATTACATACCCACCTCATGTAGAGTATTTTATTGAGACCATTGCTCACCATATTTGCTGAAATTCTTCAACTCTACAAAGATTTAGTATGGTTTGCTTAGACTTTTCATTCTCTTTCTTCTCCATTATGTAATGTTGATGGGTACAACACTGACCCAGTAATGGATATTCGGTATGGATTTCGTTTGGTTCTCATCTAGTTTAGTTTCGCCCTGGTCTAGTCCAGGTTCAGTCGTAGTCTAGTCCCAATTAAGATGCGGTGTACATGCAAACTACTACTTTATTTTCAGTTTGGAGAAAGAATGTAGGGGTTTATTTATTGCATAACACAACTCCCTTTAAGTGCAAATAATACTGTCTGTCCTGATTCATGCTGGTCACTGTGCAATCGTTACCACTGAACTTAACTCAAATCAACCCCTTGAGTAATAGCACCCACATCCCCAGCACATCTCCTCCTTCACATACCTCTCTCCTATCTCCCCACAGACTCATTCTGGCATCAGCATCAAAGTCTGCACTATTTGCAGTGTTGTAATTAGTATCTGGTTTGATTCTGACGAGGCCCAGTCCCATCTGCCCTTTATTTATCAGAATTTATTTATTTAACCGCTCAAATCCAACCACCTCTTCCTCATTACCGCCCCTTTAATCTGCTCAGAGTAGAGAGTAATTGACTTGTAATGAAGCACATTGCAGTTAGACGTAAATAGTTTGCCTGCAGCACTGCGAGAGAGGAGAGTCCTGTCCTTTGCCTGTATTTGATGGCACGTTTTCGCTTCCATCTGGTTGACTAATCCGCCCCTGGGATTTCTCTGTTTATTTATTGTCTGATGTGTTTTTAAGGTCTGCTCATTTGGTCTGTTTTTTATATAAGCGGTGATTATATAAGCGGAGATTGTAATGGTTGCCACATTGAGTTATGGCTTAAGACACTTGTTGGATTAATATGAAAGTTGAAGAGGTATTATGCGAAATTGACTTTTTGGAGTTTTCTACCGTGTTATAATGTTGTTCTCTCATCAAAAACATGCCTGAAGAGGTTTTATGTACTTATAAACTTCATGAACTTATCCTGTTGGCAAATAAAGCATTTTCAGAACAATGAAAGATAACACAGTGATCTAAATATGTAACGTGAATGTGAAGACATAACGTTGATTTAATGTAAAAAAAAATTCAAATCATGAAAACTGATTAATTTGGATTTAGTTTGCAACAAAGTCTGATTATGTTAGGTCAATGGTATATTCCAGGTTGTTTTTAGACTATGTGGGAGAATTTTAGACCATGGGGGGGCACCATAGTCTCCTGTATTAATGCTAAACACAGGCCTATGTAATAATTATACATATAAAGCAGTTATAACAGAGATTGGCAATATATAATTTATGATCGGATATCTATTGTGAAGTCAGGATTTTTTTCTATATAATATCATGACTGCAACATACACAGGTATATCTTGTCAATATTATTTTGATTTCTTTGTATTTCTGATGTAACTACAGCAATTAAGCTAAAAAAGAAAATTGGCAGCATCTTTACTCGATCATCAGTAGTACAACAAATTACTATTACTACTAAACTATGCCAGAGAAAATACATTTTGTAATATTTTTGACAGTTTAAAGTTTTTATATAGATATAAGTTAATGGCTGTACAAAATCTATATCAGATTATCCCCAACCTGGACCTTAAATAGAGACCAATTTTACACAGTTTTTATGGATAGATGGATAGATACTTTATTGATCCCGAAGGAAATTTAAATACATACAGGACCCCACTGAACCCAAGAACGTTTCTGGAATTTACTATGCTATTTCTTGTGAAAAGTATATATTTTACATGTGGGAGATGAGAGCTAGAGGTGTGACAGCTGGACGGTATTGTATCTACCTATGAGACACCCCAGAACAGGTGCAGACTGTGCTCATCTGTGCACGCGCCCACCCATGTTTGGCTTGGTGTGAATGACCTCAGTTCTTACAATGTAATATTCAAGGGCTTGACATTTAAGACGGAAAGTGTGCCTCCTTTTATAGACAGATGTTCAGTCCAAAAAAAAAAGCACAATTAGAAAGTGAGGCTAGAGCTAACCTGAAAGTTTGATACTATCTTGTGAGCTTTAAGCCACACCACCACACCTGGAGTTGTGTTTAGTTTCATTCACACGTGTTTGAGTAACCCTACTGTACATCTCCAAAGCTCAAAATGCTCTGTTCCTCCTTGAAGTGGTAGCTTTCAAGTTAACAGCTAACCTTTACCCTTTGTTCAGTAGAGATGGGAAATTCCCTGTCTGAAATGATCCAAATCATTGTAATGAAGGTGTATGTGGTTTAAAAACGCAATGGAGCACTCCCTGTATTACCACATGACATCACAAGGTGGAACAAAGTGTTTTCTGCTTGAGCAAAAAACTCCCTAAATCTGCAGTTTTGGCATGGGTTATGCGCATTTGAGTAGGCAAGTCCTTGTAAAGCTTCTGTTATGAACACAGGGATTAGTGCGATGTATACGGTGTATTTATAGCACAGAGGCATACAGGCTGCTCTGATTTATGATGTGAGGTGACACAAGGGAAGTCATGACTTTGCTTAACCACGCCATAGACTCAGCAACACCTGCAGTACAGGTGTTTTATTTTTATTACACAGGGAGACAATGTTCTACAAGAGCAGCGTTTTCCTTCTTCCCAGTTTAAATATATTCAGAGTATTTAAATAGTAACCCCAAAGAGAGATTCATTTCACTGAATCAGACCACAAGTAGGTATACTTTGTTGTGCCTATAAGGAAATGTGTCCTCTGGGTTAACTTGTCAGGAGAAGTGGACACACCGGATCTTGAGCTACAGTTTTTCTGATTTTACTACTTATAGGTATGAGTTTGGGCAAAAGGAACATTTTTGTTTGAGTCTATAAACTACTGACAACATTTCCCCCAAATTCCAAATAAAAATATTATCGTTTAGAGCAGGTGTCTTCAACGTTTTTCAGGCCAGGGACCCCCAAACAGATGGCGAACTGGGCCAGGGACCCCCTACTATATATACGGCATAGAATTGTGTTTTATATTAAATTGAGCTTAGTGTCATGTACAGTGTTGGGTAAGTTACTTTATAAATGTAATCCGTTACAGTTACAAGTTACCTTGATTAAAATGTAATTGTACTGTAACTTTTTGGATTACTTTTACAAAGTAATGTAACTGATTACTTTTGGATTACTTTTGGATTACTTAAGTTTAAATGAGCATTAAACCCATGTTCAACATTTTATTTGTGAGAACTGACAGTGTGAACCTTAAAAGAGTACTAAACTGGGAGGGAATTGCTGACAGGCAATCACAGGAGGTCCACAAGAAGAGATGCCTGCACCAGAGACACAGTTTCCCAATGTCAAGTGTTCTAGCCACTGACTGCCAGCTAACTGCATTACGGTACTTCATACATTTACAATGACACCCTTGCTTGTAAAATTACACAATCACTGTTTTAGACCAGCAATGCTGTCAGGTTTCACACATTGGATTGGACACGGGTCTCTTGATATCAGGCAAAGACTTTACCACTAGATCACATTTTAGACTCAGATGCAGAGAGAGGCAGAGGCAAAGCAGGTTCGGTCTTTTTGTCTTTACTTTGTCAAAAGGGTGTTTTTTTTACAAGACCTGGTAGTTCAAAAAAGTTCAAAATTAGAATGACTTAGAATTAGAATGCAAATCAAAACTGAAAAGTCCCATTAAATCCAGGCAAATGAAAAGATCCAGGTAATTATCAAAAGTCCAAACACAAAAGTCCAAAAATAAGAGTTCCATAGTCACAAGCAAATTAAAAGAATAAAAAAACAAGCACTCAATACAACTGTGGACACTACAACTTGTGTCAAGATTAAAGTCACTTATTATCCACGAGTATTACAATCATCCAAACTTTAAACACTGAACAAAACTTCGAGATTACAGCGCTCATTGAAGTGTCATCGTAATCTGGCAAGACATCGATTTAGGGCACGGCACCGGAGTTGAAGTAGTTGCTAGTCTAGTTGTTAGCCAGTCGACGATGGCTAAATGAGCTCGAAACAGACTAGACATGTTCTCTACATCTAGTTCTATCAATTCAAATAGAAGAGACAAACGAATAAAAACAACTCTTATGACATGACTCAACAGGGACATTAAGGGCCTGACAATACCAACGTTTTGAAAAGAAAAGCCTCCCCATCCCATCATATTTTTCTCCTCCGAGAATGTATTAGCTGCAAGTGCTGAGGCATGCTGAATATTAATAGTCTTACCGTAAGGTGTTTCTTCAAATTTGAAGTCGAATCTTTCGACGATGACAACGGTTGGACTTTGGGCAGGCACAACCTGCACTGCACAATAATGTTGCTGCCCTTGTCTTCTTTGAATATAAAATGTTTTTTGAATTTCCATCCAGTCAACGCATTTTTCTCCATTTTCCACGAACGACTACTAGCTCTGGACTGGGTTACATACCGCGCTCTCTCTCTGCAGACTACGACTCGACTGTCGTCATTACGTAACAGCGTATCATTGGATGCTGACGAAAAGCCAAAACCATACCGCAGAAACGATGAGCAGTTTGCCCTAAATGCTTACCTGGCCAGCCAAATGATATCTCTCTGTATTTCCTATACACCGCGATACCATTTGGACACTCTCCATCCACTCTCGCTCCTCCGGTTCCAAACCGACTCCGCGATTCTGATTCGTTCAAAGATGGTGACGTCAGTGCACCCGCCTTTGCCCGCAAAGTCACTCTTAGGCAGCGGAAGCTCCGCCTCAGTTTTGAATCAAGATGGCGCAATCTCTGATTGGTTCACTTAGCTGTCTCTCTACGCGCAACCGCAGCGCATTCTGTGGATCAAACGTTACCAGACTCACTCGCTGGTACAGCGATGAGTCATGGATTCTTCCAGGCAACCTAAATGCACAAATTTACTAACTTTTGACTGCCTTAGTTCTGGGCCTCCCTCCAACCAATCAGAACTGGCCTGAAGCGTTTGGTTTCCGACTGGGTGGCATTGGGCCAAGTTACATCTTATCAGTGGTGGAGGGTAGCAGTGCTTACCTTAAGAGCTGTAGACTGCACGGTGAGGATACGGGAGCTCTACCGAGAGGAGTTTACGACACTACGGTGCGGAGGGGAAACACGGGAGCGCGGCAGGCAGGAGGGACCAGCTGACACCGCTCGCAGAAATGGCGGAACACCACGCTACAGCACGGTGAGGATACGGGAGCTCTACCGAGAGGAGTTTACGACACTACGGTGCGGAGGGAAACACGGGAGCGCGGCAGGCAGGAGGGACCAGCCGACACCGCTCGCAGAAATGGCGGAACACCACGCTACAGCACGGTGAGGATACGGGAGCTCTACCGAGAGGAGTTTACGACACTACGGTGCGGAGGGGAAACACGGGAGCGCGGCAGGCAGGAGGGACCAGCCGACACCGCTCGCAGAAATGGCGGAACACCACGCAGCAGCACAAATTGTAATCCTGTTAAGTAATCCCCATTCTCAATGAATGTACCTGTAATCTGATTACATCGTTTTTTTCTTGTACTGTAACGGATTACAGTTACTTTTATTTTGTATCCTTTTACCGTAACGCCGTTACATGTAATCCGTTACTCCCCAACACTGGTCATGTATAAACATTGCTACTCTGTTATGGTACATCCAATACAAGGAAATAATACACAGGTTAATACTGTATTTTCATGTTTTTTATTTTAAAGATGGGCCAGATAGGCCCTACGGGGTGGATGTGCTACTGCAGTTTTTAAACACAACTTGCATATAACACAGGCCTATTAAGATCATTCACTGATTCAACCAAAAAACAAGTGCAAGGGAGAGAGTGGCTGTGCATTTTAAGACATCAAAGAGGGTGGAGGGAGAAGGGAGAAATTGATTGGGGAAAAATGAAAAAATATATTGTTTTTAAAAATATTAAAATATAAAATTATATTATTTTAAAGTGAAATCAAAAGATTTCGCGACCCCCCTGCAGTACCTCCGCGACCCCCCTAGGGGTCGCGACCCCCCTGTTGAAGACCTCTGGTTTAGAGCATTTATTTGCAGAAAATGACAAATGGTCAAAATAACAAAAAAGATACATGTTTTCAGACCTCAAACAATGCAAAGAAACAAGATCAAATTCATTTTAAAACAACATAATACTAATGTTTACACTTAAGAAGAGTTCAGAAATCAATATTTGGTGCAATAACCCTTATTTTTAATCACAGCTTTCATGCGTCTCGGCATGCTCTCCACAAGTCTTTCACATTGTTCTTGGGTGACTTTATTCCACTCCTGGTGCAAGAAGTGAAGTAGCTCAGCTTTGTGTTTGTGTTGGAATTCAAGAGACGCTGGAATGGAATGGCTGTAATACATGTAGAGATGCTGATTTCAGAAAAAAAATGCAGCGGTCTTTATTTTTTCCAGAGCTGTATTGGTCAGGACTACCAAACTGGGTGATTGTGCATATTTAAATGAACAGTATGTAGCCTGCGCTCTGTTTTAACAACTGTGTCTTACATACTGTACATACATATTTTTGTCATTCTCAGTATATGGACAGGCCATGTCTCAGGTGAAACCTCCAGAACCAACAAAATTCATTCACGCAGAGGCTGCACTAGCACTGATTTTATGATCGGCTGCAGGTTTTGGAGTTTAGGTAGTGAGGATTCAGGCCAGAGAAAATCTTTATAGGTTTCAGCATTGAAACTGGCAACCCAGAGAGTCGTGAGGCTCATTCTGCTTTCTGATTTCATAATTGTCTTAAGAAACTTACAATATAACAACTTGGCAATTATGTCTTATGTCTTTTGTAATCGGGATTACAACATTTTTACCTTGTATCTGGGATAAATTATGAAACCACAGATAAATTATGTTTGTGAAACTGAAAGTCTAAATCTTACTGTCCCTTCTTAAAGATGATGTGTGAGAGTGTGTGTGCATTAAGTGTGCATGTGTGTGCTTGTGACGTAATATAAGGCATATTTCTGTAGGTTTGTGTTGGACTCATTAGCCTTGTTTGGGGTGAACAGGGTCGTGTTCTTGCCTTTTGCATGAGGAGCTGCACATGTGGGAGTGATTTGGTGACTGGTAGAGTTATGGTATTTGATGACCACTTGTAAAAAGGGCATGTTTCTACCATCTGCTTGTCTTGGAAATATTATTTCTTTGCCTGGCCTGTTTGCAGCATGGCATTAGTCTTGCATTTGTACAATTTGTGGTGTTTAATGTTTACAAAATTTACTGTGAACCACAAAACATACAACTTGAGTGGGCTTGCTTCTCCACAGATCTGACCTGTAATTTGGTCTGGTCCATTAAGAAGTTTGCAGTGGGTTATTTGGATTATACAAAGGTGATGTTATCTAAAAGTGTTACAGGTTCATGCCTGTTATTTATTTTATTAAAGAGGGGGTATCTATGCGGTGATAACACTTGGCATATTTAGGCTACGTTCAGATTGTAGCCTGAAGTGACCCAAATCCGATTTTTTTCGCCCCTACGCGACCTGTATCTGATCTTTTAATGACAGTCTGAACGACACAGATCAGATTTTTTCAAATGTGACCCATGCCACTTGGATATGTGGTCCTAAAACCGATACATATCCGATCTTTTGACATGTGACTTCAGCCTGAACAGCCAGGTCGCATTCATCCGACCTACACGTCATCAACAAGCGACAAACGTCACTATTCTGCACTGAAGTAGGTGGAAACTGAACAGAACTGAACTGTATTTTAGGAGACAAGCCCAGCGTTGAGCCGATAGAATTGCTGGACAGCTGCATTAATGAAGAGGAACCCACAAAACGCCACGGCCAAAAACCTTGTCCTTCACCTTCTCAATCTCCTTAATAAAACAAATAAGCTGTACATGTTCTGTTTCCGGTACAACAGCAAAAGTTCACACTGAAGATCACATACAAGTAACATTTAATTGGAAATGTGAACAACCTCGCAAAAAATCCGAACTGAGCATTAAGCCCTGCAGTCTGAATGTAGTCTTAGATCACCTTGCTATATTCGCTGAAAATGTGTCAAAATTTGAATAAACTTTTTCTTGATGCTCTGGGTCTCGCTCCCTTTGCTCCCCACGTTAAGTTACTCCCCCATTCAGAGCGCTATTAGAGCATTGTCCAGAATCTTACAGTTAAACCACAAGGAGGGATTGAATAGGGCCCAGGAGAGATCACTAAAATACTTGCATGGATGACTAAAACCTCTTCTGGTATGTTTTTGACGGCGGAACCTTATAACATGGTAGAAAGTGCTGCTGATACAGTAAGTCTAATGTGGAATCCAACAAGTCACGTTTCTTCATACGACTTTTCGCATATCTGTCTCTTTTGTCTTTTTATAACATACCACCATGAATCAAATTGAAATATTACTGCTTTGTGTTCTTAATTTCAGTGCCGTGTTGGAATCTGAAACAAAAACACAAGGCTTTTGACAGTGACTGCAGATTGGATTCACCCTCCACACGAGTCACAATTCATCAGAAAACGCTGCACATTCATTTTATACGTACTATCTTCACTATAAAAAAAAAAAAAAAATCACAATCTTTGCTGTTACATTGGTGTCATTTGTCTCTGTAGTGCACTGAAGTGTGGCTCTGGTGAGACGGACAGCAGATATGATGCGTTTTCTAATGAGATTTTTTCTTTCCTTTTTGTCTCACAAGGGAATCATTGAAAAAGCCTTGAAGCGTGAACAGAGGAGCCGGACAGTGGGTCAGGGGAGGGGAGAGATCTCCTGCCTCTATGCTACACATTGTCAGCTTGGTTTGCCACAAAGGAAATATTGAAACAAAATCTTTTTTTTTACATGCTTATTTATTTCTACCTGTTTTTGTATATATAGCTTTTCAAATTTTAAAATCAGTTGTTTTCCAATTATATACTGCTGTCTTTTTGTTGAATTTGTTAAAATGCTCAAAGGGTTATACATGTTTTTTCATGTAGAATTTGTCTTGCCCCAGTACAGATGTTATAAAAGCAGTTTTTAGAGTCAAAATGAGACCGCTGCATGCTGTCTGCTTTTAATTAGAAAGCGTTTTTATCATCTTCGGACCAGAACATAAGGCTGATACACGTTTAGCAAGATAGTTGTTTATTGTGACAACAAAACTCCACTCTGGCCTCTGCAAGTTGAGAAAAGTGCTTAGAAACTTGAAGATTGGATTCTTGGAATGCATTAGGAAAGCGAGGAATATATTTGGACATCTGTAAACAGTTAAAAATGAGCAAATTCTAGTTTTCACGCTCTTGAGACAAAAGAAAAGTTCAATACTTTAATTTAATTTTTCTTTTGCTATGGACCCTACCTGGATGACTAAGGGATTACACACACATCTTAAAACACTAAAAATCATGTGCAGTGCCTTTAAATGAATGCAAAAATCCCTTGCATGCAGTTTGTTTTGTTGTACATTTAAAATACTTGATAAATATCCAGACAGCACCAGATGTATAGGGGTCATTTATCTGTCTGTTAACCCAGCCGAAGAGACCCCCCATCTCCACCCATCTCCCCTTCCTCTCAGTGTGACAAATGACTACTGCCCACCTCAGACCTAATATAATGAGCGAGCTGATACCCTTTTTATGCAGCCTTTTAGCCTCAAACCAAAAGCACAATGGGATGTCTGTCAATGGAGAAAGCTCATTAGTTTTAACTAGCTTTCTTGTTGTTGTCATTGAAGAGAATTGGACCGGCGATATCATTGGAACACATCTCTGATATATATTGTAAGTATTCTTTGGAAGAAAACAAACTTCTAAAAATTAATTTCTCCAATTATGGTTTGATATTTTTGATATTAATGAACTGGTGATTCTAAACAGCCACCTATAAGAATTTTAATGATGAAAATATTTGATTTATAACCCAAGAATTCCCAAACTTTTGAGGTCTGTACGCCTAAAATAACCATGCAATTAAAGGCACTTTTACTGTACCTAGTTCATTTTAAAGGTCCTATATTGCGCAAAATTGTCTCAGAGCTTTAATCCATTTTAGAATGCTGTCACCAGAAACATATTTGAAGTTGTGATTCTGTCTACATCTCCAAAGCACAAGACACTCAGTCCTGATATGTTTTTATGTATGTTTTTACTCAACTCTCAAAGACTAGTGCAGAGTTTTGCCACAAAGACTATATGCTGTAATCCATTCAGACCTCCGCCAGCAAACCCATGCAGCTACATCGTGTTTTTAGAACTGATTTTTGCATCAACTCCTTGCTCATTATTCTGCATGATTTCCAGATAACCTCAGCTGCAGGTTCACATGACTGCATGTGAATGAGGAAAAAGTCAATGGAAATTACATGTGTAATTTTGAGAGGAAAATGACAGGAAGTGCAGCTATAAAACTCTAAGAGCCCTTTCACGATCCTTAGTGTTTGTTTCCCCTTGAGTAAGGATCTTCAACTGAAGTGGTCATGCTTTAACTGCTTGACATCCTGACTACTTTCCCCTGATAAAGGAAGGCATTAAGTACTTTTACAACTTAGCGTCAAAAGCAGTGAGGCGCAGGGGTTTCCTTTGACAGTGTCGGGTGATGGAGCTGCTTTCTGCCCCAAGTCTGTCCACTTTAAGTTGAAATACAGAGGATGTTCTGGAGATGCTGTCAGATTACGTCCAATGGGACAAGTGGCTTGGCCTGCTCAGCCTGAAGTGAACTGCCAAATGCAAAGGAAAATCTGAGTCTCGATCTGCTTTTCTTCTTGAGTTTTCAGTGTGTGTTTGAGTGGACATATTTGATTCAGGCTGAGCAAATCATTGTCAGAATCCAAAAAGTTTTATTGTCTTTGCCAGTGGACATACAGTATAACACATGTTAAACCAAACATATGAAAAGGCTTGCATTTTTTATGTATTTTTGCTGAATCTATTTACTATTTTTCATTTAATATGCAGTTGTGGTTTTGTTAAAGGTAATATTACGCACAACCGACTCTTGTGAGCTTTAAGCCATGTTGTAACATTAAAGGTCCCATGGCATGGTACTTCTTGATGCTTTTATATGG
The DNA here is from genome assembly GCA_036785185.1 of Paratrypauchen microcephalus. Lineage (NCBI taxonomy): Eukaryota > Metazoa > Chordata > Actinopteri > Gobiiformes > Gobiidae > Paratrypauchen > Paratrypauchen microcephalus. The sequence continues at coordinate 6,306,094 of JAVJIX010000005.1, read as the reverse complement.
CTCCTTAATGGTTCCCTAATACTGTAAATGAATCCTTCTTCAAAATCAACACTCAGTGCATGAGAAAGAGAGATAAGATGAGAAAGAGTCATAAATGTCACTCTGGAACAGTCCATTATGGGCGTTGTTGCTTGAATGGAAATGAGGAGGACAGAGATGGCCTATAGTAGCGGGTGGGGGCATGGCCAAACTCTCCACTCATTCCTTTTCAGCTGTGCCCTGTGCGCTCTGACACACTTCCGTGTTTTTGAGCGGAGGGAGAGATGAGAAGCATTCCATTGAAAAATAAACACATTTCCACAGAAAATAAAATTAAACCACTGCTGTTTCAGATATCCACAGGCTCAGATAAAGGACTTCTGAGCCTAGAAACACTCGCAAGTTCCTCCAGGCAAATAAAAAAAACGCATTTCGCATTTCGTAGCTCCTCCGCAGTCTAAACTCTCTGGGCGTGATTTACAGAGACGCTGAGTACAGACAGACGGGGGTGGAACTGCATTTGCATTTCTTTTTTCAAGCTGACGTCAATAAGTTTCCTTGTTCAAAATCGCCCGTTTGAGCTCTGATTTTTTCTAACGCAGAAAAGGATTGCAAATGCTCAGTTTAGACATTTTGCAACTTTTAACCATGGGGGGGCCCTAAACAGGGTAGGGGAGCTCACATTAACGTTCAAAAACCTCAGAAAGTGAAAATTTCATGCCATGGGACCTTTAACAGCCACACTATTAGTTCCAGATTGGCAATTTCAGGACTGAAATCATCCAAAGTCTATCCAAAATCCATGGTGTATAGAGTTTAAAGATCTCATGACATGGTACTTCTTGATGCTTTTATATGGCTCTATAATTGGCGTTGTTGCTTGAATGCAAATGAGGAGAAAAGAGCTGGCCAATAGTAGAGGGTGGGGGCGTGGCCAAACGCTCCGCTCTCGCTCTGAGCCTCAGCTGATTCATTTCCTTGTTTTTGCACAGGGGGAGAGATTTGAAGCGTTCCATTGAAAAATAAACACATTTCCACATAAAATAAAATTAAACCACTGCTGTTCAAAGGTCCAGAGGCTCAGATAAAGGACTTCCGAGCCTAGAAACACTCGGACGTGCCTCCAGGCAAATAAAAAAACGCATTTCGCATTGCTTAGCGCATTCGCAGTCCAAACTCTCTGGGCGTGATTTACAAAGACGCTGAGTACAGACAGATGGGGGTGGAACTGCATTTGCATTTCTTTTTTTTTTCGGAGAGCTTGACTTGGTAATTTTGGGTGGGAACTATTTTTCAGTGCGGAAAAAGAAAGCCGAATCACGCACCACGCTGCGCAACAGGGGAACTCCCTTCCTGGTGCGTAACAGGGATTCCCCTGGCAGCGTGCTCTGTGCTTCGGCTTTCTTTTTCCGCACTGAAAAATAGTTCCCACCCAAAATGACCAAGTCAAGTTCTCCGTGTTGATTTGTACATTTATTTGCACTCGATATGAATGCGCACTACACAGAAAGTAATTGGGAAACGCATCGAGCAAATTAATTCCTTTTGGCCGAAATCTTTCTCTGGCGCAGTTAGACTCCAGTCTAACGCGGAGTAGCTGCAGATACCGCGGCGGTCAGTGCTGACAGACTCGGACAATGGCTGGGTGACCAGGAAAACGCTTTCCACCACTTATTTTAGTCTCTGGACTGTGGGGAGATGCCCAAGTTTGACCTGGGGGTGGCATATCCCTTTAAAAACATACTGTATCTTCACGTGACATCACAATGTGGAGTGTTTTCTGTCTGACAGAAGAACTCAGTATGTAGGGTTTGTGTGTTAAACATGTGTGTATCAACTCCAGGTATGCTTTGAAGAAACTTTATGACAGAGACCAGAAAGTAGGGTATTATGGGCCCTTTAAAAATTAATTTAAATTAGTCAAAATGCTTTAAAGGGCTGGATGCATTTTCCTATGTAATAAACTAAAAATGGTCTCCCCCCACTACAGACGTTTTTGGGTTAAATTGAGTGAAACTGCAAAAATTGAGACTTGGCTTGTTAGATGTTGTTAGTATTATAGTGATTCCAAAATGCATGACTTAAAATAAATACATTATAAAGTCATTATGATTATGATTTATTAGTTCATTAGTTATGATTTATTAGTTATGATTCTGTGATGAGTTATAAGTAATACATTTCTGTGTTTGATTTGCCTGAGGGAAATTAACTTGCACAGACTTGTCTTTTTGTTTTAGTACAGTGAACCCTCGTTTATCGCGGGGGTTAGGTTCCAGAAATAGCCCGCAATAAGTGAAATCCGCGAAGTAGGACAATTTTATATTTTACAATTATTCTACATGTTTTAAGGCTGAAAACGCTTCACCAGACACATTATACACCTTTCTGAGACTGGTATTAACATTTTTCTCTTGTTTAAACACTCAAACTTTTGTAGATTTTCATTAAAATATATTAATAGTGGGGCGCGGGCACGTGACACGCGGGCACGTGCGCGCGGACACGTGCGTTTGTTTTGGTACCACATATCCATGCCATGTGCGAAAGTCGAGTGGAAAGCGACCTGGATATCATTTTGGGCAAGACTCAAGCCACTGCTAACAGTGCCGAACCGCTAACAGACGCCTCTGAGCACCACAAGACCAGGTAAGACTAACCTGCGCTCACAAGAGTTGGTTGCATTTCACCCCGGCTCCAAAATCAGTCCGCTATCAATGCGTCGCCAATACTCCACAGCTCTCTAGGACGGGTTCGTCCTCTCGTCCTCTCACGGGGAAGAGCCACTGTCTCCACAGTGCGCGCGAGTGTCCTCTCCCCGCTGCGGCTCCCCCGGACGCCGCAGCGGGCCCGTCCATGTTGATTCTTGGAAGAGTCCATGTTGATTCTTGGCTCTTCCATGGTCCGGCTCGCACTCTCTTCCATGGCTCGTGCAAGTAAACAAAGGCCACACCCCCCTGTCACCCAGGCGCTCTCGTGAAGGAAATCTGAGACTCTGTCCCTACCATCCCTGGTCTAGACCTGGTTTAGTCCTGGTTTAGACCTGGTTTAGTCCTGGTTTAGACCTGCTTTAGACCTGGTTTAGTCCTGGTCTAGTCTCTTAGCTAATCAGGGCGCAGGACAGAATGTTACACTGTAAAAAAAAAGTTACACTATAAAAAAAATTGAAAAAAAAAAAAAAAAAAATTGGAAAAAAAAATCCGCGAAACAGCGAGGCCGCGAAGAGTGAACCGCGATACAGCGAGGGTTCACTTGTATTTGTACATTAGATAGTAGTTATAAGTAATATAAGTCTGTCAAATGATCAATGAACTGAAAGGTGCACTAAGCTTGTATCTATGAATATGTTATTATTGTAATGTTCCACACTATGGCATTAAACATTTTCTCAATCATTTTTTCCTGAAATGATCTACAGTGTGGCATTTAATTTAAATATCTCCATGGAGACAAGCAGGCCACCTTACCAGGCCAAATTGCAGGTCAGATCTGTAGAGAAGTGGACCTGCTCACAGTAATAATGCATGTTTTTGTGGTGGTTTTAAAATAAAAACACCTGTAGTTTTTATTACAACAACAACATTAAGACAACAGAGAATCCGAACCCAGGAGGAAAGGGGTAGCGATTCCTTACCTGGCCGGCGTTTCGGAAAAACTACAGAGGATTTTCAGGCAATATGATATCCCAGTTTATTTCAAACCCACAAACACTTTAAGACAAAAACTCGTCCACCCAAAGGACAAAACACCGAGCCACAAAGAAAGCAATGTGGTCTACTCCATTCAGTGTAGTGAAGACTGCAGTGAGCGCTACATTGGAGAAACAAAACAGCCACTTCACAAGAGGATGTACCAACACAGGCAGACGTGCCAGAGTGGACCGTCATCTGCCGTACATCTTCACCTAGAAGCCACGGGCCATTCTTTTGAGGACAGTGAGGTTCAGATCTTAGCCAGGGAAAAGAACTGGTTTGAGAGGGGAGTTAAAGGCAAAGTAACGTTATTTTACAATCTGAGCCTTCTTTCGGTAATAAAACAAGTCGTTTGACTCACCCATATCACGTTCGTGTCATTTGGAGCTGTTTGAAGAAAGTTATGTTGTAGCGTAACCATTAGCATTTGTTTTCGGGGCATTACTTTGCGGTCTCCAAATAACACAAACTTTAGCACTTTTCAAATCATAGAAGCCCGATGTCTTAATGTAAGAAATCGTTTGAAGCAAAAGTGGCCTGTAATCCGAGATTTATCCATAGTTTTCAGCTTTGCGTTTCATGTTTGGGTCCCGGGAGCAGTCCGCGCATGCGCACTGGCGTCCTCATCTACTCGAAACTATGGCTAAATCTCGGATTACAGGCCACTTTTGCTTCAAACGATTTCTTACATTAAGACATCGGGCTTCTATGATTTGAAAAGTGCTAAAGTTTGTGTTATTTGGACACCGCAAAGTAATGCCCCGAGCAAATGATACAGCACCATGTTAAAAGATACGGGATCATTAGTAGAACAGAACGGCTCAACATAAGTTCTGCGATACTGCTCCAATTGACAGAAAAATGCTATGGGTGAGTAAAACTACTTGTTTTATTGCCGAAAGAAGGCTCAGATTGTAAAAAAAACGTTAATTTGCCTTTAAAGAGGCCATTTTTGTCAAAAAAGAGAATCCTTCTTTAAACAAAAATGGGGGAGTCAGACATAACTTGTCTCCCATTTATAATTCCATTCTCAAACCAAAGTCAAAACAGACAAAAGAAACAATAGGGCAGACACGCCAGAGGTGTGGAGACGGTCGTTAGGGTTGAATAGGTATGCGAAACTAGACGCCAAAGAAATTAGAAAAACAAAAGAGAGAATCTCAAAAACAAATTAGTTGAGATAGTTTCAGAACAATTTCAGTGTAGTGAGCTCCACCCTGCAGCTAGATATAAGCAGTGTCTAACCAGCACTCGAACCAGAACTGACGAAGCCTCTTGGATGAGCGGCGAAACGTTTTCGACCAAACAAACTTTGTCCAGTTGACAATTTGAATTTCTCCTTTTAACCTGTAGTTTAATAATAATAATACAATATATATTTGTGGATCTGTGGAACATCCCAGGCAAAGCAATTATACATTACACATTACACTGCCTCTTTTTTCCAGTTTAGATTTCTGGAATTTTTAACCTTGCCTAAATTACAGACTGAAGGGCTATTATCCGGGTGGGTGTCGTTCAATTTCCTATTTTATTGCCTCTACTTAAAGCCCCCATTGTCTTGTTTAAACCCACCCTGCGTTGTGCGTTAAGCTGACAGTGTATCAGAGCACATTCACATAAAATATGCATGAGCATCTATGCAGTCCCCCTCCTCACACTTTGGCTTCTCGACCCCCATAGGAAGAAATCATTTTGTGCTGTCTGATTGGGTTAGCGGCTCGGGATCATCAATCCATTGTTCTGGTCCACCGGCATCTTCAACCAAGACAAACAATAGAAGGAAGAGGGTGCTGACATAGAAATAGACGATGAAGGAGTGAAAAACGTAAAAGTGTGGGCGCAAAGGTTATAGGATTTCAAGGTAGGGATGGTCCGATATGGATTCTTCGATATTCGCCAATATAAAGATTTCAAAATATAAATAGCAAGGACCAAAAATGTACAAAAAAACTTATTGTAAATTAACTTTTCACTTTTGTTAAAATAATATCAAAACATACAGCCATATTTTGTCTAATTACACTTCTGTTTCCATTTTCACTCTTTAGTCTCTTCAAAAAGACAAAAGAACATGAGGGTTCACAGAAAGACAGTGCAGAAAAAAATATTGGTGCCAAATATTACATTATCAACACCGAACCAATACCAATATGTGGGAAAACTCTCCGAAATCGCCTATAACCCATCTCTACAAAGAGACACAGCATATAAGAAGGTCTCTGAGCTCATCAGACAGATGGAGATTCTACTGGGGCCTGTCAATAAAAGCAATATATACTGATTGATTGTGTCATGCTGCCACTGGAGACTAGTGTGTGTATGTGTGTGTCTGTGTAACGATAGGGTCTCAGCTGTTAACAAAGCAGTGCCGTGTGCGTATTTTTGTTAACCCTCTAGTGATATCTCTTTGTTTGCTTTTACAATAGGAGCGCCTTCAGATCTTTGCATGCTCCTCCACCCAGTTCTCTATTCAGGATGCTGCTAGTTTAGGAGAGATCCCCCAGTGGCTTTTAAATGGGATCTGAGAGGCCGAGCATGTGTCCGCTATGTAATTTAGGGATGTTTCTTTCCAACTGTTTTGTTCCCATCCGTGAGGGGAGTGGAGCCAGTGTTATGATTGGTGTGTGAGGGATTGCGGTGGAACTAAGAAAGCACTGGAAGACATATTTAAACTCAAAGTGGATGAGAAGTGACAGGGGCATCTGGAAGAGACTGGGTAGACTATAGCTGAGACGCACTGTTGAAAAATATGAGGGAATTTTAGGATACTTTTAAAAATCTGGCAGAAATGTTAGGGTGTTTTTGTATGTTTGAGGGAACTCATAAGTATTATTGATGAAATTTTTGGCGGCATGGTGGCTAGCGCTCATGCTTCACAGCAAGAAGGTCGCCCAGGCCTTTCTGTGTGTGTTCAGTGTGGAGTTTGCATGTATAGCCTGGGTTCGATCCCCGGGTCGCCTGAGCCTTTCTGTGTGGAGTTTGCACGTTCTCCCTGTGTCTGGGTGGGTTTCCTCTGGGCACTCCGGTTTCCACCATCAACCCAAAACATGCACCATAGGTAAAATGACCTGACCAAACCGAAGCAAGAAGATCATGGAGATGGTCCCCGGGCACAATAATGTGCTGGCCACTGCTCCTAATAACAGGATGGGTTAAATGCAGAGAAGAATTTCTCCAGTGTGAGATCAATAAGTCACTTCTTCTTCTTCTTCTTCTTGAAATAGGCTGAAGATTCTATATTACACAAAATGCATCCTTGTGATCTTTAAAAACTTTATAATGTTGTTACCTCATTAAAAACATACCTGGAGTTGTGTTTTGTTTCATTCACACATTAGATTAGATTAGATTCAACTTTATTGTCATTACACATGTATAAATACTAGGGGTGTAAAGATTAACCGATTTGGATCGGTTATCGGTCTGTGACCTCTGCGATCTGAGTGTACCGATCAGCGGAGCCCGGATCGGTCCAAATGCACTACGAAAGGTCCGATGCACCGGATTTACAGCCAAGAATCGGTTTGCTAGCTCCTGAGCGGTCTCTCTCATGGCGCAGCAGCCGCGCCGTGTGTGTCTGCGTTCTTTCGCGAACGGTGGGTGGTTCACTTACCTCGGATTGAAGCTTATTGGCTGGTTAACTGCCAATGACGCGAGTGGCGCGGGCTGTACGCGGAAGCGAGCACAAAATGTTTGCACTGTATAGCTGTGTCCCAATTCACATTGTGCAGAGGGCGGGTTTCCCGCCGCCTCGTCTCGTCAGGAGATCTACTCTATCGGTAAGCCAGGGCTCTCAAGTCTCACGCATTGAGAGTGTGACACACGCAATTCGACGTGTTCACACGCTCACACGCCACACATGGCATTTCTCACGCTGATTTTTTTGTTTGTTTGTTTTGTTTTGGTGCCCAGAAAATCGGTCTGTGTGGCTCAGTTTATGCAGGCACCGCGCGTTTTCAGCGAAACCCCCCCCTCCCCGGAAAAAAATCTCAGTTAGCGGGTGTCCCTGTGTCTCCTCCTCTGTCTCCCCCGCTGTCTCCTCCTCTCCCCCGGTCTGTCAGTGGACCCTCAGCCCGCGGTGAGCCGGGAAAGGCGCTCGGAGCCCGGTGTACTGTACCGGCTGTGTTGCGGACACACGGAGCGACCTGCAGCTCCGAACAGGTGAGTCACTCCCCGGACCGGTCCTGGTTTGGTCCTGATCTAGTCCTGGTTTAGTCCTTGTTTAGTCCTGGTTTAGTCTTGGTCTAGTCCTGGTTTAGTCTTGGTTTGGTTTAGTCCTGGTTTAGTCTTTTTTTAGTCCTGGTTTAGTCTTGGTTTAGTCCTGGTTTAGTCTTGGTTTAGTCCTGGCTTAGTCTTGGTATTCTATGTAGATGAATTTTTGTAATCAATAGGTATCCGATATTTGGCCTACAGCTGTAGCCAATTTCCTGTTTAAATTGACACATTTATTAAAGTTCCCCATGGACTTTTCACGTATGTAAAAAATAATAGAATGTTTTATTTGTTTAAAGGCACTCAGAGCACGACGGGAAAAATTGTTCACTCGCACGAAACGCGAAATCTCCAATCGAATCCAATCCAACTTTATTTATAAAGCACTTTAAAAACAACAAATCTCAAAAATTCAATTAATGCGCGCTCAGATGCACGCCCGAAACGAGCGGAGACACAACAACACATCATCAGTATGGTAAAACTCACCTGTCTCACGACAGTCTAAACCCAGCTCACGTTCCCTTAGTGCAGTGAACAATCCAACACTTGGTGAATTCTGCTTCACAGTGATAGGAAGAGTCGACATCGAAGGATCACGTCGACACGGCGCAAGACCGCGCTACACCGGGGCTGCGGGATGCAGCCGTGCCTCCTCCTCGGGGCCGAGCACGCGCGGGCCGAGCACGGGGTGATTTATTCCTGCTCCGGTCCTGGTTTAGACCTGGTTTAGGTCTGGTCTAGACCTTATTTATTTATTTATTTATTTATTTATTTCAGGACAGTGCATATTCATAAACATTTCTGTCAATATGCCAGAATTAGCCAGGAGGCTATTTTTCATCTGTAGTCCTGTGACAGATGTAATTGTCATTCTAAAAGCAGGGAACAATGGTTACATAAAATATAAAGAATATAGATATAAAATATAGAATATAAAATTATCACTATTTACAGGGACAAGACACTGACATGACAACAACTGACAACAGATCAATTCCAACGATTGAGACAGTTAACAAATACATATGTTTTCACCCAGGCACAACAGAGACATACTTCATCATAAAACCACTTACATAAATATGACACATATATCGCACTGACCTGAACAGGCACACAGTTACACCATCACACAGTCACACAGACACACAGACACACAGTCACGCACACCAAGGGAGGAGGCAAGAGGCTAGCAGGGAGCAGCGAGAGCACATTAAGTTAGTGCTCACAGATCTGATTGTCCATAAGCCATTCTTTTAACTTTGTTTTGAAGGTGACGTATGAGTTTGCGTTCCTGATGGTGGTGGGAGTGAGGTTCCAGTCAGAGGCAGCGCGGACAGAGAAGGATGTTTGACCAAATGTACTCTTTCTGAAGGGGGTGATGCAGTCCCCTCTTACTGCTCCTCTGGTTCTACTGTGGGTGGTGTTTCTGACACCTGGAAGTCACATAGAACCAGCGCCCGACCCGAGCGAGACCCCGCGGTCTTGCCCGCTGTTATCCATTCCTGCTCTCATCTCCTAACCGTGGTTGGGAGACACAGGGGAGATCGTCTTCTCCATGGCCGGAGATAGCTTTCCCTCTGGGGTTAACTCCCTTGTGGACATCGCGCGCTTACAGTGGTGGAGAATACAAGTAAAAAAAAGGCAGTTTTGCTGCAGAGTGGGGCTTTATTGTCTCCTCTACTCCGCGGAGACATTCATCCAGCACGCGCACACTCGCAGACTCTCTCTTCTGCACTGAGCTATAGACACATCTCACAACACCGCCAATAGAGCACCTTCCTCGGCCTGTTAGCTCACAGTGTCAGCGCCCCGGCTCTGGAGGTCAGATAGAAGCAGAGCCCGCCCCGCACCGTAAGGAGCGCGGAGACACGAGCACCGCGCTCCTCCAACGGCACTGCCATGTTATAATAATAACAGGTCCAATCCAGGTTTAGTTCTGGCCAGACCTGGTTTATTCCACGTTCTTTTAGTCCTGGTCTAGTCTCTTAGCCCGTCAGGACACAGAACACAACGTTACACTATAAAAAAAAAAGTTACACTATAAAAAAAAAAGTTACACTATAAAAAAAAAACCTTGGAACGGATCAGGCTTTTTCCATTGAAATAGCTACTCAACTTAAGAATTTTTCACGTTACGAAACCACTTCTGGAACGAATTAATTTCGCAAGGTGAGGTACCACTGTATCTCTCTTCTTGTCAGTGATATGTTACACTTTTACAGTTACTGAAACTTATGACTGACTGAAGCACTAATTACTAACTAATTCTGATTCATTCTGATTTTTGACTTTAATAGGCAACTTGCTTGTTTTATAAGGTCTTTTTTTTATTTTTGATATCTAACCTTATTGTTTTGTGTTGCTTGAGGGAAGGAATGTGTTGTATTTTAAGTATGAGCAGAGTTTTGCAAACCGGATTGCCAGTTTTTCAGTAGGCCTGGTGTATTGTCTGTTGGACACTAAATAAACAAAAGGATACTATTTTGAAATTTAATTTCTGTTTCTCTCTTTTTCTTCTCAATAACTTTAAAGCACTTGGGAGTAAAGTTGTCAATTTGTATTGAATCGAAATTAACCGAACTGGATCAGATCGGATCGAATCGAATCGAATCGTACCGGATCGTTTACTAATTTTATGAATCGTCCCTGAATCGAATCGTAGCCTGTGAATCGAGATTCGAATCGAACCGTTTTGTGGGTGAAAGATTCACACCCCTAATAAATACAGGTAACGAAATGTGGTTTAGCATCTAATCAAAAGTGCAAGGAGCAGCAAGTGCGATATATACAGTATAAACAATATAGACAATATATACAATATAGACAGTATATACAATATAGACAGTATGGTTGTAGTGAATTATGTACAAATAAATAGGGCAATATGAACATGTGGGAGTACTTTGTTGTTAATCTATGTAGGGGATATAAGCAGATGTATTATAAACAAGTATACAGTAGAGCTATTAGTGTATATATGATAAGCTATGAACAAAGTGATCCCTTTCTGAAAGCTCATATATGCTATAAATATATAAATGAATAAATATAATATGTATGAACAATATGTACAAGATATTTACCGGAAGAACTAAAACACAGAGATATACAGAGGATATACAGTATTGATCACATGTGTGGTTTGGGTGGAGTGCCAATGGATGCAGGGATTGGGTAGAGTTCACTGATATTAGGAGAGATGGAGAGATAGAAAGGTGGAGAGGGAAGGGGCGTGAGTGGTGGCATAGTAGGGGGGACATAGAGGTTCAGCGGGGGGTAGAGTTCAGCAGGGAAACAGGTGTAGAAAAGAAGCTGTTCCTAAACCTGCTGGTTTTAGTCCAAAGGCTCCTGAAGCGCCTTCTGGAGGGAAGGAGCTGGAAAAGTCTATGGTTGAGGTGCGAGGGGTCTTTAAGGATGCTACGAGCCCTGCGTAGGCATCGCTTTCTCTGGACGTCCTCGATGGTAGTTAGTGGTTGGGCAGTTGACACATGACTGAGTAACCCTTTTATTATTAGTCTGTCTACATCTCCAAAGCTCAAAATGCTCTGTTCTTTTATTCGGTGGAGATTGGTAATTCCAGGGCTGCAATTATTCAAATGATTCTAGTGAAGGTGTATGGAGTTTAAAAACACAGTGGAGCACTTCCTGGATTACCACATAAGATCCCAAGGTGGACATAGTGTTTCTGTTCGAGAGAAAAACGCAGCCTAAAAATGCAGGATGTGTCTGTTAAATGTGTGAAAGAAGCAAAACACAACTCCAAGTGTATTTCTGATGAGCATACAACATTACAACATATCAGAAAAGACTGTAATATGGAAGCTTTTAAAAGTATTACCAGTATTTAAAAGACTAACAAAGTAGTGATTACTTTAACGATGGGGTTTATTAGATTACTATATTGTAAAAACGGCACTTTGTGACAAACCAGACCATTGCGTGCTATCAGCATCTGTTGGTAAACCATTTTATTGTTTGCAAACCCAGATTGCCATGATAAATTACTCAAATATGTTTTGGGGTGAGAATGATGGTGGTCCTGATGATTAATGAGTGAGTGTATACAGCAAGTTTTTCTTTCTTACTGCCTGACTTCATACATACATATACATCAAACTGTACATCGTTCCTATAGTATTAATTGTTGGTCAACCAAAATTGATTTGTCGTATGATCCTGGAAAAACAGGTTCAATAGTGTTTAGGATAAAGTAAAATATATATATATATAGCTACCACTCCACAGAAAAACACTGACTCTGCATCACCTCCTCATGACCTCAGCTTGCATTAGTAATCTAAACATTTCCAGATTGTTGAGGGTACATGCTATTTCTCCCGTTCTCTTCAGTGACTAATACCTCCTGCACATTTCCTCTTCCTCCTGAGCAGTGTGTAGTCAGCAGGTTCTGTGGATGACTTTATCTTTATGGCTAGTCTTGATCCAAGGAGCCTCATTCATCACGCTCAAAATATTCAGATTGGATTACAACCATTTATGGAGTTAATAGTTTCAAGATAGTTTCAAGAGAACTTCATTGTATAAAAATGCTTTATTCTTTATTTAAGACACCCATATTACTTTTTTTCTGATCTGTTATAATGTTTTCTCATCAAAAACATACCTGGAGCTGTGTTTTGTTCATTCGCACATGTTTAAAGGAAAAGTCATGTTTTTTTTTACAATCTGAGTACTGAGTAACTCTGAGAACAAGTAGTTTTACTCACCCATAGCAGTTTGGTGTCAGCTGGAGTGGTGTCGCAGAAGTTATGTTGGAGCCGTTCTGTTCTACTAATGATCCCGTATCCGTTAACATGGTGCTCGTATCATATGCTCGGGGCATTACTTTGCGCTCTCCAAATAACACAAACTTTAGCACTTTTCAAATCACAGAAGATCGCTGTGTCAGGGTAGACTTTTAGTGGATTCCAAAACGGCCTGAAACCCGATATCCAGCTATAGTTTCATTTGATGACGTCATCAGAGAGGACAGTGCGCATGCGTGAACTCAGCTGTTTTGTAAACACCGCTAGTCCGAAAGAAGCTAACACCGCTCTGCACTTTACTTTTCTGTTGCGATATCGGGTTTCAGGCCGTTTTGGAATCTACTAAAAGTCTACCCTGACACAGCAATCTTCTGTGATTTGAAAAGTGCTAAAGTTTGTGTTATTTGGAGAGCGCAAAGCAGTGCCCCGAGCACTCACGCTAACGGATACGGGATCATTAGTAGAACAGAACGGCTCCAACATAACTTCTGCGATACCACTCCAATTGACACCAAACTGCTATGGGTGAGTAAAACTACTTGTTTTATTGCCGAAAGAAGGCTCAGATTGTAAAAAAAACGTTACTTTTCCTTTAACACACAAACCCTGCATATTTAGGCTGAGTTCTTCTCTCAAACTGAAAACGCTCTGTTCCTCCTTGTAATGCCATGTGGTAATAAAGGAAGTCCTCAACTGTGTTTTTAAACTCCATTCACCTTCACTAGAATCATTTGGATCATTTCAGTGCTGGAATGGCTAGCATTAGCTTTAGCACGCACAAAGAGACTCAGCTATTATCCCCAAGCTGTCAGACTACTGAACTCAGGATAATACTCTAAATCAGGGGTGTCAAACATGCGGCCCGGGGGCCAGATCCGGCCCTCTAAGACCTTTAATCTGGCCCTTGGCTGATTTTCTATTAAAATATTTTAATTATATTTTAATTTACTATTAAAATATTGGTAATTTTCTGCGCCTCTTTTCTGTGCATCTTAGCATAGCAGTGTCTCCAGCCTTTGTGCGTGGTCCCCTCCCACCAGAGCAGCACAAATGAAGACTTGCCTCTTTCCAAACGCTCTTAAAGGACCATCGTTTTGACTGTTGACCATGACACCCTCATCAGCAAAATGTCTAAAATGAGGAAAGTGGATGCAGAAGAGTGCAGGATTTTCCAAGAAAATTTGATTAATTCCTATTTGTTCACGGAGGTGAATGGGAAACCTGTATGCTTGGTGTGTTTGCAACAAGTGGCGGTGCTCAAGGAATATAATCTTAAACGTCACTATGAGACACGAACAATACAATAACTTGAACGGAGAACTGAGAAGATGGAAGATAAACGAATTATTGCTGGGACTGAAGAAACCGCAGTCTGTAATAGATTTGCATTTTTCTGCATAAATATTTGGACTTATTCCTATTTTTGGGGTATATTTGCCATGCGTTTTCTGATCCGGCCCCTTTGGGATCAAAGTAGGTTGGATTTGGCCCCTGGACCAAAATGAGTTTGACACCCCTGCTCTAAATAATACTGAACTCTCAATAATACTGCACTAAACTACTTTTTGTAATGCATATTATGTTTACTGCTGCTGCTCTATATGAATGTATCATGTTTGTCACTACCTCACAGTAAATGCTACTGTTACCTGTGCAATAACCTGTGCAATAACCCACGTGCAATACTCATACTATATTATATTATATTATGTGCAATACGAAATTCTTTTGAGCAGTATTACCACCTGTGAAATACTCTACTTACACCTTATTTAATCCTACTTGTACCTTTGTATTTTATTATATTTTATTACATATTTTTTATTATATTGTTTACTTTTTCCCCCTTGTATTTTTATTGCATGCTGTTAGTACTTCCTTCCTTTATCCTTTATTTGTCCCACAATGGGGAAATTGCAGTGTCACAACGCAAGTTTCAGAAACAGTAGGAAAATATGAGCATGCATCAAAATTAAGATAAATAATAATAATAATAAGTATGTATGTAATCACCTAAAAAAAACACAACACTGTAAGGTAAGAAGGCACAGGAACACTGCACAATAAATGTCTTTGATTCTGAGCAGTGAACAAACAGCAGTTAAAGTGACTCCAGTTCAGTAATATATAATATCACTACAATAAAGTGACTCAGATGATTGTGTACAGTGCAGTGATGGACAGTGTAGTTAAATAAATAAGTAGCAGGTAAAGTGACACTAAATAATATTGCACATTGTTATTATGACACATGGTTGCTATGGAGATGAACATGACTAGCATTGATCATTGTACAATCTGACAGCAGCAGGAAGAAAAGACCTGCGAAATCTCTCTTTAACACAGCGAGGGTGAATCAGTCTGTCACTGATGCTGCTCTCCAGAGCCGACAGAGCGTCCTGCAGGGGGTGACACTCATGGTCCAGCATAGACATAAGTTTAGCCAGGACCCTCTTGTCCCTCTTCTCGACTATCTTAGCAAGTCAACGTGTTCTTCTGATCCTAAGCATTTCATTGCATTGTTGACCTTGTGTTGATCCTGCATATGACAAATAAACTTGAATCATTAAAACTACCGCTTCATGACATCACAAAGTGGAACAGAGCATTTTGAGCTTTGACTAATAATGCAGGATTACTCAAAACGTGTGAATGAAATAAAACACAACTCCAGGTTGCGTGAAAAGTCCCTCAGTCGTCCAGGCAGAATCCATGATAAAAGGAGTTCAATTTGTCAACTGGACAAAGTTTGTTTGGTTGAAAACGTTTCGCCGCTCATCCGAGAGGCTTCGTCAGCTGACGACAAACTTTGTCCAGTTGACAAATTGAATTTCTCCTTTTATCACAACTCCAGGTATGTTTTTGGTGAAGTAACGACATTATAACATGTCTTAAAGCGCGCAAGAGTCAATTTTGCCTAATACAGGACCTTTAATTCACCTGTAAAAGTGTTTGGTTCTTGATATCCTTGGTTACTGACATCTTCCACACAAACTCCCACATTGTAAAGTCTGAAGCTTTTCGTATTTCCTCTGTAATTTGTCATAGACAGAAGTGTATTTTAACTGCAGGGTGAGAATGATTTGTATCTCTATGGTTTATTGCTCTGTGGGTTGGTGGTGAATACTTAATAATTGCTTCTCCATGGAAATCGCTATTTTGATGTCCCTCAAGTTATCCGTCATTGGCAGTGAAGACAGTTTTAACCCAACAGTAGCTAGTCTTGATTTTAGGAAGAAAAGAGCTGATTTGTGCCTTTTTTCCAGTTCGTCCACGTCGTTAGTGTGATTGACAGTTGTGATGGACGCTGCTTATTACTGAGCTGTGGAGGTGGAACGCTGAGTAAGTGTGATAGTGACCTGTGAAAGTGCATGTGGGGGTGTGAGGAAGTGTGTGCCTGCCAGTCCCCTGAGGTTTGGTGCGCATTAAAAGAATGGCAAAATCAAAATGAAGGCATGTTTAAACTGACGATATGAACTGCTGAACCTGCACCACTGTTTGTGTATTTACTGAAAGCTTAACCATTTTTTGGGAGATTTTGAAAGCGCTGAAAGAGTTTGATTTCATAATACCAAAAGAATGTTGATCTAATCTGAATGAAAGTGAATTTGGGGTTACTGTGTTGATAGTTAAAGCAGACCTGTTATCCGAAATTGACTTTTCAGAGCTTTCCCCTTCTCATTTACCGTCTCGATGTTGTATTTGGAGTGATTCGTGCATATTTGAGCAAGCTTTAATCTTTAATTTAATATTCAAGATGCTATACTGCCATTTTTTTGTTTTCACTGCTACTTGCATATGCCCACTGCTCTGTACTAACTCAGTTCTTCAATTTTATTTTCGTAATCGATGATTCGGCAGTGTCACGTAGTCACTTTGGTACAAATGGTAAAAAATTACTACTTGTTAGCCGGATCTGCAACTATCCACTGAAGGTGCCAACTCTTTTTCATGATGATGCTTACAACGACATCAGCTTCCATTGAGCATTGCAGTTTTTAATGTTAATTTTAGACGAATATTGCAATTTATAATGTGCAAATTATAACATAATGACCCACAAGTGTCATAGCCTAGATCTAGCAGGCACAAGCGCAATAGGTCTTCATTAATCATTTTATTTTATTTATTTATTTTAGATTAAAGTTGAAAGCATTCAGAGTTTTTGGACTGTTGCAAACTGTTTCAAATGAACTAGTTCTGCTTTTTATGTTTTTAAGAGTATAAAAGTCTACCGTTAGTATTGTTAAATATACAGGTTTGAGCGTTTGTGAGTGCTGTGAGCAAGTGTCAGAATCTCCCCTGAGCTGTTAAGCGTTTTTAACTGTAGAAGAAACATGAGGACCTGGACTCCCTTAAAGAAGTGAGAGAAAAATGAGAATGTGTGAACTGCTGTTGTCCATGTGCGTGTGAGTGTGCTAACGGAATCTTCACGGCTGTAGACACGTAGAGTGAAGCGGCTCGTTGCTGTGAAACCCAAGATTGGCCCCTAAGTGCTCGGATTTGCCTCAAGAGCTCCTAAGCACTTTGCTAACTGCTGGAGGACTGGCTGTGTGGGGGCTATCGGGCGGATCAGCCACTGTCCATTGTCAAAAAACTGCAGTGTTCTGTGCTTTGGTTCTTCTTTTTTAAGTTCATGTGAAATGTGATGATCATAAACAGCTGTGAATCGTACAAGGTCTTTTGTTGAGCAACAGTGATGCACAAACATTCTACTTATTTGATTTTCAGTGAACCAAGTGTAAGGACAGCACAGTGGCTTAGTGGTCTGAATTCTTGCTTCAGATGAAAAATGTGATTTAATATCTAGATTGAAATGAAACCCACCCAACCCCAAGTCACTTGTCAGCAACAAGTTCTTTGAAAATGAAAATAATACTTATGTATTTATTATTATTCATAGCATTTATATAGCGCCTTTCATGACACCCAAAGCGCTTTACAGTTCATTGTTCATTCACTCCACACTTGGTGGTGGTAAGCTACTATTGTAGCCACAGCTGCCCTGGGGCAGACTGATGGAAGCGAGGCTGCCAATCTCCGACCACCTCCAACACTCACGCACACTCCACTTTCATACTAGGCAATGTGGGTGAAGTGTCTTGCCTAAGGAGACAAGGACAGTTTTTTCGACTAGCGCCCCACTGTGGCTCCTGGAATTCCCAGTGGTCTCCCATCCGAGTAATAACCAGGCCCTGCCTTGCTTAGTTTCTGAGATCAGACAAGATCAGGCTTTGACAAGTAGGTGTGGCCACAGGTTAAATGTTGATCATCTAAATGTGGCCAAAACAGAATTAATCTCGGACTAAACAGGTCTAATTTAGGACTAAACTAAACAAGGATCAATCCAGGACTAAAACAAATTTAAAGCTGGAGTACCTGATTCTCCCACCATGGAATGACGAAGTAGCCGGAGTGCTCACAAACCCTTTAGCACATCATTAATATCCATATGCATACATTTTTGGTTATGCGCACTTATAAGAACATATTTTTTCAAATGTCGAAACTGAAAGTGAAACTGAGGTGGACCGCCCATTAGGGATGCAAATTATCGGTTAATTCATTAACTGATAGTTGATTGACCTTATCGGTCGATTAACGATTAACTGATAAGCGGCGTTTTTCACCTGAATTTGAGTGTTTCAATAGGGTCTTTAAGAATATAAGCTATAGTAACATAACACTGAGTCATAAATATATCATAGTATTATTATATTGTATATTCCTCAATTAATTATTCCTTAGTAAAAAGCAGACAAATGTATTGATGCTGAATAACAAAATACAGTAATCCCTCGCTCTATCCAATGTTTTTTTTATAGTGTAAAATTTTTTTTATAGTGTAACATTGTGTTCTGTCCTGATTGGCTAAGAGACTAGACCAGGACTGAACGTGGACTGGACCAGGTCTGAACCAGGTCTGGACCTGGACTGGACCTGGACTGGACCGGGACTCGACCGGGTCTAGACCTGGACTAGACCAGGATTAAACCACTGGGGCGCGTGCTGGTTTCGCCGCGCCCGGCTCGGGGCGCGGGCTGCGGCGAAACCGGCAGCAGCGGCACGCATTCCGGGTTAGATCTCGCCTCGCGCGTACACCCGGGGCTGCTGAGCAGTGCCGTTGGCGCCTGCGGTCGGCTGTGAGTCGATCTTGGCGCAGCGCGGTTGCCTTGTTTCATGACCACGCGGGTGCGCATGTCCGCGTGTCCGCGGTTAGCGGTTAATTACAATTAATGCATTTTGATCGACCAACGTCTTAATCGACAATTAACCGTTAATCGATTAATTGTTGACATCCCTACCGCCCATGCATACCCTATCAGAGTGCAGCTTTCGGCACCTACTTCCTGCTTCACAAGACATTTTTACCCAATATTAAAAACAAGAAAAAAACAGATTTTAACTAATTTGCAAAAAAAAACAAAAAAACTGATTTAAAAAAAGTCACATAATCAACCAAAATGCTCTACTGGCCCACTTACCACACTTTGAGAAACACACTTTTTCATTCCCTAAAAACACCCACCACCAGGTCTTAAATCCTCACAGCTTTGCTTTGACTCGGCTCCTCTGTTTGCATGAGTGTGTCAGCGAGGTTACCCAATATGCAATGGATAACACTGCTTTTGCCAAAAGGCTCTGTGCCAGGCCATGAGAGGAGAAATAAGCACAAATCCTCCTCTGTGCTCCTCTCCAACTTTTGTTTCCCTCTCACCCAAAAACAAAGCATGGAATACTTCAAGATGTCTCTTTATCTGTAACATGAACCATTGATTTGTCCAGAAGAAGTAGCTATCTCTTGTCTAGACTCCCCTCATCTCCTGTCTCAATGCAGGCCTGAAACGAAGCCACGCAAATGAGAAAAGACAGCTTGAGCAGTCTGGAAATCCGCTGGAATATTTTCAGGTCACAAGACATTCCGAATCATTTTGCAGTGACATGTGAGGAGTGTGACCTTAGAAAAAATGTCAGTCCATAATTGATTTTAAACACAAAGGCTGCTTCTGGATGTTTCTATATATGGGTCTAGAAGAGTTACTATCCGCTACAGTAAAATTGTTTAACCATTGGAGTCATGGTGGGACATTTGTATTGTATTGTTTAGTTTTATTGCATTTTTATATGTTTAGTGTAAGATTTAAAGTAAGATTACACTTTATATTGGCTTTGTACAGCACATTAGGCAGCTATGGTTGTTTTTGAATGTGCTTTATAAATGAACTTGAGAGTATTAAGTTGGCTCAAGTTTTAGAGAACACCATTCATACCAGACAGAATATAATTCCATATTGAAATAAAATAATCTTGTTCAATATTTGATTTTAAAGGCACTGTTCCTGATTTTTACTGTCTTAAAAAAATGAAAAACAGAATGAGTTTGTTTTAAATTGTTTGCAAGGGGACTCATTCTTCACTTTCCATTCCAATTTTTTACGATGAGTTTATAAATACTTTTTTGCCACAATTTTGCCTTCACAGTAATGCTAACAACAACTAGCATGGTAACAGCGCACCAGCCTCACTTCCTGGTTTATGACTGATAAAATATTTTTCTTAATTACCTGCAGACATTTGTCTCATTTTGACCGTAAGATGCGGTCTGCGATCTGATTTACAGTATAAACCTGTTGAGGGGTAAGCACAAATATTGAAATATCAATATATGCTATTGTTTAATACAGTATCAATGTATCGATATATTCTTTTGGTATATTTTACCAGTTTCCTACAATTTTGTTGCTTGTTTAGCGGAAGAAAGCTTGTTCATGTGTATTCACTGGCTTGATGTTTAAGTGATTATGTGTGTTTCATTTTACCTTTGCCCTGGTAAAGGCACTTTAGTATCACAGCCATGATTAAGGCTGTGTCCCATTTCTCTGTCTTACCCCTTCGTCTTACCCCTACCCCTTAGTTTTGCACATTCATGTGAGACCGATTCTAATTTTGATCAAGGGCTTGGGCCACGACTGAGGGCTACACACCCCTTGAAACGAAGTAAGCTCTCGACCAGACTTGAAACGAAGGGGTACGCCTACAAACTCAGGCAGGTTTTGGGATCAGGATGGCAGTGTCACATCGACCAGCCAAGGAGTCTCATAAATGTATTTTCAGCAGTTGTAATTATCAATTAACAGTTTAGCATGATTTACAATTATGACGCTTATGTTCAACGTTACTTTTAGTGAACTGTTGTTTTAATCATAGTGATGTCTCTTTCGCCAACGTTATCATTTTATCGAACTTTCAAGCATAAACAAGCTGAGGTACCCGATAATCCTTGACATTTGTTTACGTTTGTTTGCGTCAATTGTTGTCGCCTCTGTAGACGTAGCAGCCAGGTAGAGGCAAGGAACGATGACGCAAACGGTAATCGAGTGGCGTCCCATTTCTTAGGGGAACATTCGTACCCCTGGCCCTCTCAGCTCGGTATCGAGGGGCAAGACAAAGATGTAGATAAAGGGGAAGGGGAAGGGGTACGACAGACAAACGGGATGCAGCCTTAGCCTTTCTTACTGAACCGAATCGATTTGAAATATATTGTATCAAATTATATCAAATCGAAAGTGCACCGTATCGAGATATGTATCGTGTTGTGGCCTATGTAACATCATATCAGTAACTTCTTGATTATACCCAGCCTTAGAGCTATTGCACTGGGACAAGTCCAATTTCAATTTATGTGTAATATTCAAGAGGTGAATGCAAAATCCGACCTAATTTTTGAGCAATGAATATATTTCCATTTTATTAGACTTTTTCCCTCCTGATTGCTCTGTTGGGGATTGCTGCATGCACACAAGTTTGCAAGTGATAAATATTTCTAAATGATGACTCTGAGAGAAAGTGGGTTATGGTTTATGGCAACTGATGCGTACAAAGAAGCAACACTGAATGAGAAGGTGAGTCCAAACTTTTGACTGGTAATTGGGTTGTCTAAATAAATATGAGTATATATGTATCATTTTTAGTTTTCCATGTCACTTTTGCTGTCTGCTGTTATTCCCAGTGACCCTGGTCTTGGGTGATGGCTGTGACTGATAACCTCATTAGCTCCTGACACTTTGCTCCTCTGTGTTGGACGGATAGACAAATGACAAATGACGTGGTTTCTGAAAAAAGCATTAGCTCAGCTGTTAGGAAACTGACTGGGACTATTGTGCAGTCAATTGTAAAGTCTTGTTTTTTTTTTAACAATGAATGTGACAATTGTTCCTGTCACACATTGTCAGTTAATTAAAACATAACATATTGCATTTCCTCTATCTTATTGTTAGTAATACATCGGGGTTATTTTTGTAGCTCTACTGTATGTGACGTGATGTAATTCTTCTATTGAACTGCTCAAAATGCCTCTTCCGCCCGCCTGTTTCATAGCGTCATTGTTTTCTTGTTGCGTACGTCCGGTTATTTGATAATTATAGTATAAAGAATCAATCAATTTGTCAAAAAGAAACTACTCCAAGAAACCATAAAAAAGTATCATCAACGATTATACTTCTCTTTTTCATATTAATAAATTGCAACAGATTCGTGGCATATAATTAATAAAGATTTTTCAATTGCTTGTGTTTAAAGCTGTTCTGATATAAAAGAAAATGCTTGTTATACAATATACTTTTGATACCTCAATGGTAATAAGAAAGAAAACAAACTAAGTAGATCTTATGCAAGTTTGTATATAGATTAAAACCATTTTACCTAAACCTTTTTTAGGAATGGTCAGTTTTTATTTTTTTTGTCATTTTTATTTTTAAAGTTTTCATACCTCATAGAACACTGCTCTACAAGCAAAATGCTTCCGGAACAAAGTAGTGAAATTTTTCTTGGTTTAGGTCACTAATAAAGAAAAAGTAAGTTAGAAATGCTGATTGGCTATAGTTTCCAAGATATAGTATTAGGTCAAAATAGGAAATTTATGCAAAATAAGGCAAAAACAGTAGTTTATCAGAAGGTACAGCAATCTGAAAGCCTGTCTGCAGATTCCAATACATTTACTTTAATATGTCTAGAGTTTTAGCATAAAATATTTTTTGATTTCACATAAGAGAGATGCCTCGAAATTGTGTGCACCTTATGTCTTAAGATATTTCTTGTTTATTTCTTGACAGATAAAGAAGTGCAAGTTAAATATAAATATTATTTTTAAGCAAAAATGCATAAATCTATTGTATAAACCAGGGGTGGGCAATTATTTTTCCCCGAGTGCCAAAAGTTTGAAGTCTACTCTGGTTATTAAATTCATTTCTACGTTGAAATCCGTAAATGGCATTGTTTACAGAAGCTGGTAAGTTCTGTGTATTATTAAGTAATGAGAGAGTGAGGTTTTACAAAAATGAATTTATTCAGTAAAATAATTCAAAACAATGGTAAACGTGAAACATTTGTAACTCTTTTTCCGTCACATTAACCCCACAATGCTTTCTGAGTTTAACTTTCTTAATTTTCTATTAAGACACCACAATGTCTTTGTTTGCCAAATAATATAATACAAGATATGTCACAACATTTTTTTGTCCAACTGCCAAACTGTGTAGAAAAAGTCAAAGTTAGCATGTTTTAGTGTTTTTTTCTTGATCAGTGAGAAAAATCTGGCCTCTGTTGAGCTTTAAAGGAAAAATAACGTTATTTTACAATCTGAGCCTTCTTTCGGTAATAAAACAAGTCGTTTGACTCACCCATATCACGTTCGTGTCATTTGGAGCTGTTTGAAGAAAGTTATGTTGTAGCGTATCCGTTAGCATTTGTATTCGGGGCATTACTTTGCGGTCTCCAAATAACACAAACTTTAGCACTTTTCAAATCATAGAAGCCCGATGTCTTAATGTAAGATTTCGTTTGAAGCAAAAGTGGCCTGTAATCCGAGATTTATCCATAGTTTTCAGCTTTGCGTTTCATGTTTGGGTCCCAGGAGCAGTCCGCGCATGCGCACTGGCGTCCTCATCTACTCGAAACTATGGCTAAATCTCGGATTACAGGCCACTTTTGCTTTAAACGAAATCTTACATTAAGACATCGGGCTTCTATGATTTGAAAAGTGCTAAAGTTTGTGTTATTTGGACACCGCAAAGTAATGCCCCGAGCATATGATACAGCACCATGTTAACGGATACGGGATCATTACTAGAACAGAACGGCTCAACATAAGTTCTGCGATACTGCTCCAATTGACAGAAAAATGCTATGGGTGAGTAAAACTACTTGTTTTATTGCCGAAAGAAGGCTCAGATTGTAAAAAAAACGTTAATTTGCCTTTAACAAGTGCCTCAAAGTCAGGTTGCATGTTTGAGGTGGAGATGTGAAGCACGTCCGACAGATGATCATCAGTACAAATGCATTATGTACAATTTTGAAAGTAGGTTTTATTTTCTTAATTCCAAGCAACCTTTCGCGGGCCGGTCAGAGTCAGCTCACGGGCCGTAATTGGCCCCCGGGCCTGGTATAAACGGATGTGATTTTGATGTAAAACAATATCATTAAATATCTTGAATACATTAGCTAACCAGCACAGTTATCAATTGATTTTCAGTTCATCTTGTCAATATTAATGAGATTTAGCCTCTTTTATCTCGGAAGCAGATCAAGTCCAAAAAATTGTAGACCAGTGGAATTTGTCCCTTTGGATCCTGAGGGTGAAAGAGTTTTCCCATTTCGTAGAGTATCTTGATCCATTCATTTATTCATTATATTATATATCAAATTAGTAACTTTTTATATTACTTTTAGTATCATTTAGAATCTTCTGCATCACATTTTGACAGCTCTAGTTTGCAGCCCATTCCACATGTGTATTTCTATCTCAGACAGTGTGGTCTGTGTTGCCAGGTGCAGACAGGGCCGTCCTCTTAACACCCTGTTCTTCTCCCTGATAGACTGACCTCACTGAGCTGGTGGTGAGAACAGTAGTGCACAGTGCAGCAGCGGTGAGGACATTGTACCACATGACCGCTGGCTTCACGGACCACAAACCACAGCTCTGGACTGCACCTCAGAGAAAGCCGGCTCTTTGCTCCTGTATTTATTTGAAATGACTGGCTGGGAGGGGCCGGGTAGACTCTCTCGCGTTCAGACATACAGGGCTACAGTTGGTTTAGGTTTCGGCATCTAGAGACCCATTACGACGTCACAGTGGTCTCGTGTTGATTTAAGTTATCCACTGCTCCCTGAAGGTGCTGGAGGTAGACAGTGTGTATAGAAGTAGTCCTACAGATGTTTCCACTGTAGACTCTGCCTCACTACAGATCCAAGACAACGCTCTGATTGACTGCCCTGAGGGGAATACTACTGTGGCACTCCCTAATAAACTTCAGCATCAGTCATTCTAACTGCAGACAATTTGCATTTGAATTTAAGAGACTGTAGAGGGATGTGGAAGTTATTCTAGGCAAACCAAATGTGAAAAATGTGTAAATGCTTAATATAGTCCAAAAACTTGAATTCTGTCTTAGTTTATATTATTTATACATTAGCAACCTAGTTTTTTTTTTTTTTTTTTTTTTTTTTTTAAAGATAGCAGTTGATAATTACATTTCCTACTGTATGGGCTGAATTTAGTGCTTGCATTCAAAGTAAATTAATAATGTCAGTCCATAATTTGTCTTTTATAATTGAGTGTAATTCTGTTTTTAGTATCTGAGAAAATGTACAGAAAGTAATATTTCATTCCCAAAACAGTCAAAAATAATGTCATGCACATAGACTGTATGAAGAAGTGGACTAAGGGAGTGTGACGTCTCCCATTGCATACGGCTCCAGTCAAATGAAGCTCACGAGGCTAGCTAGTTATAGGAGCGAATTTGAAGACGAGTCTATAGCCACGCAATACCAATCATGCTATCCTGCTGTATGGTTTTCCACTGGGTCTGCAGCACTCATACCGTGTAGACCATTATATAAAAGTGTTCCTTGGCCCATGTTGGCATTTGGAATAAAATTATTAGTTTTTAATATAAATGTTAAATAATTTCCAAAGTGGCATTGCCAAATCACAGAAGAGAACGAAGAGAATTACAAGTCTTGATTGTGATAACAGGAGAAGTTCAATTTGTCAACTGGACAAAGTTTGTTTGGTTGAAAACGTTTCGCCGCTCATCCGAGAGGCTTCGTCAGCTCTAATAAGAATACTGGTAAGACACTTGCTTATATCTTGCTGCAGGGAGGAGCTACCTAGCTAACTACTTTCCGGAACTATCTCATTGGTTTCCGTCTTTTGTTTCTCTGGCGTCTAGCTAACGATCTCTATTCATCCCTACACGCCTGTTTTTCACACCTCTGGCCCTGACCTGGCTAGCCCTATTGTTTCCCTGTTTGCTTGATCTACGCTTAAGAATGGAATTGTAGATGGGATGCAAATTATGTCTGACTCCACCATTTCTGTTCAGAGAAGGATTCTCTTTTTGACAAAAATAGCCTCTTTAACTCCCTCTCAAACCAGTTCTTTTCCCTGGCTAAGATCTGAACCTCACTGTCCTCAAATGAATGACCCGTGGCTTCTAGGTGAAGATATACGGCAGAAGACGGTCCACTCTGGCACGCCCGTCTGTGCTGGTACATCCTCTTGTGAAGTGGCTGCTTGGTTTCCCCAATGTAGCGCTCACTGCAGTCTTCACTACACTGAATGGAGTAGACCACATTGCTTTGTTTGTGGCTCGGTGTTTTGTCCTTTGGGTGGACGAGTTTTTGTCTTAAAGTGTTTGTGGGTTTGAAATAAACTGGGATTTCATATTGTCTGAAAATCCTCTGTAGTTTTTCCGACACGCCGGCCAGGTACGGAATCGCTACCCCTTTGGCCAAACACCTAAAAACCATCTTGGCTCCATTGGTGGGCAACACGGAGCACCACATTGAGAACACAGCCGAATTTGTAAACAAAGTTAAGTTTCTCCAGTTTGGTCAGGATGAGACAATGGTTTCCTTTGATGTAACCTCTCTTTTCACTTGTATCCCCACAGCTGTAGCGGTCGAAGCAGCGAGAAGGAGTTTACTACAGGATTCCAAGCTAGAAGAGAGAACCAAACTTTCTCCGGACCAAATATGCCAACTGCTGGAAATTTGTCTAAATACCACCTATTTCCAGTTCAGAGGGAACTTCTACAGGCAAATTCATGGCTGTGCGATGGGCTCACCAGTCTCCCCTATCATGGCTAATTTATACATTAAACAATTTGAACAGAGTGCCTTAGCTTCAAATCCAGGCACTCCTCCCACACACTGGTTTCGTTATGTTGATGATAATTTTACAAAAATCAAAATTCAAGATTTGGAACCTTTTACTGCACAGATCAATTCTGTAGATCCTAATATCAAATTCACCCGTGAAGATGCCAAGGATAACACATTGGCATTCTTAGATTGTGCAGTAACGATAGGAGGAGACCGGGGACTCCAAGTAGAAGTCTTCAGGAAGCCCACACATACAGACCAATACCTGCTTTTTGATTCACACCACCCACTGCAGCACAAACTGGGTGTTATTCGGACATTACAACACAGGGCCCAAGTGGTTCCCACAAGCACAGAGGGTAAGGAAAAAGAAGAACAACATGTGCAGAAAGCCCTCTCTGTTTGTGGTTATCCCAAATGGGCTGTTAACAAAACCAAGAGAGACAAGGGCAAGAAACAAGATAATAGAGAATCCGAACCCAGGAGGAAAGGGGTAGCGATTCCGTACCTGGCCGGCGTGTCGGAAAAACTACAGAGGATTTTCAGACAATATGAAATCCCAGTTTATTTCAAACCCACAAACACTTTAAGACAAAAACTCGTCCACCCAAAGGACAAAACACCGAGCCACAAACAAAGCAATGTGGTCTACTCCATTCAGTGTAGTGAAGACTGCAGTGAGCGCTATATTGGAGAAACCAAGCAGCCACTTCACAAGAGGATGTACCAGCACAGACGGGCGTGCCAGAGTGGACCGTCTTCTGCCGTATATCTTCACCTAGAAGCCACGGGTCATTCATTTGAGGACAGTGAGGTTCAGATCTTAGCCAGGGAAAAGAATTGGTTTGAGAGGGGAGTTAAAGAGGCTATTTTTGTCAAAAAAGAGAATCCTTCTCTGAACAGAAATGGTGGAGTCAGACATAATTTGCATCCCATCTACAATTCCATTCTTAAGCGTAGATCAAGCAAACAGGGAAACAATAGGGCTAGCCAGGTCAGGGCCAGAGGTGTGAAAAACAGGCGTGTAGGGATGAATAGAGATCGTTAGCTAGACGCCAGAGAAACAAAAGACGGAAACCAATGAGATAGTTCCGGAAA
The DNA here is from genome assembly GCA_036785185.1 of Paratrypauchen microcephalus. Taxonomy (NCBI): domain Eukaryota; kingdom Metazoa; phylum Chordata; class Actinopteri; order Gobiiformes; family Gobiidae; genus Paratrypauchen; species Paratrypauchen microcephalus. The sequence goes on along the minus strand of JAVJIX010000005.1, from coordinate 6,278,175 downwards.
GTAGTTAGCTAGGTAGCTCCTCCCTGCAGCAAGATATAAGCAAGTGTCTTACCAGTATTCTTATTAGAGCTGACGAAGCCTCTCGGATGAGCGGCGAAACGTTTTCAACCAAACAAACTTTGTCCAGTTGACAAATTGAACTTCTCCTGTTATCATGGATTCTACCTGGACGACTGAGGGACTTTTCACGCAAGTCTTGATTGTGTATTCAGTTTGAGAGGAAAAGACCAACATTTTCCCTGCTGCACATAAACAAAACTAAACAGAAACTATAGCAATCTCTGGAGTCCTTGTGCATTCTGTGATTATTCTTTTAGATGAGAGAATCGCCCGTGTAATTGTAAAGCAGCATGGCTGATGTTTGTTTAGCTCTGAAAGTGTCTTTAATCTGTGCCTGCTGTGAGGGGAAGACTTTGTGGGCAAATTATCCTCAACAGTGGATTTAGCGATTTGCACCGATTGAGTTGATCTTTTTCACGCATTTACATTCCTGTCCATATGAAGACAGATTTACACCTCTGCCATCATCCCAACAATCTTAGACTTACACTTAGACTTAGACAAACTTTACTGATCCACAAAGGAAATTGTTTTGGGTACAGTAGCTCACTCATCAAATATAAAATATAACAGAGGGTAACAAAAAATAGATGGAATAGCAACCAAAGAGCAATAGACCAGTGTCAGATGAGACATAATTATAAAAAATGATAATAAATGTATATGTACACATCAGAATTAAATAGAAAGTAAGTAATAAAGTATAAAATACAATATCAAATAAGATGTCTATACCAGATAAGATGTGTCTCTTCAGCTCTCTCTCAAAACAAAAACACAAACATTACAGACCATTTCTATTAAAGAGCACATATTACAGTATTTTCTGATTTACCTTATGTTATAATGTTGTTTTCTGATCACAAACATACCTGGAGTTGTGTTTTGTTTCATTCACACATGCTTAACACACAAACCATGCATCTTTAGAGTTCTTCTCTCAAACAGAAAACACTAGGTTCCACCTTGTGATGTCATGTGGTAATACAGAAAATGCTCCACTGTTTTTTCTAAGGTGCATTGTGTAACGTTTGTTTTTTTGGTTGAGGGTCCACCACCTGCTTGTTTCTATGCGTATGTTATGGATATGGATCATTCCTCTGCCTGGAATGTTCCGCATTAAACAGCTTTACTTTACATTTATTCAATTACAGGTGGTTTTATAGCTCAAAAATACCTACAAACACAGGCATGTGTGAGTGGGGTCGCCTCTCCACAGACCTGACCTGTAACTTGGTGTAATTTGGTCTTCATTTAGAAAGTTTTAATGCCATACTGAGAAACATTCCAGACAAAACAATAGCATCTCCATGGAGACAAGCATTTGACGGACCCTCCACCAGAAAAGTTACACAAAAATGCAATCACTTGGATGATTTCAGCCCTGGAACTGCCAATCTCTACTAAACAAAAGGTAAAAAGTTGCTGTTAACTTGAAAACTACCACTTCATGACATCACAAGGTGGAACAGAGCATTCTGAGCTTTGGAGAGATGTAGACAGACAAATAATAAAGGATTACTCAAACATGTGTGAATGAAAAAAGCACAACTATTTTGAGGAAGTAACAGCATTATAACATGGCTTAAAGCTCACAAGAATGCATTTTGTGTAATACCTTCAAAATCTTTACCCCTTCACCTTTTCTCTAGCGCCACGAGGAACCTTGAATCGTTTTTCTTCTCGAGCTGCTGTGCTCATTTGATGCATTGGTTTCTTCAGCGTTGATTGGTGCTATTGAGTTGTATTTGGCAGTGAGTTGGAGTATTCCCAGGAGCGGTGTAAGTTTGCGACTTGGACACTGTGTTTTTGGAAGGTTAGCTCCTGGAGTGATGGAGATTTCTCAAGGGCGCTGTTGAAAATTTGGACATAAAGATCGTTTTAATACAGAGGACTCAAGCTCACTGAAAGCTTTGTCGGTTTGTGGAAAGTCAGACAGAACAAAGATGAATGTGGAAAGAAATAGCGAAAAGAAAATAAAGTTAACCATGTATACTGGGGATGTTGTGATATAAATTTTTAGTGTTCTAATTATTTTGAGATTTTTTGCGGTTTTATGATGATGACTTATGAGTCACAGTTGTTGGCAGTAAAATCCTTTTTCTTTCATTCACATTTTCCAGTACCTTTCCCCTTGTATGAGTGAGTAGTAAAGAAAGTTCTAAGAATTTTCTGAATGATAAAGGTATGTTTTTGTTATACATAAATAAAAGATAATTGTAAAGGTTAGGTTAGATGCACTATGTAACATTTCTAGTGGAGGGTCCGCCACCTCCGTCTCCTTGGAAATATTATTGCTTTGTCTAGAATGTTCCATAGTATAGATTAGACCCATCTATCACAAGGGAGACAAGCAGGTTACATCTGAACATTAAACTTCAGAAGAAATTATTGTATTTTTTAGCAATAGAAAAACTCATAATTAATAAATGCTAGAGGGTTATGTTTAATGTCATACCACAGAACATTCCAGGCAAAACAATAACATCTCCATGGAGACAAGTAGATAGGAGAAAAGTTGCACAGTGCATTTTTTTTTGTTTTGTTTAGTTTTTTCTATAAAATCACACACTAACACACAATGAATATGTATACAAAAAAAGTACAGAATGTAAATGTCCAGTTGTATCATTTGACAACATTGTTATATTCTTTATCAGGGGTCCACTACAAATTCAAATGCTCTAGAATGGGTTTCCATACCTTCTGAAATTTTTGAGGACTGCCCGACACCTCATACCTCAGTCTCTCAATATGCAGTACTCCCATTAATTCCCTGAGCCAGGCTTCAAATTGAGGCGGAGAATCAGATTTCCACAATTTCAAAATGCATTTCTGACTATCACCACGCCATAAGTCACTACTGTATTGACATCATGACCCAGGTTTTCCAAAGTGCTCGAGAAACCAAAAAGAGCGATTTCAGGATCAGGGACTATAGTACCAGAAACCTTGAAACCTTTGGGCATAACCAGAATTGAAGCGCGAGCGTACTATTAACTGTCTTGCATCTGTCACAGAGAGGTGATGTTAGGGGAAAAACATATTTAACTTTACTTTTGAATAGTGTAGCCTATGTACAACTTTAAATTGTATCAGCTGCAATCTGGCATTAACAGAAGAGTTATGTAGACCACTTAACACTTGTTTCTATATGTCATCTTTGATTTTAATATTAAGATCCTCCTCCCATTTTTGTTTAATTGTCATTGCAGGTTGAGCAATATTATGTAAAAAAAAAAGTTTAACTAATGATGAGATTTTATTCTTAGCTTCTGGTGGGCTCAATAAAATCTTGAACAGAGGGTTTTCTGCAGGAAGGGAGTCGAAGGCTGGGATGTTTTGTCTAACATAACTCCTTCCTGTAAGAATCTAAAAATGCATGCAAAAATGTATTTTAACTTTTTCCTATCACATTGTGACCTGAATTATTACGATTATGGATTATAGGATTAATCTCGTCGTCCCCAGGCCCGGCGCCAGACATAAAATATTAAGGGGGCGATGAGTTTATCACAGGGAGCGGGGTCGCGTCGCGTTGCACACACACACACACGCACACACACACACACACACACACACACACACACATATCCCACTCCTCGCGTGCCTAATGGGTCACGCGCTCCTCGAGAGCTCGTGTATTTAGACTACACCTTTGTAAGAGACTAAGAGTAAAAAGTGATGAGAGATTTTTTTATTATTATTATTTGAACGTAGACCCTCGGTGAAGTGATCTCCTGCATACCACAAAACCAAGCCAACAACTGATCTGAGCAACGCCAAGAGACAGTACATTAACGCCACATAGCCCTCCACCACAAGCGCAAACACAGCGCAATTGGTCAACACAGCGCAACTCTCACATTTGAGGGGGCAGGACTGATGATGTGAGGGGGCGTCGCCACCAAACGCCCCCTCGTGGCGCCGGCCATGGTGGTCCCTTGTGTAGATCCATGCCACTGGATTGGTTTTATCTTAGAATAGTAAAGATAAAGTTCCCTTGTGTTTGATTAATCGTACTATCTCCTAATTTGGGGGGATTCAAATGTTTTTTAATCCAACAATGCCGCAGTGGGCTCGTGCATAGTTTCTCTAGGCATATACGCTTGATAAATAGATATGAGATTCCCAATTGCATCTGATCATCAAACTCTATCCTTAAGCATATACTACTTCCTGTGGTCATTTTAAATCACAAATATTAAGACATTTGCTCAGTAGTTTGCCATATTGTCTACAGTTTTGTATCATGTTTTTTCCCCCACATCAGACAGTGATCACATGAAGGACTGCTTGACTGGAGAATGGGTTTAAGGATGAATTAAATTAAAGGGATAGAGTGGGGCACAGTTGCTGCTAACAGGGTCTTGTCATCTCAGCTGTTGGACTGAAGTGGACTGCCTCCCTCTCACAGCTGTGCTGAATGCCTCTCCTTTTATTTTTAACACACTTATACCGGGCTCCCGAGGGTCCCGACTATTGTCTCAAAGCACTATTGTATATCAGTATGTGAACTTTATATGGCAGATTAATCGTTATAAAATCTTAACATGATATCCACATTCTTTTTTTTTTTTATTAATATTTTTATTAAGGAATCACAATTTTCAATATTTACAAACCACATCATTTTTCTTCCTTTTACATTTTTTCTTATTTTCAAAACAAAAACAAAACAAACAAAAGAAAAAAAAAAAAACATCTCAATTGTCACATCCGGGAATTATCAAGTATTAAATAAAAACAGATGTTAAAAAGAGAAAGAAGTAGAGAAAGAGAAGAGAAGAGAGTGCGTGTGGGGGTCACTTTATCAGTCTAAAGGCAAAGTTTTTAATGATTTGCAGTGTTCCATAAACAAACCCCATTTCTGTTCAAATTTTTCTTCATTGCCCTTAGTTGCAATATTAATTTTTTCCAATTTAAGAAATCCTAAGACATCGCAAAACCACTTAGATATTAAAGGGGCTGCCGCTGATTTCCACTGAAGCAAAATATTGCGTCTAGCTATAAGTGACGTAAAAGCTAGTATTTTGAAATGAGTACTATCAATTAGCAAGGTGTTTACTGGGAGACCAAATATAGCTAAAAAGGGGTTAAGGTCAACTTTAACTTTAAGAGCATTAGAGAGTATTTCAGCATATTGTCTCCAGTAATTCAGAAGTTTTGGACATAGGAAGAACATGTGACTCAAGTTACATGGGCTGGCATGACATCTCTTACATTGGTCTGCAACCTGTGGGTAAATTTCCGATAGGTGAGATTTTGAGTAATGAACTCTGTATACTACTTTAAATTGAATAAGCTGCAGATATCCACATTCTTAAAGGGCCCATTTTATTATATTATTTTATTATTTAGGGCCCATATGTTATTGTCTGATCTATGTTGTTTCCTCATCACAAACATACCAGGAGTTGTGTTTTGTTTAATTCACAAGTTTAACACACAATCCTGCATATTTCGGCTGAGTTCTTCTCTCAACTAAAAACACTCTGTTCTACTTTGTGATGTCATGTGCTCCACAGGAAGTGCTCCACTGTGGTTTTATTTCAGTTTTGAGTCTTGGAGATGTCAACAGACAATAATAAAGAGTTACTCAAACATGTGTGAATGCAACGAAACACAATTCAGGTATGTTTATGATGAGGTAGCATGGCTAAAAGCTCACAAAAGTCCATTTTGTGTAATAGAGGACCTTTAAAGAAAGTAATACTCAATATGTGTGACAAAGGTTTAGCAATGTCAATTCTAGGTTTAGTCCCATGCTGTCCTGATTTGATGTTTTCTTCTAAAATCTGAATATCCCAGGTTTAGTCTTGTTTTAATAGTTTCAGAATTGCTTTAGTCATAGTTGTCCATTTATTTATGTATTTTTTACTAACTAGGTCATCCTTTAATAGCCATAGTTTATTCTTAATATAGTTGTTTAATCTTGTTTTGTTTTTCAAATCATCATGGAACTTTTTTTTCCTAATCCCACTGTACCACATATGAGCGCAACACAATTTATATCTGATGGCATTTTATATGTAGCCTCTAGTTAGTGAATGTGACAGGGCTAAGAGCGTTCGTGTTAGCAGTAGCGCTCCCTCATCAGACTGTGGACCATGTGAGTGTGTGTGTAAACTGCAGTGCATTCCTCACTGACATGCTGCCAGTTCTGTAATAGCACCCCTGTGTGAGAGATTGTCAAAATAAGAGCAGGTTTTCAATACATGCACATAGTCTTCATTTGAACCCCAAAGTAGATTGTCTGATACTTATATTTTATACAGATTACTTTATATCAGGGGTGTCCAAACTTTTTTCACTATAGGCCACATATTGAAACATAAGCGGAGGGCCACAGGCTGTCAATATGGTGGATGCTTCAGTTTGGTTCCTTTTTTTTAATAGTTTTAACAGAGCTACCATACCCTTAAAAAGGCTCGAAACCAGACCCATTTAAATGCAGTGTGGTCTTATTGTCATAGAGGTAGATGTGTGAAGAATCCCTCAGTCGTCCAGGTAGAATCCATGGCAAAAGGAGAAATTCATTCATTCATTCATTCATTTTCTTCCACTTTTCCATTTTCTGTGTCGCGGGGGCAGCAGACCAAGCAGTGTTCTGCTGCCCAGAACACAATGCACCAGCCCCCATGAATCCGTCCGCGGGTGGTGGGTCCACAGGAGGATGGCTCACGTCACAACAGGCCTTGATGTATCTTCTGCCATGGGGGCTACCAGTGTCCACAGACACTGGGGGCGAGGTGGGGTTAAGTGTCTTGCCCAAGGACACAACGACAGCGCTCATCTGTGGGAGCTGGGATCATATGCGGTCAACCCATCAAGAGCGGGATTCGAACCGCTAACCCCTGGATCACGAGACATATGCTCTACCAACTGAGCTACTGCCGCCCCAGGAGAAATTCAGTTGGTCAGAATTGAAGAAGTAGCTTGGATGAGCTGCAAAACGTATTCGACCAAATAAACTTTGTCCAGTTGACAAAGTGAATTTCTCCTTTTGCCTTATAGAGGTAGAATTACTTAATGTTGTTATAAAAACCCTTCCAGTCTTTACAAAGCACTAGCTCCCAGACATGGCAAACTATTAGAAAAAATAATTTTGGCACACAAGAGACAAGATCATGCCAAGTGGAGTTTAGCATGTTTTGTTGATGTAGCAATGTGCTGTGAAATTAGCATAAAAGATAACAACAACATAACTAACATAATTCATTAACATAATTAAGGGATATGCCACCCCCAGGTCAAATTTGGGCATCTCCCCACAGTCCAGAGACTAAAATAAGTGGTGGAAAGCGTTTTCCTGGTCACCCAGCCATTGTCCGAGTCTGTCGCCACTGACCGCCGCGGTATCTGCAGCTCCTCCGCGTTAGACTGGAGTCTAACGGCACCAGAGAAAGATTTCGGCCAAAAGGAATTAATTTGCTCGATGCGTTTCCCAATTACTTTCTGTGTAGTGCGCATTCATATCGAGTGCAAATAAATGTACAAATCAACACGGAGAGCTTGCCTTGGTCATTTTGGGTGGGAACTATTTTTCAGTGCGGAAAAAGAAAGCCGAAGCACACAGCACGCTGCGCAACAGGGGAACTCCCTTCCTGGTGCGTAACAGGGATTCCCCTGGCAGCGTGGTGTGTGCTTCGGCTTTCTTTTTCCGCACTGAAAAATAGTTCCCACCCAAAATGACCAAGTCAAGCTCTCCGTGTTGATTTGTACATTTATTTGCACTCGATATGAATGCGCACTACACACAAAGTAATTGGGGGAAAGCATCGAGCAAATTAATTCCTTTTGGCCGAAATCTTTCTCTGGCGCCGTTAGACTCCAGTCTAACGCGGAGGAGCTGCAGATACCGCGGCGGTCAGTGCTGACAGACTCGGACAATGGCTGGGTGAGCAGGAAAACGCTTTCCACCACTTATTTTAGTCTCTGGACTGTGGGGAGATGCCCAAGTTTGACCTGGGGGTGGCATATCCCTTTAACCATTTCACTATGATATTTTAGTTCTGTTTCAACAAGCACGACAAAGTCTACTTAAACTAGTGAACTTAAAACTTGAAATTTACATTTGATACTTTTGAAATCATTACACTGAATTTTCAAATCTGCATGCATACTGTATATCAGTAGGCCTACTTGATTTTATTTTCATTTTATTTAAACTTGCATGTCTACACAATAGATTTCTGTTTAAAGTTTCCAAAAATATACTGAATTCACTAATTGCAAAGAAGTTAGGAGTCAGGAGTGGAGAATTGTCAATGAATGAAAAGCTCCTTTATGGTGATCTCCATGTTCTCCTCAGATTTAGCGGCTTAACCATTGATTTGCTCAGTAACAGACTTTCCCTCTCTCTCCCTATCTCCCTTTCCTGAACACACCTCTGTGTCACTGCACCATAAACAGGAAACAGGTCGATGAGCACGGCTCACGGTTGCATTCCAACTGCATTGATTTGGTGTATTGATCCAAATCCTGTTGCTCTTATCATCACAATCACAAAAGGTCTAATCATACGCCTGGATGAGCACACCGTTCACCATCTGCACACTTGATTTCATTACAAACACGAGTGCACATGTAAAGCATATATTGTATTATATTGTAAGAGTATATTGTTTAGGTATAGCCAGTATATTATTCTATTATTCAGTTATAGTATGGTTTGTGTTTCAAGTTATGTAATAAGTAATATGCCATACAATTAATATGTCCCTTTTTTTTTTAAGTAAAATCCATACACCGTATAAAGAAGTGGACTAAGGAAGAATTACATCACCTATGCTACCAGTTATAGGGGTGAATTTGGAGCTGGTTCCACATTAGTAACAGGATTTATTTATGGTCAAAATAGCTAAATAAAAACAATAGGATTATGTAGAGCGGGTTAATACAAACATTTTAAGACCCAGAAGACAAGACTCACAGTAGCAGTTATAAAGATACTGATGACAGTTTCTCAATGTAAAATCAATTGGAGCCAGAGCCGATGGAGCCGGCAGCGCCCCCATGTTCACTTCCTATTTGGAACACGACAGCTAGCAGGTTAGCTATGTCCATTTATAGTCTATGGTCAAATCCCAGAAATATAAAAATGTCTGTGTTAGGGAAAAATGAAAAGGAATGGAAAACAGTATTTGATACAAAATACGGATATTAAATTATTCTGAGGCAGTGTATTTAGCAGATGGTCCAAGCAACCGTTCGCCAACATTCTCCAGTTCCCCCATTCGTGGTTGCGCATTTCAGCAATTTATGCAATACTGCTATCGAGAATGACTTGAAAAAATATTAAATAGTTGATCATACTTCATTTTGTTTTAATCTTTCACATTGGATCAAACCCTGTTTCTGTTTTGCCACACATCATCCATCGCGGGCCATAAGGTCTCCACAGGGGTCCATCCTCTTTAACAAAGGCCCTTTCTGCTCCTCTGTTACTGAATGACAATGACAAAGATACTTTAAAAGCCTACGTTATATTCCTTTACACCCTGTCTATTCCGATCATGACCGTAGCACACACACTTTGGCACACACAGCATAGGTGAGAAGTGTGTCTGGAAAAAGCTGAGTGGCTCTTCTGTGATAAGGTCAACAGCTCAGGGCCTGTCCATCAAACACAAGAAGCTCTCCTGTGCTCCTTGGCCCACAGAGATGGACTGATTACAGGGGAGGGCAGGAGTGGAGAGGCTGGGGAGTGAGAGGATTCAAGTATGTCCCAAGAGAAGCCAGTGGAACAGGCTCCATGAAAGAAAGCCCTCTGTCAATTCCAAATGAACTAGAACTTTGCGTTATATTTAAACAGGAGCTCAGAAGCTTTTCAGCCACTTCGTACAAGGAAATATAATCAGAATTTGTATCTTAAAACCTGTGTAATTGGCAAAGTACCATTAATCTTAAAACAACTCTTTCAATCTGTAACATTTCTCTTCCAGTTTTGTCTTTGCCCAATTAATTTGCTTTTATTTGCATAATTTCCCTTGTCCAAGAAATCAGATGACTCACATCAGATGTAACTCCTCGCATAACATTTCAATAATCTGATTACTACAGAAATCAGATAATGATCCGATTTCGACGCACACATTACTACATAATGACTGCGTTAAAAGTGCATTGTGTAACTTTTCTGGTGGAGGGCCCATCAAATGCTGGTCTCCATGGAGATTGAGTTATTGCGTTGTCTCTAATGCTTCACGGTATGGTATTAAACAGACCCTTCAGGAATTCGCGATGTTGCGATTTGCAACTTCAACGCAACTTCAGCCAATCCCCGTGAATTCAGGGCAGTGTTGCAATTTTGACCAATCACCGCAACTTTCTGCAATTTTTTACCAATTTTGACCAGTCATCGGCGATGTATTGAACTCACGTCGACCAACTTCCTTCAGCCTTACTTCCGTGTGACGTAAAAAAACTGCGGCCATAGCCGTTTCCCAATTCAGCGAGTGCACGGTTTGGAGAGTCCTTGGAAGGGGATGTGCGTCATATCCGGCGCAACAGCCGCCGTTCCATTCGGTTTTTGTCCCCTGCACAGTTAAGACATGGTCTGAACAGCACAGTTGTTTCCATGGAAATCGGGGCGTGGACCAAGCCTGCAAACATCCACGCTTCGCACACTCAAAAGCCCCAGCATGCACAGCGCGGCAGGATATATGACTACAATGATGGACTCGCCAGCGACATCGCCATGTGACAGTTGCGACGTCACTATAAAATATACGTACTGGTTCACCTCACCTACAACTATGCTACATGAAACTCTTCATAAAATACGCTAAACATGTGTGACAGTAGCCGTAAAGGCATAGTTCACAGCACCTGTATTACCGTTCACATGCTTTTTCCCCTTACACTTCTATATTTCCTTTGCTGTTGTAATGCTGGATATTCTACAGTGTAGCCATGTCCAATGTTTACTCTAAGCTGCGCGCCTGCACAATTGTGCACTGCTCGCACATTCTCAGCTCACAAGAAAACCTATGCAGCGCACTGTAAATCAGGGATGAAAGAGCTTTTAGCGGATCTCCACTTTTTATTCAGCCGCGGGTTTTTTTTTTATGTCTGCAAAGTGCGAGCCGCGCTCAGGGAGTTAATGTGTTTGCTCAGACACATTAAAAATTAGGGGGAACATTGGCCATGTCCCAATTCCAAGTATTACTAGTCGCAATAGAATAATATTTTTGTCTTTAGGGAAGAAGGAGCAGACCACCCGGCTCATTGAGCTGAGGCGGGACCTGTTCCATTTCGCAGACGCCCATGTGAGAAACGTAGTGCACTCAGGGCTCAGCGAGTATGCACCGTCTCGACTGCAGACTGAGACCACACTCCGAACCATGCACTCGCTGAATTGGGAAACGGCTCATGTCCCCAGTTCGGAGCGTGGTTTGAAGGGGGCTCAGACTGCAGTCAAGGCGGTGCACACTTGCTCAGCCCTGAGTGCACTCCGCAGACCGCATGGCCGTCTGTGAAATGCGACAGGTCTCGCAACTACGGGAAGCAGCCGCCGACTCCATTTTCTCCCGTAGTAGTGGTAGCGCGTGGTGCATGCTGGGATATATGAATGCGCAAAGCGTGCTTTTTCACGCGCTTGGTCCACACCCCGATTTCCATGGAAACGACTGCGGTCTGTGAACGCATGTTAACTGCGCATGAGACAAAAAAGAAATGACGCACATGCCCTTCAAACCACGCTCTGAACTGTGCACTCTGGGAATTGGGACACGGCTTCTAATGGCAAAGAAACATGTCTGCGGCGCCATTTGCCCACAAAAATAACAGCAAAAGACCGCGCGAAACAGTTCCCCTCCTAGTAGTAATTTATTTTCGATGCTGGTAAGGTTGTTTTAGGACCATATCTGTGATCTCTGTGTCCTTGTATTATTCTTTGTCAGTAATAACTCAGTATTCAAAATATTACTCAATTTTAATTACAAAAAGGGAAAATCACAACTATTTATCGCAACTTTCACTTCCTCCCGCAACAAAATTGCAACAAAAACCTTAAAAGCACCGCAACTTTCATCGCAACTTTTTGGAAAAGTTCACGCAAATTCAGGCATTTTAGCCCGCAACAATCACAAAAAATGCCCGCAAAATCCTGGGGGGTCTGATTAAACCTTTCTATCTTCATGGAGAGCAAACCAGACCAAGTTACATGGCAAATCTGTGGAGTGGCAATCCCGCTCAGTCAGAATGCCTGTTTTTTTTAAATGTATTTTTTAGCTTCACCTGTAATTGAATAAATATAAAGTATCTGTTTAATGTCATACTGTGGAACATTCCAGGCAGAATAAAGAATCATATCCATAGAAATAATCAGGTAATAGACCGCCAAACAAAAGGTTACATAATGTACCTTTGACAAAGAACATGAGGCTGTTGTGTTGTTATCAGATGAGCATGACACAGTGTTTTCCCCTTGTTTACACATTCAAGTTGTAATTAGTTTATGCAAAAATCTAGTTTGTGGCTCTAAACAAGTGAAGACTTGATCATGAGACATCAATTCTGTTTGGGTTTACACTTTAAAGAGGTGCATGTGTTGATGACTGTGCCTAGGGAAGGTGACTATGGGAACAACAAAACAATGTCGTTAAAGTGCATATGACAGGATAGATTACTCATTTTATAAAACATAGTTAAAACAATTCTATTCAAGATTTCACAAAATACAATAATATTGCCTATTTTTTTGTTTGTTTGTTTTTATTAATTGAAGTGAGATTTGTAATTTTTCTTCCTGGTTGGACACGCACAGCTGACATGCCTAGAGGTGTAATTCTTTTTTTTGTTTTTTTGTTGTTGTTAACAAAACATGCCTAAATTACACAATAGTTATGATTAGACTGACACCTTTATTGTCAGAAAAATGTTTTGTCTGGTTGTCAACTGTCCCTGCATTTTGAATGGTATTTTCAGTGGTGATAATGTTATAATGTTGCCTGGAAGAATCCATGACTCATCGCTGTACCAGCGAGTGAGTCTGGTAACGCTTGGTCCACAGAATGCGCTGCAGTTGCGCGTAGACAGACAGCTAAGTGAACCAATCAGAGATTGCGTCATCTTGATTCAAAACTGAGGAGGGACTTCCGCTGCCTAAGAGTGACTTTGCGGGCAAAGGCGGGTGCACTGACGTCACCATCTTTGAACGAATCAGAATCGCGGAGTCCGTTTGTAACCGGAGGAGCGAGGGTGGATGGAGGGTGTCCAGATGGTATCGCGCTGTATAGGAAATACAGAGAGATATCATTTGGCTGGCCAGGTAAGTTATAATGGTATTGCGATTTAGTCCTCAGCTCCACTTCCTAAATATTTGTACTTTTCTTCTCTTCTTCTCAACTTTTTTCACACAAACTGTCACTTAAAACTATGATATATATTCACTACTATCCCTCCAAACCAGGTAATAATTAGAAAAACATGAAAACCATATAACCATAACCACTTTACACACTTTAAAGGGCCCATATTATGCTATTTTAAGAGCTATGTTATCTTCTTTCCTCATACCAGGAGTTGTGTTTTGTTTCATTCTCACATGTTTAACACACAAACTTTCATATTTAGGCTTTAGGCTTCTTCACTAGAATCGTTTGGATGATTTCAGCCTTGGAATTGCCAATCTCCTCTGAACTACAGGTAAAATGTGGCTGTTAACTTGAAAACTGCAGCTTCATGACATCAAGGTGGAAGAGAGCATTTTGAGCTTTGGAGATGTTGACGGACGAATAATAAAGGGTAATTCAAATGTGTGAATGAAACAAAACACAACTCGAGGTATGTTTTGAATGAGGCAACAGCATTATAACATGTCTTAAAGCTCACGTGAGTCAAGTTTGTGTAATATAGGACCTTTAAACCATGTAATTTGTCCTTCATTTCATTGTGTTTACTAAGTGATTAAAAAGATTGTCTTGCTCTGTGCTTCCTGTCTCACACCAGTGATCACAGAAAGCCCAGTCCTCCTCACATCTCCAATCACCATTTGCTAAAACCAGGAAGTGACCAGAACAGAACTGACCTGCAGACATCCTCAAAAGAAGGATTGGGCATTTACTGGATGCACAGAAGCCTTAGATCTCACCCTAAGAGGTAAATGGGGCCCACAGCTGAGCCACATAACATCACCTCTATCTGCCTGTGGGAAGTTCTCTTAATAAGGATTTTCCATTGCCAAATGTTCCATTGTTTTTGATCCATCTGTTAAATGCACGGCTCAGAACAAGGCTATTTTTGGATGGGGACTATTGTAGGAAGTGCCAACCCTCACACTGTCCAGTATACCCCTGATAAAAGTAATGATATGATCTTTTATATTCTCACTGGGTTTGTACTCACAGTGGAAAGCAGGAGCAAGCAAACAAGCCAAGTTACTATTTTTACTGTTACATAATATACTGTGTTATCTGAAGTCTGCCAATTTGATCAGTCATTTTCTTCAAATCAAGCAATTTTTTGTGACTGCACGACAATTTTTGTTTGTTTAGTGGAAGGAAACTTGTTTAATAGACTTGATATATTCATTGGTTTGATTATTAAAATAGATGTCTTTCATAACTAACATAATACTGTATATACTGAAATACTGTTGTTAAAATGTATTGTAACAGTATATGTATCGTGGAGGGACAGTGATTCCCAGCCATAGTTAATTGTATGGTGTTAAGTTCTTATTACTTAAGGGTCTTCCACTGGTTTGCATAAGACGGGCTACAGCCTCCATGCTCGGGTTATGTGTCTGTGTCTCAGTGTCATATGTCATGGCGAGGGTCGCACTGAGCTGGTCCTGGAGGTATGACAGCTATAGGAGCAAAGCTGTCAGCAACGTGCACTGACAGATAGGGTCAAAAAATGACCCAAAGTAACAAGCTACAAGCGTAATGTTAAGGATAGTGATATAAAAAATAAATAAATAAAAAAGATTATGCTATTGTACTGTCATAATGATTTTATGGACTGTCACAATAGATGACATTTCAATCTTCATCTGAAAAAAAAAGCAAAAAAAAAAAAAGCGGCGGAAACTGCATCTTTTTCAGTGCAAACAACTTGAAAGATCCCATGACATGGTACTTCTTGATGCTTTTATATGGCTCCTTAATGGTTCCCTAATACTGTAAATGAATCCTTCTTCAAAATCAACACTCAGTGCATGAGAAACAGAGATAAGATGAGAAAGAGTCATAAATATCTCTCTCAAACTCTTTATTCTGGGCGTTGTTGCTTGAATGCAAATGAGGAGAAAAGAGATGGCCAATAGTAGAGGGTGGGGGCGTGGCCAAACTCTCCGCTCAGAGCTCAGAGCCCACAGCTGATCCATTTCCTTGTTTTTGCACGGTGGAGAGATTTGAAGCGTTCCATTGAAAAATAAACACATTTCCACATAAAATAAAATTAAACCACTGCTGTTCAAAGGTCCAGAGGCTCAGATAAAGGACTTCCGAGCCTAGAAACACTCGGACGTGCCTCCAGGCAAATAAAAAAAACGCATTTCGCATTGCCTAGCGCATTCGGAGTCCAAACTCTCTGGGCGTGATTTACAGAGACGCTGAGTTCAGACAGACGGGGGTGGAACTGCATTTGCATTTCTTTTTTCGATCTGACGTCAATAAGGTGCCTTGTTCAAACTCGCCCGTTTGAGCTCCGATTTTTTGTAACACAGAAAAGGATCGCAAATGCTCAGTTTAGACATTTCGCAACTTTTAACCATGGGGGGGCTAAACAGGGTAGGGGAGCTCACATTAACGTTCAAAAACCTCAGAAAGTGAAAATTTCATGCCATGGGACCTTTGAAGAAATAACTGTTAGGAATGCACGAATTCAACTTTTTCTGTCAAGTCAATATTTCCACTTTAAGTATATTCCGATACCTGATGTTAAACACTGCTAGGGCAGAGACTGAAAATATGTTATTGTTATGCATATGTTTAAATATTACCAAAATATGTTTTATAAGTGTTTTCATTTAAAGTAACAGCTCTGTAGAAACACAAATTCCATAATACAATGTGTTTTGGGTCCCCATTGTCTAGTACATAGTCTTACACCAATTTATAGGCCATAATTGGATATCGACTGATCTAAAATCTTGGAACCTATATCTGATCCATCAAACTGTTCAATATCCGATACCAGTATCTCTAGTTAAGTACTTTTGTTTGTTAATTCTTTTGATTTTGACAACAATAACGGTACCAAAGGCTTGTCAAGGCATTTTAAATGGAAAAGTAAATCCACAATACCGTCTGCCTAAAGAAATTCAGATACCTTTACCTCCACAATTGTGAATTAAGCAGTCAGAATTTTAGTAAAAGAGTTTGAATTACTCCCTTTGAATGTACATGTGTAAACTAAATGTTAAAAACTGAACTGTACTGTTGCCTTGGAACTTGATTCTAGTCTCTATGGTGACGTGCAGAGAAATCTAAAGGCGTACAGGCTTTCTCCTTTAATCCCAGTTTATAATGCCACGTTACCATAAATACAGAGCTTGTGTGGAAACTAATGGTGATGGAGGCAGATTGCGGGGCAACAAAACCTTTCATTAGGCCCAATGCCAACCAGATGGGACAGCAGGTATAGCTCTCTGTCAGTGTGGGCCAAACCTCTACTCTCTCACACATGCTATTACGCCATTCAAGTGGTCAGGAGAGTTTGGATAAAGAGTGGAGCACCTGGCAACGCACTGTAGCTGTGGAAATCAAAGCTGGCAATGTTTACCTCTGCTACACTGAAGAGTAGTTTGGATGACATTGGTTGATTAAATCAATCTGTGCATGTTTTTTCCCTTTTTGTGTTCACAGTGGAAAAAAACACAACTTCTATGACTAATTATTAGTTAATTCTGTTATTTATTTGTTGCTGCTCATGCTTTATAATGCTATTTTAGTATATTTTTAAATGGGTTTACTGGGATTAACCTACTTTGTGTAAGTGACAAAGTCAATATTACTGCTTAGTGCCTTATTTCTCTGTAGTAATATGTGTTTCAAAATATGTTATTGTGACAGGCCAGATTTTGATCATTTATAATACATATATTGGTTCAGCTCACATATTTTGGCCATTTCTATTGAGCTATAATGGCAGCAAAAAATATTAAATACTTTTATTTTATATTTTTTGCTGCCATTATAGCTCTGTTATTTTGGATGTACAGCTTCTCAAGAGGAATAACTCAGCAGAACTTAATCTTTTTGTATCCAAGCCAAATGAAAACATAATGAAAAAAAAAAAATCTTCAGATGTGTGAACAATTTTGTGGCACTTTTATCTCACAAGATCTTCTGGTACGATATCTTGTCCCAGCCCCTAATATATAATGCTGTTCATATTGTTTTTATCTATTTTTTATTTGGGTTTATATCAAAAAGTCTGTCTGGTCTTTGTTCATTATCATAGTTATTATGTAAAAGTCATAAATATAAGCAAATTGACACTTATGATTGCTTTTTGCCATATTGGCCAGCCGTGCTTCTTACGTGTTATGTCTTATGCTCGGTGAGATTAATCGTTCCTGTACCTACATGCAGCTAGTATGGCTCACTGACTAAGACACAAATTCATATCTGTGCCAACAACTTCAAACACCATCAGTCACTCACACACCACAGTCATATATTACAAATGGTCTTGCCAAGTATGTTGCCCAAGGACACAAAGCCACTAAACCTGTTTTTTTTTTTATTGTCGTGTTTATAAGACAATCACCTGAGCTATATCTGTTTCAAGTAAAAAGGTTAAAGTCACCCATATTGCACTATTTTCTGATCTGAACAGTATAATGCTGTTTCCTCATCACAAACATTCCAGGAGTTTTTTTTTTTTTTCATTCACACACAATTTCAGCTCTCGAATTTCCAATCTCTACTAAATAAAAGGTAAAATGTGGTAGTTGACTTGAAAACTACCGCTTCATGACATCACAAGGTGGAGCATTTTGAGCTTTGGAGATGTGGATAGATTAATAATAAAGGATTACTTTATTAGCATGTGTGAATGAAACAAAACACATCTCCAGGTATGTTTTTGATGAGACAACAACATTATAACATGGCTTAAAGCTCTCAAGAGTCATTTTTTCATTATTACATTTTGATTGAATAAAGCTTTTGTGGAGAAGGCCTTTGATTCTAATTTGATTGTTAATCGTTTTAATGGATAAAGTTTAGACCCACTCCTGTCTTTCCTTGCACAAAGAGACACAGACAAACAACTATTAACAATTAAAAGTTACAAATTCCCTTAACACATTTACATATGTCTTTGTCCTGCCACAGATGGCTGTTATGGCAAGGAACAGGGATGAAAAATGTAAAGATGGAGTGAACATTGCCGGAGAGAATGGGCCAGGGCTCTTGAGGATTAAAGAAAGTTAATTAAAAACGGCAGAAGAGTGAAGGTCGTCCGGAGGCTGTATCATTGTGACTTCTTTGTTGAATCTTAAGAGGATCGAGCAATGAGGTGAAAGGAGGGTACCACAGAGAGGAGCTGGGGAAGGGAGCTGGGGGCTGTGCCAAGGTGTCCCAGTGGTGATGAATGATCCCTTAGTTAAGCATGTGCTCCAGGCCTGGGCCATATCTTATTGCTGGTGATTTATAGTGAAATGTTTATGGGGGCGATATAAAATTTTGAATATCTTGAGAAAATTTCTTCTCATTTGCAATGGGAAGCAGACAGAGATTGTTGCTAATCGCTAAAGCCAAGACAAGAGTGACATAAAAGTGCACTGCGCAACTTTTCTAGTGGAGGCTCTGCCATCTGCTTGTCTCCATAGAGATGCTATTGCTTAGCCTAAAATGTTCCATGCTATGACATTAAACATATCCAACTAATTTATTCATTGTGGTGTTTCTATTACTCAAAAATACCACAATTCCTTCTGTGAATAGGGGTGACCCTATACAGATATGAATTGTAATGTAGCATAATCAAGTCTCACGCTTTGAGAGTGTGACACACGCAATTCAACGTGTTCACACGCTCACACGCCACACATGGTATTTCTCACGCTGAAATTTAGTTACGCAATTCAAGCGCAGTCCACAGCGCTTCTGTGCCCAGAAAATCGGTTAGATAATGCAGGCACCACGCGTTTTCAGCGAAAAAAGTCACTCGCAGCATCTCTACATGTATTACAGCCATTCCGTTCCAGCGTCTGTTGAATTCCAACACAAACACAAAGCTGAGCTACTTCAGTTCTTGCACCAGGAATGGAATAAAGTCACCCAAGAACAATGTGAAGTACTTGTGGAGAGCATGCCAAGACGCATGAAAGCTGTGATTAAAAATAAGGGTTATTGCACCAAATATTGATTTCTGAACTCTTCTTAAAGGGATATGCCACCCCCAGGTCAAACATGGGCATCTCCCCACAGTCCAGAGACTAAAATAAGTGGTGGAAAGCGTTTTTCTGGTCACCCAGCCATTGTCCGAGTCTGTCGCCACTGACCGCCGCGGTATCTGCAGCTACTCCGCCTTAGACTGGAGTCTAACGGCACCAGAGAAAGATTTCGGCCAAAAGGAATTAATTTGCTCGATGCGTTTCCCAATTACTTTCTGTGTAGTGCGCATTCATATCGAGTGCAAATAAATGTGCAAATCAACACGGAGAGCTTGACTTGGTCATTTTGGGTGGGAACTATTTTTCAGTGCGGAAAAAGAAAGCCGAAGCACACACCACGCTGCCAGGGGAATCCCAGTTACGCACCAGGAAGGGAGTTCCCCCGTTGCACAGCGTGGTGCGTGATTCGGCTTTCTTTTTCCGCACTGAAAAATAGTTCCCACCCAAAATGACCAAGTCAAGCTCTCCGTGTTGATTTGCACATTTATTTGCACTCGATATGAATGCGCACTTATTTTAGTCTCTGGACTGTGGGGAGATGCCCAAGTTTGACCTGGGGGTGGCATATCCCTTTAAGTGAAAACATTAGTATTATGTTGTTTTAAAATGAATTTGATCTTGTTTTCTTGCATTGTTTGAGGTCTGAAAACATGTATCTTTTTTGTTATTTTGACCATTTGTCATTTTCTGCAAATAAATGCTCTAAATGATAATATTTTTATTTGGAATATGGAGGAAATGTTGTCAGTAGTTTATAGACTCAAACAAAAATGTTCCTTTTGCCCAAACACATACCTATAAGTAGTAAAATCAGAAAAACTGATAATTTTGCAGTGGTCTCTTATTTTTTTCCAGAGCTGTATTATCCTGCCCTAGTGTGCACACCTCATCTTGTTAAATGGAGGAGCACCACAGCTTTGGCATGAAACATGAAAAAATCCACCAGCGTCTTCCATATTCTGCCTCTGAAATGTGATCTGTCTCCAGCCACCCACTGTTTCCTCATCTTATCCTCCCTTTGTTTCTTTGTCTCTCATTCCCCAAACCAGAAGTGGCAGCAGCAAGCAGTGTGCTCTCAGGAAAATAAATAGCTCATTGTTCTTTATGACATCCACGCATAAGCCATATGAGAAGAGACAAACGCTGGATTCATTTTTGTCTGTAAACAAGTGTTGCTGTCACCATTTTTCTAGCCTGCCCGTGTGCCAGCAACGCCAAACAAACCCGCGATAGAGGAAGACAATGGACTCGCATATGTCATTACACGTGGCAGGAACATGGCAGAAGGAAAAGGACAGAATGAATTAATCATACGACTGAAAAAGAAATGGACAGAGTGGAAAGAAAACAATAGAGTGATGAAAGATTTGCTCTGTTGCTGTTGTGATTAACTATTTAAAACAAAATATTCTCTTTTGAATGGTAAAAGATCCTTAAAATGTCACTTTAAAATATGAAGCTGAAAGCCATGAATTTTTTTTAAATGTAAGAAACTACCTTTTTTTAATCTATTTCTACCACACAAACCCTGCATGTTCCACCTTGTGATGTCATGTGATAATACAGGAAGAGCTCCACTGTGTTTTTAAACACCATGCACCTTCACTAGAATTATTTGGATGGATTTTAGGCCTGGAATGTCCAATTTCTACTAAACAAAAGGTTTAAGATAGCTGTTAACTTTAAAACTACCAGTACATGACATCACAAGGTGGAACAGAACATTTTGAGCTTTGAAGATGTCAACAGACCTATAAAAGGGTTATTCAAACACGTGTGAAAGAAACAAAACACAGCTCCAAGTTTTTGATCATTTTAACATGGCTAAAAGCTCACAAGAGTACATTTTGCATAATATAGAACTTTTTTCTTCTTACTTACCTGACAGGCTGTTTTTCCACTTGTATCTCTCCCAAAAGACTTGAGCCTCATGGGGAGTGTCAGTGGTTCAGGCAGGAACTGGGGTAATACAAATCTCTAGTCCATTTCTGTTTTTCAGTAGGCTATAATATTTAGTGTTTCACAAAATGGCTTTTTTGGATATTGGCACATATTGGCCAATGATAACTGAGTCCACAGTGCTCACATGAACAGAAGTACCATGGCAGCCAGTGGGAGCTACTAGTACTTCTCAAGATGGTACAGACACTTTACGTGAATTATTCTGACTTCTTTTGTCAGATTCAAGGGCAGACTGCAGGGTAAGGACACATCAGTCATGTTGAAAAGAGATGTTAAATAGTCCCTTGGTTTAAAATCTCTGTATTCTCAATGGAAGATGTCTGCTTTGGATACAAGGCACTAAATCACACTGCTGACCTGATTTCTTTACACCAGGGACAATGCCTCACCGGTGCTCCCTTCCCTTCATGCCTTTAACTACAAACATGGTAACAAAGGCTAGCTAAACGGTCCTATATTACACAAAATTGACTCTTGTGAGCTTTAAGCCATGTTAGAAAATGATTATCTCCTTAAATAAAAATAGAGTTGTGTTTTTCTGTTTGTTTACATCCAATTAAAGAAGCAACCATGTTATCTTAACTGATATTATGGAAATGATAGCAAAATGTTCAGTATTGGCGCCTATATTCAGTACCAGTATCAGTGCATCTCTAATGAATGTGTCAAATTAGAAATGCACCTTACCAACAGATCTACAGCTCTGGAAAAAAAATAAGAGACCACTGCAAAATTATCAGTTTTTCTGATTTTACTACTTATAGGTATGTGTTTGGGCAAAAGGAACATTTTTGTTTGAGTCTATAAACTACTGACAACATTTCCCCCAAATTCCAAATAAAAAAATTATCGTTTAGAGCATTTATTTCCAGAAAATGACGGTCAAAATAACAAAAAGATACATATTTTCAGACTTCAAACAATGCAAATAAACAAGATCAAATTCATTTTAATACAACATAATACTAATGTTTACACTTAAAAAGAGTTCATAAATCTATTTAAATCTGATTTGTACATATATATTATTATGTCTAATCTGACACTGGTATATTTCTTTGGTTGCTATTTCATCTATTTCATTTCCATCTTATTTCTTTCATTTTTTCCTTTTACCCTCTGTTATACAGTATATGATATACAGTGGTACCTCACGTTACGAAAGACCCAACAAACGAAAATTCCAAGTTACGAAACGCCTTCACGTTAAATTTTGGTCTCTAGATACAAAAGAAAATTCAAGTTACGAAATGCGAAATCTCAGAAATTCAAATAATACGCGCTCAGCCACACACACACGCTTTTCTCAGACTGGATTTAAACTTTTCTCACATTTGTCTCTCGTTTAAACACTCAAACTTTCATAGATTTTCAACAAAATGTATTAATAGTGAAGTGTGAGGGGAAGGGGGAGGGGGGAGAAGACTGCGCGTGGACACGTGTGTGATAGCGCAGCATGACCCGTTATTATTATTAACGAGGTCCAACATGCTCCATAAGCATAAGAAATCCAGGGTTCTCTATAAAGGCAAATGGTAAGTCACTCTTTGCGATCATTTGTGCTCCTGGCTCCTGGGCCTTCGCGCTGTCAAGGGGCATTTTTTTGTCTCCTTTTCAAACTCTCCTGCAGCGTGAGCTGACTCGTCTTTGGCTGGGTTGCCTGTAACTCGCTGTAATGTGTCGGGTGTTTGTTTTTGAGGTGCCGTATCGGTTTGTTGTGTTAAATGTAGCCCTTTCCTTCCCACCCCTTGCAATCCCAAGTTTACATATCCCACCGTTTGCTATGTCAATGTTGTTGTCATCAACTTTATAGTATTTCCAGACCCAGACATACTCGCCAAACATTATAGCGTTCTCATAGCGCTCATTATAGCGCTCTTCTTGTCTCCTCTCTGTACTCGCGCTTTGCGCTTCGAGCTGCTTCCGTGTATTTAACCAATAGCATGTCATGCCGCACGCGTTGATGTTTCTGTATGAAGTCTCACTCTGTGCCACCACATAACCATAGATCTCATCTATGTTAAAAATAATAAGAATACTTGCTACTAGCAAGTGTAAATAATGGGTGGGGATTTATGACGATTTATGCAACGGTGGGCGACGACGGTCCGAAAGGAGGACAAAATGAGGAGAAAAAAAAGGAGGACACGTGACAGACCGAATGGTCACCCTAGACAGTCTCTTAGCCAATCAGGACGCAGAACACAGTGTTACACTATAAAAAAAAGTTACACTATAAAAAAAAAAACTTCAGGCTTTTTCCATTGAAATAGCTACTCAACTTACGAAAAATTCACGTTACGAAACCACTTCTGGAACGAATTAATTTCGTAAGGTGAGGTACCACTGTATTATATTTGTTGAGTGAGCTACTGTACCCAAAACAATTTCCCTTGTGGATCAATAAAGTCTAAGTCTAAACCAATATTTGGTGCAATAACCCTTATTTTTAATCACAGCTTTCATGCGTCTCGGCATGCTCTCCACAAGTCTTTCACATTGTTCTTGGGTGACTTTATTCCACTCCTGGTGCAAGAACTGAAGTAGCTCAGCTTTGTATTTGTGTTGGAATTCAACAGACGCTGAAATGGAATGGCTGTAATAACTGTAGAGATGCTGATTTCAGAAAAAAATGCAGTGGTCTCTTATTTTTTTTCCAGAGCTGTATGGTTTCAAATAGGAGACACATGCATGCACATTCTACCATTTTTGATACTAGATGCAATAAAGAAATAATAAAAAACAATGCTTTATTTTAGCTGAAACAGGTGAAAACCACATTGGAATAGACAGTGTTAGGGGTTCAGAGTTCAGAGTGTGAACAGATGCACATGTTAGAAGACCTAGCGATCTTGGCTGGTGTAATGTATTTGGACCAAGTTTGTGTGAGTGGGTGTACGCAGCTTCTTGGATTCCTCTTCACTGTATACTACTTTTGTCTCCTCATATCCACTTTTTCATCGTCTAAAATAACTGTTGTTTTGAGGATCACTTTTCTTGTCCTGTATTGTTTGACTAGAATTTGGCCAGTGAAAAAGCACACAGCTAACACACCTACGTCATCTGTTTCTGTGGGGAATAGCTGTGGTGTCGTCATGGCCCGAGTCGCACAAACTGTATATAGAACGTTACGGTTTTGAAGTGTAAAAATGAAGTGAGATAAACATTGTCAGTGAATACTTTGAGAGGACTGTGCTTGAGAAATAGACTGGTGAAAGAGAAGAATGGAGATGAATGAATGGAGGAAACAAGGCAGGGAAAGTAGGAAATAAGTTATTGTGAGTGGGGACATTTCTCCATGGATCTGACCTGTAACCCAATCTCCATAGGGATAGATCTATTTAAAGGAAAAGTAACATTATTTTACAATCTGAGCCTTCTTTCGGTAATAAAACAAGTCGTTTGACTCACCCATATCACGTTCGTGTCATTTGGAGCTGTTTGAAGAAAGTTATGTTGTAGCGTATCCGTTAGCATTTGTATTGGGGCATTACTTTGCGGTCTCCAAATAACACAAACTTTAGCACTTTTCAAATCATAGAAGCCCGATGTCTTAATGTAAGAATTCGTTTGAAGCAAAAGTGGCCTGTAATCCGAGATTTATCCATAGTTTTTAGCTTTGCGTTTCATGTTTGGGACCCGGGAGCAGTCCGCGCATGCGCACTGGCGTCCTCATCTACTCGAAACTATGGCTAAATCTCGGATTACAGGCCACTTTTGCTTCAAACGAATTCTTACATTAAGACATCGGGCTTCTATGATTTGAAAAGTGCTAAAGTTTGTGTTATTTGGACACCGCAAAGTAATGCCCCGAGCAAATGATACAGCACCATGTTAACGGATACGGGATCATTACTAGAACAGAACGGCTCAACATAAGTTCTGCGATACTGCTCCAATTGACAGAAAAATGCTATGGGTGAGTAAAACTACTTGTTTTATTGCCGAAAGAAGGTTTGTAAAAAAACGTTAATTTGCCTTTAATGCTACACTGTGGAACATTGTAAGGAAAGCAATTACCTTATATGTGAAGTATATAACATTTTATTAAAGGTCCTATATTACATAAAACTGACTCTTGTGAGGTTTAAGCCTTGTTATAACGCTGTTACCTCATCAAAAACATACCTGGAGTTGCGTTTTGTTTCATTCACATGTTTGAGTTATCTTTTACTGTTAGCCTGTCTACATCTCCAAAGCTCAAAATGCTCCGTTTCACTTTGATGTAAGTAGTTGTGGTTTTGAAGCAAACAGCATTTTTTTTTAACCTTTATTTCAGTAAAGATTGGCAATTCCAGAGAGCGTTTTTTGTTCAGAACTCGACTCCAAGTATGTTTTTGACGAGGAAACAACATTAGAACAGATCAGAATATGGGCGCTCTAAAATTGCATATTAAATAAAGTGTCCTTTGTTTTACTTGAGGGCTTACTAATATCTGGAGTAAAGCAGCATGATGTCTAATAAAGCTTGTCTACTGCCAATAGAGAATTTTCCACTGAGGAAAAAAAAAAGTGTTTGTTTGAATTTGTTATGGCTTCTTTTCATCTGCTATCATATTCTTTCATAGTTTTGTCAGTGGCATATTTATTGCACTTAATATTTCAAGTTTATTCCTGCATGATGAAAGAACTAAGCATGATTTGATCTTTATGCTGTAGCAATCACAATTTAATGCAAGCTAGCTGTCACACAGTGTCCTCATTAAGAAGTGGTAAACACCTGACAGCGATCTTAGGTGTGTGTGTGTGTGTCTGTGTGTCTGTGTGTCTGTGCGTGTAAGTAACCCCAGTGGAGCATGTAGCATTAATGAGCGGGCCGGAGACGGGCCTTATCAGTAGCTCCTCAGTCCTGTCCAGACTGTAATGAGCTCATAAATGCTCAGCGCAGACTTGCAATCCTCCACCAATGCAAAATACACACACGTCAGCCACAATTAATTGTATACAGACAAATGAAAATAATTATGTTACAGAGGTATTTTGCCAAAAAACATTTCAACAATTCAAAGCATAAGCACAGTTTGTTTGTATGATATAGCTAAATAAAGAAATGCATGAATATATCACAATGAAACCACTAAAAGATATTTGGTGTGGCTGATATTTTAAGCCATAATTAAACTAGCATAAACCATAATCAGGACTAAACCATGAAGCAGTTGGCTACAAACACGCATCTGTGGCTATTAATTGTACAGTTAAAGGTCCCATGACATGGTACTTCTTGATGCTTTTATATGGTGCCTTAATGGTTCCCTAATACTGTAAATGAATCCTTCTTCAAAATCAACACTTGGTGCATGAGAAAGACACATGTACAGAGTCAGAGTCAAAAAATAACTCTCTGAACGCCTCATTCTGGGCCTTGTTGCTTGAATGCAAATGAGAAGGACAGAGATTGGGTTAGAGGAGCGGGTGGGCCCCCCCCCACCCGCTCCTCCCCCACCAGCTGGAGCGCTGCGCTGTGGCTGTCTCCCATTTCCGCTTTTGAAGCACGGAGGGAGAAAGGAGAGGAATTTCAATGAAAAAAACACATTTTCACAGAAAATAAAATTAAACCACTGCTGTTTCAGAGGTCCAGAGGGTGGGGTAAAGGACTTCCGAGCCTAGAAACACTCGCACGTGCCTCCAGGCAAATAAAAAAACGCATTTCGCATTGCGTAGCTCCTTCGCGGTCCAAACTCTCTGGGCGTGATTTCCAGAGACAGGGGGTGGACATCCAGACGGTGGTGGAACTGCATTTGCATTTCTTTTTTCGATGTTACGTAACAAAGGTGCCTTGTTCAGAATCGCCCGTTTGAGGTGTGTTTTTTTCAAACGCAGAAAAGGACCGCAAATGCTCAGTTTAGACATTTCGCAACTTTTAGCCATTGGGGGGGGGGCTAAACAGGGTAGGGAAGCTCACATTAACGTTCAAAAACCTCAGAAAGTGAAAATTTCATGCCATGAGACCTTTAAAGTTGGCTGATTCACATGCGTGCTGTCTGCAGGGTATAATGAAGATTTTTTAATTTCTTGTCAACCTGCAAGTAAGTGCCAAAAGCAGCGCTCTGATTGGCTGCGCTTGGATGGTCCACCCCAGTTTCACTTTGCTAGCTGGAAAAATATGTTCTAAAGACGTGCATGCATCCATAAATTGATGCACGTTGATATAACGGTGTACCATAAGGTGTGTAAGAGCTAGATCTAGATCTATAGACAGATTTAAATACCTACTTTCTCCTTCCATGGTGTGAAAATCAAATACCCCAGCTTTAAAGGTCTTATATTATGCAGACTTGACTCTTGTGAGTTTTAAGACATGACCATCAACTAAGAACATACATGAGTTGTGTTTTGTTTCAATCGCACAAGTTCAAGTAACCCTTTATTATTAGTCTGTCTACATCTCTAAAATACCCTGTTTCACCTTATGATGTCATGAAGCGATAGTTTTCAAGTTAACAGCTAAGCTTCTACTTTAAGTTCAGATTGGAAATTCCAGGGCTGAAATGATTCTAGTGAATGTGTATGGAGTTTAAAACACAATGGTGCACTTCCTGTATTACCACATGACATCACAAGGTGGACTAATGTTTAATGTGGAATAAAACTACAAGGTTTGTGTGTTAAACATGTGTGAAACAAAACACAACTAAAGGTATGTTTTTTGACGAGGAAAAGATCAGAAGACCGCGCAATATGTGCCCTTTAAATACCTACTTAATACCTAGGGAAGAAGGAATTGGAATACCCCATTCTATCCTATGCCTAATACAGTATGTCAGCCCTTCTTGTTCCTAGTGGCAATATGTAAAAACACCTCTAAACCAATGAATGACTTCCTGGAGCCTCCTGTATCAGTGTGCTGCAGGCCCCTTATTACATCTGAGGGAAAACAGACGACCCTTAAATGTTCCCACACTCTACAAAAGACCACATTGCAGATAAGACAGCTGCCATCACTGCTGCTTTGGCTCTTATCTTCATGTGGCCACCAGTCTGGAACAAAACAACATTTTAAAACTTTGTACTTTTGTAATTTCATTGTAACGGCTCTATATCAGTGCAGACAATGTTTTAGTGGACAGATTTTGTTATTTGCTATAGCTATTTTGCTAGATTTTGATAGAAGGCTTATAAAGTAAAACCACTCACCAACTTGAAGGTTACAGATGGTGTTCATAAAATGTTGAACTTTCTCTAAACATGTGTTGCCATTCAAGTATGATGTGTATGCACACTGGCATGTTGCTTCCAGCTGCGTTGGGGTAGTTAGGGATTCCTTTAAGTCATAAAAAGATGTACAAGCTGACCACACCTCCAGCACTGCACTACATGTGACTGGATCCCCCAACACCACCACACACGCTCCCACAGAGATAATAGGAAACACATGAGGACGTACATTGAAGGTACATGCACTGGTAGTAGGCACATTTTGCATTCTCATTCTCTCTGTTTAAATTATGAAAAGATGCTTAGTATTTCCAAAAGATACTGTATATTCCCAAAAGGAGAGAGGGATACTTTATTGATTCCAAGGAAAAAGTGACCCTCCTTCTGCAGCATCAGTCACTGCATGCACATGGTAGGATCGGATTGGATTTCTCCAAATCCGATCCTGTTACTCGGCGGGTGGTCTGTCCTTAGATCCCAATGCACATGAAACTCGTGTAATCGGATAATAGTCAGCGAACTGGCCGGCTCCGCTACGCTGTGTAAAAAATAAAAACAGAACAAACTATGTGGCGGTATACAAAGATGGCGCTCGAGGAGTTTGATGGAGCAGCATTGGTGTACGTGTTGTGCATTCTTTCTTCGCAGCCATCATTTCGTCTGACTTTTCCGGCAACAATCGCTACTTATGACAGCGTCGGCGCCTCCTGCCACTTCCGGGTGAAATCCCTGGCGAAAATTCCCGCGCATGCGCAGTACGCCAATCCGATCTGATATCGTGCACAAGGCGGCACCGAGCGGATTACTATCGGCCTAAGCCAGGGGTTCCAATCGGATTCCGGAAACCAATCCCTATACGATCCTTAGCCTGTGCACATGAATTCGATACGATCCCAATCCATTTGCAATCGGATTCCACTCGTCCATGTGCACGCAGTGACTGAAGCATCCAAGGAGGAACCAGTTGGTGATGAAATGGTTCATTCCTTCCCACAAAGTATTTCCTCTGGAAGATATTCTGCTACATTTGCTGCCACATATGTTGTAAAAGCTGCTAGCATCTCAAATGTCCACAGTTCTTTAGTTAGACTCTTGCCCTGCCTCTATGGATAGGAGAAAAACAAACCGTGGATTTCACACAATCGAACAATTCTTTACTTGTCTCCTTTGAACTGCACATGCTGCAATTCTTGTTGGTTGGTTAAAATCCCATGATATGGTTTTAAAAACTAAGCTCAAAAAACAAAATAATTCAAAAACTGCTGTGTGTGAACCAGGTAGCCACAAAAGCAGCCGACCACTCTGTTGCCGGGGTTTTGGATTACATGGGATGTCTCACTGCAAAACAAAACTAAGATATGTTTTATATGTCATACACTTAAACATTTATTTTATTTGCTGATTGTAACAGAGTAGTAGTATTTTTGTGTTAACTGGCTTGGAGGAGGAGCAACTTGGTGGATAAAAGAGGGCCACTCTCCCTCCCTCAAGTCAGTCTGGACCAGGAATTGTACATGGAAGGTAACAACCCCGCTGATGATTTATGAAGCAGATTTCTGCGGTTGTGTGTACATAATTTAAATATCTTTTTGTTTCACTGTCTTGTATATAGCACTCTTCAAACTTTGGGAACTTCATTACTTAAACAGTCGAAAACATCCTTCTGACTACGCCATCGTCCATTATACAGGAATAGACCCCGCCATCACACTGATATTGACACGTTCTAGGTGTACTGAATGAAAGATTGGTAGATCAATAAGAGAAGAATGGATGAAGTTGCTTTAGAAACAATGGTTTAAACATCCCTCTGGGTCATTACTAATCAGATTCATTGTTTGTTCAAAGAATAGACTTTATAAATTATAAAGAAGCATTAGTTAGACCACAGCTTTAGTGTTATACAGGTCCCTTCTCCTTCATGTTGCCTTGTTATGCTCTTGGCTCTTGGTTTTGTTTTCCCCTATCTCCTGCGTACCTGCTGAACTATTTTGAATGGTTGCTGACAGGCAGGATGTCTTGTGTGAGATGGATCCATGTGGACACGTGTTCAGTCTTCTCATTCGCCTCAGTAATTTAGCCAAATGTTCACAAATCACCCTCAGTCCTTCTTCATCACGTGTAACAGCAGGTACACAAGCACAGAGTTGGCACACTTTCTGTTTGAGGTTTCTCTTTTAACCCAGATCTGTCACTGTTCACCTGCAACAAAGATGGAATCTCCTGGGCCTTGTTACATTATTATAATTCCCTGGCCTAGTCATAGTTTTGATTTCACAATGGATTCACAATATTTATTCTTATATTGCACAAAATTGACTCTTGCGAGCTTTAAGCCATGTTAGAAATTTGTTAACCTCAGCAAACCATAGTGTTCGACCCCAGTCAAATGAAGCTCACAAGGCCAGCAGTTATAATAGCAAATTTGGAGCCAGGTCCATATTAGGAATACAAATTTATTTATGTACAAAATAGTGAAATAAAAACACCAGGGACATGTAGAGCAAGTTAATACGAACATTTTAAGATCCAAAAGACGAGGCTCACAGCAACAGTTACAGAGAAAGAGGTGACAGTTTTCTAATATGAAGGCAGCAGCTGGCAGGTTAGCTATGTCCATTTATATATAGCACTGGTCTACAAGCAAAATGCTTCCGGAACAAAAGTAGTGAAATTTTTCTTGGTTTAGGTCACTAATAAAGAAAAAGTAAGTCAGAAGTGCTGATTGGCTATAGTTTCCAAGATATAGTATTGGGTCAAAATAGGAAATTTATGCAAAATAAGGCAAAAACTGTAGTTTATCAGAAGGTACAGTGTGTCTACAAGCAACCAGTTCTATCTGAAAGCCTGTCTGCACATTCCAATACATTCATTTTAATATGTCTAGAGTTTTAACATATATCAATATATATAATATACAGTATATATATATATTATTATATCATTACATATCTTGAATACATTAGCTAACCAGCACAGTTATCAATTGATTTTCAGTTCATCTTATCAATATAAATAAGATTTAGCCACTTTAATCTCTGAACCAGATCGAGTCCAAAAATTTGTAGACCAGTGTAGTCTATGTGAGTTGAAATTCCCTAGTTTTGCTCCTAAAATGCTTTCATGCTTATTATTTTTGTTCTGATGATTATAATTGTGACCTGAACAGTCCCAGTTATCAATTAACCAAATAATCTTGACATCATGCTCTCATTACAACTGAACATTTGGTTGAATCCATAAGGGAGTATGACTTAGTGTTGCACCTGTGCATCTCTGGCTGGGTTTCAGTGGCACATTGACGGTCTGTTCAGGAATAACACTTTGGCGTCCACCTAATTCATGGCTTAATTGTTCGCAATCTGTGCACTGACAGAGTCCAGTTTTAGCCACTGCGTCTTTCGGCTCTAAAAATATTCCTTGTTCACACACAGCAGAGGTGCCCTTTGTACTGCTGTTCTGCACTAGTTCTGTTCTTGTAGTGACTCAGCGGATTGCACCAAGCTGAGGTACACTGGATTTGTACTGCAGTGAAATAAGTGCACTCTTTCTTTTACTGTTCTTTTTTGGCATCAGTTGTTTCAACCTAGCACAGAGATATGTTGTAATTAGATGCATACAAAGTAAATATTGAGGTCTTGAATCCATTGGCATACACTGAAGATGTACTGAGAAAATTAATCACATTCAAAACTAGTTCTTTTGAATTTAAAAGGACAGTGTGTGATTTTTATTTATTATTTTAAAACCCTTTACGTGGATAAAAGGTAGACAAACATTGATTTTACTTCCAGGTTATTGTAGTTTTCTACTATGTTATAACACAGTTCTTTCATTAAAAACATTCCTGGCGAGATTTTAGATGTCATTCATGGATGTTTCAGTAATTTTGTGATCTCTCCTGGTCACTATTAGACCCCTCCTTACGGTTAGCTGTAAGCAGGGGCGTTCTTTGACGGGGGCCACCTGGGCAATTGCCCAGGGCGGCATCGCGGGAGGGGCGCTGCGGTGGCGCGAAGGGAAAAAAAAAAATACAAAAAAAAAACGGTGCGGATCTTTGCTCCTTGTGTCTTTTGATCCTTGTGCAGGGGCCGGGGTGGGGGGCTGGTGCTGTGCTGGCTCGTGGTTACATGAAGACAGAGTAGCGCACGGTGTACAGTATATGACAACACAGTCGCAGTGATGGACTGAAAAAGATTGAAGCCATCAGGTGCTCAATTTCGAAAGAAATGGAAAGAAGAGGAGGAGAAGTGAGCAAAAGAAAAAGGTATGCTATCGACTAGTCTTCAAGTTTGACTTAATGATGATGATGTTGTATTAGTTAAACTCCCCCGATGTGATTGTTGATGCATGTTTGTCCTTCCCCCAAGCTCATATGAAGACATTGTGGACGAATTTGCATCCAGGAAGGCCAGGAAATCCAACTTTTAGACTGTTTTCATATTACTTCTTTTGCCCTTGTTATTTATGACAAATTATAGTGGTTTGCCTTTTTTGCCACTTCCTCACTTATTACTTCCTGTTACTTATGATACACAATAGTGTTCATTATTTGTTTTTATGTGTACAGTAATGTGTATAGAATGTACCTTGGTCGTTCATTTATTTATGATACAGGATTGCACTGTTTGCACCATTTTTGCCAATTTAATGTGTAGTAATTTAAAAAAAAAATCCATGTTATTCTGTAATGTACAGATCGTTAAAATTTTTGTTATTTATATAGTGCGACTTCAATGGAGGTTTAAGTCTTTTTGTTAATTATGTTACACTAATGTTGCACTTTTGCTCTCTTAAATGGCTGTAGGCCTACATGGCTATAATGTGAAATAATTGCGCCTTTGGGCCTTCAAAAACTTTTTTTGTAATTATTGTTTATTGTTCATTAAAACTAACTTGAAAGTAGTTGTTGTAAATTGTTGTTGTGAAAGAAGGGTTTAACCCCCCCCCCCCAAGAGTGGCTTTCGCCCAGGGCGCAAATCACTCTAGGAACGCCACTGGCTGTAAGATTCTGGCAAACCTGATGCGATGTACCGTAGTTGCATTAGCGGGATGTGTGCTCATTGTGTTGTGATGGCGCTCTGAGAAGGAGTGATTTATCACAGAGAGCAAAGGGAGGGGAGTATCAAAAACAAAAGTGAAACTTATTAAACATGTTAATACATTCTTTTTTTGGTGATGATAGGATATTCAAAACAATAAAAGGTAACATGTTGATCTATGTTCTTGGCAGCTAAAACCCAATAGATGTAAAATACCCCCTTTTTAAACTGTAACAGCCTACATACTGTACCCTCACGCTCAGAATACAAATATCAAATGTATCTGATTTCAGTAACTGGTTGTGTAGAGCAGGGGTGTCCAAACTTTTTTCATCAAGGGCCACATATCTAAACACAGACGAAGCAGAGGGCCGATCGAGGGCCATACACTGGTGCTCAGTACAGTCAATAATTGATATATATGCATGTTAAACACGTTAGAATGAGCTATCAGTCCTTTATTCATGCTAAGATCCTCAAAACCACACAATCAATATTAAATATTGTCTTATCAAGGTAGATTTTCAAAAAACTTGCAGTCAGAAATTCTGCTCAAAGTAATTTGGGCCAATTCACCTGGAAGCCTGAGGGCCAAGAAAAATTTGTCTGAGGGCTACATTTAGCCCACGGGCCATAGTTCGGACATGCCTGGTGTAGAGTAAAATACTTTTGTTGCACTTCTTCGCGGCACAATAATTAGAAATACAATATACATGTGGGATAACTTGTCTGCATTCTGACCATTTGACAAAGATTTCCCTCTCATTAGCGATGTAGCTATCAAATAAGACATTTTAAAATATGAAAGAAGAAATGGCTTTGATTTCTTTATCCTCATAAATTGAAATTGTTAGGCAGTTAAGAACAGTTATTTGGGTTGTCACCTTTAATATCGAACTGTAAAATTGCTTGAGCCCATTTAGTGCTGTCATATTCTTAATGCGTCTCCCTGTTAAATGTGTGCATGTCGTGTGTCTGGAGTTACTGCTTCAGATGTCATGCATTACCATAACAGCTGTTAGAAGTCACCGCCTGATTTAAGCAGCTCATATTTATAGTTTATGTAATGGGTTCTTAGTCATAATTAGAATAGTGTGGTCTGTCAATTACAGGCTTTGTACAGTCTGCCTTTGCATTTCTGATGCTGACATTTACTAAGTAGATCAAGGACAAGTGTTATTGTTTTCTTTCGTGTCTAATAACTCAGTGGTGACATGATGCATTGTCCTTTGTTTAGGCCATGTTCTATCTTCTTTAAAAATCAATTTCAGGATTATAACTAGCCTGTGCTATTAATCAAAATTTAATCAAGTTAGAAATGTTGTCATATTTTATTATTAATGATCAACTTGGGTCTTTCTAATCAAGATGTTCACAGCCAGTCCTCCTCAATGTCAGTGTCAGCATATGGTTTTGAGCAGAGTTTAAGCTTTAAAGGTCCCATGGCATGAAATTTTCACTTTCTGAGGTTTTTGAACGTTAATGTGAGCTCCCCTACCCTGTTTAGGCCCCCCCCCATGGTTAAAAGTGTGAAATGTCTAAACTGAGCATTTGCGATCCTTTTCTGCGTTACAAAAAATCGGAGCTCAAACGGGCGATTTTGAACAAGGCCCCTTATTGACATCAGATCGAAAAAAGAAATGCAAATGCAGTTCCACCCCCGTCTGTCTGTACTCAGCGTCTCTGTAAATCACGCCCAGAGAGTTTGGACTGCGAATGCGCTAGGCAATGCGAAATGCATTTTTTTATTTGCCTGGAGGCACGTCCGAGTGTTTAGGCTCGGAAGTCCTTTATCTGAGCCTCTGGACCTTTGAACAGCAGTGGTTTAATTTTATTTTCTGTGGAAATGTGTTTATTTTTCAATGGAACGCTTCAAATCTCTCCCCCCTGCAAAAACAAGGAAATGGATCAGCTGTGGGCTCAGAGCCGAAAGCGGAGAGTTTGGCCACGCCCCCACCCTCTACTATTGGCCAGCTCTTTTCTCCTCATTTGCATTCAAGCAACAAGGCCCATTATGGAGTGTTCCAGAGAGAGAAAAAATACTCTTTCTCATCTTATCTCTGTTTCTCATGCACTGAGTGTTGATTTTGAAGAAGGATTCATTTACAGTATTAGGGAACCATTAAGGAGCCATATAAAAGCATCAAGAAGTACCATGTCATGGGATCTTTAAAGGAATTAATATGACTATTTTGTTTGTGTTAAAAGTCTGTATTAGGGATGCACCCATAGGGATCCGATACTGATTCTGATACTATAAAAAAAAAAAAAAGCAT
The DNA here is from genome assembly GCA_036785185.1 of Paratrypauchen microcephalus. NCBI lineage: Eukaryota > Metazoa > Chordata > Actinopteri > Gobiiformes > Gobiidae > Paratrypauchen > Paratrypauchen microcephalus. The sequence goes on along the minus strand of JAVJIX010000005.1, from coordinate 6,242,320 downwards.
TTTTACACCTTGAATAAATAATTTATCAAACATTATGAGACTTTCTGGGTTGGAGAATGGCCAGTAAATCGTCCCATTACATTTATATGTCCAGTCAGAATATTGACTGAACCGACATTTGGAAGCCGATATCTGACCCAGTATATTTTTCAGATACCAGTATCAGATTGATGCATCCCTAGTCTGTACTGTTTATTTATTATTGCTGAAATTAATATTGCAAATACTTTTTTTTCTTAGTTTTTCATTTTATTATTTACAGTTTTTTAAATTTTACATAACAAAAATAAAAATAGCCAAAAAAAAAGTCCCACACCCCACCCCTCTCCACACTCAAATATATACAAAACTGCACACACACACAAAAGAAAGGGGAAAAAACAAAAATAAATAACACTAGGCAATCAAACATCAACTGTCACTCAAGTCCTATCTCCATTTATTTGTTTCAGATCACATCAAAAAATAGAAGACTGGTCAATATGAGCCCTTCTTTTAACTATTAATATTACTCTAGCTCTGTACTGCTGAGATGAGTAAAAAGAAGTCCAACAGGATTTGGAAAGGTGACATCTTTTACTCTCCATCGCCAAAACATCAAATTCTGCTGGTGTAAAGGACCTTTGACGATGACCCATAACCTCTGTGGGCCGGTTTGTTTATAGTCTTATTGATTGTCAACATCTTTCAGAATAGATCTTTGCTTACGATCTTGGGGTCACGGCAAACCAAACAGAACTAGCAGAGCCGTCCCCAGCAGGTTGTGGCCTGGCTGTGATTTCAGATGTGTGTAATTTGTAGCACATGGCTAAATTTTACCAGATGCAGGGGTTAGTGTTGTCTCTGGATGTTTTTGCTATATCATCAAAAATCTCCAGCGTTCCAGCATGGGGCCCATTTCCACAACAAAATTCACTGTTTTGGAAAGGTCTACTGTGTTTGTGGTCAACAAGCAAAATGTACAACTTAAATGTCATAATATGTTAAAGCAACAAAAAAAAAAAAGATTTATTGAACAACCTTCATTAAAGCTACCTGGTTTTCAAACAGCAAAGGGAAGAAATATGTATTTAAAGAACTGTATAACATTTTTTGTCACAAAAATAAAGTAAAATTTGTTTTGCCCTAGTACAGATATACTATAAAAACATCCTGGAGCCTCTCATTAGCATAATAATTATTGTTAGCATTACTGTGGCAGCAAAACTCCTCTCCACTGGCCTTCATCATGGTGTAGTGAACTATTATTAGCACTGCAAACCATAAACTAATTTATTTTTCATGTTTTAAAGCCGACCTATTATGCAAAATTGACTTTTAGAGCTTTCAACCATGTCATATATTGTTTCCCCTTCTCATTTACCCTCTGGAACTTGTATTTATCTTGATTCATGCATGTTTCGGTAATCTTTATTCTACTTCATTCAATATGTCATTTCTCCGATCAGCTCTCTTTTTCACCTCCACCAGCAGGCTATATGATCACTGCTTTGTATTTCTGGAAAAAAATAAAATAAAATAAAAATCTGCTACTGTGATATTCAGCTATCCATAGGAGGTGCCAACAACATCGGCACCCATTGGGCATTATTAGCTGAATATTGTGTTTTAAAATTTACAAAATGCAGACATAAGCACAATATGTCTCCTTTAATTGCCTATGCCTCTTTAAGATTAGATACAGCATTTATCAAAAGCATTCCTATCTTTCCTTTGGCATGCTGCTTGTATTCCTATGCATGAATTTTTGGGCACATGAACAATTAGATTTACAACAGCTTTCTCAGATGAAGCAGGTTGGACCGCAAACGCGCATTCAGTCCACTCTCATCTCAACGCATTATGGCAGCATGCACGGCTCTTTCTCCTGTTTGCGTTCAGTTAAATGTTTTACAGTTAAATGCAGACGTCTGATGTAGTTAGCATATTAAAGTCTCCATTGGTTTATTTGGAATTTGTTGTGGTGTGATGACATGCTCTGTCTATTTGGAGAACTTTGCTAATTCGTCCTAAATCCAACTGTCTTGTGGGTTATTGATCTATCCTGGCTGAGAAACGAAAGACCCTCTCAGGGAAGATGAAACCGAATCAATAAGGTCCACTGCGGTCAGGGGAGCAGTGGCCTTTGCAGAGTCACACGATCAAACTCGGCGCTAAATATTATGATCAATAAAACTTGTCACATTTTTGAGACAAATTTCAACCAAAATTGATGAGAGAACCAAGATAAACATGACAGAAGGCGCTATATTTTAATCTAAAACAATTCCTATGGGCTGAAGGAGATTTTTTTCCTACACAGTGGAGGTCAGCCATACTAGTGGACAGATCTATAGGTCAGATTGGAGAGAGCATGGCTGTATTGGCATGTAGCGAACTCTTAGATGGATAGGCTTGGTCCTCCTGATTTTCACACTCTCTTTAATGCAAGGTCCCTCGTTCCATCTGTCTTCTATTGATGCTGTTTTATGGAGTGCTTTTATGGTCTCCCTCTTTCATAGTTAGTTCCCAGTTTCTATCACAAGGCTACACACATATACAGTAATTCAATTCAACAAACGTATAGCAGTAGTTTGAAAAAACATTGCCATTGCCAACTGTAAAGTCTGATTTATTTTTGGACTGTTTAGTTGTAGTGTGCATCCAAGTCCTTTATTGATGGTTTAGAAAAAAATCTACTTCCAAGTTTGAATTCCAAATTTACTTTGTTGAGTCTGCATAGCCTCCTTATGGATTTCAGCTTCCTGTTATAGTGCATTTCGAGGACAGTTAACTATTCAAAAGATATAATATTTTGCTTTGAATTGTTTATTTCTATGGCTTAACTTTTCATCATTCTGAAACCTGTGGATAGCCCGCTCCACCACCTGGCTCAAATCTGGAGAAAGTTGAAACAAAACCTTGAATTTTCTTTTACATTCAACATTGCACTCAAAGTAGTCTCAAAAGTACCAAAACCTTAATAGAAAACCAACAGCAAAACAGCAAAACACCAGAAGTAATAGTAATGAAGCTTATTTCAAATTGCAGATTACAAAATTCAGTGCTCTTTTCACCTCACACTGTTGCCAGATAAATGGCGTGGAGTGTTTCGATTGGCTGGAAACATACGCCTTCTCTCAGCGACCCTCTTCAGTGCATCTCCTTGTTCTTGTGTTGGAATACTTGGCAACCTCGCATATCCTCATTTAGCCAGGCTGCACCCGCGAAACACTGGCTTCATTGATGCTTAGGTCGGCGTATGCTTTTTTCTTATTCTGCACTTTTGACCAACACACACTGACCTTACTGTTCCCCAGCTGACATATGCCTTACAGATTTAACCTTCCACCGTATTTGATTGTACCTTATTCACACAATCATCTGTACAATTGCACACAGAGCAGTACAGCTACAGTGAAGGGTTTAGGTACTGTTTTTTGCTAGATTAAAGGGACCATATTACTATATTCTCTGGTTTATGTTATAATGTTGTTTCTTCATCAAAAACATACCCATAGTTTTGTTTTGTTTCATTCACATATGTTTAACACACAAACTCTGCATATTTAGGCTGTGTTCTTCTCTCTCTGGTAATACAGAAGAGTTGTTAACTTGAAAACTGCAACAACATACAGTAACATCACAATGTGGAACAGCTTTGTAGACTTACCTTTATGAAGGTTTTTTTTGCATTTGTTCAATTACAGATATTTTACTGATTTTTGTTGTTGTTGTTTTTTTAATTGCTGAAAAACATGCATACTGCAGGCGAACTTGCCTCTCCACCGATCTGACCAAGAATTTTGCTTCTTAACATCAGCTGTTTGTCTAATACCTTCACAACAAGTGTAATGTCATATTACAGAACATTCCAAGCAAAGAATTTAACTTTCCATGGAGCTAGTTGCAGACCTTCCACCGAAAAAGTTACAATAGTGCACCTTTAGAGCAGAAGGTATTCCTTAGTTTTTCATATTGCCATCCAGTATTTTTAGTGAGAGCTGATATGCCTAAACATTTTTCACTCTGGATATGAGTTTCTTTTCAACTATTCTTTTCAGTCTGTCTAGTTGAAATTCATCCTCTGCATTTGACCCATCTCTCAATACTACTAAGGCAACCTGTCAGGAGCAGTAGTACCCAGGGACCCATCTCCAGATCTTGAGCTAGCCTTGGTCAGGACTACTTTAGTTGGAGGATTAGTTTAATATACAACCATTGCCAGCTTACAGTTTGGATAATGGCATCCAGGAAATTAATAGCTCATTTATATGTCTTTATATAGATTCTATTTAAGAATTTTGCTCAAAATTGTATATAAAATATAAAATAAACACAGGAGCCATATACAGCTCTGGAAAAAAAAATAACAAACCACTGCATTTTTTTCTGAAATCAGCATCTCTACATGTATTACAGCCATTCCATTCCAGCGTCTGTTGAATTCCAACACAAACGCAAAGCTGAGCTACTTCACTTCTTGCACCAGGAGTGGAATAAAGTCACCCAAGAACAATGTGAAAGACTTGTGGAGAGCATGCCAAGACACATGAAAGCTGTGATTAAAAATAAGGGTTATTGCACCAAATATTGATTTCTGAACTCTTCTTAAGTGTAAACATTAGTATTATGTTGTTTTAAAATGAATTTGATCTTGTTTCTTTGCATTATTTGAGGTCTGAAAACATGTATCTTTTTTGTTATTTTGACCATTTGTCATTTTCTGCAAATAAATGCTCTAAACGATAATATTTTTATTTGGAATTTGGGGGAAATGTTGTCAGTAGTTTATAGACTCAAACAAAAATGTTCCTTTTGCCCAAACATACACCTATAAGTAGTAAAATCAGAAAAACTGATCATTTTGCAGTGGTCTCTTATTTTTTTCCAGAGCTGTATTCTAAGAGGATTAAATATAATTGATTTCAATATTTGTATCCAGACCTGTATGAGGGAGTATGTTAAGAAGTATGGACAGTTATAGACACTGGGTTTTGTGTACATGTCTCCCCTCCCCCTCTGGCCTCTCCTGGTTTTCACACAAACACACAGCACTGAGGTTGTCTCCACGCATACGGCTCACACGGAGGTGCACAGTTTAAATAAACAGGGCCCTGAGCAGCCATAGCTCTGGTGTACACAGCAGGCAGCTCCTCTCACTTCTCTTTAATGGGCCATGATTTAAACAAAGCACGGATGAGAAGAGGGCGAGTGCAGAATGAACTACTGACAAAGATCTGGTACTTGGTTTGGCTTATGGGAACTCTATAATCTCTGTAGAGCTGGAATCACAGGGTCCCTCACAATTCAATACGATATTATCACCAGGGCTGGACTGGGACAAAAAAACGGCCTTGGCATTTTTGGCTTAGACGAGCCCCTCATAATTAGCGGAGCACAACGGACTAATTTATGTATGTGTTCCCCGAAGCAAAGTATTTTACTGTTGTTACATCTTGGCTGAGCGGAAACCATGGCTCAACATTTAAAGGAAAAATCCCAGCTCCCAAAAACCAACAGGAAAATCACAGTAACTACACATTCAATGGTTTATTTAAAATGCATCTTACACACAAGGTCAGGGGCATGTTGGCTGACTTAAACCACTGCTGTTCAAAGGTCCAGAGGCTCAGATAAAGGACTTCCGAGCCTAGAAACACTCGGACGTGCCTCCAGGCAAATAAAACAACGCATTTCGCATTGCCTAGCGCATTCGCGGTCCAAACTCTCTGGGCGTGATTTACAGAGACGCTGAGTAGACACAGACGGGGGGTGGAGCTGCATTTTTCGATCTGACGTCAATAAGGTGCCTTGTTCAGAAACGCCCGTTTCAGCTGTGTTTTTTTCTAACGCAGAAAAAGACCGCAAATGCTCAGTTTAGACATTTCGCAACTTTTAGCCATGGGGGGGGGGCTCACATTAACGTTTAACGTTTAAAAACCTCAGAAAGTGAAAATTTCATGCCATGGGACCTTTAATAAGAAATAAATCTATTCTAATCATTAAGACAGTGAATATGTCAACTGTCTATCCATGAAATAAGCAACAAAATTGTACTGTAGTCACAAAAAAATGGCTAAAAGTTTTTTTTGTTTTTTTTAAAGTCTTAACGATATATTGAGACAGCAGCTCACAATAACGATACTGTATCACCAAATTTAGTATCATGATATATCGATATTTTTGTACACCTCTAACCGCTCTCTCATACTGTGTAAGTAAGCCTTGGTTATTAACTTTTGACTCCTGATATAGTGCAGTACTTCAAGTTGTCATAGTGGTTAGACCTACTAGCAAAAAGATTGTTTTTCCAATATTTAGATTCTCCGTTTGACCCCCTCCTCCCTCTGTCCAAAGCTGTAACTGTTAACAGCCCATTGTGAAGAAATGGCTGACTGTGTGTACATCTCAGTGTCAACTTAAATCAGAACTACAGGCAGAAGAAATTTAATCTCATAATGAATTTCACTTTTTTTCCTTAGTTTAAGAATTGACATACTGTTTTTAGTCTTTTCTTTTTTCTTTGTTTGGTCTTGTGAAATCTTTTTAATATGTAATACCTCTGAAGAAAATCTTTTTTCTGGTGTGCGGTGTCACTGGCATTTATCCAGGGTATCAAATTCATCCTACATAAAAGTAACTAAATCTTTTTATTGCATTATAAATTTCAATTCTGTCAACTGCCAAAAGTTTTAAAGCGAAGATGTTTGGCCACTCTTCCAAGCACCTTCTTCTGTTCTGGGACACTCTAAAACTGTTGTCCAGGCAGAACTGAATTTTCTTTTGCTGAGTGGGCTTGCCTCTGCAGAGAAATTGATAAATAAATAAGTTTAATGCCATACAATAGGACTTTCCAAGCAGCGTGACAGAGATTTCATGTGAAAAATTTTAGTCCACCTTTAAGCATCCCATATCATATACGTCACATGCTACAAGACAATCAAGAAATCTAACCTTATTTAGACCTGGTATTTACCTCGCCCTGCAGGTTTCTTTTTGTGTCCCTCCAAATATTTCATTCAAATAAAATTAATTACACCCCTATTGGCACCGCTGCTATTTGGGTGCACCACTAACACAATGGAAAAACGTTAATTATGATGACTCAGCAAGAGCTATTTACTGCAGGTTATTGGGTTCGTTAATGTAATTGGTCGGGTGGTTGTGGGAAATCTCAGTAGTAGGCCTATGGAAACAGTGCGTCTAGTTTTGCAGTTAAGGTGTGTCATGAAATGTTGCAAATTGCAAACGTTTAAGCATGATATATTGCAACGGAAAATATCATAGAGACAATCACCATAAAGCAAGATAATTGCCCTAAACCATTTAAAAATGTACAATAGTAGTAGGAAACTGAAGCTACCTGTTTCTGAAAGTTTACTCTTAAGTTTAAGTTTAAGTTTATTTATTTAAATGGGACAGCATGTATTAATGAACAGCTAGTGCTGTAAATATGCCAGATTTAGCTCACTGTAATTGGCTGTATCCACCTGTCACTCACTCAAAGCATGACAGAAGATGGCCAGTTGGAGGAGTAGGTGGCGGAAAGTGTCTGTTTTTGACCATAGAACTGCATTAAAGGCCCTATATTATGCAAAATGGACTCTTGTGAGATTTAAGCCATGTTTGAATATTATTTTGCTTCATTCACACATGTTTGAGTAATCCAGGTTTAGGCTGCGTTCCATTTCTCTGTCTTACCCCTTCGTCTTACCCCTACCCCTTGGTTTTGCGCGTTCATGTGAGGGTAACGGGTGTCCCGATTCTAATTTTGATCAAGGGCTAGGGCCACGACCGAGGGCTACATACCCCTTGAAACAAAGTAAGCTCTCGACCAGACTTGAAACGAAGGGGTACACCTACAAGCTCAGGCAGGTTTTGGGATCAGGATGGCAGCGTCACATCGACCAGCCAAGGAGTCCCATAAATGTATTTTCAGCAGTTGTAATTAATAGTGCTCTCAGGTGATTAAAAAAATAATCTAATTACAAATCCTGTAATTAATTATTAATTACAGGATTTGTAATTAATTAATCGAATTAATTGCATTTTAAGAGTGTGAGCAAGAGAGATTGTGAGTGAACGAACCAACCAACCAACCCACTTTGCGATTGAGTTTGTCAGTTTTCATGTGGTCGCTTTGCTCATTCATTTCTCAAATTCTGCGAGCGTGGTTTGGTGGTTTGGTGAAGTGCGCATTATCACCGGTAACGATGGAACTTGTCCGAACGTGTTTATCATTCAAATGATCCGTCAGGCTGCAGCAGCTTCGGTGATCACAAAATTATTTTTGACAAAAGCTTGAAATCACGGTGTTCTTGTTGATTGTCCCGTCGTCATTCTTTTTAAAACTAAATTTGCCGTACAAAGGCCCTGCACGCCAAATTTTAAATGTTCGCATTGAATTGCTGCTCATAATTAATTGTGTTAATTTTTATAACACGTTTTTGCAATGTAATTAATTAATGTTGTTAATGTGTTAAACTGACAGCCCCAGTAATTATCGATTAACAGTTTTGCATGATTTACAATTATGACACATGTTCTACGTTACCGTTAGTGAACTAATGTTGCGGTTTTAGTTGTAGTGATGTCTGTTTAGCCGACGTTATCGTTTTCATCAAACTTTCATATATAAACAAGCTAGTTTTTTTTGTCAAGCTGAGGTACCCGATAAGCAGCCAGGTAGAGGCAAGGGATAATGATGCAAACGGTAATCGAGTGGTGTCCCATTTCTTAGGGGAACATTCGTACCCCGAGCCCTCTCAGCTCGGTATCGAGGGGCAAGACAAAGACGTAGATAAATGGGTAGGGGAAGGGGTAAGACAGAGAAATGGGATGCACTCTTATTAGTCTGTCTGCATCTCCAATGCTCAAAAAAGTGGAGGTGTATGTACACAGTGGACAACTTCCTGTATTACCACATGACATCACAGGGTGGAACAGAGTGTTTGAGAGAAGAACTTTAGATAAGTCTAAATATGCAGGATTTGTATGTGAAACGTGTGAATGAAACAAAATACAACTCCAGGTATGTTTGTGATGATATATATATATATAAATATTATAACATAGATCCAAAAATAGTGTAGTATGGGCCCTTTAAACACAAAAGTAGGATTTTGGAATATGGCATATTTAGCAAAATATTAGATTGTCACAGTCATAGTCACAGTTTCCCTTGTGGATCAATAAAGTTTGTCTAAGGATGAGTCAATTTTTCTCACCACATCGCCCAGCTCTAGCTCAAATCTTACAATTACTATTGTATTACAAAAAACCCACTATTGCAAAGGAAATATACACGCACCATTTACTTTGTAGAGCCCCAAAATATATTGTTCCACTTATGATTTATTCTGTGAAAGTTCATAGTAATTATCGTGACAGGCCTTCATCAAAGTAGCATTTGTCTGGACTGAATGTGCCCTGACTAGCAAACCTAAATATTTAACCATGGCATAGTTTACTTATTACTAGAGAGTCTGGAAAGCACCAGGTCCAAACCACCTACTTGGCACAATACTAGGTCTGCAAAAAAGTGACACATGCAGGCTTGTTTTGTTTTGTTTGTTTTTTTTCTGTCAGATGTAGTGTCTTCTCCAGAGACTTGCCGACATATAAAACATGTGTTATGTCTTTGTTGTGTTTTCTCTGCACTGACGCTGGGCTTTTGTCAAACTTCGGCTTGGTTCTGGAAGTATAAAGCTATCGTGTATCAGTGCGGCTGCTACCCCCCAATTGTGGTGCACCTAATGATCGTGCTAATATTTATTATTGATGAGGGGAACATCTGGTCAGTCTGCGTGAGAGAGTGGGCACGAGCCTGCATGCAAGGTGATTGGTGTCCCAGAGCAGAGTTCATAATATGACTTTATTATATAGACATTTTGTGATCTACAAATTAGTAGTTGAAATTGTGTGCCTGTCATAATTAGCGGAGCACAACGGACAAATTTATGTATGCCTGTCTATCACCTAAAAGTCCCGGTATTATCCTAACATTACAACCTGCTGACCTGCTGTGCCTGTGCTACACTTCCCTGGTCACTCTGTCCCTCAGGTTCCCTCAGGTTCCCTGTCCACAGTCTCTGGCTGCTCCTCTCTCTGTCCACCTTCAACCTGCAGAGGACGTGGAGGCTCCAGCAGCCCCTCCAGAGAATATGTCTGTTATTTTAGAACATTTTGCGGCGTCTGTAGCAAGATTTTTTCATCTTTTAGCCTGTAACTTCTCCGTGCTCCCTTTTTTACTGCTTCTCCATGTTTCCACGCTCAATGCTATGAACGTGCAGAGAAAGGGGTGGGACCGCTCTTGTAAATGACTATATCCTGATTGGTTTAGTCCACTGTCTATAGTGAAGATGAACCACTGGGCCACCTCCTCTAAATCATGGGCCAGTCTCTAAGTAAAAACAAAAAACAAAAAAGCAAACAGCAGTATTAGCCCCTAGGACTGTCGGCCCACCGGGATAATACCCGGTATACCTGATTACCAGTCCAGGCCTGGTTTTAACGCATCGTAAGGATTAAAAGTTTTCTAAATTTTGTAGATGCTACCCATAGCATTTTGTGCATCATAGAAAGGTATCTTTTTGGTGAGGATACCATTGAAACATGATCTATCTTCAAAAAGTTAAGTTTGCATTAAAAAAAAAATCATATTACGAAAAAAAATAAAAATAAAAATCTGAGGTCAGCCCCAGCCACCTACTTGTCTCCATATGGAGATGTTGCTTTGCCTGGAATGTTCCACACTTATCTATCTTGCATTTATACACATATTTTATATTAATATTTTTGCTCAAAAGTATGCCTTCTTACCATGACCATTTCTACTTAGACTGGTCTACAAGCAAAATGCTTCCGGAACAAAAGTAGTGAAATTTTTCTTGGTTTAGGTCACTAATAAAGAAAAGGTAAGTCAGAAGTGCTGATTGGCTATAGTTTCCAAGATATAGTATTGGGTCAAAATAGGAAATTTATGCAAAATAAGGCAAAAACGGTAGTTTATCAGAAGGTACAGTGTGTCTACAAGCAACCAGTTCTATCTGAAAGCCTGTCTGCACATTCCAATACATTCATTTTAATATGTCTATAGTTTTAACATATATCAATATATATACTGTAATATATATATCATTATATCATTACATATCTTGAATACATTAGCTAACCAGCAGCTTACCAGTTATCAGTTGATTTTCAGTTCATCTTATCAATATAAATGAGATTTAGCCACTTTTATCTCAGAACCACATCAAGTCCAAAAATTTTAGACCAGTGTTATCTGACTGGTAACTTGGCTTGGTGTTATGACCTGCCTGTCTCCACTAAGATGCGGTAGACATGTTTAATGCCCTACTGTGGAACATTTAAGGCAATGAAATAAATCACCATGGGGACAAGCAAAAAAGTTACATAGCACACCTTCATTACGCTCAAGACTATTGTTATGCTCCATACTGCTCACAAAACTTCTCCCTTTAAACCATCTTGCCATACTGGATTCCCTTCTCCTTCTAACCCCATTTCTTTTTTTTTCCCTACTGGAGAAGTGACCTAGTTCTGAGTGCTAATGCACATGTGGGGCTGACAGAAACTCTACCATCTCCGGGCGGGCACCAAGCAGCAGGAAGAGCTGTACTGTTTGGAACGGGCTTTCCACCCTGGAGAAGATGGATGGTCTGACAGATAGACAGCAGCAACTTCCCCTTGAGAAGAGCCCCACAAGGTCACATCTTTGCCCCTCCCTTCTTCTTGTCAAATTACGTACCCAAGCAATTTTTCTCTCTGGACTGCTTTTTCGTTTTTCTCTGCGTGCTTGTATTTTCTTTTGCCTAATGGCTTATACAGATCTCTGTACTATCCAGACTACTGAAGAGTTGAGTTTGTGTGCTAACGAACCCGCAAGCTAATTAGAATTTCAAACCAATCTGGCCACTCAACCCAGTTCCTCACCAGTTGGAATAATACTATTTCACCCCTCACCCGTGTAGAATTAATCCTGTTAATGGTGAACATGTTTTGAATAATGGCACTTATCTGAGCCGGACACAGGCACTGAAAAGCTCTTTGGTGCAATGACCGTGACATGCCTACAGCTTATGTTTGACATTTACTGCCTTTGAGTAAAGTGGGGGCCAGTAAGGAAAGGGATGGACTAGAGTAGATTCTAAAACTTTAAAAATGCAGAAAAATGCAGACACTAGTTCACTTATTATTGCTTGAACTTCACTCATCTGGGAAGTACAGCTAATCCTGCACTGTCTTCAGTAATGATAAATAAACCCGGATTTACTAGGTCTAACTTAAAGAGTCCATATCACACCATTTCATGATCTATGTTATGTTTCCTCATCACAAACAAACCTGGAGTTGTGTTTTGTTTCATTCACACCTTTAACATGCATGCCCTGTATATTTAGTTCTTCTCTCAAACTGAAAACATTTTGTTCCAATATGTGATGCCATGTGGTAATGCAAGAAGTTCTCCACTGTGTTTTTAAACTTCATACACCTTCAATATAGTCATTTGGATACTTTACACCCTGAAATTGCCAGTTTCTACTGAACTAAAAGTAAAAGGTTGCTGTTAACTTGAAAACTACAGCTAAAGCGTTACTCAAACGTATGAATGAACCAAAACACAACTCTGGGTATGTTTTTGAGGAGGTAACAGCATTATAACATCACTTAAAGTCCACAAGAGTCACTTTTGTCTAAAAAGGGACTTTTAAAATGTTTTGAATTTTGCAATCTTTTAAATTTTGCTTTGTTGTTTTGATCTGGTTTACGGTTTATACAGTAAGTTGATAATTTCTAGGCTTGTCCACACAAAACAAAAAACTGACACAAAGTTCACGTTCTTTGAGACCTCATTTTTATCATTTTATTTTATTGTTATCTAGTTATTCCAATTGTTGTCTGTAAAAAAAAAAAAGACATAAACCACAAGATTAAATATGCAAATGTGTGTCTTCAATCACTAAATGAACATGAGTAAGTTTCAACATTTGTAGATTTTCTGCTTGGATTAGTTACACAAACCTATGCATTTCAGAATATGACATCAGGTTCTAATGTAATGAATCCAAGATTTTCAAAACATTTACACTCGCCGTGTAAATGTTGTGTCTTGCGCAAGGACACAACAGTAGTAAGCAAGGCGGGTAACGGTGATTGGGAAAAGCAGTGGACCCCAACAGTGGCTGGCAGGTGGTTCATCTCGTTGTAAATGGATTTGAGCACTCTCCCTGAACCATTGCGTAGCTAATGTAGCATAAAAGAGCTTTTGCAGCAAATAAAAGTACGGCTCTGAACAATTCTGAGTTCATTGGTTTTGAATTGGGGCCTCTGCATTTTATAACTGGTTGGAAATAGCAATCATATATAGTGAGTTGTCATGCCAATGTCAAGCCCTGGTGAACCTGATAACCACATTTGAAGAAATCTCAGTTTATTTAGTTGAGCTTCTTTGTTAATTGTTGACTTTGTTGATTGACAGATAAAGATATGAACTTGACTATCACACATACTCTAAAAGTGTGCAAGTAAATGTCATATATTACGCAAAATGGACTCTTGTGAGCTTTAAGCCACGTTACGCTGCTGTTACCTCACCAAAAACATACCTGGAGTTGTGTTTTATCTCATTCAAACATGTTTGAATAACCTTTTATTATTAGTCTATCTACATCACCAAAGCTCAAAATGCTGTCTTTCACCTTGTGATGTCATGAAATGGTAGTTTTCAAGTTAACAGCTACCTTTTATCTTTAGTTCAGTAAAGATCTGCAATTATCCAAATGATTCTAATGAAGGGCTATAGAGCACCTCCTGTATTACCTCATGACATTGCAAGGTTGAACAGTGTTTTCCATTTGAGAGAATAACACTAATATGTAAATATGTATGTATGCAGGGTTTGTGTATTAAATATGTGTGAATGAAACAAAACACAACTCCAGATTATGTTTTTGAAGATGAAAGAACATTGTAACATAGATCAGAAAATAACGTAATATGGCCTCTTTAAGGAGTTCTATTTAAAAGTTCTTGAGAAATGTCTGTGTAGCTGCTGTAAGAAAAGTAAAGGGAAGTTCTCTCTGGGCCTGCATGTTTAAGATCAGCTGTTGCCTGGGCCCAGCTGCCCTGTGTGTTGACTCTGGAGTGATAGCCATCAGCATTTGCCACATGAAAGAAGCCGGACTGCAGTTCCTAAAAAAGCAGATGAGAAGCAGCGATTGAGAGACCATGTTTGGATCCTGGCTACATTTAAAATTGAGATAAACCAATAATCCAGGTGTTTTTCTTACCATATCAGACACTGTATATAAATCATTTCCTTCCTCTGTAAAACACTCACACAGGATAAGAGCCTTTGAGGTACCGGAGTCTGTTTGCATAGTTTAAATAGGTCCTTACCCCGAGGGAACATGCATTTACAATATCACTCATCTTAAGTCCTGATAGAGACAAAAATCTTCATTTACTTTGCATGCTTTGAAAGGGAAGAAACCTGTTTGAGTCATGGGCTATAATTACCATGCTGAGGACTTCAGAGTATGCCACAAGTCTATACTGTACACAGCACTGCAATCCGTGGTATGCCCCCCAAGCTGCACTATACAGTCTCCTGGCCAATAACATGCTCACGCCATTCATTGTACACAGGATCGTTATCATTATAGCTCCTGTAGCTACTCATAAGTGCTCTATAAAATGTAAACAATGCTTTAATGATGCAATACTGTAGGTCTGCATATGTCATACAGAACATTTTCACTTCAGTGCTTCTGGATTTTTAAAAAAATATATTGGTTCTTACTGTTTGTTGAGTAAAAAAGCTGCAAATTTACAACACTGACATTGCATTGGTCTACAAGTAAAATGCTTCCAGAACAAAAGTAGTGAAATTTTTCTTGGTTTAGGTCACTAATAAAGAAAAAGTAAGTCAGAAGTGCTGATTGGCTATAGTTTCCAAGATATAGTATTGAGTCAAAATAGGAAATTTATGGAAAACAAGGCAAAAATGGTTGCCTGGAAGAATCCATGACTCATCGCTGTACCAGCGGCGAGTCTGGTAACGCTTGGTCCAGAATGCGCTGCCGTTGCGCTTAGACAGACAGCTAAGTGAACCAATCAGAGAACAGTTAACGGACAGCGACGTGAACCAAGCCGGTAGGAAGCAATGCAAAAACATCTTTTTTGAAAAGAAAGGCCTCTAGAGCTGTCAGCTGCTGTGGTTTTAAGGAATTGGTGTGTTTTAGGTAATTTAAGACCAATTTTACAGCTGAATGGAAGGGACATTGCGGGCAAATGCGGGTGCACTGACGTCACCATCTTTGAACGAATCAGAATCGCGGAGTCCGTTGTTAACCGGGGGAGCGAGGGTGGAGCGAGGGTGTCCAAATGGTATCGCGCTGTATAGCAAATACAGAGAGATATCATTTGGCTGGCCAGGTAACAAAAACGGTAGTTTATCAGAAGGTACAGTGTGTCTACAAGCAACCAGTTCTATCTGAAAGCCTGTCTGTACATTCCAATACATTCATTTTTATATGTCTAGAGTTTTAACATATATATATATATATATATATATATATATATATATATATATATATATACATACATATCTTGAATACATTAGCTAACCAGCACAGTTATCAATTGATTTTCAGTCCCTCTTATCAATATAAATGAGATTTATCTCGGAAGCAGATCGAGTCCAAACATTTGTAGACCAGTGTTATCGGCCAACTTTTTGCAATTGCAATACAATGTCCACATATTCCTGATTTATTTGAGAAGAGAACAAAGTTTCGAAGCAACTGATTACTTGTAGGTGGCAAAAAACTCACACTAATTAGACAACTTTTTTTTGCAGTTGGTCGCTTTGTTGATCAGTGTCCTTCACAAAACTTAATTTAAAACTTAAAAATAATGAGCTTTATATAACACACATTTTTGCTTGCTTTTTATTTGGCTCTTCTCTCCATAATTGGCTAATTAAGTTTTGTAGTGGAACGCAGTAACCACTTCCACCGCGTTACCCGTGCATTAGACAGGGGTTTAGTCAGGATTAGGTGGGATTTCACAGGATGAGATCACTCCTCGTGGTTCTTTTTGAGATGGCTCAGTTTATGTTTTTTACCCTCATTTGGGCAGCCTAATTTGATGACTAGGCATGATATAAACCACTCCAAATATTTTCTTATTAGCTTTGGACTAATAAAACTGATCCTGAATTGCCTATACATATTGAGTGTGATTAAAGGATTTATATGTCAGTAAGGCTTTTGTGCTTTCACCCGCAAATGACTTTTTCTCATGTTAAACAGCGTCGTTTTGTTTACATGCGCTTAAGACCGCCGTTTCCTTGTGTGGGGCAGAAGCTACACCCTTTTTCTACCCCCTCTATCTCTTTCCCTGCCCCGGGTCAGTTGATTCAGGGAAGTGGTCTTATTCACATGCAAATCCTGACGGGACACCGGTCAGCTACGCCGCTAATTACACTGACATCGCGACGCTGACATCGCTGTGAATATTTGGCAAGGAGAATGAGGAGGAACGAGAGAGGAGAAGAGAGAAAGAGAGAAAGTGATTAGCAGGTAGTGAGATAGAGATCTTCAAAGTAAAGGATAAAGTGCTCTTGGACCCTTTTGCAATCTAAGTCGTTTTACGCGTAAAGGCCGGGGCTGGCGTCAGGATTTGGGTAGCGCGCTAATGGAGTGTACATAAATACGCGTAAAATAAGCAGTTTTATGGTGCGGTCACTGCCCTCTGTTGTGTACGTGTGCCAAAGAGCCTGTTCTTTTATTATGAAGGCGTAGAGCGGAAGTGGCAGGTTGGTGCCAGTGCGCTTGGATGTGCGTAATGTTTAAAGTACTGTTGAGTGGATCTCTGCAGCGAGCGCAGAGTCTCCAGTCGGCTCTATTTTTACGCACCCAAGAGTTTACGGATTTACTTTACCAAGAGTTTACGGATTTACTTTACTTTCATCTCGTGTTTCTGTACTACGCAGTTTTTGCGTGTTTGGAACTGGAACTCTTGGCAAAACGGAGGGTTTCTTTTTTTTTTGGTTGCGCGCTTTGGTTGGCCGCTCGTCTTCGCTTTCTCCCCGTTTGCAGAACTCCGGAGTATTTGCAGAGTGCTGGGGGTTGTTTAAACACATTTTGACGGAGGGCCAGTATAATACAGGAGTGCTTTTTCAATCCTGTGGCAGCAGGCAGCGTTCGTGGCAAAGTCGTGCGCTTTAAAGTTGTCTTACAAACACAGCAATGAAGATTAAAGCCTTCGAGAGCATATCCTACGCAGTGGTCAGGACTATGGCTCCTCTCCGCAATTTATAAGAAGGTAAGACCTTGATAATTCTCTATGTGGTGTGTCTTGGCTGTAGGATACTTTATTTTGTCTCCGCACTTAAAGTGTAGCATTCTTCTAGAATAACAATAAACGCATCAACTCGATATACTGAAATGGAAAAGTTGGAACTTGGTTAGAAGTCACTGTGTCAGTGCCACTCTTGCCACTTCTGACCTCACAGACGTTTAAATAGGCCGTCTGGGGCCATATTTAACCCGTGTGTTTAGATCTACCACTACGGTGAGGTTTATGGTTGTAGATGTCCCAGTGTGGACGTGGTCTGCTGCGCCAACCCCCACCCACCCGCCGGAGCGAGGTGCTCTTCTGCGCCCTCCCAGGCACAAAGCTGCGCTATGGAATAATAGCGCTCCAGTGCATGTCACCATGCGTAAACTGGCTCTATTTGGGTATTTAGGCTGATTATTTGTATGTGTAAGTTTGATATAACCTAAGCTTTTCTTGTGGCAAAGGAGTTGAGGCTATTGCCTTTGTTACGTCATTAGTGAATACAACTAACCTTTTTGGAAAGTCGATGCATGTGGGTAATGATTGTTTTCAGCTCAGACTTGCACTTCTTATAAACAGCTTTTGAGCTGCATGAATGCACAATGATGAGACTTCTTCAGCTGCTAGTTCTGGTGTTAGTGTTGAGCAGTCAAGTTCTAATATTTTAACATCCCTTAGGACATTTAAAATCCACCATCTTGGGTTTGTTGTTGCCACTCGCAGTTGAATGAAATGAATGCAGTGAAAATACATAGCCACTAAGGCATTCAATTGTGACCAAAAGGGTCCGCGCACCAGCACTTTATGGAACAAGTCAAACTCTGTATGAATAAGTAATGTGATCCTGACTTGAGTGTAGGATGGCTGCAGTTGGAAAGCGCCCCAGATTTATGTTGCAAAAAATATCTGTATGTATTTCTATGTATGGTCTGTACTTCTCTGCCCCTGCACACGTTGTATGCAGAAAACAGTGAAATAAAGTGCAGTTTACAAAGAGTATTTACTTCTTTCATTTGTTAGTTCATTAGTTGGCTGGACTGTTATTTGATCTGACAGATGTGTCCTCTTTGCATGTCCCCAGAACTTATTGCATCTGGTTGCTAATTGCTTGCTCATGGAATACTTCTGTGGGGCCCGAGTCTTGTAAAAAGTACACCTCGAAGACATATAAATAAGCAGGAAAGGAATTAACACTAGCCCTGGTATGTTTTGAATGAGAGAACAACATGTAACACAACTAATATAATAGCACATAACAATACACTATGTTCCCTCAAATGTCTGCTCCCTGCGTTAGTTACTTTTCTTAGAAAGTATGGGAAGTAAAGAGACTAAAGCGTTCTGTTCATTTGATACTTTAATGGTCCAATATGTAACTTTTCTGTTGAAGGATTTGCCACCTGTTTCTCTTCATTGAGCTGTTATTGCTTAGCTTGGAAAGTCTGACACTACAGCATTAAACTTTATTTCATTACACAGGTTTTTATTGTAAAAATGCCATGAATAACATACATTCTTACTGTGCGCAGGCTTGCATCTCCACTAATCTGACCTGTAACTTGGCCTGGTGGTGCACCTGCATGTTTCCATGGAGACAGATAATGTTTAATTCTCTGTAACATTCCCGGCAAAACAATAACATGTGTATCCATGGAGACAAGAAGCTGGCACAGACCAACCACTACAAAAGTTAGTGTTTTGTTTGAGTAATCCTTAGTACATATTATTATTAGTCTGTCTACATCTCCAAAGCTCAAAATGCTCTATTCCACCTTGTGATGTCATGAAGTGGTAGTCAACAGCTACCATTTACCTTTAATTCAGTAGAATGAAACAAAACAACTCCGGGTATGTTTTTGATGAGGACACAAGATTATAACTTGGATCAGAAAACTGCATAATATTGGCCCTTTAAGTACTTTTGCACATAAAAATCTCTGCATGATTAAACTTTAATACTCTTTGTTGACCTATAACAACTTAAGTAAACTAGTTAGTTATTATAGATGCTGCTTCCATGGATACAGTGCTTGCACACAGGAATAACCAACGATAATTAACCTGATACAGTGAATGATTGCCCACTGACATCACAGAGATAAGAAAGTAACTACCCCCCAGGCTTCAAACTACCCCACCACTGGAACTGACCAATGAGGAGGCAGCCTTTACAACACCCCAGGGACTGAAAGGAAGAATCGGAGGCGAAAGCAGCATTTTTTATGTCATATTTTAGGTCTTGTTGGAGTTAACTTGGATTACTGGAGTTCCTAAATCTCTCCTAAATGAAATGACCTTGATTAAAACAGGATTAAGGCTAAATAAAGGGGAAGCACTACAGTGTGTGGTGGTTTGGAGAAGTGAGTAGAGTAGACCTATGTTTTAAATCATTCAAGATTTATATTTTTTAGTTTTTATACTTTTATTTGATAAATTTATGTGTCTTCTTCATAAATAGTAGAGCTGAGAATCACCGGGTCCCTCACAATTCGATACATAATACATGGCTCATGATATGATATTATCACGATACTGTATCACTAAATTTAGTATCACAATATCACAGTTTTAGCACACCCCTAATAAACAACATTACTCATACTTACAATTTGTATTTTTGGCTACGCTGGCCTACTCTCACATCTTCGAAAGTTAACTTGCGCTGAGTACATATTTGAGGAAACAGAGGGGAAAAAATATAAAAAATCATAAGCAGCTCTGCTTGTTTGAAATGTAGTGTGAAATGTTTTCATCAGAAGGAAAGACATTTTATTAAAATCTACATAACTCTCTCCAGACCCACAAATAACTTTTAAAGGTCATATATTACGCAGTTTAAGCCATTTTAGAATGTTGTTATCGCCTCAAAAACACCTGGAGTTGTTTAGTTTCATTCACACATGTTTAAGTAATCCTGCGTTATTGGTCTGTTTACCTCTCCAAAACTCAAAATGTTCTGTTGCATCTTGTGATGTCATGAAGCGGTACTTTTCAAGTTAACATCTCCTTTTACCTTTAGTTCAGTAGAGATTGGGAATTCCAGGGCTGAAATCATCCATATGATTCTAGTCACGGTATTTGGAGTGGAGCACTTCCTGTGTTACCACATGACATCACAAGGTGGAAGAGTGTGTTTTCTGTTTAAGAAAATAACTCACTCTAAATATGCAGGATTTGTGTAATTCCAGAAAAGAAGAAATTTACCACACACTCGCTTGACTTTACTCTTATTCCTGGATTTGTGTGTTAAACATGTGTGAATGAAACAAAACAAAACTCCAGGTATGTTTGTGAAACGGAAACAACATTATAATATAGATCAGAAAATAGCGTAGTATTGCCCGTTTGAATCATCCACGCAGTTAAAGATGGCACTTGGAGCTGTTACGTTGCCTCTTAGGACCCAAATCTGATTTTTTCGCCTCTATGCGACCTGTATCTGATCTTCTAATGACAGTCTGAACGACACAGATCTGATTTTTTCAAATGTGATCCAGGCCACTTGGATATGTGGTCCTAAATCCGATACATATCCGATCTTTTGGCATGCGACTTCAGTCTGAACGGTCAGGTCGCATTCATCTGACCCAGGCGTGTTTCCTCCAGCAAAAACAGTATATGAACTCCGTATCAGTGAAGCGGCGAAGCACTTAGCAATCCCACCACTCTTGTCTGCGACTCCGCACCCACACGTTAATTTCTACAGATGTTGCTGCCACTGACTCACAAAACGCCATGGCCAAAAACCTTGTCCTTCTCCTTCTCTGTCTCCTCTTTAAGACAAATAAGCTGCACATGTTCTGACTCCGGTACGCAGCAATTTTAGGCTACTTCCGTAAACATTGAGCACGTGCGCTGCATGTGACGTCATCGTGTCCTCCAGTGCGCATGCGGAACACTTTTGGGGCGTTTAACGTTCACATTGGAGATCACATACAAATTGCATTGAATTGAAAATGTGAATGGCCTCGCAAAAAAATCGGATTTCACAAAAAAATCGGAATTGACCATTAAGCCCTGCAGTGTGAACGTAGTCTTATTTACCGTTTTTGCCCATGTCCTTCCTCAACAACACCACTACCCCATTTGTCACATCCGTTCAGCTCACTGCCAATAATATCTGACCTCTCCTCCATGTAATATTTATGCGGTGAGGGGGAGAGCAGGACCGTGAAGTGGCCTGCTCGACCATAGACGGCAGTAGTGGGCATGTGGAGATGGATGGTGACAGTTCATGAATATTCAGTTGGTGATTAGGGACTGTATAGTTTCAGTTGGTTGAGCATCTGCACTGTTTCAGTCCAGCCACAAGCCACTGTTGGTAACTTGTCTGGATAAAGTCGGGAGTTTATGCTAATTTAAACATTCTGAGATTTTTTTTTCTTTTGTCATGTGGTAATACAGGGAGTGCTCTACTGTGTTTTTAAACTCTATGCACCTTCACTAAAATGTTTTGGATAATTTCAGCCCTGGAATTTCCAATCACTATTGAAAAGTTCAGAAATTAACTAAAAAACTAAGTGCAATAAGAAAGAACTATGTAGAGCTGCACATTATAGCAATTAGCTTGATATCACAATTTCATTTGGCAATTATCGAATCACGAGGACCACAATTATTAGTAAGTACAAGAGTCGTCTAAAAATGATACTTATTTATTTAAGATACTTTTTACAAACGTGTTCTGAAGTGCATTGGATTCTGTTGTTTTAGGAGATCATGTTTCAGTATTCTGCCAAACGTTAATGCCCCATGGACACGTTTAAAAAGTGCACTGTGAACTGAATCCCACTTTCTTCTTTTCTTTCCAAAAAGAAGTTGCAGTCCGCTTCTTTTTGCAATGCTCACAGATGTAAAACTGTCCTGGAGGATGTTCTAGAACACTGGATAGATACTTGAATCAAACTCAAGGTGGGCTAAGGCCAAGTCTCCATATGGGGCTCTTGTCATTGACAGATCCCAGAACACACACACACACACGCACACACACTCTCTCTCTCTCTCCATCCTATAGTGTCCAAAGAGTTGAGCTCCTCCAAGTGTATCAGACAGGCCGGCGTCCGTCTACAACCTAATGAGATTTGTGTGTGCTCCGTCTGCCCCGAGGTCCGCAGGGGCTAGAGCCAGCGACCTCCTGACCACCCAGATACTCTTATTCACACAGTCACCCCCATTCTCTTCAGCAGTGTAGAAAAGATACCATGTGCTTATGTGGGCCACTGTCTGTCTCTTATGGCCTTGTGTTTTCTTCATAGTATCAACCACAGTGAGCAGTGTTTTCTATGATCTCGACAGTGGCTAATGAGTGTAATGTAGGCCTAATAATATGTGTGTTTGTTTGGGATTAGTTGCTTCCTCTTTCTCTGAGTAATGCATTGGAAATAGTGATCATCTAAAATAAGATAATACACCAGTAAGAAGCTGAATTAAGTAGTATTTATCTTGATTTGAGTAAGCTATATTTTGACTGTCTTGGATTAAGGTTTCCCAGTAGAGCATGACATGTCGTCTTGTTCTTAAAATACGAAATAGACAAAGTATTTTTTCACTTGGAATGAGCAATCAAAACATTGCTTTAAACATATGTTTTACTGGCATATCTAATTTTAGGAAGTTTCAAAATCACTTGTCTACTCCACATTAAGGTAAAAGGTTTGTTTTATGAAATTCATGCAGAGGATGTGCCACCTCCAGAATGTTATGGAGTTGCTTTAAAGCTCCACCGCATACATTTTAGCCAAGATTTTTTTTTTTTTGGTTGTTTTTATTGTACTGAAAAGCTTGTGTGTGGGCTTGCATCTCCAAAAACCTGGCTCATATTTGGTCTGCAGGAGGCTTCCACCTTGTGTTTATGGAAATGGTGTTCCTTTCTCTTTTCTTTTTTCTCTTTTCTTCATAATCTTCTGCAGTATGGCATAAAACAGATCTATTTCCACGGATAATGTTCTAAAGTATGGCTTTAACTTTCTGTTTCCCTGGAATGCAGAAAGTCTCATAGTGTAGCTTTGAAATCATGTTTGTGAAAGAGATCAAAGTTGCGAAACTATCAAAGAAAATTTGGCATAACTTCCATTGATCTAACTTCATATATTTCCCAAATGCTTTGATGCCTCTGACTTTCCTTTCCTATTGTGTCTTCAGGAAGATCTGCATGCACTGTAAGTGTCGCTGTGAGGACCATGCAGTGACCACCATGCCCGTGGAGATGGAGAAGACGGTCACAAAGCTCATGTACGACTTCCAGAGGAACTCCACCTCAGACGATGACTCGGGGTGTGCCCTGGAGGAGTACGCCTGGGTCCCACCAGGACTCAAACCCGAGCAGGTACGGGCTTGTTCCTCTACTCTATCACACACACCGTTCACCTTCAGAAATGTACAAAGCTTCTATTATTACTGTCAGTTTGAGGTAGTAGTCATTCCGTCTGTCTCCAAGCGTAACTGTGCTATATCAGAATAAGGAAAAGTTTTATTGTCAGTGAATGAAATTTGCAACTAGAAATTAGCTTTGGCTCGATGGTGCAACATAAAAGAATGCATAATAATAATTGTGTTCACCTGCCCAGGGACATCATCTTTTCTTTTGTAAAATTAATGAATTTATATGTGATCTCTGACAAATAAAGATGAAAGAAAGAAGATAAACTATGATAAACTATAGTAGTTGTCACAAAACTGAAATTCTCACATTTAGATTGTTTGATACCAAGGAAAAATCTTCATACTTGATACCGATACCACAGACTTTTTAACATTCATGTTTTTCTCCTATGCCGTGAAATCTAGTCTTCTGCCATCTCCATGTTATTATTACAAACGTATACAATATTTACATGTTTAAACACAGAATGGTACTTATTTAATTTTACCATTTGGTCTCATATTCTTACTGTAGTTCACGACTGTTTATAGTGTTGACACTTGCTCAATTGATTATGTTGGTTAGGTGCTAGTTTTATAGAAAACATATTATACTTTTTGTCAGATAGTTTAGTAACAATAACATATGTTGATCATTCTTTCAGAGATCATATTTAATATTTATTTTACGTTTTTCTACGGTAAACCTCAATATTGCCCTAAAGCAGTTTAATCACAGGAACAGACCCAGTGACTTCCTGTGCAAAGCCGAGAGGCATTTCACCATAGCGATGTTCAAAATATTAAACTTGACGTTTATGACCCATTGACAGATTTTCATAAAAATGGCAGGCAAGTACAGAATAGCAGACAGACGGGGTAGGTAATATCGTAGCTTTTCTTAGCATTCAGGCCTCAAATGCAGGACAATACAGGATTACTCAAATACAGGGAGTCCTCGGGTTACGACGTAGATCCGTTCTTAAGACGCGTCGTAACCCGAATTTCGTCGTAAACCGGATTTTGCCTTTGATCTTCCAACCAAAGCACCAATAACCTTTCCATCTCAATAATTAGACCACTACGCTGCTTGGTTATCACTGCCGCTTTCATAGGAGTAGATCAGAGCCCACATCAGGTACTTCCGCCCACATTGGACACGCACACGAGGCTGTCTTCTTCTCCCTACAACCACAACAGAGCGTATTCTTGCGCCGTGCGCCGCGCGCCGTTCGTGTTTGTTTACATCTCTTACCACGCTAAACCGCGTAAGACGGAATGACGCGTAATATATACATATTTTTTTTAATGGGGGCGCGTTCGTAACCACGAAACGTCGTAACCACGAAACGTCGTAACCCGAGACCGTCGTAACCCGAGGACCCCCTGTATACATGACAGGAGTAAGTTATTGATGAGGGAACATTGGTATACGATTGATTAAAAGCTTATAAAGGTAGATCTGACATCATAGGCCCTTTTTTTAAAGGTGCACTGTGTAATCTTTCTGGTGGAGGGCCTGCCATATGCTTGTCTCCATGGTGATGTTACTGTTTTGCCTGGGATGTTCCACAGTATGGCATTAAACAAATATAAAATGTATTCAGTTTCTCAAAAATACTACAAAAACATGCATTCTTACTGTGAGCAGGCCCACTTCTCTACACATCTGACCTGTAATTTGGCCTGGTGCTGTGTCTCCTTGTCTCCATGGAGATGGTTAAATTAAATGCCATGCTATTGAACATTCTAGGAAAAAAAACAATAACATCTACATGGGGTCAAGCAGATGACTTTCTACCAGAAAAGTTGAGCAGTGCCCCTTCTAAGTATCAGTTAGTATCTTTTCGGCATAGCTAGTACTTAACAATTCCCTATAATTCCTCTCTGCTCTGAGTTAAAGCTCTAATCTAGCTTGATCCATTCTTGTGTGTCTGTAAAGTAGCTGTACGAATATAGTTTCCTGCACAGCTTAGCCTCTTACAAATGTATCCGATGACAATGGCCCTACTTGAGTTCACGTTACAATCACAGTGATCTCCATTGTTATTTCTGTAGTTTTTGTTATGTGCACACTGCTTTGTGACTGTAGTCATGTTAACTGTAGCTGTGCAATGTACCATGACTCAAGGTCTAAATATTTCATTGTACTGATTCACAAAGGTAACAAATAACTAGTCTATTTTGTGTAAACAGGATTTATGTTGTCTTGTTAAAGCTCTGTTATACAGCCTGATAGATACTTGTAGGATTGTCCTTGGTCCTTTTTATGGCTCTAGCTTAGCTCCAACAGGCAATGCTTGAAGTAGATTTTGCTTTAAAAATATTGCTGAAATTGTTTTATTTTTGTTTTATCCGGATGATTATGATTTTCCAACATCAGGGAAATTATTATGATATTAAAGTCAAAGTAACATTTTATCCTGCTAAAAGAAATGTATAATACATTTTACTATTATTATTATTATTATTATTATTATTATTATTATTATTATTATTTGAAATGCCTTGCTGGATACTGAAAATATATTCACACAGTCAACCACATAGACACTTGTATACATCTGTATCTGTGTTGAAATGTCAACCTGGTCAATACCACATTGGCAGACTGACTGAGCTGTCTCTTGTGCGTCTGGGTCACACACATGACCCCAAAGACAATTAGCCTGTCTTTGCTGGTCAGAAGACCTCTGAAACACTGGGTCATCTTGATAAATGGTGCGCTGGAAAACTATCAGAGATAACCTTGGCTATACTGGGTCTTGATACACCATATATATTATATTATACTGTAAACTGGGGACGTTCACAAGGACAATTTAGGGTTCATCAGGTTCATAACTCCTGCAGTACCAGTGCATGGGACCATATTTTTGCTGTTTTTTAAGTACCAAATACATTTTAACAACAATATTTCTTTGTTAAACCACTAACTGTGCAAAGTTAATATGAAATTAATCTATTTTATTTATCAAAACAGTGAATATGTCATTGCACATTGGATAAACACATTTCCTTCTACTAAATAAGGAACAAAATTATGCGGTTACACAAAAAAATTGCTTAAAGATAAAAAATTCTCTGATACAGCAGCACCAAATTTAATATCACTGTATATCGATATTTTTGCACACCCATAGTGCGTGAGTTCTTTTATTGACCGAGAGGTACGGTTGATGTGGGCCCTTTTCTTCACCCTGCTGCTTCCTCACGACACCCAGCCAACAAGAACAGTATTAGACAGAGAATCCAAACATGCAGCTAATCTCTGGGATCTGAACAGTGGGTTAGGTTTCTACAAAGGAAGTCCCAGCTACCTGTGTGCTTCCTAGTGAGTGCAGTGCCCAGTGTGCAGTCACCCGCTTGTGCCCCTCATGTTTGTATAACTGCGATAACGCAAGAGCAGCATTTGGAGGCAGAAACCGGTAAAATATACAGAGTGATACAAAAGAGTGCAGACAGGCAGAACAGTTCTTGCAATTGTTTTTGGTAAAGCTTATAAAAACAAAGCTTTCCTTTCACGCTACCATTCCAGTGCTATATGACGTGTTCTGTCTCTAATCTCCAGAGTAGAAAATCAACAGGAATAATTCTGGATCAAAATTACAGTTAAATTTGCTCAGTAAATCCTCTCAAATAAAAGACTTGTACTGTATAAAAGTAGACACTGTGGTGTTTTTGCTAGAACTTAGACTTACTTAGACAAACTTTAGTGATCCACAAGGGAATGTATTTGGTCACAGATGCTCACACATCTCAATACAACTAAAATTATCAGTCTAAACTACTTTTTGCTTCACCCTATAACGGTAAGTGGTATGCCAATGATTTTGATTTGATCACCATCAAAATGTAGGGTTTGAAAAGGTGTCCATAGGCCTGTCATGATAACAATTGACAAGAAGCACGGTATATTGCTATAGAGATATACTGTGTTAAACGAAAATACTGAAACTACTTTATGCCACTGCCACATGAACAATAATGCAAGATAATCCTAGTTTTTAAAGGGACAGTGTAAGATTTTTACCCGTTAATTACCGAAATTGAAGATACCCATTCAAAAATACATTGTTTTCCAAGCCTTTTCACTTCCATCATGAAATCAAAGTATTCTTTTGGACTTAGATATAGTCACATAAAAGGGAGATTGACCCCATGTAGAGGCAGCCATTTTGATTACGAGAGCCGCAGAAGGACATTTGGGCTCCGCCTTCGGCAAGGCTCGTGGTTTTGGGTAAACAACGACAAGCATGTTGCCGGATCACACGTTGTAATGGATCTAACACGTGTTTTGGACTAAATTGTTTTACTGGATTTTATTCGCTGGATCCTTACGGACAGATTGAGACCAAGTTTATGGTGAAATATTGAGTTTGATCTGTCCAGAGCCTTCAAAGGTAAGCTAAGTAACAAACCTTGTTTTGTGCTTTTCCCTATAAAAGCCCCATGTGCTCGGAGAGTGATTGTTGTGCCGGGAAATGAATTGCATAGTCAAAAAGAGGAGACTATAAGGTTTCATTTGATGTGTAGATTGTCATGGTACACGATCGGGAATGTGTGCTTTCATGCGAAAAGAAAAAAAAAAAAACAGTGAACGGGACCGCGTTTTATTTATACCGTAGTTGTCGGCGAGGGCTCGCACAGCGCCGGGTGCGCCTCACGCGTTCGTGCGTGGGTACGCGAGCTGTCCGCGTTATGGCGCGCCCAGGTGACCCTCGAGGTCTGCCGTAGCTAAAACAGGAAGTGCAATAGCCAACATCCACCTATGCGCCACGAATCCTACACACTGGACCTTTAACATTTTAAATTGACAGTATCATTAAAAGGCCTGAGCAGCAACATATAAATAGCAGAATGATGCTATAATTAACCATAGAAGTTACTTTTTCAACCCTCTACAGTTCAAATCTTACTTTATTACAACTAAAATAACAAAAAATATTGCAAAGAAAATGTTCACACAATAAATATTGAGCCCCAAAGTATATTGCATTGTTCCAGCTTTCGTATACTGAACAATAAGTCAATATATATATATAGAAAATTGATCAGAAAAACTACAAATTCTCTCTCATTTCTTCACTAACACCACATACCCACTGTGTGTGCCTCCTCTAACCACCGTCAAGTGGCCTGTTGAGAGACTGTAAGTGCTGGTGTGTGGAGCTGTCTTTTCCTGCGGCCATTAGCTCCAATAGAAAGCAGCTGTGAGGAGCGTAGAGCTGCTATTTACTTTAGCCGCTAAAAACACTCCTTTGAGCACACTTTGGGATTCAGCACGGTCTGTAGTTTAGCCTGTTTTCAATTACAGTTATTATCACAAGCTGCCGCTCTGTGCTGCCTACAACTGGGCCGGCCACAGGACAGCGTGCCTTCCTCTTTCTCCACACTGGAATTTTGTTGTTCAAACTGAGATGTGTAATTGATCAGTTTTTGGGTGTTTTTTGATATATGGTCGCAAGAGAAAATAGGTTGTCGGTTTAGTTTTAAAGATGGGCTGTGTAACTTTTTGGTTGTGGGTCCATCACCTGCTTGTTTCTATGGATATGTCATTGCTCTGCATAGAATAATCCACAGTATGACAATAAAGGTGCAATTTGTAACTTTTCTGATGGAACTTTTCTGATCATCTGCATGTCTCCAAGTAGTCAAAAGTCAACTTCACTGTCTACATGCAGTGAATCGAAATTTCGTTTCTCCCTGGCCAAGCAGTCCAAAAAGACAAAATGCAATATAAAGACGATACAAAAACTATCTAAGACAAAATCTAAGAGCAGTGCAAAGAATATATACCTATTTACATATTTACAAATGTCCAAAAATGTGCAGTGTGCATCAAAATGTGCAATAGAATGTGCATTAAATGTGCAACCGTAGCTCTTGGCAGTAGATGTTGTTGCTTTGTCTGTAATGGCCTGGTATGGGATTAAATGTACCATCTTGCATTTACTCAATAACAAAAGTTTCTATTGACATCTAAATGTGCATTCTTACTGTGAGTGGGCTTGCCTCTCCACAGATACAGCATGTATTTTGGCCCCGTGCTGTCACCTGCCATTTTTATAAAGATAAATAAGTAGAATGACATGAACATTCCAGACAACATGTCTATGGTGAGGAGCTCAGAAATACTTGGAAAAAAGGCCCCCTGTTTGGTTTGGTGTCCATGAAGTTAGAAAGGTTGAAACATTCCAGACAAAGCAATTACAAAAGCATTTGACGGACACTCCACCAGAAGTTACACAATGCACCTTTAAGTCATTGGTGCAGCAATCAGTACCAGTGTATTCAGTAAGTCACTGTTGTTACGTACTTATTTGACTGCAGGAACCACCTCCTTTGAGCGGATTCACACAGTTATCACAGGCTGTCTCGATGGTGCACAAGTCTTTAAGGTGCATTTTGTAACTTTTCTGGTGGAGGGTCCGTGTCCTGCTTGTCTCCTGAAAATGTTTCTGCTGATTGCCTCAAAGTTCCACAGTAAAGTATAAACCTATCTCGCTTTCATTTAGTTAATTACAGGTGTTTTTACTGCCAACAATGCCTCATTTGTTTTGCTCGTCTCCATGGAGATTGTCAAGTTGGATGCCGTTTGTGAAACATTCCAGGGAAAACAACAACACTTCCATGGTTTCAGACCCCTTAAATGGTGCCATTAAAAGTTGGGTTTAATTTGGACACCATTTGAAGGACCATTTTAGTCTATACTTACATTGGGCCTTACTTGAAACCAGATTTAGTTCGCCTTTATGAGCCATTGCTTCTATATTCGTACTTCCTTTACCATGATCTGAAATTCAATCTAAAAACATGTACTATTTTATTTGATAGTGACTCCAGGGTATGCTGTGTGTATCTTAAGAGAGTGTAGTTGGATTTAGCCTTAGTTGTGTTTGGGTTATTTTAAAACTGTTCCAGACTGTTGTGCACCTGCTTGGGTTAATCTGTTTGCATGACCCGGTATGTGCTGCCAAGGACACAGCTGAAGGCTTCACTGTACCATTCATTAGATAAGACCCTTTTCTTCAACAGTGATCACTCAATCGGACCCCCCGTTACCTAGGGGCTCTGAACTGAAAAATACCACTCTGCTCACATCATTTGCCCACTGTAATGCACGTTTAAATTAGAGATACATATTTCACTACCTCTTTCGTGGTATTGTATTAGGCTATTTTGTTACTAAAACTAGTATAAAAACTAGATACTCATTTGAGCAGGTGTTGATACTAAAAACGTCAAATTCACAGGACAGAAATGAACCTTAAATGGCATTAGAATGGTCTTGAGCTGTATCAGAACAAGTATAAGACCACATAGACTAGTATATAGTGTGGATGATATACTACACAGGGATTACACAGATATAAGGCCACATGGTAATATTTAAAAAAGTACTGTTAGTTATTACCAGGGTTGGGAGGGTTACTTTAGAAATGTAATCCGGTACAGTTACTAGTTACTCCTTAAAATATGTATTCAGTAACGTAATCCCGCTACTATAATATTAAAGTAATGTAACTTGATTACTTTCAGTTACTTTTAGATTACTTTAACACCAAATATCCTATAACAACAAGAAAACAAGAAAATTACAATACAATTAAGTTTTTAGGAGGACAAGTACAGTTCTATGTGTAGTTTTAACAACTGTTATCACTATAAGCCAAGTCACTAGTAAACAAGGTCACTCACTAAACCAAACACCTAAACACCTATGACTTCAACGAAATTATATTTTCAGTTAAAGTTTTAGTTTTACCGGGACAGTCATCTTGCCCGATCTCCGCAGCTGGACAGGATGTTCGTCCAGCTTGCGTGCTGGCCTACATCTAACGACAGCTTTGCTCGGAATTGTCTAAAGGGTCTTCATGGATCAGTTAACATGACTATGTTGCCTAGATAATGTTTAAATATTGTAATATCGTTCTACAAATGCACAAAGTGTACTTGTGACCGTACTTGTGCTTCTGAATTCCCCAGAAAAGAACACTTTACCTGGATATACTAAAAAATAGCCCAAAACACTCACAAACAGTTGCTTTATAAATAATATATTTATTAATATAAGCAATCTTAAGGCTGACACTTACATCTTAGTTAAGAAAAAATAAAAAATAAAAATAAAAAGAGAGTTAGCCTATTCTTCAATGTTCAGTAAGCCCATTCTTCAAAATAATGTGTCTAATGGCTAATGAAAAAAAATATACAAATAATGCCTCAAGTCAACAGTCCCTTTTTCCTTCTTTTTCCTTTTCTTCAGTCTTCCTTGCCTTCCTCCTCTCCCTGGTCATTCTGCCTCCCATTCTGGGGGGGGGGGTGCGGAGCGTGGCGCGCTTGTTTGTAAATGAATGAATACACGTTCCGGGGTTCCGCCTCTCAGAGCGCGTTTCCAAGGGAATCAAAAACCCGGACATTTGAAGGATTTTATAAACTCCGGCCGGACAGCCCGGACAGCCTCTGTAAAGAGGACATGTCCGGGCAAAGAGGACGTATGGTCACCCTAACGTTAGCTAGCTTGCTAATAGTTTGCTAGTCGATAGCTAACTCGAAACTGGCTCCTACCAATGAATCAAGACAAAGAAATGACTCATATTCACACATAACATGACTGAAGCAGGACATTTAGGGCTTGTCAGTATCAAAGTGTTAATATTAGCGATCTTACCTGTAAATGTTTCTTGAGATTGGAAGTAGAATCCTTGGACATTGACAGGTGTTTAACTGCTGGAAGGCACAATTTGCACTGTACTGTGATGTTGTTCCCTTTGTCTTCTTTAAAAATAAAATTCTCCCTAAATTTCCACCCGTTTTAAATGCGTTTTTTGAAACCATGCCCGCTGCAAGTTTAGTCCGTAGTGCGCGACCTGCGTGAAATTCAGTGCGAGCCGCTGCAAGTTTGTTTCACAGAGCGCGCGCGGCGCACGGCGCACGGTGCGAGTCTGTACGTTGTGTTTTCCCTACATATGACCTCCGGCTTTAAAAGAAAAAATGAAATAACATAAAATGCTTTCAAATTGTAATCCTGCTAAGTAATCCCCATTTTCACAAAATTTACCTGTAATCTGATTACGTCTTTTTCTTTGTAACTGTAGGGGAATACAGTTACCTTTTTTTTGTATCCTTTTACTTAACGCCGTTCCATGTAATCCGTTACTCCCCAAGCCTGGTTATTACATTCTGTTGTCTAAAGAAAGAGTTTTCTATTATCGTTGTATCGGGATTGGTATTGAGTATGGAGTCTATTCCTTAGAATCGAAATCCAATTTTAAATTTTAGTATCTTGACAACACTACTCACAACTACAATATATCCTCCTGAGACCCGGTCCATTTGTGTCCTTTATAGTGGACACTGAGTTAACAGGTCTATCTTTTAAGTGTTTTGAGATAGACTCTAGTGTGTGGTTGCACTATGATTTAAAAAATAAATAAATAAATAAATAAAATTAAAAAGAGAGTCTAAAAACTTGGCAACTGTAGAAGCTTGTCAGAGATTTTGGTTATCAAAAAAAATGTTTTTGATAGTTTGTTAACTTTAACTAAACACTATTACAGTCCATTACAGAGGACATGTTACAACATAACAAATAAAAATAAAATTAACAAAATGTAAATGCTAAGGTGTTCATTTACCTCCAAATAATAGAAAATCACACACACACACAAAAATTTAAACACTTTTTTTTTTTCCAGGTCCCAGGAGGATATGCACATTAACTATTTAACTATTACTACTTAACCTTCCATGAGGACAAGCATTCTAAGCTAGATAGATGGATATCTTTATTGCAGACTCATCGTCCAGAAAACAAAAACAAAAACAGACAAACAGTATTTATAAAATATTTAAATAAAGTTACTACAGCTATAAATATAATTTGGAAAACACAAAAGTATTAAATGTAAAATGAAAAAAAATATATATTAATATAGAAAATCCTGACTATTTCACATCAGTCTGCTCCAGGATGACATTCACAATGGTTCTAACCTCTATCGCCTCCATCATCTGAAACGGTGTCAGAGAGGGTACTGCAGTGTCAGAGGGTACTACAGTGTCGAGAGAGGGTACTGCAGTGTCGAGAGAGGGTACTGCAGTGTCGAGAGAGGGTACTGCAGTGTCGAGAGAGGGTACTGCAGTGTCGAGAGAGGGTACTGCAGTGTCGAGAGAGGATACTGCAGTGTCGAGAGAGGATACTGCAGTGTCGAGAGAGGATACTGCAGTGTCAGAGAGGTACTACAGTGACAGAGAGGGTACTGCAGTGTCAGAGAGGTATTACAGTGACCGAGAGGGTACTGCAGTGTCGAGAGAGGATACTGCAGTGTCAGAGAGGGTACTACAGTGTCGAGAGAGGGTACTACAGTGTCGAAAGAGGATACTACAGTGTCGAGAGAGGGTACTACAGTGTCGAGAGAGGGTACTACAGTGTCGAGAGAGGGTACTACAGTGTCGAGAGAGGGTACTACAGTGTCAGAGAGGGTACTTATAAATAATAAAATATGACTGGTATTATCTCTTTATCTTATCTAGAGGATTCTTCAGCCATTGGGCCTGTCAGATTAGTATTAACCTACTGGTCACATTTATATTCTCACATTTACATTGATGTGTGTGTCCCCTGTCAGAATGAGGAAGTATGTGACAGTAATAAAGTAATTCATGGCCCCACAAGGAGCCAAAATGGAGGGAGAGTTTCCATTAGACCTCTCTTGGTGGAACATAAATCAGTTTTATTTGATATTTGACACAAGTCTGTATTAGCCGGGAGGTCACATAAGATAGCCTTATGTTTTACTGTTTCTTTGTTGTGTTGGTTGAGTGCCTCCTACATTTTAGACTGAAGCACCAGTCTGTGACTATTATTATTATACTTGTAGTAATATTTAATATTATTTTGAATATGTTTGAATTTTTTTGTATTATTATTTATTATATTATTTTATTTTACAAAATCTGCTATGGTGATCTTCCATTATAAAGACACAAGGCTTGTCACTTTTTTTTTAATGCTCCACGATATTTTCTGATCTATGTATGCTATAATGTTTCTTCAACAAAAACATACCTGAAGTTTTGTTTTGTTTTATTCACACATGTTTAACACAGAGACCCTAGTTCCACCTTGTGATGTTATGTGATAACACAGGAAATGCTCTACTGTGTTTTTAAACTCCATCTCTACTGAACTAACGGTAAAAGGTAGCCGTTAACTTAAACTACTGCCTGATGACAGACACAAACAAGCTCCAGGTATGTTATTGAGGAAGTAACAACATTCTAACATGACTTAAAGCTCACAAGAGTCAATTTTGTGTAATAAAGAACCTATAAGACTTAGCAGGAAGTCATTAGTCCCAGTTATATTTTTAAGCCATTTTAGATCCATTTTGCAGGTTATAATTAACATAATGTAAAATCATGATCTGCATAATGTCGATCTGTTTACTGAGTATTAGGGAAAAGCATACAAGAGTTCATATCATTTTTTTTTTATTTCTTGTATTAATTTTGCAATAATTTTGGTATAAAGTGTTTTGTATTTTTATGATTATGTTATTATTACAATGCAGGCAGATTCAGGAATTTTGGAAAGAACTGATTTATTTTTAAGATGAGGGATTTTCCAGTTTTTTAGGGTTTGGCTTCAGGTTGGTCTGTGTTGAAGTGGTTGGAAGCCTGTTACAGACCCTAATCTCCCCTAATCCATCCATCTCCCCACAGGTCCACCAGTACTACAGCTCCCTGCCCGAGGACAAGGTGCCCTATGTGAACAGCCCAGGAGAGAAATACCGCATCAAACAGCTGCTCCATCAGTTACCCCCCCATGACAATGAGGTGAGCCCCCAAACTGCCCCACCCCGTCCATTACAAACCTATCTGCCATCCAGACAGACAGACCTTCAGGGCAGCACAGATAAGAGGAGAGGATACCAAAGGGAAGAGTTTTTGTAAAAAGGAGTTTGCTTTACTATCTGGTGTATCGTTTTCAACACTTACTAGTAGTAAATAATGTTTAAACTATGTGTAAGTTTTATGATAATAATACATTTTATAGTATTTGATAAGTGATACATTACATTATGTTCCAACAATAATCAGCATATACATGAAGGCAATTATTTTAATCAATCAATCAATCAATCGAACATTATTTATAAAACGCTTTTCATACAAAAAATGGAACATAAAGCACCTTACAGTGATTAGGATTAGAATTATTTTACAACACCAATCACGAATATAGTCTACAAATCAATAATTTTGAATGCATTTTTGCATTCTGAAAAAACTGCTGAAGTTGAAGTTGAAGAAAGGTTAAGTTTATTGTAAAAAATGAATTATCTTACAGTTAAAATAGCAAATCCATACATGTCCATCATCAGTGAGATCTGTTATGCCAGTGTTTCCCAACCTTTTTTTGTCTTGTGTACCCCCCTGAGCCTTTTTGTTATACCTCGAGTACCCCCTCACTAGGGGTGGGTATTGGCAAAGAAGTCACGATTCAGTTCGAATCACGATTCATATGCCACGATGCGATACTATCATGATACATCACGATACTTGAATTATTGCGATGCATTGCAATATATTCGACATACTTCAGTGAAAATGTACCAAAAAAAAGAGGATAACTTAAATATCAGTGGCTGTGTATCTGGGTAGTGTCTTCAATTGATACATAACTCTGAGCAACTCAATTCATAACTGAATTTATTGAATAACAAAAACAAATAAACCAAACCAATAACAAAAAAAGTGCATAGGATTTTTTCTAAAACAAAAAATTATGTTCAAACATTTGCCATTTTGGAGGTAGCTACCATCATAACAAACAATACCCTTTCACAAAGAAAGCATAGGATTTATAACAAAAAATAAACTAATTATTTATTTATTTATTTATTAATAATTAATTTTTGGCATCAAGAATCGATGCAGTATATTGTGAAAGTTAGTATCGCGATGCATTGTCATGACGATTATTTTGCACACCCCTACCCCTCACTCATACGTGTTGATAATTCTCCAAAAGTAGAACGTGACACAACAGATTATTAAATGAAAATCATTTTATTTCATCTTCTTAATTTGAAAATTTAATTCTCAGGCATTTTCTCCCGTTTCTTTAACTCAAATTTACACAAATTAGAATTTAAAAAAAAAAAAAAATCTCCCCCTGCACCTGGCAGCGACACTGCCGAGTACCCCCTGCAGTGTACTCATGTACCCCTAGGGGTACTTGTACCCTTGGTTATGCTACCAGTCAAATCTGCAACTCGTGGTCATTTTTGTGACTCCACGGGATTTAGGTTGGGCCGGAAGGATATTGATTTGTGAAAATGGAAAATGATTTTCATTGCATTATTAAAGGTGCACTACTAACCTTTGTGGAGGGACATCTGCCACAATGGAAATGTATTGTTTTGCCTTAATGTATCTATTTTTCACTGTTTTAAAGCTCAGAAATACCTTGAAAAAATGTGCATCCTGTCAACTGCATCACCTCCCCACAGATCAAACTTGTAACCTGGCCAAAATGTAACAAAATTTAAAGGTGTACTATGTAACTTTCTAGTTAGAGATCCCTTAGATGGTCCATTTTTAATGACATTAAACAGTTCTACGTCACATTCATTAAATTACAGGCAGCTGTAATGTTAATGTTTAGCTCAAAAACACCTAGAAAAACAGGCATTCTGACTGAGAAGGTTGCCTCTCCACATATCTGACCTGTAGCTTGGTCTGGTTTGGTCTCCATGAAGATAGAAAGGTTTAATGCCATACTGTGAAACATTCCAGACAAAGCAATAACATCTTCATAGAGAAAAGCATTTGATGAACCTTCCACCAGAAAAGTTACACAATGCAGCCTTAAACAAAAACATCAGACCAGTGTCAATATTTCTATCTTTGTGTGTTTGTAGTTGCGCTACTGCAATAGTCTGGATGATGAGGAGAAGCGGGAGTTGAAGCTCTTCAGTAACCAGCGCAAGAAAGAGAACCTGGGGCGAGGCAACGTCAGACCCTTCCCTGTCACGATGACGGGCGCCATCTGTGAGCAGGTAACATCCACAGAACAAGTCATTTATATTTACATTATTATAATATCAACAAATACAAACTTGTAAGAAAGACAAGGACTCCAGTACACTCTGGACCATGAGTCTACAATAGCTGCGTTTCAGATAACATCACAACATTTTATAGGCCAATAATATTTAATACAGTTAGGGGCAGCTAAAATTAATATAGTTCAAATATGGATATATTGTAATACACTGAGTTCTTGGATCTAGTCAGTAATAGAAATGATTAGGTCCAACATACGTGTATTTATCTTTTGGATATTTAATGGAAAAGTACAGTGTAGTTACTAGGAAAAATTGTCTCTGGGACAATTGTATTTGGGAGCATGACAAAAATAAAAACAAAACAGGCTTCTGGATTACTTTTAGAAGATGTCAGGAGTTGGGGACTAGTGTTTTGAGTTACCCTATGAAGACTATTTAAAAGGGCCCATATAATGCTTTTTTCTGTTCTTATAATGTTGTTTCATCCTCACAAAGATACCTGAAGTTGTGTTTTGTTTCATTCACACATGTTTAAGACGAAAACCCTGCAAATTTAGGTTGAGTTCTCCTCTCGAACACAAAACACTCAGTTCCACCTTGTGATGTCATGTAGTAATACAGGAAGTGTTCCATTGTGTTTTCAAACTCCATACTCCTTCAATGGAATCATTTGGATAATTTCATCCCTGGAATTGCTCATTTCTACTGAATAAAAGGCAAAAAGTAGCTGTTAACTTGAAAACTACCACTTCATGACATCACAAGGTGGAAGAGAACATTTTGAGCTTTGGAGATGTAGACAGACTAATAATAAAGGATTACTCAAACATGTGTGAATGAAACTAAACACAACCTCAGGTTTGTTTTTGATGCAGCATCATTATAACATGGCTTAAACCTCACATGAATCCATTTTGTGTAATATGGGACCTTTAACACAATAAATTCAATGCAGACAGTAGAGGAGAAATGGGATCTCAAGACCTTTCTTCTAAATGTCAAATCTATATCCAATCTTCAGTTGTATCAAAACCGCGACCGTGCTGTGTTCAGTGACCCATGTGATAGAAGCGTTTGTTGTCTTTGTTGTGAATGACAGGCACTCAATGACATTCAAATCAAAGAGTCACTACACATGTCCTTCTAAACCACCTTGTCACTCTCACTTCTTTATTTAGCTGTACCACAAGGATTTAAATCACCTTGCATCAGAGCTCTGCAGTACGAGCTCTGATTGCCTGGTGAATACTGTATGCAGGTGATAAAGTCGATTGTTGTAGCCCTAAAACTGATATCCTGGTTGGGCCTCTAATCAGATACAACAAGACTATTTACAGAATGTGTGTGTGTTTTTTTTTTTACTTTTATTCATATGAAGGGGCTCAGTAGTGATGTTAAGGATGAGTAGCAGTTGCATAACACAATTGGATGTCTCGTTTAAGTTAACCGTGTTTTAAGAAAATGGTTTCATTTTCTGTCCCTACACGGGTATTGGTGAATAGCAGCAGATACTTAAAGGTGTACTGCGTAACATTTCTAGTGGAGGGTCCGCCACCAGCTTGTCCCGTGGAAATATTATTGCTTTATCCAGAATGTTCCACAGTATAGATTAGACCTATCTTATCTATCTATCTATCTATCTATCTATCTCTCTATCTCTCTATCTCTCTATCTCTATATCTCTATCTATCTCTCTCTATCTCTCTATCTATCTATCTCTCTATCTATCTATCTCTCTCTATCTCTCTCTATCTATCTCTCTATCTCTCTCTCAAGGGAGACAAGCAGGTTACTGCACTACACAACAATACAGGGTCACCCATAGTCACAGAAAGAATTATTGTATTTTTGAGCAATTGAAACCTCTGTAATGAATAAATGCTAGATGGATATGTTTAATATCATACCACGGAACATTCCAGGCAAGTAGGTAGTGGACTATCCACCACATAAGTTGCGCAGTGCACCTTTAAGGTCATAGTGTCGATTTAGGAAATGAAAAAGCTGGATGTATTCTTTCCACCTTTGTTAAAATCTAACCTAAGATTTCGCCTTGTGTTTTTAGTGTGGCGGGCAGATCAGCGGTGGGGACATAGCTGTGTTTGCATCCCGGGCAGGACACAGTATGTGCTGGCACCCGGCCTGCTTTGTGTGCATCATGTGCAGTGAGCTCCTGGTGGATCTCATCTACTTCTACCACGAGGGCAAGATCTACTGTGGGCGGCACCACGCGGAGAGACTGAAGCCACGCTGTACGGCTTGTGACGAGGTACAACAACAGTTATCATCTGTTAAAAGTGAAAAAAAAAAATTCTACTCTCAGATGGCTGATGTCCAAAACTTTTTTTAAATTGTAGATAACGTTTCGGCTAAAAGCTTTGGTCAGATCATTTCTTTTGCTTGGACCTCAGTACAAAGCTCTGATGAAGTCTTTTTGACAAAATGTTACCTAAAAATAAAATAAAAAGTTTTTGGACATCAGCCAACTGACTGAGCAATGCATTTTTTCACTTTTAAGTTGCTGCTCCTTGCACTTTCAGAGTTTTCTGTTTCATTTGACAACACTGCACACAGAGCTTAATTATGGTAACAGACGGTTTACTATTACAATTAGGGCTTGGGATCTAAGAGGTATCAAGTGACCTTCTGAACTAGGGTTGAAACTAGATAATTGTTTGAGCAGGTTGTGACACTAAAAAAGTCATTCAGTGGACAGAAATGAGCCTTTTCTGAATAGCTATTGAACGATCTTTAGCTGTATCAGAACAAGTACAGACCAGTATGCCCTCATGGACCACTATGGAACCTACCGACTGAGGAATTACATAG
Source organism: Paratrypauchen microcephalus (assembly GCA_036785185.1). NCBI lineage: Eukaryota > Metazoa > Chordata > Actinopteri > Gobiiformes > Gobiidae > Paratrypauchen > Paratrypauchen microcephalus. Next base: position 6,201,698 of record JAVJIX010000005.1, on the reverse strand, counting down.
ATATAAGACTATTCTGAACCTGATTATTGTTAGCTGGCTGTGGTCGGAGGGGCCGATGGCTCAAATTGGCGGCCTCGCTTCCTACAGTCTGCCCCAGGGCAACACTGAGCGTGGAGTGAATGAATAATGCTCTGAAAGGTGCTATATAAATGCAATGTTTAATTAAATCATTAATTAAAGTAACCTTATATGCAAAATCTAATCCAAATCCACTTTATTTATATAGCACATTTTACTAGTGTCGATAGAATTGTATATTATTGAAGAGAAAGTAGAGCACCTGTAGATCACTCACTTGATCCACTGATGCTCACTCTTTGTTCTGTCCAAATTTACATGTATTTGAAAATAATACAATTTCTCAAAAGAATTTATGATCTTAAATTAAATGCCCAAAACCACAAACCTCTATGTCGGCTCAAAATCACTATTCCTGCCATATTTTAGCTATAATGTGAATGGAAGTTAAGACACTTTTATAATTCAGTGCAGGCCTTAGTGCTTAAACATACCCTGTGATTTGGCAGCTGTGTAATTAAATGTAAACCCACACTTCCAACAACTCCCACTTCCATCACAAGTGGAGAAAGTGCTAATCTACAGAGGAGAGAGTGGTGGGGTCCTCGCCTTTGCCTTATTGCTGGTTTTCAGAATCAGAGGATGTCACACTCCCAGATGGAGGGCAAGAGACACTTTTTCCTATTGTTTACACAGCATTCATAAGAAATATCCAAAAGGTAAACCCACAAATGTTGAACCTGGTCATTTCCAGTGACTAGACCCTACAATTTGTTATAATAAAATATAGTAATAGTAAATATAAAAACATACATGCCAGGCATGTTAACCATATTGATTTTGGCTGTATTATAGGCCGATTGACTTGCTTGTCTTTCGTTTGTTCTTTTGTTTGTTTGTTTGTCCATCTGTTTGTTTGTTTGTCCATCTGTTTGTTTGTTTGTTTGTTTTTGTTCATCTGTTTGTCTGTTTGTTTGTCCGTCCGTCTGGTTTTTCTGTTTTGTTTTGTTTTTTGTTTTTCTTCCTCAGGCAGCATGGTGGCTGAGTGGCTAGCACTCATGCTTCACAGCAAGAAGGTTCGGGTTGCCCGAGCCTTTCTGTGTGGAGTTTGCATGTTCTCCCTGTGTCTGGGTGGGTTTTCTCCGGGCACTCCGGTTTCCCCCATCAACCCAAAACATGCTCCATACGTAAAATCCTCTAGCTTAGGGCCTGACCAAAGCCTAAATAACAAAATCATGGGGATGATCCCCGGGTCAAATGTAGAAACAACTTCTCCTGTGTGAGATCAATAAAAGTCAATCTTCTAATCCTTAACCACTGTAAGGCGCTTTGTGATACATTTTTGTATGAAAAGCGCTTTATAAATATTGTTTGATTGACTGATTGATAAAGAATGCTGTGACGACATCTGAAACCTACTAATACCCAATAGGAATTTAACTCCTTGGTAAACAGCACTCTTTCATATCTCTTTCAGATCATCTTTGCTGACGAGTGCACAGAGGCAGAGGGGAGGCACTGGCACATGAAGCACTTCTGCTGTTTTGAGTGTGAGACGATTTTGGGGGGTCAGCGCTACATCATGAAGGAGGGCCGGCCCTACTGCTGCTCCTGCTTTGAGTCACTCTACGCAGAATACTGTGACTCCTGCGGGGAACACATCGGTATGTATGCTCACACAACAGTTCTGAATAAATACTCTGGTAATGCCCCCTCAGAGATGTGGTGTTGTAAAACTGTTTGCTTGATTGTTCACATGAAAATATTTGACTTTATAACTCTATAACTCTATAAACTTGGGAACTATAACCCTATAAACTTGAGAAACACACTGGGACCAGATGTCATTTATTAGCACTGAACGGTTTCCTTCTGTGACCCCTGCCTTTTGTGTGTGTTTCTGTAATACAGGAGATGCTAATAGTTTAGTTTAGTTTAATAGTCTTTGGAGCATTAACTTCTTGGGTTCTACTTTAAACACAATACAGTAACGTGTATTTACCTTGTTGACATTTTTCGGCTGATAGCTGCAAACCATCTTCAGAATTGTCACCGGTCATATATCACTCATAACAGACCACACCGACAGGGAAGAAGAGGAGAGACACGTAATACAAGCACTCAAACAATGTCAATATCCCAACTGGGCCATAAACAAAGGCAGACAACAAGACAACAATAAAGCCAACAAACCCCGGGAAAGAACACAACAAACCAATAGAGGGCAGCAGGATCACAAGAACACAGTCACACTACCATACGTTAGAGGAATAATTGAACCCATCCAGAGAGCCATGAAAAAACACAACATAAGCACTGCAGTCAAACCATACGCAAAACTCTGCCAACAGCGAGTACACCCCAAAGACAAAATCCCACAAGAACAAAAATGCAACGCTATCTACGAAATCCAATGCAAATCATGCAATAAATCATATATAGGGGAAATGGGCCAGGCTTTTCCATCTGAAAAAAGGAATACCAAAAGAAATGTGAAAACGAAACATCAGGGAGACTCGGCAGTACACAAAAAGACAAAGCATTGCAGGAAAACCTAAAATCTGCCACTGTTAAAGAAATGACCACATTATGGATTGGGACGGGGCACGGGTCATTGGATCGGATAACAAGTTCAAACACTGGATCAGGACCACTGAAATCAGGAAACGAGGCACGGACAGCATTAACCGTGATGATGGAGCATTCCTCCTTTCACACACCTGGGACACCCTCCTCCAGAGAGCACCGGGCGACGGGAGGCGTGGTCAGTCTGAGCAACCTGCCAGGTCCATCAGACTGACGACGCCTACAGGAAGTAACAGCAGCTGATATACGACACGTCACCACCAACACCGGTGACAGTTCTGAAGATGGCTTGCAGCAAGCAGCCAAAACATGTCAACAAGGTAAATACGTGTTACCATATTGTCTTTAAAATGAACCCAAGAAGTTCAAATACATATTAACACAAAATGAACATCTTAGGTTTAGTCATTGGGGAATATGTTCACATAGCCAGTACCATTTTTATGAAGCACAGCACCACTAGTGCATTTTTGTTGATTTGTGTTTTCTGTTGCAGGTATTGACCAAGGCCAGATGACATATGATGGTCAGCACTGGCACGCCACAGAGGCTTGTTTCTGCTGTGCCCGCTGTAAGCGCTCTCTGCTGGGACGGCCCTTTCTGCCTAAACAGGGACACATCTTCTGCTCACGCGCATGCAGCCTGGGCGATGAGGCTAATGGTTCAGATTCATCAGACTCCGCCTTCCAAAGCACCCGCTCCACCCGGGAGTCCAGGCGTAGCTCCAGGGCGGGGAAGAGTGGAGGAGGGGGTGGGGGGCACGCAGAGAGGTTTTCAGGTGAAGTGGACCCACTGTCTTTACAAATGGACCTTCTGAGTCTCTCCAGCCAGACACCCAGTTTGTCCCGAGAGCCTCCTGCCTGGAAGAAGCAGGAACAGCTGTGTGAGAGCTACGCATATGAAGCTCAGTTAGAGATGGTGGCCAAACCAACCCCTCTGGAGCTGCTCAGCCAGTGCAATGTCAGGACTACTTATAGCAATGCAGCTAGCAGCCAGCAGGAGCACAGGAGACCCATGCTCTCAGCTATGAAGGGCCATTCTCTGAATGAAGCCTGGTTTCAGGGAGTGCCTGATGAGTACCACCCCCCTAAACTGCGAACTCAGAAGAGCTTTGCAGAGATGTCCCAGAGCACACAGCACCACTCTGGCTTCTCTGCAGAAAAGCGCTCTATAAGTCTGCACGGCTTCCAGCGCGACAGAGAACAGCCCCCGTCTGCTGCACAAGTGGCCCGCAGCAGGAACCCCATCAATGCACTTACTTTCACTGAGCACCTCACCCCGCTCGAGCAGACCCCCCGAGGCTCCATGGAGTCCCTGGGCATCCCCAAAAGCATCAGTGAGTATGCCTGCTTGTGTCATGGTGTTCATTATATTATTAATGTATTTACTTAAATGCATATGTAATGTGTACAGGTAACCCAGCTGAAGCAGTGGGGAAGCACCAGGAGCAGCTCTCGAGGTTCTCGATGCCAGATCTGAGTAAAGACTCTGGAGTGAACTCTGATAAGAGCAACATGAACACACTGAACTCCTCTGTGCAATTCCGCAGCTCTGACTCTCTGCACAGCCTCACAGCGGGACAGCCCTACCTGGAGCCCCCCCACTCTGCATCGTATCAGGGCCAGTACTGTGAGCCCCCCATGGCGGGGGGCTGCGGCAGGGCTCATGTCCCTCCTGGTTTCACCTTTCAGGAGGAGGACAGCTTCAGCCTGGTGAGCAGTGCCAATGCGGCGCGCCTGCCCCCGATGAGTGAGCGGAGGCTCAGTGCTGTGGGCGGGGCCAGAGGTGGTGCATTTCACATGGATGCTCCAGAAGACAACTCCCAGAGGCGCAAACACCACCACCGCCCTCGTCGCTCCAGGCGCTCTCGTTCAGAGAACGCCCTCAACCTGGTGTCCGAGCGCAGGCCACGAGCTCAGGACCGGTCACAGCAGCGCGTGCGCGAAGATTATGACCGCTTCCCTGTGCAGCGGAGCAGCAGAGAGCAGTACGGAGCAGGAGGGGGGAGGTGCCAGCCCTTCAGACAGTGTCCCAGGACCACCTCTGACCTGTGCCTGCAGAACCCCCAGAACATGCGGCACTCAGGACTAAACCAGTACACATGGGACGACTATGACGATGACTGGTGCTCCACATGCTCCTCCTCTTCCGACTCAGAAGATGAGGGTTACTTCCTGGGTGAGCCCATTCCCAGACCTGTGCACATGCGTTACCGGAGCAATCAGGAGCTTGGGCACAAGTATAACCCAGGGATGGGCGGAGCCAGCCGGAGTGGACAGTTACAATCTCGCAACCGCAGGAAGAGCAAAAACTGCATCATTTCCTAACAGCAACTGTCAGTCAGTGTTGTGAATCGTGATTTCACTGAATGAATCACCCAAAATCAGTGAGAATAATCTACCAGTGTTGGCACCTGTATTTAGTATCTATAACAGTGAACGTAACGTACAAAATCATGTGCAATGTAATCCTTTTTAATTTAATTTCTACTGAGCAGTGAGCACAGTTGTGAGACAGGATACTAATGTCAACAGTTTACTATTTGTATATAGTAAATATTAATAATGTCACTTAAGTTAAAGAAGTCCCTGTACATATGGTTGTAAATGAGGCCTCACATATTTTTATATTTTTTATGGATAAAACCTTTTATGTGTCTATGATTTAGTCATAGTAAGTGTCAGAAAACAACTTATGCATGTTCTATTTGGCTGACTTGTCTTGCATTTGGAATAAAATATTTTCAGAATATGACTGAAAACTGAGTTTGTGTTGTCACTGGCAAAGCAGTGGTTGAAGAAGTACACAATTTTGTTACTTAAGTAAAAGTACAGATACCAGAGCAAAGAAATACTCAAATAGCCTTTTTCATGTGATACTTTTACTTAAGGAAAAGTACTTAAATTATAAAAAGTAAAAGTATTTTGCACATATTTTGAGGTCTTGTAAGGTTTCAAATTTAGTGGTTTTGTATATTTTTGTTTGTGCAAACTATAAGTGTATTATAAATAAACCATCAGGCTTTTCTGGAGGTCTCAGACAATAATAAAAAAATACTTGTACTTTCATTCCTGTTCAAGAATTGTACAGATACCTGCTCTCAAATGTAGTGAAATCTCCACTTTAAAATCTACTAAATTTCAGATACTAAATTTTTTACTTAAAGGTAAATTGTGTAACTTTTGGTGGAGGGTCCGTCACTTGCCTTTCTCCATGGAGATTATTGCTTTGTCCAGAATGTTTGACAATATGGTACATTTCTATCTTCATGGAGACCAAACCAGACCAAGTTACAGGTCAGATCTAGGTATTTTTGAGCTATAAAACTACCTATAATCGTTTAAATGTAAGGTAGACCTGTTTAACGTCATACTGTGGAACATTCCAGGCAGACCAGTCACATATCTGTAGAAACAAGAAGGTGACGAAACCTTCACCAGAAAAGTTACACAATGCACCTTCAAGTACAGTACTTTACTACTTTAGGTCTGGCGCACTGTAAATTGGATTGGCTGTGATGTCCATGTGCTGTGGCCAGGATTACCCACTCTTTAATCCACACACCCTCGCCCATAGGGAAATCACAGGTAGGCTGTGATGTAAAGGGCCGAGCATTTGATTAGCTACTCAGAGTCTAATTCTGTCCACATGGTTTGGCTCAATAATACTTCAAGTTCACCTAACCTCAACTGGGGAACAGTGTGTTGGAAGAAAAACATTATAGGTCAGACCCGGGCAAACTGTTCCACAAAGGGCCGGTGTGGCTGCAGGTTTTTGTTCCAACCAACCAAGAGCACACCTTCAACTGTCTGAAGACTGAGATCAGTTGATTAAATGAGTGAAGTCTAGTGTGCTGCTGCTTGGTTGGGAAAAAAACCCTGCAGCCATACCGGCCCTTTGCCTAGGTCTGTTATAGGTCATTGCATGGACTTCATAAACTTAAAAATAAAACATATTCCACATAATTTAACCTACATTAAATAGGTATTTCTGAGCAGTAAAACCACCTGTAATTTAATAAATGTAGAACAGAGCTGTTTAAAGTCATACTGTGGGACATTTCATGACGTATCCATAGAAACAAGTAGGTGACGGACTCCCAACTACGTTACATAGTGCACTTTTCAGTCATATAAGAAATACTGTATCATATGTAACATAACCAAAACAGACAGATTTGAGATGCTTGTGTGCCCAATGCATGCATCCATTTATATTACATACAAGCTACATTTTTATACATTTTAAAGTAGTCCTATTACAACTTTGACCTTAATAATATAGACATATTTGTTCAAATAGCCATTGAGAATGGACTGTGACAATTTGTTCTGAACAAGCAAATACAAAGAAACTGTAGAACCGATTATTGGGTGACTGATTTTTGCTGTAAATCATTGTCATCAACAAAAAAATGTTGTTTCTGAAGGCCCTTGCCAAACTCGCAGTCGCTCCGGGTGTGTGTCCATCTGTGTAATTAAAAGCACATGGGGAGAGTGTGGAGAGGGCTTTTACACTGCACACATATGCTTCCTGAATGGGCCCGTGTTAACAGCAGCGGAGGGAGGAGGAGGTGGGACAGTCCTCGTGTTAGGTGAAGATTTCCAGTTGGTTGAATATCCAAGTTAAACCTTAGGAACTTGAGTAAAATATAGACAGTGGACAAGACACTTCACTCACATTGTCTACAATAATGTGTGGTGATCAGTGGGACAGATGACACATATTGGCAGCCTCACTTCAATTTTTAGATTAGATTCAACTTTATTGTCATTACACATGTATAAATACAGGTAACAAAATGTGGTTTAGCATCTAATCAAAAGTGCAAGGAGCAGCAACTGCGATATATACAGTATATACAAGTGCAATATATACAGTACACAGTATACAGTGATATACAGTATATACAATATCCTCCTGGGACCCGGAGAAAAAAAGTGTTTTTTTTTTGTTTTTGTTTGTTTGTTTATTTGTGATTTTCTATTTGGAGGTAAATGAACACCTTAGCATTTACATTTTGTTAATTTTATTTTTATTTTATTTATGTTGCAACATGTCCTCTGTAATGGACTGTAATTGTGTTAAATCCATGTGAAATTAACAAGCTAACAAAAACTTTTTTTTTGATGACCAAAATTTCTGACAAGCAGTCGCCTCAAAAAAAAATTAGACTCCCTTTTAATTTCTAATTTGTATTTATTTATTTATTATTTTATTTACTTTTATTTACTTCATTTTAATTTTTTATCTTTAAATTTTTTTTTTTTTTAACTTTTTTTTAAACTTTTTGTTTGATTTACTTTTTATTTACTTATTTATTATTATATTCAGTACTCGAGTACTCGAGTACTATTTCCCCCCTGTGGGAAAAAATAGTCAAAATCATCCCTCTTCTAAAACGGGCAGCCCTTCTTCCATCCCTTATGGCATTTTATCAATCAGGCATGAAAATCCCTAAACTTTTGGTGAATTTCACCATTTTTAAGTCAAAATGGCCAGTGCGCTCCAGCTTCCAATCATGTTGCAGCATAATTACGCACTTATACGCGCTCCCGCCAATCATGACGATTGCCGCTGTTGTGTTTGTGCCTGTTCGCCGATCAGCTGTGAGCCTGATATTTACGCGGCATTTCCAAGAGAAGAAGAATCCTTAACTTGCTACGTTAATGCTACGTAAGAAGGAACTCTCGCCTCGGGACACGGGATACGTTCGGGATTATGTCCTTTTCTCTGGAGCTCCGGATTATTAAAGACAACACGGCAAACTGTTAGAATGGAGCTGACTGCATTCTTATGGCTGAGTCATATTATCAGATAATTTCTGCATCTATTTCGGCACTAAACCAGGACTAAACCAAAACTAAACCAGGACTAAACCAAGACTAAACCAGGTCTAAACCAGGACTAAACCAGGTCTAAACCAGGACTAAACCAGGTCCAAACCAGGACTAAGCCAAGACTAAACCAGATCTAAACCGCGTCTAAACCAGGACTAAACCGGGACTAAACCAAAACTAAACCAGGTCCAAACCAAGACTAAGCCAGGACTAAAGCAGGTCTAAACCAGGTCTAAACCAGGTCTAAACCAGGACTAAGCCGGGACTAAACCGGGACTAAACCAGGACTAAACCAAGACTAAACCAGGACTAAGGTGTGTGTGTGTGTACGTGTGTGATAACATATATCCTGTGTATTATTGAATTATTGAATGATTATATGGATTTTTTTTGTTATAAAAGCATTTCCATTTTAACAAAGTACCTTCTAATTCCCCCCCAGAGAAAACTGTGCTCTGACACGCGTGATAAAGCAGCATGACCCGGCGCGGGGCTGCCAGCAGGTCTAGACCTGGACTAAACCAGGACTAAACCTGGACTAGACCAGGACTAGACCAGGACTAAACCAGGACTAGACCAGGTGGATTAAAGGTCTATTTCCTGGTTTCGTTTCGAGTCACAGCTGAGGCGAGCCGCTGCTGGCCTCAGCTGGAGGACCGCACGCAGTCTGAGCGCATGAACGAGACCCACGAACGCATGGAAGAGCCAGGTCTAGACCAGGTCTAGAGCAGGTCTAGACCACTCTTGCATGCGTTTGTGGCTGAGGCCAGCAGCAGCTCGCCTCAGCTGTGACTCGAAACGAAACCAGGAAATAGACCTTTAATCCACCTGGTCTAGTCCTGGTCTAGTCCTGGTCTAGTCCTGGTTTAGTCCAGGTTTAGTCCTGGTTTAGTCCTGGTTTAGTCCTGGTTTAGTCCAGGTTTAGTCCTGGTTTAGTCCAGGTCTAGACCTGCTGGCAGCCCCGCGCCGGGTCATGCTGCACTATCACACGTGTCAGAGCGCAGTTTTCTCCCCCCTCCTCCTTCCCCCCACACTTCACTATTAATAATTTTGTTGAAAATCTATGAAAGTTTGAGTGTATAAACGAGAGACAAATGTGAGAAAAGTTTAAATCCAGGCTGAGAAACCAATCAGGACGCAGAACACAATGTTACACTATAAAAAAGGTTACACTATTTAAAAAAAACTTGGATCGGGGCCTTGGAACGAATCAGGCTTTTTCCATTGAAATAGCTACTCAACTTACGAATTTTTCACGTTACGAAACCACTTCTGGAACGAATTAATTTCGTAAGGTGAGGTACCACTGCATTATAAACAAGTATACAGTAGAGCTATTAATATATATGATGAGCTAAAATCAGTTTCAATCAGTTTACCCCAGGGCAGCTCTGGCTGTAATAGTGGCTTACCACCACCAAGTGTGGAATGAATCAAAAATGCAATGTGAAGTTATTTGGGAATCTTGAAAAGCACCATATGAATCCAATATATTATTAGGAGTGTGTTGTTTTGTTTAATTCTCTATTCTCTGCAATTTCCCTCTGGGCCAATAAAAATATAATTCATTTATCATGGTTATTTTATGCTTACTAACTACCACTGCTGTCTCTGTCATCTCTCACAATAAATTGAGGTAAATTCAGCAGTAAGCCAACAATAACGTAATCACTGCTGCATAGATGGCTCTGCAGAATAAACAAATGCTAAAATCAGCAAATCCAATGGTGCAGTCATTTCTACTGTACGGTATGGAACAGATGTTATACCTCTTTAACACAAGCCATAAGCCTGAACATTTGAACAATAGTGTGCATTGTCCTTACATGACCACTTCTGACAGCAGGCTACTACATTAGGAAAATATGTGAAGCTTTCTGTGTGCTTCTTCCCACAGTGAGCTCAGATAGTTACACTGTTTGTGAGTATGGTTTTACAGAGGGAGATCTGAGGTGTGAAGACTGAAATGAGGTGGTTTGGCTGAAAATTTTACTTGTCAATTGTGCATTCCCCCTGCATATGAGCCCTCCTCCAAGCTGTATTCAGTTATTATTATTGCACTGTTAACAACTGCAACCAGCAGGCCGTTTATTGTATTGTCTTGAGTATGTGTAATCCCTCAGTCACCCTAGAAAGTTCCATCACAAATCCTGCTCTCGACATCAACAACATTCCCAGAGCGTTAAAGGGATAGTTCTGTTTTTTTGATGTGAATCTGTATGGCATCCCCTTCAGCAGTGTCGTGCATTAACACTGACTTATCGCTGACTATGAGCCGAGTTTCTGCTCGGTTCTGGAGCTGACGAAAGTAGGTCTGGTAAGTAAGCCAGGACAGCTAAAAAAGCTTCTTTTTTTTCTGCTCAAAACAATATTTGTCCAAAAAGTGATATATTTGCATCACAACACAGTTGCCCACAAAAAAGTCAGAAGTCATAATCGCTTGGTGCTATTTTCTCTCGAGTTGAAAATATTGTTTTGAGAAGAAAAACAAGCTTTATTAACTGTCCCCGCTAACTTGTCGGACCTACTTTCGTCAGCGCCAGAACCGGGGCAGAACTCGGCTCAGAGGACACTGTCAGGGGTAAGTCAGTGTTAATGCACGGCACTGCTGAAGGGGATGCCATACAGATTCACATCAAAAAACCCGAACTATCCCTTTAAGATCCACTGACCCACGGGGCTGGTGGTGTGATTCCAGCTCCCACAGATGAATGCTTTTGTTGTGTCCTTGGGCAAGACACTTAACTCACTTCGCCCCCAGTGTCTGCGGACATTTGTGTACGAATGTTTGTCTGAATGAGTGAGTGGTTCCTTGATGTAAAGCGTTTTGAGTGCCTTGAAGGTGGAAAAGCGCTATATAAAAATGTAACAGTTTACTAATTTGAACATTTACCAATTCTGTCTACAAAACAAAAATTGTAGTTAATATTTTTCACCACTCATCCAAGTTGTTTCTTAAGTTCTGACAGAGTTCTCATCTGTCTGAAGGGAGGAGCCAACTACACTGGAACTAACACAGCTGTTTACAGTAAGGAGTATCTGTATCTGTTCATTTTATTTTGTTGGTTTTGCTTTCTCGCTGTACTCTCCTCTTTCCTCTCCTTTGGTTTTCTTCAGGTCTGGCAGGTTTTATCCTCATCCATTTTCTCCTGTTCCTGTTTGCATGTTTAGTCACACTCACTGGATGTCTTCATACACTATCATAATAACCACACTTTTATAGGCTAGTCCCCCACAGATCAACTCTGTAGTGTGAGAAGCATCATAACAGACTGTGGGTAAATCCCTCTGTGAGCCTCTGAGCCCTTGATTAACTCTAATCTGTAAATGCATTTGCACTTACTTCAGAGTGACCTTCGACCTCACCTCGGCTCCAGCACTGACAATCCATGACTTTCCGGGTATCTTTTTTTATTTTTATTTTGGCAACCCAAAATAAATGAATGAATAGCCTCAATAAATAAACAAATGCATTTCCTTTTAAAAATATACTTGGCTCCAAAAGCATGCAATGTTTGGTATGCATTGATTTATAACAGACGAATCATCACGATGAATCATCGGTGTACTTACATTCTAATAATAATAATTACACCAACACTGTAAAATACACTGTAGTATGGATATTTAAGTATGTGTGCTTGACTCAGAGACATTTTTGCCTTGAGTTAATCTAAACACACTTCTTATTCCAAAGTAGCCTAGTTGTTTTTTTGTTTTTTTCTCCTGTGTTGTATCTCTTGGAAACTACATTAGGTAAATATCGCCATCTGTTGACAAAAAGGAGTGCTTGCAACTTTGGAATTGCCGCTAATAATAATAATCATCATCATCATCATCATCATTAGGGCTGTCAGTTCAACACGTTCATTAAATTAATTAATTACACTACAAATTCATGTGTTATAAAAATTAACGCAATTAATTATGAGCGGCAATTCAATGCGAATGGCAATTTGAATGGCAAGTTTATTTATAAAAAGAATGAAGACGGGACTATCAACGAGAAGCGGTGATTTGTTTACCTGGCCAGCCAAATGATATCTCTCTGTATTTCCTATACACCGCGATACCATTTGGACACTCTCCATCCACTCTCGCTCCTCCGGTTCCAAACCGACTCCGCGATTCTGATTCGTTCAAAGATGGTGACGTCAGTGCACCCGCCTTTGCCCGCAAAGTCACTCTTAGGCAGCGGAAGTTCCGCCTCAGTTTTGAATCAAGATGGCGCAATCTCTGATTGGTTCACTTAACTGTCTGTCTACGCGCAACCGCAGCGCATTTTGTGGATCAAGCGTTACCAGACTCACTCGCTGGTACAGCGATGAGTCATGGATTCTTCCAGGCAAGTGATTTGTAGCTTTTGTCACCGAAGCTGCTCCAGCCTGACAAGTTCCGTTGTTGTTATTGGTGATAGAATGTATGTGTGTACTGTGAAATTACTTCATATCACATATATTTATGTATTTTTTCAATTTACAGTAAAGAACTGTGATGACATCACTTTACTGTTCTTTTGCAGTATTCATTCTGTGAAATTACTTTAGAGCTTATTACTGTTTTGGTGAAATACAGTATATTTATGTATTTTTTTATTTATTTACAGTAAAGTACTGGAAACAGAGACACCAGCAATATTGCTGTAATTTTACAGTAAAAAAATGCAGTATATTTCAATGATTATTTTAATTTACAGCAACATTCTTGGGTTACTTTAAATTTGTATTGTATGCAGACATAATAGAGAGACTCAGCACTTTAGAATATCTAAAATCTCAATATTTACTACAATCAAAATAAAAGTTGTTCTGTGGGCTACAGAGAAGTGCTTAAACCTATGTTGAATAATCAATAAACAATTTACAAAGGATATAAATCACACAAATATTTGTTTAAACAGGCAGTGTGAACATGAATACTGCTACTGTAAAATACAATTATAATAATTAATAAATAAAAAGAAACTAAAAATCATTAGATGTCTCAGATAAACAAGCCAAAGATTCTGAGTAGCAAAATAAAAACAGCCAAAGTGTCTGAAGAATGCGATGGCATTGTCAGAGACCTTACCAAAGATGAAAACACACAAAAACAGTTTCCATACTATTGTTTTACGAACAGTGTCTTATGTTACCATATTGAACTTTACCTTGGATCAACCAACTGGACCAAACACTGAGGCGACTAATGAAAGGAAATAAGTTTAATTTATAAAAAACTATGTGAGGAATGCTTATATGCTCTCAAAATGCAGTTTAAAGTATTTAAATTTATTCCATTGTATACTCCACTGTCTACAAATATGCATCAGTAAGAACATCTGAAACTGTGTATCAATAACAACATTTGTAAAACACACTTTTCCAAGGTTTTGAAAATGTATATTAAGACTATTATGAAAATACACATCAGTAAGAACTTGTTGAAAATACGCATCAATTGCAACATTTGGGAAGAAACTGTAGGTAGGCTCTTTTTTCCCACTTAAAATTGTCCTGTGAGGTACACAAATGTTCTATGAAAAAGCAATTATATCTACAGCATAAAGATCAACTCAGATATAACATAGTAAGAATTTCAATCAATGGCAACATTTGGGGGAAAACTCTACCAAGTCAGTTTTATCTTTTAAAATTGTTCTGTGATGTTCATGTTTAACCTCTTAAAAATAAATCTCTGAGGTAGGGTTTTACTTCTTAAAAGAGTTCTGTGACACAGGCTCATGTTTTAAAATACTATGCATGCTTATCTTCATATGAGAAGGTGTGAACAGTCCAGATTTAAAGAGGAATCATCTCAGTCAGGGAGAAATGATTGTCACCATGCTAGTTGTTGTTCCTCTTCCTGGCTTTATTCCAGCGTTGTCACTCTAAAACAGCAACAAACACAATAATCAAAAATAAGTCAGGGACATACAATAACATTACACACTTCTTCAGCTGATAATATCAAAGTGTTTTATGGTTTAATGATGCAATGTCAGTCTGTCAGAACATCAGAAATGGAGACAAGAGAGCGCTCACTGACCTTTATGAAGTCCCATTTAAAGTCCATGAGGTACTTCAGTGTGGAGACATGTGTATTCACTGTGGCAGACGTCTTTTGGACCATCATACCCGTCTTCTTGGAGACTCCCTATGGCCTTTGATCCTCTCTGGATTGATACCAATGAAGCGCCTGAAATTAGAGGAGTCTATGCTCAGTGACTGAATGGAAAACTACATTTTGTAGTTTGAACTAGTCTGAGTTCTCTAACATAAGGTGATATTACTAATTAACTGGTACTGATATCATGAGATATTTTATGTAATTTTGGAGCTTGATTTTCCCACATCCCACGTCACATCTTTCTATAACTTGGAACTATTTTATCTGCTGAACACTGCACTGGAGCCAAATCATATACACCTCAATTGAAGCTTATAGGCAGTGTGAAAATATTGTTAAGATACAGGACAGGAACATCAAGCTGTAGAATCATATGTTGTATTCTCGTTTGAACAATTCATGTATTTCTGTGCTGTGGTTTGAAATATTTTTGTTTCCTGACCGGAGCCCCCGGGTTTTGCAACTTGTTCCCAGACTCTGAATTCATGTCTCACATCCAAACATCCAAACCATCCTTGTTAGTGTGCAAAAGAATGGTCTGTGATTATTTAGGTTTCAGTTTTCACTAATTAAATAAATACAATAAAAAATATCTATAATGATAAGGAATGTTGCACATCATCTGTAAATATGTACACAGCACCTAGCCTATATTTTTCATAGTGTATATTCAGTAAAGATTGTTTCTATTTGATTATACTTTTTTACATGCTTCTCTTATCTTATTTATCTATTATAATTTTTTTTTGCTCCTGGCATCCAGAGTGGGCAGCAAAGTAAGAATTTCATTGTACAGGGAAACGTGTTTCTTTACTGTGCATATGACAATAAAAGCTTTGAAATCTTTGAAATCTTGAGGAAATGAAAAGAGTCTGAATGAATTCCAGAGTAAAAGCTGCCTCTTCTTGATATTGAAGGTTGAATATATAGTAGATCGCAAACACAGCAGCCAGTTCTGTCAAAAAGGATGGTGTGATGCCCTCAGATATTACACGATCCTCCAGAGTGACCATCCAGCGTGCAATAGTGACTTGCCCTGTTCCACCTGAAACTTCAAGTAACAGCAACATCAAACACATTATGTACTGATTTTAATTAGGTTAAGTTCTTGTTAGGTTCTTGTCAACAAGTATAACTGGTAGCTGCTTTTCTCTGAGTCAACACCTGTATCACAGCTCACACTGAAAATTCTCTTTGCTAGCTATGAAATCTGTGAAAGAAATTAATGTTGTGATTAATGTAAATACTAACTCTCCTCAAGTACAAACCACCATACCACTTGAAATTATTCCATTACAAATCTAAGTTATGTTTGTAAGTGTATTTTTTCATGGCATTTGCAGGTATTAACTCAAGAAAAATGCACAGATGATTCAAAACAGTTCGCATCTGATAAAATACTTTTTTTCCCCATGAGACAACTTTTCATCAGTCTATCAACCTACCAGTTTATTCCTGACTGTGTGCGTGTGTCTGTGTGAGAGCAAATAACGTGTAAAGACAGACAATTTAGACAAATTCAATTTAAAACTCGTACTAACCCCATGATTCATGTTCTAGCTCAAGTTCGTGCTCTTCCTTCCCTCGTGTTGCTGTGCTAACGTTTGTAGCATTTACCTGTCACTCGTTCAAAGGAGCAGCTGTATGTTAAATTAACCATAGCAAAATAAAATGCAAAAAATAAATAAAAATAACACACTCAATAGCTAGATAACTTGCTGAGCAACAGTTCGATTTCAAACATCATTTTAATTGTATTCTCCTAGCAAAGAAACAAAGATAAGTTAAGTTTTTAATTACCGTGTTATTTGTAGATGAAAATCTAAATCACCACGTTCCATTTGTTGACTCGCTTTACTGAAGCAGCAGTGAAATTACAATAACCAAACATGTCCTGAACATTTGTGCCAACAGGTTTGTATCTGGAGTTACTCACTGTTTGGCTGTTTGGCTAGCGTGTGTAACAGCATCAATCGTCTTAGTGCAACATAGACTGTAGTTGCCTGGAAAGACTGTAGTGCAATATTCCTACAACCCGGTAGATGCAGAGGCAGCAGGACTTATTGTTCATGTGGAGTAAAGTGTCTCCAATGCTCTGGCAGTAGAACTTTCTCTCGTGAGTTATTTCAAAAATACTGTAGTTTACTGTGTTTTATTTACCTGGCCAGCCAAATGATATCTCTCTGTATTTCCTATACACCGCTGGTACAGCGATGAGTCATGGATTCTTCCAGGCAAGTGTTTTATTACATTAACATACTGTTGGCCTGCGCGCTGTTGATTCACGTTAAACGGCCCACAATGCATTGCAAATAGCACTACAAAACTGTTTTAAAATAAGTATATTACTGTTGGGAAATGGCCGTAAATTAACAGCAATTGCTTACAGTGTAGCTTTCGCTATACAATTAAAGTTGTTTAATAATAATGAGATGTGCCTATGTATGGTGTATGATGAACAGAACATAAAAAACGTCAGTGCGTCGGTGCCATAGCAACGAAACGTCCTGGGAAATATAAAAGCGGCTCCGCGCGGTCAGTCGCTCCCTTCTCACATGAGAACATGACCTGAGCACTCTGTGGACACTTGAACTTTATACTTTGGATTCATCTCTTAGTAGCCCCTTACCAGCTGTAGAAAACACCATCACAACACAGTACAACTGTCTTTTTGAAGACACTTTTTGAAGGATTGTATAAACTGTCTTTTTGAAGACACTTTTTGAAGGATTAAAAACTCACCAAATCGTGATTGTGCCTCGCCATGGCTCACATGTACCCCGTCCCGGACCAATTCCTTGAAGGTAAAGTGAATCAAATAACATTCAAACATGATTATGCTAAATATTAATAACATAGTCCAACTACTTAACTACTTAATGACAAGAGCAGTTTACTCAACGATTTCATTATGGATCATGATAAATAGTTGATGAAACTGCTCTAAATATATCAGCACAAGTGTGTAGTGAAAAGTTATCTTCACATTTATAGGAAATCATTTGTGTTTTATTTTCTGAGTGTCAATATTCATCAGGGTTTGAGTGGCATTTTGTAAAAATAAAATAAAATAAAAATTAGCGCCCAGCTAGCCATGCTAAACTGGAATGTTTAAAAAATGCACATTTGATCTCCATAGAAACCCTGGTGTTTATCTGTCAGGTGTCAGCAAAGGAGGAGAGGACACACTCAAATCATTGCAAGAAAACCCAGATGACCCACCATATAGCCTATAAACTATTAAAACGTGCTTAATTAAAGGGTCCTACTAATAATCCATAACTATTTTCATAATTATGAATTCTAAAATGCATAGTTGCCTACTCAAGTATCAGTACAAATTCACAATTAAATGTTGTCTTCTTAATCCTGTACGTGTTAATCATGTGCAATATTGCAACATAATGTGAGACTTTGCTGGTACAATTCACCCAAGTCACTTGACTTAATTTGCCCCTAAGCTGCACTGTAGATAATACATAGTTATAGCTACTTATTGTACAAATAATATAGTATACTCAAGTCACTTACCTACTGTTTATTCTTGTCTTGCAGTGGTTGTTTGGATCCCTCAGAACCCTTGGGAGGAGGACCTTCTAGACTACTCCTCGGACGAGGACGACCGTGGTGACTTAGATGTAGATGGTCCTAGTTCTGAGTTTGAGTTGTCTGATGAGGGGTACTGGATGGACCGCTCCTGGTCTGACGATGAAATTTGGGACTGGAGCGACGCAGACTCTGGCTATGAGAGTCTCTCTGTGGAGGAGGAGGACGAAGAGGTAGAAGAAGAAGAAGAAGAGGAAGAAGAGGTGGAAGAGGAAGAAGAGGTAGAAGAGGAAGAAGAGATGGAAGAGGAAGAAGAGGGGGAAGATGAAGAATTTGAGCAAATCTGGAGGGCTGTGTGGAGGGCTGTTGCTCAAGCTCAGGAGCCAGAGGGTCATGGCCTGAGCCCCTCTTCTCCTCAGCGAGCAGAGAGTCCCTCCCTCAGATCCTTCCTCTTCGCCACGGCTCACGCTCCTCTTGCTCCTTGCCCACCCCCTGTGGGTCCTGCTCTGGGTTTCATTCCCCTCTGCGGACACAAGCGTGCCAGGGATGAAGACGAGGAAGACCCCAGTTCCAAGCGGCCGTGCCTCTCCTCCTCCCACCCAGGCCCCTCCACCTTTGACCCAGTCCCCTCCATCTTCTCTGGGACGTCTGGAGGCTTCAGGTGCCACTACCACCACCTGCTCCAAGCCTCTGAGTCTGATGAGGACTGAACTCAGACTCTACTCAGAGCTTGGCTCAATGCGGCGACTTTTACCACCTTCAACCACGCCCATCATCCCATTGATTTCTTGATTGTTTTTTTGATTGATTTAAAAAAAAAAAAAAAAAAAAAAAGGAGTAGATTGAAGTTAAGGAATACTATGTAGGATTTCATAAAAAAAAAAAAAATACATTTTCTTGTTGAGTTTAGTTTAATTTCTATTCTGAATTGAATCTAAGTAATGCAGTTTTACAGAAATTCCTGCATAGTACGCCTTGTACTTTTTTGGGCATAGTCAGAGGTGAGAGTTTTCTTGATTGATTTAAAAACAGAATAGTTTGAAGTTAAGGAATACTATGTAGGATTTCATAAAACAAGAAACATGATGATAAAATGCAACATTGTCTTGTTGATGGCAAAAGGAGAAATTTAATTTGTCAACTGGACCACTCTCTGTTAACAACAGAGAATCAGAATCCAGGAGAAAGGGTGTAACTATTCCTTACCTGACTGGCGTTTCTGAAAAACTACAGAGGATTTTCAGACAACATGAAATCCCAGTCTATTTCAAACCCACAAACACTTTAAGACAGAAACTGGTCCACCCGAAGGACAAAACACCGAGCTACAAAGAAATGTAGTCTACTCCATTCAGTGTAGTGAAGACTGCATTGAGCGCTACACTGGAGAAACAAAACCACTTCACAAGAGGATGTACCAACAGAGGTGCTGCATATTTAATAGGCCCACCTAACTAACAGAAACTGAAAACAAGTAAGTGTGGTAGTTTCAAAGTAATTTCATTGTAGTTAGCTCCTCCCTTCAGGCAAAATAGGCAAGTGTCCACCAGCATCTGACCAGAACTGAAGAAGCAGTTTGGATGAGCTGCGAAACGTATTTGACCAAATAAACTTTTGTCCAGTTGACAAATTGAATTTCTCCTTTTGCCATGGATTCTACCTGGACGACTGAGGGATTCTGCACACTTTCTTGTTGAGTTAACTGTCATTTTTATTCTGAATTTGAATCTGAGTACTGTAGTTTTACAGAAATTCCTGCATAGTACACCTTATACTTTCAGGGGAGGGGGGGCCCCTCCGTGAGCCGCCACCTTAACGTGGTGGAGGGGTTTGAGTGCCCGAATGATCCCAGGAGCTATGTTGTCAGGGGCTTCATGCCCCTGGTAGGGTCACCCATGGCAAACAGGTCCTGGGGGATGGGTCAGACTAAGAGCGGTTCAGAAGCCCCTATGATGATGAGATGGAAGTGTGTTCACTGACTCTCTTATCCTATTTTGAATGTGCACATGCCTAAACACTGTTTCTGTTTCTGTTCCCATGGTGACTGGTTTGGAGGGCTCCTGCAGTCCTGAGATGTGATGAAGCTGACGAGAAGAACCCTGTCTCCAGAAGAAGCAGAACAAGAGATGGAGCTGATCAGAAGTGATGTGATGAAGCTGATGAGAAGAACCGTGACTCCAGAAGATGAAGAACAAGATGGAGCTGATCAGAAAAGCATTCTCAAGGACTGTCCAAAAATCTTTCAATAAATGGAAGGTTGATTTGGAATTCTTATGTGTGTTTTTTAAGAGTTATACAAAGTAAATAGTGCATTATGTAATTTTTTCTGGTGGGTGTCCGCTACTTGCTTGTCTCCATGGAGATGTTATTCCTTTAACTGGAAAATTCAACAATTATATTTATGTATCTAATATATTATATTAATTATGTCTGTTTTAAGTGCTCAAAAATACTGTGAAATACATTCATTCTTACTGTGAACGGGCTTGTCTCTTCACAGATCTGACTTATAACTTGGCCTGGAAGTATCAACAGTTTTTCAACAGTAGTTTTTTTAATGAAAAGTGCTATAGAAATAAAGTGAATTGTGTGTCAGCAGTGTGAGGAGCAGGGCATGGTCTTCTTCAGAGATGCTGACAGGTACTTTAGGTATATAAGGTTTATACTTGCCTGGCAATCCAGAAGGATATCTCTCTGGATTTATTATACAGATTCATATCCACTAGTACAGCGATGAGTCTGGATTTTTCCAGGCAAGTAATGTTCCACAGCATCATCTCTAGGTGATGCCGACAGGCCAAGTTACAGGTCAGATCTGTGAACGCTCTCAGAATACAGGTTTTTCAGCAATAATGCATTATGAAATACACGCTTAAAGGTCCTATATTACACAAAATTGATTGTGAGCTTTAAGCCATGATCTAACTTCTTTGTAGATTCGGGGGACAGAAAAAGTGAGACAAAGTGGGTGCTTCTAGTGAATATGATGATGTTACTGGGACTAAATATTGATGTAGATAATGGGCACAATTAAAGTAAATAGGAATGAAATCCAATGAATCCAATGAAATTTATTTGTAGTTGTAGCCAGTTGAGTTTTCCAAATAAAAAGCAGTGATGAGTTTGTTATGGGCATTTAAGAATCAAGACCCGGCCACCAGACACTTGCCTTCGAGCACCCACCCCAGGCTTGACTCTATGGTGGGGCCCCAGTGACGCCAATCCGGGCGACGAAACTGGCCTTGTGTTTCTCGTCATGGGGACGTCTGACCCATCCCCCAGGACCTGTTTGTCTTGGGTGACCCTACCAGGGGCATGAATTGGTATGCTCCACCCCAAGTCAGCAATTTTGACTTTAAATTGAGACACAGGATCATTTACACCTGCACCAGATTGCACGCAATACACCCTGACAGATACGGCTGTGACTGTCCGGCATGCGGTGAGGCGCCTGAAGACCTCCTCCATCTGGCCGCCCGGTGTCCTGTCGTGTGGTAGTTCTGGACCTGCCTGCTGGACCTTCTCGCTCGGAGGCTGGCATTGAGACTCCCACCGCCAGCAGCCCATTGAATCGATGACCCCGAGGTCTGTTTCTGCCTCTTGGGACCTATCCGGCAGCGACCTTGGGGGTCAGACGCCGCCATGGTCAACTGGGACGCCGCCTGCCTCATCCTGTCCATGGCCAGGTATTCTATCTTCATGGCACAGAACCACCACCTCCTTGACAGCCGCACAGCGGAGCACTGGCCCCTCTTCACAGCGCTCCTTACCGCCCACATTCACCATCTCCACTCCGCAAGAGAAGCAGTGTTCCGCAGCACCTTTCAATTCGAATCACGATTCATATGCCACGATGCGATACTATCACGATGCATCACGATACTTGAATTATTGCGATGCATTGCAATATATTCGACATACTTCAGTGAAAATGTACCAAAAAAAAGAGGATAACTTAAATATCAGTGGCTGTGTATCTGGGTAGTGTCTTCAATTGATACATAACTCTGAGCAACTCAATTCATAACTGAATTTATTGAATAACAAAAACAAATAAACCAAACCAATAACAAAAAAAGTGCATAGGATTTATAAAAAAAAAAACAACAACTAATAAATAATTTATTTATGTATTAATATTAAATATTACATTATTAAATATTAAATTATTAATTAATAATAATCGATTTTTGGCATCAAGAATCGATGCAGTATATTGTGAAAGTTAGTATCGCGATGCATTGTCATGACGATTATTTTGCACACCACTACTTAATAGCATATGTTCTTTTGATGATCATGATGTTTTGAGCTGGTATGACGGCAGTTACAGTTAAACAGAAAGCAAAACACACTAATCATCTCCTAATTGATCCGCAGTTCACAGATATCTGCACACTGTAAAGAAGTGTGCATTCTGTAGCCTGTATCACACTGTTGCTGGTGCATGTATGTTAGAAAAAAAGTTCTTTATTTCAGTTTGACGTTCACAATTCAAGTTTAAATGTCATAGATAGTATAGTAGTTGCCTTTTTAAATCTAGTCTTTTGTTGTCTTTTAAGGGCATTATGGTTGAGCACTTATAGCACATATTGAACTGTTGTTACACTGTAAATAATAAACGTAAGTAACATGTCGGCCTATTTAAAGGACTGTTTAGGGTTTAAGCCTACATCTAGTCTAAAGAAAGATATATAGGCAACCAAAATGAGAGAATCATGTGAGGCTCATTCTGCTTTCTGATTGGGCAATCAGCTTGAATCAAAACACCAAATTACAACATAAATAAAAAGGGCAGTGTGTCCAGTGTTTTTTGTTATTAAAGGGCCTATATGTCATTTTCTCATCCCAAACACACCTGTTGTGTTTAGTTTAATTCAAACACATTTAACACACAAACCCTGCATATTTAGGCTGAGTGCTTCTCTCAAACAGAAAACACCCTCTTCCACCTTGTGATGTCATGTTGTAATACAGGAAGTGCTTCACTGTGTTTTTAAACTCCACACACCTTCACCAGGATCATTTGGTTAAATTTCAGCTCTGGAATTACCTATCTCTACTAAACTATAGGTAACTATAGCTTTCACTTGAAAACTACCACTTCATGACATCACATGGTGGAACAGAGCATTTTGGTATGTTTTTGATGTGGTGTTTTGATTACCTTTAAGAATAAATCAGCATTACAATTATTATCAGTAAAAAAGCTACATGTTCTATCACGTTAAGGTCAAGCCGATGAACTCTAAATCTTGCATACAGCTGCTCTAAGAATATAACTTTTATTTATGTTTTTCAATTAGTCCTTTTTCTCCATCAAAATTGTACTTATCTGGTGCAGTGCAACAAGAACCTGCTGATACGGCCTCAAACGTGCAGCCCTGTACCACCACCAGAGCGCAGCACAACATCACATTGAGAGGACAAAAATGAACCTTTCCTCAATGTCTTTAGAATGATCTTGAGCTGTATTAGAACAAATATAAGAGCACATAGACTAGTATACGCACATGGACCACTATGGAACCTACAGGACCACTGAGTACACACTCTTAAGGACACATGGAAATAGAAAAGAAAGTACTACCATTTAATTAGTCTATTCCTTAGTATCGTAATCAAGTTTGTAGTTTTAGTATGGCAAGAACACTTACATAAAGTAGGGCTGAACAATTTGGAGAAAAAAAATAAAAATAAATATAATAAACATAAATAAATAAATACATTGTGATTGTGGTTAGATTTGTATTTTGTGTTTTAAAGGGCCCATATGTGGCTATTTTCTGATCTCTGTTCTAATGTTGTTTCCTCATCATAAACAGACCTGAGTTCTGTTTCATTCACACGTGTTTAACACACAAATGCTGCAGTTAGTTCTTCTATCAAATGGAAAACACTCTGTTCCACCTTGTGATGTCATGTGGTAATACAGGAAGTGCCCCACTATGTTTTTAAACTCACTTTCACCTCTTTAAAATGCACCTTCACTAGAATCATTTGGATGATTTCAGCTCTAGAATTGGCCATTTCTATTGAACTAAAGGTAAAAGAAGCTTAACTTGAAAACTACCACTTCATGACATTACAAGGTGGAATCAAAAGAGCATTTTGAGCTTTGGAGATGTAGACAGACTAATTATAAAATGTTACTCAAGCATTCCCAGTGCCAGTACTGGGAATCTTGTTTAAGTTGAGGGTTGCATGAATTCGACTCAATATCAGAAGATTCTTGAGAATAATGTTCAACAATCTGTCTCAAAGTTGAAGTTACACGGGGCTGGATATTTCAACAATGACAACGACCCAAAACACTGCTCAAAATCTACTCAGGCGTTCATGCAGAGGAACAAGTACAATGTTCTGGAATGGCCATCCCAGTCCCCAGACTTGAATATCATTGAAAATCTGTGGGATGATTTGAAGCAGGCTGTTCATGCTCGGCAACCATCAAATCCAGTGGTGAAAGTAAAGCGGTGCGCACCAGAGTGCAGCACCGGTATAAAATTCACAGCCGGTACACAGCACTGCTAAGAGAATATGGTTAATGGTGGCCAAAACCCACATTTGAAAAAAAAAAAAAGGTGCGCTATTTAAGTAGAAAACACAACCACACTATGCCATTCGAGAATAACTGAAAGCTACCCGAAACTCTCGTGCAGAGATATCTGCAGTCTGTTAAGCAAGGATTGTCAAAACTTATCTGACTGTAGCCATGAAAGTAGCCTAAACCATTGCGAGGCGGTGCTGCGCACTGGTAGAAGATTTAAGGCCGGCGCGCTGCCTGCACCTGTAAGAGAGGGTTTATGCTGACTAAAAACACTTAGTAAATTAGTCATTTTCGCTGTTTAATAAGAAAACATATCTATGCACAATATGTCATTTTTGACCAGCTCTGATGAAGACAATAGCATGTTTAAAGTAGTCATAGAATCTGTGACATGCATCAGCAGCCGGTTCATTTACAGTGCTGTGCACTGACCGAAGCTTTCAAATTCATCCATGTTCAGACCGCAAAAACAATCATTTGCAAAATAATGGTAAGATGTGCTAATAAGACAAGACAGCAAGTAGGGTAATCAATTTAAATCAAAACGAGTAAAACAAGTGTTTAAAAAAAAAACGGTAAAGTGATGCACTGGACATTATAGCATCTGTAAGAAATGAAAACTACTTTCACCACTGATCAAATCTCACTGAACTAGAGATGTTTTGTAAGGAGGAATGGTCCAATACCTTCATCCAGGACCCTGACACTCATTAGAGGCTATAGGAAGTGTCTTGAGGCTGTTATTTTTGCAAAAGGAGGCTCTACTAAATATTGATAGGATTTTTCTGTTAAGGTGCCCAAATTTATGCACTGGTCTTATTTTGTTTTGATGCATTTTGCTCCTTTTCTGTTAAAAAAAAAAAATCCACTGCTGAAATATTACTGTGTCCATTAGTTATTTGACAGATCAAAATTACGCTGTGGACCCAATCACCCAATGATTTATAAAATGAAAATAATGGCAATTGTCAAGGGTGCCCAAACTTTTCCATACAACTGTATTTTAGCTCTAACCACATAGTCAACACACGTATGCTCATAGTGTACATCTGATTCTTTCTTGGGCATCTCTCCACATCAATTGAGGGTGAGCATCTTAATTATTCCAGTATCTTGTTTAAGGTAATAATACCAGATTTATGAAAACACACTGATGCAAAGAGTTCATGTTAACGTGAAAGTAAGTGTGATTCAACAAGAGCCAAAAGCTGTATATCAGTCCAACTTCATAAAAGTTTATTGTTCATGGCAAACATATTGCAAGGATCTATCTTGCTGTTACTTGTCTGAAAGGCGCACTATGTAACTTTTTGTTTGAGGGTCCGTCGCCTTCTTGTTTTTTATGGATATGTCATTACCCTGCCTGGAATGTTCTTCAGTATGACATTAAATAGCTCTATCTTACATTTATTTAATTACAGGAGGTTTTATAGCTCAAAAATACATTCTCACTGTGAGCGAGGTTGTCTCTCCACAGATCTGACCTGTAACTGGGTCTGGTTTAGCCTCCATTAAGATACTGTGAAACATTCCAAACAAAGCAATAACATTTCCATGGAGAAAAGCATTTGAATGATCCTCAGCCAGAAAAGTTACACAATGCACCTTTAACAGTCTATATTTGAGAGAATTTAGTTGGATCTAAGAATGAGAATTTTTATTTACCCAGCAATTATTTTTAGCCAACTGTAATGATAATGTCAGCACCCTTTGCTGGTGAAAGTGGACAAAGAGTATCCAGTGATGACAGTGTATTGGGATCAAGTGACAAAAGAAATAATAAACATTCAGGATACTGATGTTTGGGACAAGGACAAAAATATATATGTGAAGAGTCCTGTTAAGAGATCCCTCCTCAACACTGGACCAGTGGACTCAAAGGGTAAAATCTGGAGGACTTCAGTTCTTTAAAAACAAAAACAAAACAAAACAAACATTATCATGGTAAATTTTGGAGTATAGGCAATCAGTAACTCAACACTCAGGATGACTGGATTACTCAACTGAACACTTTGTAGGTAGATTTTATAGTAAATAAATAAGAAACAAAATAGATATTTGAATTACATGTTACTTTTACCTATCTAGCAAAACCTAATCAATATTTACTCAGTTACTCTTGTAAGTAACAGCTCAGGTTTAACTGAGCATCACCTTAGATGTAAATAATGACCAGTTAACTTGATTTTCAAGGCAAATTACTATAATCAAAGGAGAAGTTCAATTTGTCAACTGGACAAAGTTTGTTTGGTTGAAAACGTTTCGCCGCTCATCCGAGAGGCTTCGTCAGCTCTGGCCCTCATGCTGGTTCGACCCTGTTTATATCTAGCTGCAAGGGAGGAGCTAGCTTCCCTGAACAAAGCTCTGACCTATCCCCGCTACTCTCTTTTGTTTTACGAATTCCTCTGGCATCTTGTATTAGCATATCTACCAGCCCGCTCACTACACTGAAACAACTCTGAAACCATCAGCTAATCTGTCTCTTTGTATTTCAAATTTCTCTGGCGTCCAATTCCCTATTCAAGACAACGACCCTCTCCACCCCTCTGCAATGGCTTGTCTGTCCTAATGATTCTTTGTTTGAGAATCGAATTATAGATGGGAGACAAGGGCAAGAAACAAGACAACAGAGAATCCGAACCCAGGAGGAAAGGGCTAGCGATTCCTTACCTGGCCGGCGTTTCGGAAAAACTACAGAGGATTTTCAGACAATATGAAATCTCAGTTTATTTCAAACCCACAAACACTTTAAGACAAAAACTGGTCCACCCAAAGGACAAAACACCGAGCCACAAACAAAGCAATGTGGTCTACTCCATTCAGTGTAGTGAAGACTGCAGTGAGCGCTATATTGGGGAAACCAAGCAGCCACTTCACAAGAGTATGTACCAACACAGGCGGGCGGGGCAGAGTGGACCGTCATCTGCCGTACATCTTCACCTAGAAGCCGCGGGCCATTCATTTGAGGACAGTGAGGTTCAGATCTTAGCCAGGGAAAAGAACTGGTTTGAGAGGGGAGTTAAAGAGGCTATTTTTGTCAAAAAAGAGAATCCGTCGTTAAACAGAAATGGGGGAGTTAGACACAACTTGTCTCCCATCTATAATTCGATTCTCAAACAAAGAATCATTAGGACAGACAAGCCATTGCAGAGGGGTGGAGAGGGTTGTTGTCTTGAATAGGGAATTGGACGCCAGAGAAATTTGAAATACAAAGAGACAGATTAGCTGATGGTTTCAGAGTTGTTTCAGTGTAGTGAGTGGGCTGATAGATATGCTAATACAAGACGCCAGAGGAATTCGTAAAACAAAAGAGAGTAGCGGGGATAGGTCAGAGCTTTGTTCAGGGAAGCTAGCTCCTCCCTTGCAGCTAGATATAAACAGGGTCGAACCAGCATGAGGGCCAGAGCTGACGAAGCCTCTCGGATGAGCGGCGAAACGTTTTCAACCAAACAAACTTTGTCCAGTTGACAAATTGAACTTCTCCTTTGATCATGGATTCTACCTGGACGACTGAGGGACTTTTCACGCAAATTACTATAGTTATATAGGTTATTAAGGCTGCATTCACACTTGCACACACACCACACCAAAATCTGAATTAAGATCCGAACTAAACCAGGACTAGATCAAAACTAAATCAGGAATAAAATTCAAGACTGAACTGAAAGTCTACATTAGGATAAACTGGTCAGGGATCAACTGGGACACTGGGCTAAAACACAGTCTCGTAGATCTCTTGGTCTGTAGTGGAGGACCTCCCGCATGTGAAGATGGTTCCAAACTTCTCTGAGATCTCCAGCACACTCTTCCCTTTGGTCTCAGGCAGAATGAAGAAAGAGTATAGGCTTCCCACCACGCACCAGCATGCAAACAGCACATAGCAGTATGAGCTCAGAGTAACCTGCAACACAGCAGCATGTCACAGTTTTATAAATATATTAATTAAGCATCAATTATCCCATTAATCCCTCTTTTACCAGAATCCTGCCTGATGGGCAGGAGCATTCTCACACCGTAGTCAAGTGAGAAAATAAGGTAATCAAACAAGCTAATCAAACTCTTGACTACCTTTGAAACATTTTCCACCTCAATTATATAGTTGGTATAATAATGAGTAATGACATTGTCTATGTATAAAAAAATGATGGCAATTCAAAGTTAGAAAATGGCAAGATTTGTTTACATGTATTTATTTTATTTTTTTTATTTGTATTTTTTTTTTTTTTTTTATTGATTTTTCAAAGTTTCAAGACACCACAACCATTTGGTTTATGGTTAATATTTCTGTAATTACTGCAAAAATTGGTACAAAGTTCAACATCTTTTTTGTCAGTACTTAGAATTAGTGATTCTTTTGTCAGACAGGACACTACACCATCACCTGACACTTCTAAGGAAGACTACAGGAAGTACTCAAAACATCAAAAGCAGGTAAACAAACTCTCCAATCTGACACTTTAATAATATTAATAATAATTATTATTAATTAAAGTCAAGTTTGTTGAACCAATCTCTAACAAATAATGACAACATTTGTGGATTATTTTGATATTTATTTTTTTAAATAGTAAATCTCTCATATTGAGATTTATGTATAGACCCTAGCTAGCCCTCCATCTAAAATTATGACATCAAATTGTTGAACTTAAACCTAGTGGAAGCACATTTTAGACTTTATATCATCACAACCCTCTATTCTCTGAAACAGTTTGCAACACCATATCTTTGTACATTTTGAATTTAATATTAAGTATTGCTTCATGAATAGCATTACTCACTATTAGGAAGGGAAAGATGAGACCCATTATAGCGTAGACCAACCAGCGATATAAGCCCACCAGGACCACTGCTGCCATCCGCTCGGACTGGATAAATATTTCTGTGTTTAAAGTGTGTACACCTCCACCTAAATACCAAAACACATGCACAAAGTCTCACAGCAACTTACAACTTAATTGAATACACAGCATTACTTTTACCTGGCCCTCCACAGAAGAAAACTATAACAGCAACAACAAACAGAGATGTGAGGTATGGAACCCAATAAGCAGAATCCTGGAAATGTCAAATGAATGAATATATATATGGAATTACTTTATGATGTATGGATAATACAGTATATAAAATATATAAGAGGAGGTGTACCTGGAAATAGACAGTGACAGTGACCAATGCCCAGCTTACTGCCATGACACCATAGCCAACCCAGAACAGGGGCCTCCTCCCAATGCGCTCAATCAGAAAGCTCTGGCGAATTTCACAACATAAACAATGGATCAAAAATATAGTTGAAAGGACTATTACTTGTTATGAAATAATATGATTTTTTGCATTATATTTTGTCTTTTGGTCAGTTCAATAAGCACAGAGCACTTTTGCAATGATTATGTTGTATCTGATCTGTATCTGTATCTATATTTCTGTAGCAGAACGACATACTTTTTAAATTTGATTTATTTATTTATTTCTGAAGGGTAACTTACACAAAAGATTGAAGTGGCGATTTCTGTTACACCAAGAGCGAGGGTGATATATCGAATGTTTTCTTGTGGCATACCCGCCTTATAGAAGAGGTCATAGGAAAATGTGCTGACCTAAAAGGAAAAATACAGCCAGTCTTAATACTACCAGTGATAATGAGTTGTGATTTATGTACACAGCATGAATAGCAATGCCCAATCTGCTCTTATTTTAAGCAATAGAGTAGAGGTAGCTCAAATCTTGTACATTCACCCAATAAAAACTTTGTAGTTTGTTGTGCCCTTGTACATCTTACCTGAATGAGTAGATGGGAATATATACCATGACAGGAAGCCACGTTTCTGCTGTGTGCTTGAGGTTCGATTTAATACATTTTTTGCAAAACCCAAAATCACAACAACAGTTGCCACTTAGGGCTTCACAAGATCATTGATTTAAAGAGGGGGTATTAACTGCTAAC
The DNA here is from genome assembly GCA_036785185.1 of Paratrypauchen microcephalus. NCBI lineage: Eukaryota > Metazoa > Chordata > Actinopteri > Gobiiformes > Gobiidae > Paratrypauchen > Paratrypauchen microcephalus. The sequence continues at coordinate 6,171,109 of JAVJIX010000005.1, read as the reverse complement.
ACATAACATATTCACCATGTGCAGTTTGGTATCAGACTTTTGTATATATATGGAGAATTGTTGTGTGGCAGCATGAATGACATAGGCCCGTGGGCTGAACATTGCACAGATTCTTATAGGCAGCTAACTGTAAGGACGGTTTGAATAGGTCCTGGGAGAGATCGCTAAATTATTATGTTTAAACCAACTGAAAGTTTGAAACTCAAACTGTGAAACAGATTTTGATCAATAACAGACAGGCAGGTTAATCATAACATTCATTTCATAACAAGCAAACAAGATGTATGAGGTGTGAATGAATAACTATATGACTGATTACCAGTGTTGGGCAAGTTACTCAAAAACTGTAATGCACTACGTATTACTTGTTACTGTCATTTTAAAGTAATGCCTTACATTACAATATTACTCTAAATAAAAAGTAAGGCATTACACTACTTTTGCATTACTTTAGTTACTCTTGCCAAAATGACTGGAAATAAGGATTTGGCACTCTTGGAGATAATTTTTCTGAAAGCGGGCGACTCCACCGTGGAGAGTGGCAGCATGTCTTCCACAACATACTCGGCAACGAGCCTTCTCACCTCTCGTGGCTGGAGATTCTCTGGTCGGGTCAACATCAGTTTCGGCTGCTTTGTTGGGGTTGTATCGTTCTCTGTCCCATCCCCTCCTTTCCTGACTAATTTCGTGGTGCTATGGCACCTCTGCAAGTCCTTCGTCAAATTGCTTGTACTGCATTTCGATGTGGAAAGAGGTTTGGGATTCACACACAGTGTGCATTTAACTAAAATGTTCTTGGAGTCCTTATTTTGAACGAAGTGAAAGTAGTGGGCGTATGCCCATCTTGAAAAGGAGCTAGCACTGTCCGATTCTTCTGGTTCTGTCATCCTTTGTCAGTCTGCCAGTTCGAGATGAAGTAAAAGGAAATGGAATGGTCTGCGTGGACTTTTATATCACTAGCTGATCTCGCGGAACTTTGTATGAAATGTAATGTTCTGCGCGGACTTATCAGATTCCGTAGCTGATCTCGAGGTGATCCGCGAACTTTGTATGAAGAAAACGCAAAACCCACAAAAACAAAGCAGGTTAAAAATGCATTGTAATGTGCGTTACTGGCATTGTAACGAGTAATATATTACCGATTTTCTTCCCTGTAATGCGTTACATTACTGTGTTACACCAAAAAGTAATGCATTACAGTAATTAATTACTTTTGTAATGAGTTACTCCCAACACTGCTGATTACAAGAACCAGCGCTGCCTTTGCTCCATTTATGTTCAGCTAACATTGCACATATATTCATCTGGCTATTTTTAGAGAATAGAGAGAATTCTGTGAATCCCTCCATAATACTACACCATTCTGGGAGATTAATACCATATAACTTGAATACTGTTACAGCCTCTGAGTGTACCATAGATATGCCTGACATCTGGTTGCAGCTACAGAGGAGGAACAGAGTGAACAGGGCCCATCTCGCTTTCCTGGACATCAGCAGCTGCAGAGGGCTCTTGGGAGGAGCTGCTTCAATGGCTGCGTGCTCCACCAGCATCTCCTCCATCTCCTCTTTGTAGTCCCCCGGGCCCCACAGACTCTGCAGCGCTGCATTGGCACAGTTCAAACATAATAAGATAAACAATAAATGAGTGATCTGGTTATTGCGGGGTCAGTGAGAAATGTGTTACTTTAAAATGTGTAGGGACAGAATTTTCGGGTACTGGAAACACAGTAATTGCACCAGTGTTGCAATTACTTATTTACTTATGAATTAATAATTTACTTTTTAGGCACATCATGTGGCATCTCCCTGGGGAGGTGTTCCGGGCATGTCCCACCAGGAGGAAACCCCGGGGAAGACCCAGGACACACTGGAGGGACCATGTCTAGGCTGACCTGGAAACACCTTGGGGTCCCACCGGAGAAATTGAAGGAAGTGTCTGGGGGTGAGGAAAGGCTGGGAGTGGTTAGACTGCTGCCCCCGCAACCCTGCCCCGGTCCTCTTGCTCTCATATTTAATAGAGGAAGAGGAATGCTTCAGTGGGTCAGTCCTGTTTTATATAAAGGACTTTTAATCCAGTCAGACTGCCTCAGATTTTTTCTTTTTGATAAATTGTTTTCATTTGGGGGTTTGGCAAACGAGTCCTGAGGAACGTCCTTTATAAGGCAGTTGCTTTATTATATTAAATATATCTAGACAAAAAGTCTTTGTTTTGTATTATGTGTTCAGGCTCACCACTCTTGCAGGCTTGATCATCACCCTTCTCTATGAACAGGTATCTTGGCGTCTCTGGGAAGAATGGCAGCAGCAGAATGTTGAGCACTGAGAGACAGGCAGGAACACACAGGAGCACGTTCCACAGATCCTCACGCCCCAGGATCTCACTGCACAAAACATGAGGACAAGTCAGCCACTCCACTGTATCAGGAGAGTCTGTTGCAGAATACAGTGATCGCTCCATCCTGAAATTGAGACACGACAAGCAGAAGATGAGAGAATACAGACAAATATCCAAACTCCAGAAATTTCAAATGTAAAAGTACCCATGATATTAACTGTAATTTAGACCTGAAATAGAGCTGTGATAGACTTCATTTAAATATGGTAGTACTCAAAGATGATTTTAAGGTAATACTTGAAGTTTGAGAGTCAATGAACAAAGTCAGATGAACACATTTGGATTTTTTTTCCCTCAAATGTGTAACATCTGACACCTTCCAAAGCAGTCCCCTACTGTGCTACTAAAGCCCAGGAGGAAATCAGATAAGCCAACTAGGATGCGCCAGCCCCTGACGATTGTATAAGTAAATTAATGTACCAAAAAATAATGTTAGATAAGCAAAACAACATATGACAGAAGATTCAGTCACTAGTAAGTTCACGTTTAAAGGTGCATTGTGTAACTTTTTGGGTAAAGGATCCACCTACTGCTTGTCTCCATGGAGATGGTATTACTTTGTATGAACTGCTTCACAGTGTGGCATTAAATGTATCCATCTTCCATTTATTAATTTATGGGTGTTTATTGCTCAAATAACATGCACACCTACAGTCAGCGGGCCATCCTCTGCATAGATCAGCCCGGTATTTTGGTCTGGTGGCATCTTTTTCTTGTTTCCATGGAGATAGTGGCACATTCCAAGCAAAGCAATTACATCGTCTTGGAGACGAGACCCTCCACAAGGAAAGTTACATGGTGCACATAAATAAATAAATTGGAAACAAAAATGCATGCAGTCTTTGTTTCTGTTCGATGTAGGTCAGAACTTCTCCAAACAGATATGTGGCAAAAGGATAACACATATTTAACCATACATACCTCAGCCCAAAGAACTGTCCGGAGAGTTTACCAAGGGAAGTAAATGTAGTGGATGTGAAGGTCACCATGCCTCGCATCTTTCTCGGTGATATCTCCCCCAGGTACATTAGATGGATACAAGTGCTCAGGCCTGCAGATCAGAAAACAATGCCAAAAATAACAGATCTGTAATAATCAGTATGATGACACCTCTCCGTCTTTGGTTGGCCAGGTTGGTAAACTCCCATGAACCTTCCAGTACCCAGTTGAGAGTATAGAGCTGGTCCAGTGTTCCGTGGCCGAGATGAAAACCACACTGCTCCTCCTGAATCTGAGGTTGGATCATTGGTCATATTCTCCTCTCCAGTACCCTGGAATAGACCTTACTGGGGAGGCAGAGGAGTGTAATTCCCCTGTAGTTGGAATACACCCTCCTGTCCCCCTTGTTAAACAGAGGGACCACCACCCCAGTCTGCCAGTCCAGTGGTACTGTCCCCAAACGCCATGCGATTTTGCAGAGATGTGTCAGCCAAGATAGCCCCATAACATTCAGAGAATTAAGATACTCAAGATGAATCTCATCCACCCCCGGAGCCTTTCCACCGAGGAGCTTGCCAACCACCTCAGTGACTTCAGGCAGGGTGATGGACGAGTCTGCCTCTGAGTCCTCAGCCTCTGCTTCCTCTTCAGAAGAAGTGACGGTGGAATTGAGGAGATCCTTCCACCATCCAGTATGCCTTCCACCTTCCGACAACATCCTCAACAGCTCTCCACCTGCACCGTAAACAGTGTTGGTGAAGCACTGCTTCCCCCTCCTGAGGCGCCGGACGGTTTGCCAGAAATTCAGGGATGCTGTTAGGCTGAAGAAGAGGCCAAGAACAAAGCCCACTCAAACTCCATGTCCCCAGCCTCCCCCGGAATCTGGGGGAAGCTCTCCTGGAGGTGTGAATTGAAGGTCCCCCTGTCAGAGGGCTCTGCCAGACGTTCCCAACAGACCCTCACTATACGCTTGGGTCTGGCAGGTCTTTCTGGCTTCCTCCCCTGCCAGCGGAGGCAACTCAAAGCCATGTGGTGATCGGTTGACAGCTCTGCCCCTCTCTTCACCCGGGTGTCCAAGACACATGGCCCGAGGTCAGGTGACCCCACAACAAAGTTGATCATCGACCTCCATCCTAGGGTGTCCTGGTGCCACGTGCACTGATGGACACCCTTATGCTCAGACATGGTGTTCGTTATGAACAAACCGTGGCTAGCACAGAAGTCCAATAACAGGACACCACTCGGATTCAGATCAGGGAGGCTGTTCCTCCCAATCACCCCTCTCCAGGTCTGTGGGCAACGACAGTGTCCTGGGGACCCGAAGGTACAGGGACGCAACCCTCTTGTTCACCGGGGTGAACTCCAACACAATGGAGCTGAGCTGTGGGGCAATGAGCAGGCCCACACTAGCCCGCTGCTGCTCCCCGCGGGCAACGCCATCGAAATGGAGAGCCCAGCCCCTCTCAAGGAATTGGGTTCCAGAACCCAAGCTGTGCATGGAGGTGAGGCCGATTATATCCAGTTGGTAATGCTCAACCTCCTGCACGAGCTCGGGTTCCTTCCCCCCCAGTGAGGTGATATGCCATGTCCCCAGAGCTAGTCTCCATGTCCGGAGATCCAGTCATCGAGGCCTCTTCCTTTGACTGCCGCCCACATCTTCCTGCACCGGCCCCCTATGGGGGCCTCCTGCAGGTGGTAGGTCTACGGGAGGATGACCCCAGATCACTCCTTCGGACTGTGCCGGGCCCCATGGGGGAAGGCCTGGCCACCAGAGGCTCACTGTCGAGCAGGCCTGGCTCTGGGGTGGAGCCCCGGTAACGACAATCTGGATGACATAACTGGCCTTGCTGTGTTTCTCATCATAGGGGCTTCTAAACTGCTCCTAGTCTGACCCGTCCCCCAGGACATGTTTGCCTATGGTGGCGGTTCAAGGAGGGCTATTGATATATCGTGATACTAAATTTGGTGATAAAATATCATTATCTTTATATTTATTAAAAAAAAATACTCTGCTGCTGTATCAATATATTGTGTTTTTTATATATATATAACAGTGCTAGAATTTTGTTGCTTATTTAGTGGAAAGCAACGTGTTTATGCAGTAGAACTGGTATGTTCACTGTTTTGATAAATAAATAGATGTATTTCATATAAACTTTGCACAAGTAGAAGTTTAACAAAGAAATATTGTTGCTAAAATGTTTTTGTTTCTTAAAAACAGCAATAAATCACAGAGTATCATGTAAACTATATAGGTTGTCCCATGTATCACCATGATAATATCGTATATCATGTACTGTAGTGAATTGTGAGGGACCCAGTGATTCCCAGCCCTATTTTTAAGCATGACAATTTTCCTTGAGTAAGCCTGTATTGGCATTTGAGGCTTGAGTTCCCAGACAATTTCAGTTTTAATTAATTCATAGCATTTATATAGCGCCTTTCATGACACCCAAAGCGCTTTACAGTTCATTGTTCATTCACTCCACACTTGGTGGTGGTAAGCTACTTTCTGTAGCCACAGCTGCCCTGGGGCAGACCTGTCCCCTATCTCCGCCCACTGCTTTGTATACTGTGATTATTCAAAAAATGTCATTAGGTCATATAGTATAAGGTGTGTAAATATCACTTATTGGGTGTACTAGCTTTCAGAGTTGAAATGTGTTGAACCCTTTGCTATTCCAATCTCTCTCTGTACGCTACAATTCATAAAAGCAAACAAAACAAAAATGAAAACTGTCAAATAGTTGATTTTAGACTTACCTACAGAAAACCCATGCAGGACCCGAGCTACTATGACCATTTCAAAAGACTCAAGCACTTTACTTGTCAAAACCACTATGGCCGCTACAATGGCAATACAGTTGCTGCACATCATGGTCTTTTTCCTGCCAGAGAAAGCATTTAGACAACTTTATTGCACACGGTAGCTCACACATCACAATATATTACAACAAGAGCAAAAATATAAATAGTAATAATACATTCCAAATAAGTAGCAAAAATAGCAAGAGACTGGTGTCAAATTAGGCATAATTATATAAATGTATATGTACAAGTAAAATTGAAATATTGAAATATAGTAATCCAACTATATCTCAGCTATATTCAAAAGGTCATAAGGAGAAACAATGGATTTTAGCCTACAGATGTAACCAGGAAATTGAAAATTTAGGCAGTTTTGGAGTCTCGCTTACCTTCCTAGCTTGGATGACATGAATCTGGTGCTGACAACCCCCAACAGCCCTCCCAGTGCAAATATGGAGACTATGAGAGACCAGATCATGGTGGAGGTGTGAGGAGGGGGCACCTCCCCATAGCGATTGTACCAGCTGCTGTTGATAAAGCGTTGGATGAACTGCAAAAGAGCACAGGAGCCAAATATTTTACACTTATTCTGGCCCATGAATAAAAACATCGTATCATATAGTAAAAGAACTTACTGGCGAAGGCGAGCTCAGTCCTGTAATGTGGTAGCCCTGGTGAAAGGTCCCTCCTACTCCCAAAACGATGATGAGGTAGACTGCATTGCCCCGTGTCTTAAATAAAGGGCTTTGATATCAGATGACTTAACTATCATCAAATTAATGATCAAAGGAGAAGTTCAATTTGTCAACTGGACAAAGTTTGTTTGGTTGAAAACGTTGAAAAAGGCTTCGTCAGCTCTGGCCCTCATGCTGGTTCGACCCTGTTTATATCTAGCTGCAAGGGAGGAGCTATCTACCCTGAACAAAGCTCTGACCCCTCCCCGCTACTCTCTTTTGTTTTACGAATTCCTCTGGCGTCTTGTATTAGCATATCTATCAGCCCTAGGCTGCTCTCACTACACTGAAACAACTCTGAACCCATCAGCTAATCTGTCTCTTTGTATTTCAAATTTCTCTGGCGTCCAATTCTGGCGTCCAATTTGTCCTGCGGACAAAGGGAGATGCACGGTGATCTTGGACGCAGCTGACTATGAGGCTAAGGTGAACAGCCTACTCAGTGACACGACAACATACGAAGTACTGAAACAGGACCCCACCAATGGGTACAAAAAGAAGATCATTGATTGCTTACAGAAGTTGAGGAAAGAAGAAGTCATTGATCTACAACTGTATTACAGACTGTACCCTGGTGATGCTATACTGTAATACAGTATTACAGACTGTACCCTGGTGATGCTATCCCGTGCATCTATGGCCTCCCGAAGATTCACAAACAAGGAGTACCACTCAGACCAATTGTGTGTAGTGTTGACTCTATCACATATAATTTGGCCAAACACCTAAAAACCATCTTGGCTCCATTGGTGGGTAACACGGAGCACCACATTGAGAACACAGCCGAATTTGTTAACAAAGTTAAGTCTCTCCAGTTTGGTCAGGATGAGACAATGGTTTCCTTTGATGTAACCTCTCTTTTCACTTGTATCCCCACAGCTGTAGCGGTCGAAGCAGCGAGAAGGAGTTTACTACAGGATTCCAAGCTAGAAGAGAGAACCAAACTTTCTCCTGACCAAATCTGCCAACTGCTGGAAATTTGTCTAAATACCACCTATTTCCAGTTCAGAGGGAACTTTTACAGGCAGATCCACGGCTGTGCGATGGGCTCACCGGTCTCCCCTATCATGGCTAATTTATACATGGAACAATTTGAACAGAGTGCCTTAGCTTCATATCCAGGCACTCCTCCCACACACTGGTTTCGTTATGTTGATGATAATTTCACAAAAATCAAAATTCAAGATTTGGAACCTTTTACTGCACATATCAATTCTGTAGATCCTAATATCAAATTCACCCGTGAAGATGCCAAGGATAACACATTGGCATTCTTAGATTGTGCAGTAACAATAGGAGGAGACCGGGGACTCCAAGTAGAAGTCTTCAGGAAGCCCACACACACAGACCCATACCTGCTTTTTGATTCACACCACCCACTGCAGCACAAACTGGGTGTTATTCGGACATTGCAACACAGGGCCCGGGTGGTTCCCACAAGCACAGAGGGTAGGGAGAAAGAGGAACAACATGTGCAGGAAGCCCTCTCTGTTTGTGGATATCCTAAATGGGCTGTCAACAAAACCAAGATAGACAAGGGCAAGAAACAAGACAACAGAGAATCCGAACCCAGGAGGAAAGGGGTAGCGATTCCTTACCTGGCCGGCGTTTCGGAAAAACTACAGAGGATTTTCAGACAATATGAAATCCCAGTTTATTTCAAACCCACAAACACTTTAAGACAAAAACTCGTCCACCCAAAGGACAAAACACCGAGCCACAAACAAAGCAATGTGGTCTACTCCATTCAGTGTAGTGAAGACTGCAGTGAGCGCTATATTGGGGAAACCAAGCAGCCACTTCACAAGAGGATGTACAAACACAGGCGGGCGTGCCAGAGTGGACCGTCATCTGCCGTTCATCTTCACCTAGAAGCCGCGGGCCATTCATTTGAGGACAGTGAGGTTCAGATCTTAGCCAGGGAAAAGAACTGGTTTGAGAGGGGAGTTAAAGAGGCTATTTTTGTCAAAAAAGAGAATCCGTCGTTAAACAGAAATGGGGGAGTTAGACACAACTTGTCTCCCATCTATAATTCGATTCTCAAACAAAGAATCATTAGGACAGACAAGCCATTGCAGAGGGGTGGAGAGGGTCGTTGTCTTGAATAGGGAATTGGACGCCAGAGAAATTTGAAATACAAAGAGACAGATTAGCTGATGGTTTCAGAGTTGTTTCAGTGTAGTGAGAGCAGCCTAGGGCTGATAGATATGCTAATACAAGACGCCAGAGGAATTCGTAAAACAAAAGAGAGTAGCGGGGAGGGGTCAGAGCTTTGTTCAGGGTAGATAGCTCCTCCCTTGCAGCTAGATATAAACAGGGTCGAACCAGCATGAGGGCCAGAGCTGACGAAGCCTCTCAGATGAGCGGCGAAACGTTTTCAACCAAACAAACTTTGTCCAGTTGACAAATTGAACTTCTCCTTTGATCATGGATTCTACCTGGACGACTGAGGGACTTTTCACGCATATCATCAAATTAATTCATTAATTAATCATTGTATTTATATAGCGCCTTTCAAGACACCCAAAGCGCTTTACAGTTCATTGTTCATTCACTTCACACTCAGTGGCGGTAAGCTACTACTGTAGCCACAGCTGCCCTGGGGCACACTGACGGAAGCGAGGCTGCCAATCTGTGCCATTGCCCCCTTCCGACCACCACCAACACTCACGCACACTCCACTTTCTTACTAGACAATATAGGTGAAGTGTGTTGCCTAAGAACACAACAACAGTTTTTGTCACTGGCGCCTGGTGTTCCCAGCGGTCTCCCATCCAAGTACTACCCCGAGATCTGATGAGATCAGGCTTTGACAACTGATATGGCCACGACAAAGGCAGTGTCCCACTAGCAATCTGACCAGAGCTAAAGAAGCTGCTTGGATGAGTGGTGAAACGTATTTACTCTAAAACTTTTGTCAAATTTAATTTTTTTCCTAGAATTTTTAAATTTTGCATAATATCCCACTTCAGTAGCTAAATCACTTTGTGATTCCTTTAATTCACCTTTAATTCACAATACAAGGTATTATCCCACTGGTCACAATTGTGATTGACCCTAAAATTTACTTTTTCATTCGTTTTAACAATTTTCATAAAAGATAATATGTGTTGAAATTTGTAAAATACATTTTCTGAGCTTTTATCCCCTCCCTTCATGGCCACTGCTGTCACCTTATACAAACATAGTCAACATACTGCAGTCACATTTGGCATTTGTTGTTAAGATGATGGGTTTGAAGATAGGAGAAATGTAAAAGAGAAGGAATTGTGATTTGTGGATCTTGCATGAATGGCGATTCCTCAATAAAAAAAGTTTTCAACAGGAAAGCATAAAATAAAAGGCAAAAACTTTTAATAAAAGAGGATTGTCAAAATAGGCATTTTATAATGGGAGTCTATCGAGCACAACATAACAAACTGGCTTTATGGAAAAACAAATAATGCACCAAAGCCAATCTTCCCACTATAAATATATTATTTATTAAATACATTTATTTATGAAATTATTGCATAAAATTTGGATTTGCCATTTGTGGTATAGGGCACAAACTGGCATCTAAAGGGCTAATTATTTATAGTAATGTATGGAATCAATATGTCAGTGGAAAGAGAGCTCCTTCAGGGGAAAAAAATAAATCTTTTAAAAACATTAATCTTTGACAATTTTATGGAGGTTTAAAAAAAACATAATTTGCACACTCCCAGTGTAACCTTTTTTATTATTTTGTAGGGCTTAATCATTTTTAGTGACTTACAAAGTAAAAATGTAATTTTGAAGAGAACCCCTATAAAATGTTCCCAATGTTTTTAGTTTGTTTTTTTTTTTTACTCAAAAACAAAAAAATATCCCAAAGTTCACATTCACACAGAATATCCACACTGAGTAAAATAATAAATAAATAAATAAATAATAAAAGTTCTACAGTTTAATTCTCACTTTTATTTTTCAAATTTACAGTATGTGGTATGTGACAAAAAGTTGATTCTAAGGGGTCATTAAATTTTGGTAATTTATAATCCCAATATGTAATTTTAAAGAGACCCCTCTCATGGAAAAAAAGGAAAATATTCACATGGCAGTTTAAAAACCCTCTCAGTGTACACACATTTTCAACAAGGCACAAGGGTTAAGACGCATGGACAAGCTGAAGCAGACAAATGAGAAGTCTCCTCGATTTTAATTAATAACTTATAAATAAATATAATGCATGTTTACAATCTCTATACTTTAAAAAAAAAAAAAAAAAAAAGTTAGAAAAGTTGCCTTGCCTACCAGCTGTTGCAGAAAAGTGTCCATTCTGTGTCCTTGTGCATTCTAATACTGGACATTCACAGGGGGCTGGGATTTATGTTTGAGCATAGACTGTCATACGATTTCGGTTATCATTAACTTTGTCTACTATTCAACAGACTGTGCTGCAACCTGCCAACTCTTGTTCTCCTAAACAGCTTTGTCATGATCAGGTGTCTATTTCAGAATGACAACAAATAAATTAAGAGATAAAACAAACATGATCACATCACTTGACTTATCTGCTGTTTCACAAAGATTGTTCTGAGTGTGTCTACATATGACATTCTGCTTTATGCCACGAAAAAACAAGTTAAGCAATCCAATAAAACAACATCAGTGGTACTTGAATAAAATGCCTACCTGACATGGCTGTTACAATGGTTCTTGTAACAGCTTGTTCTAAAAATGGGGCGTACCAAAAACAGAAACAGAACTGAAGTGGCTGATATCAAGAAATCCTATGAATGGCTTGAGAGGGCTGGTCTGAAGGACAGCACAGACGCCCTCATCCTGGCTGCACAGGAGCAGGCCTTGAGCACCCGAGCAATAGAGGCCCAGATCTACCACACCAGACAAGACCCAAGGTGTAGGCTGTGCAAAGAGGCTCCTGAGACAGTCCAGCACATAACTGCAGAGTGTAAGTGATGCTGGCAGGGAAAGCATACATGGAGCGACACAACCAAGTGGCGGGCATAGTGTACAGAAACATCTGTGCAGAGTACGGGCTGGAGACCCCAAGGTCAAGGTGGGAAGCACCTCCAAAGTTTGCGGAGAATGATCGAGCCAAGATCCTGTGGGACTTCTAAATACAGACTGACAGAATGGTGATGGTGAACCAACCAGACATAGTGGTGGTGGATAAGCAACAGAACAGAGCCGTGGTGGTGGACATTGCACTACCAAGTGATGGTAACATCAGGAAAAAGGAACACAAGAAACCAGTGAAATACCAGGGGCTCAAGGAACAGCTGGAGAAAGCCTGGAAGGTGAAGGCATCAGTGGTGCCCGTGGTCAGAGCACTCGGGGCTGTAACCCCCAAACTGGAGGAGTGGTTACAGCAGATCCCAGGAGAAATATCAGATATTTCAGTCCAGAAAAGTGCAGTACTAGGAACAGCAAAGATACTGCGCAGAACTCTCAAGCTCCCAGGCCTCTGGTAGAGGACCCGAGCTGGATGAGGGTGAGAGAGACCAGCCACTGTGGAAGGTGAGGAACACATCTTTTTTTTAATATATAGTAGTACTACTAGTAATTAGTACTACTATTAAGGTGAAGGTTTATCTATTATCTTAATCTAATCTTCACTAAAGTCCATACTATGTATACCATTATCTTGCCACTAGATGGAGCTAAAAAAAAACTGCATTATTGCAGGTATACTGTATATGATATGATATAATATAATGTGTATTCATTCTGTACCTCTTGAGGTCACTATTCTGGAGACAATACCATTAAAATGGGCCTTAAATGGTTTAATTACAGTTACCAACCAGTTGTAGATCAAACTCTTTAATTTAGTCAAAGTATAACAGCTTTGATTTCTATTTGGGGGTCCATCACCTGCTTGTTTTTATGGGTATGTGATTACTCTGCATGGAATGTTCCACAGTATGACATTAAACAGATCTACCTTACATTTATTCAATTACAGGTGGTTTTGTAGCTCAAAAATACCAAGGAAAAGGCATTCTGACTGTGAGAGGGGTTTGCCACTCCAGAGATCTGATTTGTAACTTGGTTTGGTCTGCATGAAGATAGAAAGGTTTGATACCATACTGTGTAACATTCCAGACAAAGCAATAACATCTCCATGCAGAAAAGCATTTGACAGACCCTTCACCAAAAAAGTTACACAATGCACCTTTAAAGGCCGTACGCAAAATGAGGATGAGGATTAATGAGGATGTGACATTATAACATAGATCAGAGAATATGCAATGGTGCTTCCTGTTTTGCATTATGGAACCAGCCAAGGTCACTGAAAATATTATCATGATTTTTATATTAAATGAGGTGGTGGTCAGTGGTGCCAATGAACCATTAAAAGTAAAAGTATTTTTTCCCAGATTTTTTTTTTTTTAACATGTATTATTTTTTTCTATTTCCACTTCCACCAATTAATAAAAATCAAGCGACTGCATCTGTGGCTGGCACGTGAATTCATGTTCTGACATCTGAAACAATAAACATGAATAACTAGCACAGACATTTAAGATAATGTTAAAACAATTTTTTTTTTTTTTTTTAAATAATGCAAACGGTAATATTTGGAGGGGCTTTAGTGTTGGTAGTTGTGCTGGTGGTAGCGCTGGAGCACCCTCTTCTCTCCTTCACAGCCGCCCAGCCACCTTTTGGATGGCTGGATGGCTGGACAGCTGGACGGCTGAACGGCTGGACGGCTAGATGGCTGGATGGCTGGACGGCTGTACTGTTACATTTGCATAATGCAACTATAGGCAGCTCCTCTTCTGCTGAGAAGAGTGCAGCAGACAGCTCCTGCATCTTCTTGGACATTTTCTCATGGTCTTTGTAGGATTCATCTCTACGAACTCCAATGCCAGAGGTTTCAGAGTCTCCTGTTTGTGTTTCAGAGTCAGACCTGTTTGTGCTTTTTTGCTCAGCAATGATGTGTGCTTTGAGCTGTTCTTTCATATTTTCAAGCACTTTACGGGTGCTCGATAGCTCTTGTTTGAGCTGGACACTTTCTGCCACTGAAGTGTTGTACAGGTATCTGATCTCTTTGTATGTGTTCATTTCGGTCTCCAGCTCTTTGTTCTTCTTCTGGAGAGCAGCTTTGAGTTTTTGCATCTCCATACCAATCCGGTCATTCGTATTTCTGGTTTTTCTGGAGTTAACAAGCTCCTGCTGCAGCTGCACTTTTCCTGTACTTTGGAGTTGTACAGGAAACGGATCTCCTTATATGCATTCATCTGGTCTTGCAGTTGCTTCTCTTTTTTCTGGTTCATTCTCTCCTGATCTGCAAGTTTGGCCCTTGCTCGCGCCAACTCGTCACCCAGCGCCCTGACCACAGCGCTCTCCTCCAGGGGTGAAAGGTCTTGGACCAGAGGTCAAAGTCAAGTCAAAGTCAAAGTCAGCTTTATTGTCAATTCTGCCATATGTGTTCAACATACAGTGAATCGAAATTTCGTTTCTCTCTGGCCAAGAAGTGCAAAAAAATACAGCGTACAAAATACAATATAAAGACAAAACACAACAAAAACTATCTAAGACAGGTGGAAGAGAGATGGAAGGTCCTGGACCAGAGGTGTAAGGTCCTGGACCAGAGGTGGACGTACTTGGACCTGACCTCTGTCCTCTGGGTTTGAGGGCTCCTGGATGTGGGGAGACACCAGCTGCATCTCCTGTGGCTCTTGACCGCTCCCTGTTGGTGTGGGGCAGAGCAGAGCCTCCAGGTCGAAGTCCTCATCATAGAGGCGGGCGTTGTCCTCTAACGTGTAGAGGTACCAGGGCTTGGATGAAAAAGCCGTGGAGCTATTCATGTTTGCGTGTGATTTTCTGCGTGTGCCGAGAAGTTATGATTCAAACTGAAGTGTGTCGCCCTTATATATAGTTTTCGTTACCATGGTGAACGGTGGCCAAGGATTCTACAGTATAGTGAAATTATGGAATGATTTGCAAATTTGCATATTACTATTCAAAACAAAACATATCCTACCATAACACTATATTCTATTATCATATTCATATGAATTTGACATCAAACACTAAAAATTCATTATTATCCATGTGTTAGAGTAAGAGTTAGGACAGCGTTTAACCCTTGTATGGTGTTTGGGTCTGTGGGACCCGTTTTCAGTTTATATCAATAGAAAAATTAAACAATTAATAATTTTTTCAACCTGAAATTCATTGGCTTTGGCTCATTATCTGTGAAGAACATAAATCAAAACACATTTTCAATGACCGCATAATGTACACACACCCTACGCACTTATATTACATACAGGGTGTTTGGGTCCACTGGACCCAGGGATAATAAAGTGGGGAAAGTATAGGTCCTGCGTACCTTCACTCTGTCTTCCTCCTTTCTGGGGCTACTGATAGTGTTTTCTGCCCCTCCTGTTTCCACACAAAGCTGCAACATTGTTGCGACCAACACCGTCTGCTCTTACTTTCCCGCACATTTTACCCTCTGTCTTGCGGGAACCCAACTTTTTTTTTCTCATACCCTGTCCCACCTGCAAATTAGGGGCGTGACACTATAAATAAAGGCTTTGCCAGTGTGGTAGCTTATCACAAGTGATCAAGATGGCCAAAAGATTATCTGCCATCTTGAATTGATCTGGGAAGAGAGAGAAGCTTCTGAAGATGATGTCGAGGAAGAGGTTTCAGAATTTGAAGATCATATTTCTGAAAATTCAGAGTCTGACAGTGACTTTGAAGAAGAAAATGAGGTTGAGCACCAATTACAATCAAAACGAAAACAACCAGCCCATCAGGAGCCAGCTGCAGGACCAGAAGCCCACCAGATAGCAAGTGAAGCAATGTGCAATGGCCAAAAATGGTGAAATTGACTGGTCTTCTTGCCCAAGAAATGAGCTACCCCGCAGAGCTGCTAATGTGATAAAGATGCAACCAGGGCCAACACGGCTGGCAGTTACTCATGTGCAGGACATCAAGTCTTCATTTGAGCTTTTTATCCCAGATTCAATCCAGAAAATTATTCTGGACTACACTAATCTTGAAGGAAGGTGTGTTTTTGAAGAAAGGTGGAAGGAGATGGACCAAACTGATTTACAAGCCTACTTTGGGGTTCTTATCCTTGGAGTTTTCAGGTCCAAAGGGGAATCCACAAAATGCCTGTGGGATGCAGAAACTGGCAGAGAACTTTTCCGTGGAACAATTTCTCTGGAAAACTTCCACAAAATTTCCAGGATTATACGTTTTGATAACCGAGATGACAGACCAGCTGCAAAAGTAGGACCCTACGCTGGCCACTGGTGATATTCTTTGACATGTTGGACATCTCAGCGTACAATGCCTTTGTCATCTGGATGGTACTGAACACCGAGTGGAACAGGGGGAAGCTCCAGAGGAGACGCCTCTTTCTTGAGGAACTGGGAAAGGCACTGGTGAGACCTCAAATCCTCAAAAGACAACATGTTCCATGAACACCAGCTTCTGCAGCCATTGTGAGGAGAATTCAAGAGGAGAATGCTGGTGCCCCATCCACCTGACCTACAAAACCACCATCTGATGAACCTGAAGTAAGTGTGTGATGCTGTTGCAGTAAGTCGTGTATGCTTTGCAACAGAGAGAGGTGTTAGTAACATTTCTGATCTTTTCATTATTCTAGGTTGTGGCCAGCAGAAACAAAAAGAAGAGCTGTGAAGTCTGTGGACCCAAGTTGGACAGGAAAACTCAATATACATGCAGCAAGTGTAACATATACATATGCAACACACACACTGTAAAACTATGCCCCTCATGTTTTGTATAGGCTTGTGTAAACAGAATTCAATGGGGCTGATGTGATGAGACTGATATTGTTACTGTATATGTTCAACTTATGTTATGTAAACTAACCTAAATGAGTTATATGTCTAGTGAAGTTCAAATGAATAACATCTTGCTTCATTTGTAAATGTGTTTTTTTCCACTCACTTCACTTGATTATAACTGATTTTCATATTTATATTACATTTTATTAAAAAAACGAGTTGCACATTAATCCATAAATGTGTTCTATAAAAGGTAAAGGGCAAATATTAACCATGATTGCTGTTCATATGGCTTGTAATTGTGATAAGTAAACATCTGTTGAGTAGTTTCACATAAAATTGTTTGATTGTGTTGTTTTGAAAACCCAAAACTCTAGCGGGTCCACCAGACCCATGAACACTGGCTAAGTAACAAAAATACGAACACCACACAAGGGTTAAGATCATCTCCATTCATCTGTTTTGAAATTCATGTGTTGAATTCATCTGTGTGCTCTGTATACTGTATATGCATAGTGTATATACAGTACATAGAGCACACATATTACTAATACATATGGCTAATGTTTTGTATTTATTCTGTTTGTAATGTGTTAGTTGCTCATGCTATCACTACATTAACTACAATGTAATGGCTGACACTGCAATTTAACATCAATGGTGAAGAAGGCCAAAGGGTTGGGTGTATGGGTTTAGGATTTACATATTTTCACTTGTACATAATATTTAGTATTTGGGGGGCTCAGTAAGAGGCACTTTGTTCAGTCTTAAAGAACAAGCCAGATACCAGAAATGGTCACTATCCAGTCCAGGTGTGTATCACATTTAGTTAAACCAGCTTTCTGTTATGAAGCACTTGATTCATAAGTTTTAGATGATAGAAATACAGTAATAAACAGGTCAGTGATTACATTTTAAACAGCACATAATAAGCTCTGATTTTTACTGTGCCATTTTTTAAAAATTACATTTGTGGGTTGACAATACAAAAACCCAAACAACAAAACCACACAATTTCACGAGAGAAAGTAGGAAGGGAAATATAGTAATACAAAATATATCTCTGGGGAAAGGTAATACAAAACACAGATGAAAATGGTAGCTTTGACATTACATGGATTCAATTTTATTTTTCATGTCGACATCTATATAATTGGAACTTATTTTACAATTTTATCACATTTATTAGAGGTAAACATATATGCCTTGTATTTTTTTTCTTATTCTGTTTTGAATGAACCAAATAACAGTATAAATTTACTATTTTTCTCCATAGGGATATTTATGTTAGGTGTCCTCCAATATTCTTTACATCAGTGGTTCCCAAACTGTGGTATGGTAGACTTAGACTTAGACAAACTTTATTGATCCCCAAGGGAAATTATTTGGATACAGTAGCTCACTCATCACAATATAATATATAACAGAATAAAAATAGATGGTATAGCAAAAAAGATAGCATGAGACGGGTGTCAAATGAGACATAATTATAAAAATAAACGTATATGTACAACATTTCTAGGAAAAGGCAAAGCAGTTTGTCCTCTACCACAAATGTTACAGTGCGCATTTAGGTCAATGTTACTTTAGAATATTGTAGGCCTAGGCATAATAGAAATGATTAAAACAATTTTGTTAAAATGTTACTGGGGTAAAGTTATACGCATGTGACCTCTGTATTGTACAGCTTTGGGAAAAAAAATAAAAGACCACTGCAAAATGATCAGTTTTTCTGATTTTACTATGTGTTTGGGCAAAAGGAACATTTTTGTTTGAGTCTATAAACTACTGACAACATTTCCCCCAAATTCCAAATAGAATATTATCGTTTAAGGCATTTATTTGCAGAAAATGACAAATGGTTAAAATAACAAAAAAGATACATGTTTTCAGACCTCAAACAATGCAAAGAAACAAGATCAAATTCATTCATTTTAAAACAACATAATACTAATGTTTACACTTAAGAAGAGTTCAGAAATCAATATTTGGTGCAATAACCCTTGGTAAAAGGAGACATTCAATTTTTCAACTGGACAAAGTTTATTTGGTCCAGTTGACAAATTGAATTTCTCCTTTTACCATGGATTCTACATGGGCGACTGAGGGATTCTTCACACTGCAATAAGCCTTATTTTTAATCACAGCTTTCATGCGTCTTGGCATGCTCTCCACGAGTCTTTCACGTTGTTCTTGGGTGGCTTTATTCCACTCCTGGTGCAAGAACTGTTTTATTTTTGTCCGGAGCTGTATTTCTGTTTGTGCACTCACCTGTTATAACCACTTCTCCCAGCAGGGGGCGGTGCGCTCTTCTGTCTTGCGGAAGTGAACGGCCCAGTATTTCCCGTAGTCATCGCGGACTATCCGAGACGCGCTCTGTTCGCTCTACATCAGTAAATAAGCTGGTTTTGTGTGCGCTTTGGGGGTAAAATGCCACTCGAAAATCTAGAAGAAGAGGGTCTGCCTAAGAACCCCGACTTGAGGATAGCCCAGCTGAAGTTTCTGCTCACAATGGACGGACACCGACAGGATGCCAAAGTGAAAAATGAGCTAATGGACGCAATCAAAGCTAACAGTGAGTTAGCATCTTTCTTCTATTGGACCGTCTTATAGTGGTTGTCACAGGGTAGCCATATTATTTTATTTAAGCAGTATCTATTGTTTGGGTAGACTCTTGGAAAGTAATGTTGATTCGTGTCTGTGTTTGATAACAGTTAACAAACCTACAACAACAACAAAGCTGCGTCTATTCCATTAGTACATAAAAAGACCAGGGACCAGGTGACAGTCTTAACATAAGGGTTATACTGACTGCTACTATAGCAAAAGGAGAAATTCAATTTGTCAACTGGACAAAGTTTATTTAGTCGAATACGTTTCGCAGCTCATCCAAGCTGCTTCTTCAGTTCTTTGTCCAGTTGACAAATTGAATTTCTCCTTTTGCCATGGATTCTATCTGGACAACTGAGGGATTCTTCACACGACTGCTACTATAATTGTATTCTGTCCTTTAGACATGGCTCCATATTATGAGGGTCTGTGTAAAGACCTGAAGTGGCAGCTGGACACGGACCTGCTGAACAGAATGAAAAAGGCAAACGAAGAGGAGCTCAGGCGCCTGGATGATGTCCTGGAGGATGCAGAGAAGAACCTGGGAGAGAGTGAGATACGAGACGCCATGATGGCCAAAGCAGAATATCTCATCCGAATTGGGGACAAGGTACTGTTATTTATTATCCTTATGATAAACTAATTAACTGTACATTACTTAAGTTAGTTTTTTAAAACAAGGATAACATCTAAATCTCTATGGCAGTGCATACCCCTATTGGGCCCAAAGCCACAGATGTGATTTTTTTTTTTTCCCCCTGACACCATGATTGCTTTTTAAAGACATTTTGTATTTATACAAATGCATTAAACAAATTATTATTATTATTATTATTATTATTATTATTGTTATTGTTATTGTTGTTGTTGTTGTTGTTGTTGAACTATATCCATTATTATATATCCATTATTTAACAAGGATTAATAATAATAGCAATATTAATCCTTGTTAAATAATGGATGTAGTTTTGATTGCATTTGTTGAAATGTTTGTTTCAGAGACTGCACAAAAAAGTGTATATTAAGTAAATTATAATATTACTATAAGAATCACAATATTAAAGGTCCCATGGCATGAAATTTTCACTTTCTGAGGTTTTTGAACATTAATGTGAGCTCCCCTACCCTGTTTAGGCAGAGACATATTTAGCCTCATGAAGACAGTCAGAGTCATATCTCATGCACTGAGGCTTGATTTTGAAGAAGGATTCATTTACAATATTAGGGAACCATTAAGGCGCCATATAAAAGCATCAAGAAGTACCATGTCATGGGATCTTTAAAAATATTACAGTGGTACCTCACCGTACGAATGACCCAACAAATGAAAATTTCAAGTTACGAAACGCCTTTACGGTAAATTTTGGTCTCTAGATACGAAAGAAAATTCAAGTTACGAAACACGAAATCTCAAAAATTCAAATAATGCGCGCTCAGCCACACACATTATACGCTTTTCTCAGACTGGATTTAAACTTTTCTCACATTTGTGTCTCGTTTAAACACTCAAACTTTCATAGATTTTCAACAAAATGTATTAATAATGAAGTGTGGGGGGAAGGAGGAGGGGGGAGAAGACTGCGCTCTGACACGTGTGTGACAGCTGACCCGGCTGCCAGCAGGTCTAGACCTGGACTAGACCTGGACTAGACCTGGACTAGACCTGGACTAGACCTGGACTAGACCTGGACTAGACCTGGACTAGACCAGGACTAGACCAGGACTAGACCAGGACTAGACCAGGACTAGACCAGGACTAGACCAGGACTAGACCAGGACTAGACCAGGTGGATTAAAGCGCCGCGCGTGGGTCTATTTCCTGGTATCGTTTCGAGTCACAGCTGAGGCGAGCCGCTGCTCGCATGCAAGAGCCGCGATCTAGACCTGCTCTCCAGGGCCCCTCCAGGCACGGAGCCCCAGACATACAGCGACCCAGGGGGACACTGCCAGCCCGCCTTAAAGGGATATGCCACCCCCAGGTCAAACTTGGGCATCTCCCCACAGTCCAGAGACTAAAATAAGTGATGGAAAGCGTTTTCCTGGTCACCCAGCCATTGTCCGAGTCTGTCAGTACTGACCGCCGCGCGCAGCTGCAGCTACTCCGCGTTAGACTGGAGGCTAACGTCGCCAGAGAAAGATTTCGGCCAAAAGGAATTAATTTGCTCGATGCTTTTCCCAATTACTTTCTGTGTAGTGCGCGTTCATATCGAGTGCAAATAAATGTGCAAAAAAAATTACATTGCCGCCAATCATTGTGTTTTGCTACATGTCCACAGGAGGGCGCCTTAACTGCATTTAGGAAGACCTATGACAAGACTGTGGCTCTCGGACATAGATTGGACATAGTATTTTATCTGCTGAGGATTGGACTCTTCTACATGGACAGTGACCTCATCACACGCAACTCAGAGAAAGCCAAAAGGTAAGGCACTGTATCAGATGTAGCACTGCTTTGGGGTAAATAAAGAGTATATTAGCTTGCTTAATCAAACACTGTATTAAGCACAGCTCTCACCTTCTTGTCCCCTCTGTCTGTAGCCTCATTGAGGAGGGTGGTGACTGGGACCGGAGGAATCGTCTGAAGGTCTACCAGGGCCTGTACTGTGTGGCCATTAGGGATTTTAAACAAGCAGCAGAGCTTTTCCTTGACACTGTGTCTACGTTCACTTCTTACGAGCTCATGGACTACAAGACCTTTGTCACATACACAGTCTACGTTTGCATGATTGCCCTCAAAAGGCCAGACCTGAGGGAAAAGGTTATGTATAACATATGTCTATTACAAGCATGTAATAATAATGTTTTCATGATTTACACACGTATGTCCTCTCTTTTATAGGTGATAAAGGGAGCAGAAATCTTGGAGGTGCTGCATAGTCTACCTGCTGTTCGCCAGTACCTTTTCTCCCTGTACGAGTGCCGCTACTCCTCCTTCTTTCAGTCATTAGGTAAGAAAGCAATTTAACTTGATAGGTATTATGAAACTATATAGTAAGTGTAGTATTATGCTGTAGTAAATTCAGTTTATAACACATCTTTTATAGCACGGGGTATAGGTGTCACAACAGTAGCCTAATCTTTGTGCTTCCGTTGTTTTTTGTTGAAACTGTTAAATCTAAATCTTCCTTTAGACCTTGCTTCTTGTTCAAAAATGCAGTAAACCACAACACTTGTATGTCTTGTTCGTTGTTTTGTGCACCACAGCCACAGTGGAACAGGAGATGAAGAAAGACTGGCTGTTTGCCCCACACTACCGCTACTATGTGAGAGAGATGAGGATCCAGGCGTATGGCCAGCTGCTGGAGTCCTACCGCTCCCTCACTTTGGGCTACATGGCTGAGGCCTTCGGGGTCAGCACGGAGTTTATTGACCAGTAAGTGCACTGAAACACTTTTGCTTATGTCGTCAGTGAATGACCGCACTTCACTTATCGTAATTTCCACACAATAAGCTGCTACTTTTTTTCTCACACTTTGAACCCTGCAGTTTTTACATTGATGCGGCTAATTTATGGACAATTATTTGTTTATGAACACAGCAGATGTGTCTGTGCAGCCTGAGTGCAGAAAACACAGCTGTCTGTGCGGTTAACATGAAGTTACAACACTAGGTAGCGCTGTTGTCAGCACTAAAACAGTTTATCGCCATGTGATAAAAGAAGTTATACCGCTAAATGAACATTAGTGAGTGGGGTATGTCTTAATGACCCGTATGCTTTAAATGAAGAAATGTCTCAAACTTCAGTAGTCAGAAATCCACTAATACCTGATCAATACTGACATGATCCCTGACAGGAGAGCGGCTCTTTTTCTGCAAGAGATGCAGTAGAGCGTGAAGTGATGGGTGCAAGAGTGAGACAGACCGGCAAAGAAACGAAAAATAAAATACTTTGAAAATTTAGTTGATGCGGCTTATATTCAGGTGCGCTCAACAGTACATAAATAAGTTATTATAAAGTGAACAAATGTAAGACCACACAGCAAAATCTGATAATTATTAGTCTTTAGCAACTATAAAAAGTTTAACATTTAATGATGTATAAAACTGGTTGCACTCCTGCTGCCAATTGACCTGATAAAATTATGGACAGTTTGTTGAAAAAAGAAATGTTGGTGCACTATTGTGACTTAAGATAGCTGTAAAAATGCTCAAATGTTTTCCAGGGAACTGTCTCGCTTCATTGCTGCTGGACGTCTTCACTGTAAAATTGATAAGGTTAATGAGATTGTGGAGACCAATAGGTAAAGCAAATGTTTTTTTCCTTTCTTTGGTATGTTTTTGTCTGATCTCTGTGTCCTTTTCACTGCAGACCGGACAGTAAAAACTGGCAGTACCAGGAAACCATAAAGAAGGGCGACTTGTTGCTGAACAGAGTCCAGAAGTTGTCCAGAGTTATAAACATGTAGCCCCTTAAGTCCTTTCAACTTCACCTTACATTATTTGGAAAGCCAAACTTGTATTTTGTCTGACAATATTGTGTGTATATAATAAAATGTGTTAAACAGAATACCTTTTTTTAATGACGAGGCAGAGACAGGATTTCATATAAATAGCAGTATAAATTATTTTATTTACAGAAACTTGTTACAAAACAAATACTATACAATCTTTTTTTCTTTAAATATTAATTCTATTCTATGTTTGTTCATGAATTACATAGCAGCCAATACATAAGTCCAGCTGAAAATTGATAAAGAAATTTATACACACCTTTACACAATGAAGGGTTGATTTCTTTTCCTTTCATAAATCAATTCTCTTTCACATTCCAAGAATATGAAGCTAATAAAAAAAAAACATCTGTACAGTGTGTCCATCTTCTGGAGACAGTGTAAAGATGTGTTGTGTGGGGTTAAGCTGAAAGGAGTTTTACAAACTAATTCAATGCCATGCAAAGGCTACTGAAAAGTTGTCAGTAAAACTTCAAACTGGGCATCTGACAAAAGCTCAGTTTGACCACATACAGGGATAGGCAGAAAATGATTCCTAAACACGTAACATTCAAGTAAGGTAGCAACCCAAACAACACTATCCTCAAACAGTCGAAGGTGAAACTAATTCAGGCACTTTCTTAATTGAGTATTTTATTTAAAAGCTGCAAACTACTTGTTTCAAAGTTGTGATTTCAATTGCTAGTTTGGCAACAATATGAGTAGTTGACTGTTTGAAGCTTTCCTATTCCTCATGATTGCTCAAGTCCCTTCAGTCTTAAAAAGAACACTTGCATTTCAACTGTGAAATGTGTTTTAGGTACTCCATCTGCTAAATGTATGAATGATGTGAGTTCTACAATGGGCATAACTTAAAGCCAGCGGGACCTCAAAATCACAGGCTCACACACAATTCCATTACGTTGATTCAGAGGAGACAAAATGAGTTGAAAATGTTGTGATAAGAGACCTTGCATGATGAAAAACAGGTTTTCAGACAGACTTTGCTACAACGGCAACACTGTTCCTAAAGGATTTCAGTACATAATTCATGAGATGCTTCACTTTCTGAATATCAGCATATTGCATCATATAGACTTGGCAGTGAACCACTTTAGAAAATCAAGTTATGACTAATTTTTTAAATAAATAATGACTCATCTTAAAATTGTACCAAAAATTCTGCATGTACGAAAAAGGCCTGTGCAAAAATACATATTTCACTATGTACAATTTGTTAACAAAATACATATTCTCAAATATGGATATTTCAAAACCTTTCACACATAAGCTGTAAGGAGAACTCTAAATGATGTTTTCTTAAAAATGTATCCTTTATACTTTCTACTCTGAAGGTTCAACAAACAGTGCCAAAAGAAAATGTCACGTGAAGCCATCTTCATGAATCCTGCACCATTACACTCACTTGAGACATCTCAGAGTATTGCCTGATTTAAGAATCCATATGGACAAAGGAAAGTGTAGTTTAATACTTGTGACAGTGTTGTGGCTCGGGTAGTGGTTTTACACAGGACACAATCATCCCCAAAGAGACAGGTGAAATGCATAATCTTCTTCCAGTTAAGACAATGTACCTGATTCCCTGTAACGCTAGCGAAAACTCTACAGTACACAGATGTCAAAGTCACTCCACTGTTTCGGACACAATCTCCTTAACAACAGATGCTCTGACTGCATTTATGCAACACTAAGTGGGTCAGACAGCCAAGCATTTAGATAAACAAATTGGCAAGTTGGCAACATTTGGCTTGCATTTTGGAGCAGTACCTGTGGAGAAAATGGGTATATTAAGAGCAGTTTCCAGTTGGGGATAGGTCTACTACTCATTAGGAGCTGTGATGTAAAAGGATATAGACAATGGTCAGGTGTCTCTAAGGCCAAGCTATCATTTGATAAAAGAAAGAATTGAAGGGGCACAGTAGGTGTCCTTTCACATTTGTAAGCACAAGCACATCTACAAAGACGTGTAGTTCAGTGTAAAAGCTTATAAAGAATCAACACTTGCATAATTGTTGGGTAATGAAAAAACGTACTGGGTCACCCTTTTCTGCTGAAACACGTACAGCCTGTATTACATGTCAGCAAAATCAAGAAAAATGGAAGGTAATCTTTTTTTCTTTTTAGTCGGTGATTGGTCATTTAGCTTCCTTTAAAAGGCTACTGATATGGTTTTAAATAAATCCAGTAGTTCACCAGAATCAAATCAGATCATGAGAAAAATAGTTACATCCAACTGTCAGGGTGGTTCTATGGTTATTGTGTTCTGTGCAAACAGCTGATTTGAAATCTGTTTTGATGACATTTTGTTTTAAAGACAGTTATAGTCTGGACTAGTTTAGAGTACAATCACACACCAAATAAAATGTTGGTTTATAATAAACAGACTAATTTTATAGTGGATTAGGCTTTGTTTAAAGAGAGCAATAACCAAAGAACCAGCCATGGACTTACACAAACGCACGCATTCATTGTCCACACAAAAGATTGGCTCACTGTCTTCCTCATCATTAACATGAGATTTGTAAATTTGGATTTGAACTGAACCAATCCATGATCCATGGCTGTGTGTCTTGTTCCTCCTCTCATTATCCTGACAGGAAGACCTCTCGGTATACTGGGGAGACACTTGCTTTAGGGTCATTGGGAAAGTCTACAGACCCAAGTACAGATGATTTGTCCCCATACAGTGCTGCCGCCACCACAACCACCCCAACCCACACATGGCTTTGGGAGAATTTGTAAGGACCACACTGACTTCACTGAGCAGCCCAGATCATCTCCACCCTGAGGACTGTGGGAAGCTGAGAGTAATGTGGGTTTGACGTTTGAAGGCCTCATTCAGACCAGAGCAGTGACCACTGCTCTGGGTGATTCCCCGTCCATCGTTACACAGGGGCAACACTGTCGTCAAGGACGAGCCTTTGGCTGTGGGCACAGAAAAGAGGTTCAGAGGTTGGACAGAGCCAAAGACAGAAGGGAAGATAATGTTCATTTTAGACGTTTGCCTGTCTTTCATTTGGCATTTCATAACCATATATAAAAATATATTTTATATTATACAAATATATGCGCATTCTCTTATTTTTCCAATTGCAAAAGAATATTTAATTTGACAGTTTAACGGACGAAATGCTGAATGATTAAGTGTATGTCACCCTCTGCTGGCAATAGAGGGAAATGGACATTGTGCAAACAAATGAGCTCACTGCTAAGAAGTGAAATTAGCAGCGCATGTCTGATGCAGGTGTACTGCCTCGTAGAAGCACTTACAGGGTCTACTTCATTTTACAACCCAACCACACAAGGAACTAGACTGGTTCTTTCAAAATGTCGCATGCAACTGACAACGTAGGGTGAAGTATGAGACGTCTACAGCCAAGACTCTGCCAGTAAAGGCTTGTGGTTTGGTGTAGAAGTTCAGACTTCAGGAATTATAGGATCAAAAATATTGTACATTATTGTACGTTACTGTATGTTAATAAGACAAAGAAAAAGAAAAATCAAAAATCATGAATCCGCACACAATAATCTGCACTTGCTAATCAGTTAAATGTGAAGTGCACAAGTGCTCACCTGATGTGAATTGTTAGGTAGCCCTGGAGTGCCTGGAATGCTCCGCCCATGCTTCCCATGGATGTTGTTAATCGCAGGCGACTTTGACATCTTAGGCCTGCCTGGCCCTGCTCCCCCGCCTCCGCCCAGACCTCCACTGTTCACACTGCTGGAAGCAGGGGAGCTCTTGCGCTTCTTTCCTTCCAGGCGAGAGTCAGAGTGGTGACTGAAGCTGGTGTGGTGCTCCGATGAGGATGACTGGTGATGGACAAAAGGCCCCAGAGACAGAGTGGAGTCACTGCTGTTCATCACTACGCTCATGCGCTTGATGGACTCTGCTGGGCTGCCTGATGGGGGTCCGCGGGCAGGCGGGCCCGAGGAGCCCCCGGTGGAGCCCATGGATGCATCTGCCTTGAGGCTGAGGGAGTTGGTCCGCACGGTGGGGCCACAATTGAGTCCCACACTGTGAACGCCGCTGTGAGATGAGGAGGAGGCTGAGGGTCCAAGTGAGCTGTGGTGGAAAGTGCTCCCTGAGCTGCCCACATTTGCACAGTTCTTTTTGAAAGAGGAGGAGTAGTTGGCATTGGAGGAGGATTCAGATGAGCCATGGGATGAAGTTAAAAGAGAGCTGTTCTTTCTTTTCTTCCCCGAGCTCAAATTGGTGCTACTACTATTACTGTTGGGTCCACTGCTGCCTCCGCCTGTGGGGTTAGGCGTGACAGGGGCAGTAGAGCCAGAGGGGATGTCTTTGGGCCTGAAAGAGGCTGACCTGGTAGTGTTGCTGCTGGACGAGCGGGACTTGAGAGAGCGGCCTGAGGCGAGGTGTGGAGCAGAGGATGAGGATGAATGGGCTGAAGGCATCTGTGGCGACGAAGACACTTGTCGGGCCTGCGTGGTGCCATAGGCCGGGTGTTCTGTCCCGCCCTGAGGAGAGCTGCGGGCATTTAAGGTGGTTCCATAGGAGAGCACAGACTTGCCCTCATAGGACTGGCTATAAGGGGACTGGGGCAAAGGGGCAGGGGGGCCCAGGAAGCCTGACGAGGGAGTGCTACTATGGTAGTTTGTGCTTGCCCGATGGGTAGGTGCAACAGAGGAGGAGTTCTCCAAGGCAAAGGGAATTTTCCTACAAGACACAATTTCACAGTTGTGAAATACTCCTCAAAATAGTACATTATGACCATTTCAAATACACAATTTAATAATAAGGGTGCCAACTTACTTCCACATCTGAGAATTAACATGCTTGTCCATCATTGTGGTTAAAGCACAACGCACTGTGTCCCACTGCCGGCCAAATGAATAACAACCTCTTCCATACAGTCGGCTTCCAAAAGTACAAAACTAAAAGAACACAAACATTATAGTTCATTTTTGCTGCACTCCTTTTCAAAATATTCAAATCAAGTAAAAACATTTACAGCTGCTGGTCGAGGGGGATAGCCCGAATAGTGACAGTCAAACTTGTCCACACTCTCCTCCCTCTCCTCATTTTCGCCCTCATCACTGGAGGGGCGCGAGAAAACCTCTGGAGTAGTTTGTGGATGATGTAATAAATCATGGACAGTTGTGGGGTCTCCTGGTGTCCCCCCTCCATGGCCGCTGTTAAGTCTAAAAACCACAGTGTCAAATACTGTAAATATAATCTAGCAGAAGACAATTACTGGCTTTGGGTCAGTAAATTGTGATATGATTTTTGGTATATCCCCTAAACACAGATGTACTAAATGGCACCTCACAAATGCTTGTGAGTTTGTGAACTCTGTGAATGTGAATAATATGAATAATCCATGTTGCTGTACAAGGTAATATGATGATAACAAATATCCAAGTGAATGGACATTCATTTTCTGCCACTCACCGTGGAAGACTGGGGCTGCAGAACCTCTGCTTGCCTACAGACAAAGGCTTGGTGGCCTCGAGCACAGGCCCGTTTCCATGTGTCGCCTGATGGGGGTCATGTGCAGAGGGGGGGTGTGAGGCCGGGTGGCTTTCCCTGAGAGGAGCGCTCTGCTGAGAATGAGGCTGATGGAGCTCCTTCTCTTTTTCCCGCTCCCGTTCCCTCTCTCTCGCTCTGCTCTTGTGCTCCGCCAGTAATGTGTCAAAGCGCTTCCTCCGACCTGGCACTGCCCTCCGCTGGCTTAAAGAATGCGTCTACAAGGGCATTTGTGTTAATAACATACTTACAGAATTGTTTAAATGTACTTTAAATGACTAAAGCATGTGTCGGATGTTGCCTTACCTTGCATGTTAGTGATCTTGTGCATGGTTTGCGAGCAGACAAATCCATAACACCACAGTGGATATCCGGATTAAACTCGCGTTCTATAGGCATAAGAAATGAGTGAGTCAATTTTATATTTTATTCATAATTTTAGAAGTGAATAAAGGAATGTGCAGAATCAGAATTCTTTTTAGAGAGAACTTTAACCACTAGTTGCTGACCTGTCACTTTCTTGTTAAAGTGGCGTCTGCTACTGGCACTGCTGCTGTCCTGCTTCTTGTCAGAGAGGACAGCGAGGTGACCTTTGCCGTTGGGTATCTGACCCGGGGCTGGTAATGGAGGCTTTGGTATGGAGGGACAGTTAAGGCCTGGTTTAAGGGCTGATGAGGAGGTGGTGGTAATGGGAGTAGTGCTGGAGCTCACAGTGGTGCTAGAGGAAGATGTTGAGGAAGATGAGGTGGTAGTGGGAGCAGAGAGAGTCGGCACCAGCTTAGTTGAGGGGTCCACATTCAGATGCATCTTCTCCACCTTGACAGCCGGGGTGAGGCTGGAACACAAGGTTAGAGAAATGAAGAAGGCAGCAAGGAGGAAGCCGAGAGTTAGAAACAATGACCCAGTGACAAAGCCATGGTAAGACACAGATGTGCATGTGTGAATGGGGCTGGGAGGACAAAAACACACCTGATATGATTCACCACAAAGTAATGTTTCCATTGCTGTGTCAGCGCACCCAAAACATTTTAACACAGTAGAAGCAATTTTTTTTTGGTTTGTTTTTGCAAAAATAGCACATCTTATTGTAAAAGAAGTCTGTGTCATCTCTATACAATTCAAGGACAGCATATATGGGAGGTGTTCATTTTGTTTTGTGTGTTTTCCTTGCACAAAGAAAGCTTGACTCTTTCATCTTCATTATGATTTAAAATGAGACATAAAAATACTTTAAAAAATGTTCAACATGTTCCAAACAGCGATGATAAGACCTGATTTTGATTTATTTGTGCAAATTTGAGTTATCTAGTATTGTCCAAGTTTTGACAGAAAGTCAGTGAGCCCTTTCTGTTAGTAAGTTGTTTTAGATTAATATTGCAATTTAAAATAAACAATGCACAACAATGTAAAATCACAATCTATGCATATTGTAGTTTATCACAAAATAACAAAGAAATATCACAAAGAAAGCACAATATGTCTTCTTTAAAAGTCCTATATTACACATCGTTTACTATGACCTTTAAGCCAATGTTGTTGCCTCCTCAAAAACACACAGTTGTACACAGTTTTTTTGTTTTGTTTCATTCACACAGGTTTAAAAAATATTTTATTATTGGTCTGTCTACATCTCCAAAGCTCAAAATGCTGTTCCACCTTGCTGTCATGAAGGGGTAGTTTTCAAGTCAACACTAACAATATTTTACCTTTTGTTTAGTAAATATTGACAGTTTCAGGGCTGAAATCATCCCAGTGATTCTAGTGAAGGTGTATTGAGTTTAAAAACACAGTGGTGTAATCACTGTATTAGCACATGACATCACAAGGCGGAACAGAGTGTTTTCTGTTTGAGAAAAGTACTCAGCTTAAATATGCAGGTTTAACATGTGTGAATGAAACCAAACAAAATTGCGCGTAGGTTTTGACAAGGAAACAACATAACAGATCAGAATGTAGCCCAATATAGGTCCTTAACACTAGTGCTTCAAATCAGTTAAGAATTATTAGGACAAGGTGCTCTTACATTTTGTCAGGCGGCAGAGTCCTGGGGTAAAAGGGCGGCCTTCTCGGAATGCCCGGAAGCTTCTCTTTGGGTGGTTTGAGCAGTTTGGAGTTGGATGAGGGCGCTGAAGAGGAAGAGAGACTGGACCCACCAGAGGACGGTCGGCTGAGAATCCCTCCACTAGCCACTCCAGTAGCTGATCCCGAGCCAAGCCCAGGCCCAAATCCACTGCCGCTGCTCCGGTTCCTTCCAGACACGGGGAAGGTTGTCGTGGTTACGGGTTTGCTGGCTGAACTGTGTCTTCTCTCTGCGGGGACACAACCAAGATGCTCATCAAAAGTGAAAACTTAATCGGTCCCATGGAAATGACAGCAGATAGCTTTGTTTTAAAGGTGGTCATTGGACACTACAAATAAGCACAATTTGCTATTCTTTCAACCTGTGCTTAAAATAGAAGCAGCCAACAGGTCAAGAGTTTGATTCCTTGCCCGAGCTTTCTAGAACAGCTACAGATAAAAAGGCAATATGAGAGTAGAAACAGTCATATAAAAGAGAAAAAGAAAAAGCGATTAACTGTTGTCATAAAGTATCTTGGAAATTTTTTACGTTTAAACCTTGATGTTGTCAGATTTTACCCAAGAGTTGTGTATTGAAGTGGCGGTTTATCAAGTATTTGACAGATATGTCATAATACTGGCATCAACAGACAGAAGAGCAGACTGAAATTATGTTGTCATAGTTCTTAAGATACTTACCATAATGTGCTTGAAAGGCTTGGGGCTTCACTACCTGACTGCAGTGGCTGCACATCACCAGGTAGAAGTCATCTTGTGCTGGACACTGGCCAAAAATGGGCATGTCTGCAAAAAAGAGAAATAGATTGTACATAACATTAAAGACGTAAAAGAATGATTTAATACTGCATCCCTTATTCGATCGTGCTGGTTGGAAAAATGAACCCGGCTATATATTCTCACCAATACAAACCAAACTTCAAATGCCACAGGGACAAGCATGGGGCCTGTAAGCATATATTTACATACACACTATATATATATATATATATATATATATACATATATATATATATATATATATATATATATATATATATATTCTATGTATGTATATAGCTCTGTTTCAGGAAAATTAACTGAATCAAGTATAGCTACAATAGACCAATTGTTTTCTATTCTTTGAATATGTTTTTTTAAAGAATGCCTTACACTCATTTTATCTTTGGCTTCCCATTCATTTTGCATTTAATTTAAAATAGACTTTGTTGTTCACTACACAACTATGTGCTCCAAGGTCTGAGATCCAGCTCTAGCTTCTCGTCCCAAAAACGAGCCTGAGAAGCTGAATGTCCATTTCTTTGGTTGGTCGAAAGCTTTTATGGTGTTTGGATTTATTTATTTATTGATATCGTGTTGCGTTCCCTCTGTGTAGCACTTTGGACAGTTTGATTGGAATAACAGATGAAGCCCATCACAACTATGTGCTCCAAGGTCTGAGATCCAGCTCTAGCTTCTCGTCCCAAAAACGAGCCTGAGAAGTGGAACAGTGGATTTTGGTATCTGATCTGAAAAAGCTGGATGTGTGCTTCTCTACAAGACACATATATTTACTATAACATTAAAGAGGTGAGAAGAGGTGCTCCACTTAAATCCACTCCACCAGCTCCTTCAAGTGTTCACCAATCATCAGTGGGCCACTGCTGAGAGATGAGGGCCGTTATCTTAAGTACAATAAAAGCTTTAGAAGTTTCCTCTAAAGGAGATGAGAACACTTCTGCCGCAGAGAAATATATGACAATGATGGTCATTAATGTGAGTCAACTGTTTGTAGTCATTATACTAAGGGCATACTTCAGCAAGAATCTGTGACAAAATAAAAAAGACAAAATATTAGAAAGTATTATAAAAAAGCTGTATTTTTGTAATGAATTATATTTATTATTATTTATACATTTTTGATTTTGATTTTGATTTGAGGTTTTAGCATCACATTTTATTTTTGTATTTCATTTAAAGTATTGAAGTGCAAAGCAAAAGAGCCAATGCACTATCTAGCCAGACCAGCAAGGTCAAACAAACTTCTTCTCAAACTAGTAGTGCTTTTCACTTGGGAGAATTCTGCTGTTTCCAACTAGATCCCCTCCATCATTCTGAATTGACATGACGAAATGGCAGCAACGTGTACATCCAGACTGGCTGGTCCTGAAAGGACGTCAAATGTTACAAAGTGAGAGCCATTGAGCAATCCTTTTTTTTTCTAGTTTGATAAAAAGAAACAGCTCATCAAAAGAGCATTAGGCTACGTTCACACTGCAGAGCTTAATGCTCAATTCCAATTTTTTTGTGAAATCCGATTTTTTTGCGAGGCCGTTCACATTTCCAGTTAAATGCGAATTGTATGTGATCTCCAGTGTGAACGCGTAACTCCCCAAAAGTGTCCCGCATGCGCCTTGGAGGACACGATGACGTCACACGCAGCGAACACGCTCAATGTTTACGGAAGTAGCCTAAAGTTGCTTTCGTTCCGGAGCCAAAACATGTACAGCTTATTTGTTTTAAGGAGGAGACGGAGAAGGACAAGGTTTTTGGCCACAGCGTTTTGCGGGGCAGTGGCAGCAACGTGTGCAGAAAGGAACATGTGGGTGCGGAGTCACAGGCAGGAGGGGTGGGATTGCTACGTGCTTCGCCGCTTCACTGATACGAGTTTATATACTATTTTCGCATGACGAGAAGAACGTTTGTGCACATTTGTGAACGCCTACTTGTACCACTCTCATTGGAGGAAACACACTCAGGTCGGATGAATGCGACCTGGCCGTTGACCTGCAGTCGCATGTCAAAAGATCGGATATGTATCGGATTTAGGACCACATATCCAAGTGGCCTGGATCGCATTTGAAAAAATCGGATCTGTGTCGTTCACACTGTCATTAGAAGATCAGATACAGGTCGCATAGAGGCAAAAAAATCGGATTTGGGTCGTTTCAGGCTGCAGTGTGAACGTAGCCTTAGAGCAATTAGGCAGACAGCTTAATTTCAGCATCCTTACCAATGGCAAAGAAGAATGATCAGAATAGTCACAGGTCTGGCTCAGTCTGACCACAGCACGGCCAGTCAGTATCTGATCTGTAGAACTACAGTGAACCCTCGCTCTATCGCGTTTCACTGTTCGCGGCCTCGCCGTTTCTGATTTTTTTTTTCAATTTTATTTAATTTTTTCAATTTTTTTTATAGTGTAACATTTTTTTTACAGTGTAACATTGTGTCCTGCGTCCTGAGACTAGGCTAAGAGACTAGACCAGAACTAAACCAGGTCTAGACCAGGTCTAAACGTGGACTGGCCCTGGACTAAACCGGGACTAGACCAGAACTAAACCCGGACTAGACCAGGTCTAAACCACTCTTTGCTGGTTTCGTGCGGCTGTTTTGTGACCGGGGAAACACGGAAGTACGCGGCGGCGATGAAAATCGATGACCATAACTCCAACACTGCGAAGGGACACCTGTTGTAATCCGAGCACGCGGTGGCGTGGACGACCCGCCACATGGATCGAGAAGCGGGATGTAGCGAAGGTAGTGCGTCCTCCGTAGCCGACGCTCGCTGAGCCCAGGCGTGCTGCAGTCCGCCTTCGCTTGACCTGGACTCCAGCCCGCGAGCCTCTCTTCCTCGATTTGTTACGGACTCTAGCCGGCGTCCGGGACACCAACCAATACTCAGGTAAGCCGGTGTCAATGGTGAGGGGAGGACCTGTCCCGAGTATCAAACAAGACCTCCATTTCCTCTCTGATACGGAACAAAGACTCGCGATCATAAGTCCATAAAGCCAAGACACATCCATTTGCGAGTCGGGCTGATATGATCATGTATGTCGACAAAATGACCAAAAACAGTCTCCACAACAGGAGCCTAGCCATGGCCACGCCAGTCACAGGCGCCATCCATCTATCGTGCTTGCGGCGTCGCGCCGGTCATGTTTCTCTGTCACGGATTTGTCCACAATGAGGGGTGAAGGTGTGGAGCTTCTCCAAGGGGTTGGTGCGCGTCGCATCGCGTCCAGGTGCTCCTCGCACGTCCGGCGGGGCTTCCGCGGCCGTGTCTCCCCCCCGCGTCACTATTAATACATTTTGTTGAAAATCTCAAAGTTTGAGTGTTTAAACAAGAGAAAAATGTGAGAAAATGTATGTGTATGTGGCGTTTTTAACCTTAAAAAACATGTAGAATAATTGTAAAACCGGGACTAGACCGGAACTAGACCGGAATTAGACCGGAAATAAACCAGGACTAAACCAGGTCTAGGCCAGGTCTAAACCAGGACTAGGCCAGGTCTAAACCAGGACTAGGCCAGGACTAAACCAGGTCTAGGCCAGGTCTAAACCAGGACTAGGCCAGGTCTAAACCAGGACTAGGCCAGGACTAAACCAGGACTAAACCAGGACTAGACCAGGACTAAACCAGGACTAAACCAGGATTAAATCTTTGCCTTGTTTCGTGACAGTGCACGTGTCCTAGCGCACAACACCCCCCCCCGCTTCTATTAATACATTTTGATGAAAATCTACGAAAGTTTGAGTGTTTAAACAATACCAGTCTGAGAAAGGTGTATAATGTGTGTGGTGAGGCGTTTACAGCCTTAAAACATGTAGAATAATTGTAAAATATAAAGTTGTCCTACTTCGCAGATTTCACTTATTGTGGGCTATTTCTGGAACCTAACCCCCGCGATAAACGAGGGATTACTGTACCACTTCAGGAACTTTTTTTCAAAGACATGATTAACTGTATAATTTCATTATTCATTTTTCTACCTGAATTAATCACTTCCACCATCATATTTTTTGCAGTGGATGTGTGAGAATGACCATCAAATACATCTATTTGTGAGTCATGACAGACGTGTAGTCATCCACTTGTTCTAACCCCATAGCCACACACAAACACCATGGGAGTATGACAGTCCGCACACAGAGTCGTATAAGCAGCATGTGCGGATCAGCCCCATGGCACAAACAAGAGTGGCACAGACGCAGTGACATGTTAGCACCATGTGTTTCAGGAGCCCTACTCAGCCCACAGCCCCGTTTCATTATCCATACTGTCGAATACAGCGTCTGGACAATTCCTCAAAGCACAAACAAATGTCAAATTAGCAGAAATTGTGCAATCATCTTTGAATATGCACACAGGTTCCATTGTTACCCATACAAACGCAACAGCAGTGACTGTAAATAGTCTGTTCTATAGTGTACACAACATAAAGCCATAACAAAATCTTATGAACTAACACCAATGTCTAATTTCTAAAAACAACATGATAAACAGAAAATAATAAGGGGAGTACAGTAGATTGATAAAACTGATGCATGTTGTCTCACATTCGGTTACATTAACAGATTATTATTTACTGTTTGATAAATGACTAGTTATGGACTGTTGAGAAAAAGTGTTACTATAATCTATTGTACAACAAATCCTAGGCTTTTTTATGAAATGAGTGGTTCTTAAATGGCAAAGGCCATTTTATATTAAAATAACTATTTTGGGCTCATGTCTTAATTAAGATACAATGGCAATTAACCAGAACCAATTAATTATGGAGATAAAAATACTACATAGCAACAAAGTTTGTTGTGTAATGGTAATGTATGTATGTTCATGCAATCCCCCTCCAGTAGAAGTTCAGTAGCAACAGTTCAAAGGCAGTCATCTGGACAATGCTTTAAAGTTCAAGACATTTCGACTCCCACTTCAACTCAGAATTGAGAAGACTTCCAGAATAAACCATTGCTATCCTATAAATATATACAGTATACAAGTCGAATCATCTTGAGCTTGTCCATCAGTGTTTTTTCCCCACCCCGACCCCCAGACTGGGAACCAGCAGTCTAGATGGTCATGTTTGAAACTTTGATACTATAGGCCCCATTTTATATTATAGAAACTCACAGTGTGGCTTAATTCAAGTGCAACACACACTGTCAGTAAACAAATCAAAATGTAAATAAAACCATAAGCTAGATATAGCTAGACCATAAGCTATAGGCTAACTGACACTGAATTATAGTAACTGTACCTTAGGGTCATTGAAGAAAACATGTGAAGGTTTGTCATTTGGATTTCCAGCAGCCTGGAATCTCTTAGTTTACTTGGCTACCTGAATAAATGTATTGCTTTAATATAAAGTAAATTGCTTTGCCATAATAACACATATGAGCCTCCTGGAATGCTATAATACACGTAAATTGTATAAGAAATAATAAAAGCTATATTGACTACGTTAGGAACATAGTTTAAAGTTGGAATGGGGGACAGAAAAGCAGTAAATATGGCGTTTTGTAAACGGTAATAATGAGTGGACAAGCAAGATTTCCTCGGGCACAATAGCGCTGGTTAAGTGTTTGAATCGTGTGCCTTTAAACGTGTGCAAATCCACAGAAACAACATACACCTTTGGCCTTGAAGAGAAAAACACTTACCTTCTCGGCACAAACGCATGGCTTCGCGATTTTTCCCGAAGTCTTTAAAACTTTCCTCCAATTCAGCACCTGAAAACAAGACAATTGCACACAGGCACATAAATAGTTGCACTTGCCTGCCTGTGCTGTTGCTACCCGTAGGATTTCCTAATATTACACCAAAACTGCATGCAATCGGCCAAAAAACACAGACAACACTAGCAAGTGTCGCGCTCGGTATCGCTACCACACGTTCAATCGGGGCGTTGGGGAACTCACCGTCGTTTCCGTGGAGTTTGGCAGCGTCGACCCAGTTGCTCCAAGGCTGTCCCAGCATTATTTCTGGGCTAGGCAGGGATCTCCGCTCCGCAACAGTCGCCATTGCTGTGGAGCCTTCTCCCCGCTGGATCTGCTGCTGCTTCAGCTGCTGCTGCCTGGCCGCTCGGCGCAGCTCCCCCCTGACGTCATCCTCGGCCCTTTCCGACATTCTTTCCGCTACAATGTAACAACACACAGTCAGCTTTGGTCGGGATCGGGATAACTGCACTTTTCACTCACTGACGCCACACAACGCCGCTTGTTTGAGCTGCGTCCGACTCACACTCTTCGATCACAATCAAACCTACACGCAACAAGTCGTCTTAATAATGAACATTAGGCTGTTAATAATATTAAAAGATTTATTCAGTGAATCAACTCAATGTACCTGAAGGTCACACTGCAACTACAAAGCTAACAAAAAATGACACGAATTAGCATACATATAGGCCTAAATAATCAAACCGTCTACATACATAGCCCATATAAATTAAGATTATTTAATAACTGTAATACTGAAACAATGAGGTCTGTAAAATGCAATATAGTATTTTTATTAAAGGCAAAGTAACGTTATTTTACAATCTGAGCCTTCTTTCGGTAATAAAACAAGTAGTTTTACTCACCCATAGCATTTTTCTGTCAATTGGAGCAGTATCGCAGAACTTATGTTGAGCCGTTCTGTTCTAGTAATGATCCCGTATCTGTTAACATGGTGCTGTATCATTTGCTCGGGGCCTTACTTTGCGGTGTCCAAATAACACAAACTTTAGCACTTTTCAAATCATAGAAGCCCGATGTCTTAATGAAAAATTTCGTTTGAAGCAAAAGTGGCCTGTAATCCGAGATTTAGCCATAGTTTCGAGTAGATGAGGACGCCAGTGCGCATGCGCGGACTGCTCCGGGGACCCAAACAGGAAACGCAAAGCTGAAAACTATGGATAAACCTCGGATTACAGGCCACTTTTGCTTCAAACGAAATTTTTCATTAAGACATCGGGCTTCTATGATTTGAAAAGTGCTAAAGTTTGTGTTATTTGGAGACCGCAAAGTAATGCCCCGAATACAAATGCTAACAAATGCTAACAGAAACGCCACAACATAGCTTTCTTCAAACAGCTCCAAATGACACGAACGTGGTATGGGTGAGTCAAACGACTTGTTTTATTACCGAAAGAAGGCTCAGATTGTAAAATAACGTTACTTTTCCTTTAAGTGGTCACCAAAAACACAACAGTTTTGGATTTTGTTTTAATATTAAATAAATAAATAATAATAATAAAATGTATGTGTGTGTGTGTGTGTGTATTTTATTATTGCCCCGGATATAGTAGCCTATTTATCATGTGTTACATTATAGTTTCTGATGAAACTCTGAAGAAAATGCAGAAAGCTGAGTTCTATTTTTTTTTTTTTTTAATCCCTCTATGACAATGTATGTGTACAGGAACACCTTTTCTGACAACTGAAACGCCAAAACTGAAACAGAAGTTTGCACATTGAATGAATCATTATTAAAAGCTGAATTTGAGTGAATGATTCAAAATTACATTAATTTTAAATGATAATCATAATGAGTTCTTAATGAGTTCATAATGATAAAAGGAGAAGTTAAATTTGTCAACTGGACAAAGTTTGTTTGGTTGAAAACGTTTCGCCGCTCATCCGAGAGGCTTCTTCAGTTCTGGTTCTAGTGCTGGTTAGACCCGGTTTATATCTAGCTGCAGGGAGGAGCTCACTACACTGAAATCTTTCTGAAACCATCTCAACTAATCTGTATCTTTTGTTTCTCTGGCGTCTCGTTTAGCATCTCTATTCAGCCCTAGGAGGAGCTCACTGCACTGAAATAGCTCTGAAACTCTCTCAACTCATTTGTTCCTTTTTGTTATTCGAATTTCTCTGGCGTATAGTTTAGCATCTCTATTCAGACTAACGACCGTCTCCACCCCTCTGTCCCTGACTTGTCTGCCCTAATGTTTCTTTTGTCTGTTCTGACTTGGTTTAAGAATCGAATTATAAATGGGAGACAAGTTATGTCTAACTCCCCCATTTCTGTTTAATGACGGATTCTCTTTTTTGACAAAAATTGCCTCTTTAACTCCCCTCTCAAACCAGTTCTTTTCCCTGGCTAAGATCTGAACCTCACTGTCCTCAAACGAATGTCCTCAAAATGTTGACAGCCCATTTAGGATATCCACAAAACCAAGAGAGACAAGGGCAAGAAACAAGACAACAGAGAATCCGAACCCAGGAGGAAAGGGGTAGCGATTCCGTACCTGGCCGGCGTTTCGGAAAAACTACAGAGGATTTTCAGACAATATGAAATCCCAGTTTATTTCAAACCCCCAAACACTTTAAGACAAAAACTCGTCCACCCAAAGGACAAAACACCGAGCCACAAACAAAGCAATGTGGTCTACTCCATTCAGTGTAGTGAAGACTGCAGTGAGCGCTACATTGGAGAAACCAAACAGCCACTTCACAAGAGGATGTACCAACACAGACGGGCGTGCCAAAGTGGACCGTCATCTGCCGTACATCTTCACCTAGAAGCCACGGGCCATTCGTTTGAGGACAGTGAGGTTCAGATCTTAGCCAGGGAAAAGAACTGGTTTGAGAGGGGAGTTAAAGAGGCAATTTTTGTCAAAAAAAAAAAAAGAGAATCCGTTGTTAAATAGAAATGGCGGAGTTAGACATAACTTGTCTCCCATTTATAATTCGATTCTTAAACCAAGTCAGAACAGACGAAAGAAACATTAGGGCAGACAAGTCAGGGACAGAGGGGTGGAGACGGTCGTTAGTCTGAATAGAGATGCTAAACTATACGCCAGAGAAATTCGAATAACAAAAAGGAACAAATGAGTTGAGATAGTTTCAGAGCTATTTCAGAGCAGTGAGCTCCTCCTAGGGCTGAATAGAGATGCTAAACGAGACGCCAGAGAAACAAAAGATACAGATTAGTTGAGATAGTTTCAGAACGATTTCAGTGTAGTGAGCTCCTCCCTGCAGCTAGATATAAACCGGGTCTAACCAGCACTAGAACCAGAACTGAAGAAGCCTCTCGGATGAGCGGCGAAACGTTTTCAACCAAACTTTGTCCAGTTGACAAATTGAACTTCTCCTTTTATCATGGATTTTACCTGGACGACTGAGGGACTTTTCCCGCATAATGAGTTCTCCAAACCTTTTTATTAAATTCTACAATTCAGTTTATCAGTTTATCAGTTTGAGTCACATACATATCAGCCCATACCAGATCTAGCAGCAACATATATAATATTATATATATATATATATATTATATATATATATATAATATAATATATATAATATTGTATATATATATATATATATAATATAATATATAATATATATAATATTGTATATATCTATCTAATATATATATATATATATATATATATATATATATATATATATAATATATACACACATAAATATATATATACATATACATATATACACACACATACAGTGGCTTGCGAAACTATTTGGCTCCCTTGAACTTTGTGACCTTTTGCCACATTTCAGGCTTCAAACATAAAGATATAAAACTGTAATTTCTTGTGAAGAATCAACAACAAGTGGGACACAATCATGAAGTGGAACACACTTTATTGGATATTTTAAACTTTTTTAACAAATAAAAAACGAAAAATTGGGCGTGCAAAATCATTCAGCCCCTTTACTTTCAGTGCAGCAAACTCTGTCCAGAAGTTCAGTGAGGATCTCTGAATGATTCAATGTTGACCTAAATGACTAACAATGATAAATGGAATCCACCTGTGTGTAATCAAGTCTCTGTATAAATGCACCTGCACTGTGATAGTCTCAGAGGTCTGTTTAAAGCGCAGAGAGCATCATGAAGAACAAGGAACACACCAGGCAGGTCCGAGATACTGTTGTGGAGAAGTTTAAAGCTGGATTTGGATACAAAAAGATTTCCCAAGCTTTAAACATCCCAAGGAGCACTGTGCAAGCAATAATATTGAAATGGAAGGAGTATCAGACCACTGCAAATCTACCAAGATCTGGCCGTCCCCCTAAACTTTCAGCTCATACAAGGAGAAGACTGATCAGAGATGCAGCCAAGAGGCCCATGATCACTCTGGATGAACTGCAGAGGTCTACAGCTGAGGTGGGAGAATCTGTCCATAGGACAACAATCAGTCGTATACTGCACAAATCTGGCCTTTATGGAAGAGTGGCAAGAAGGAAGCCATTTCTTAAAGATATCCATAAAAAGTGTCGTTTAAAGTTTGCCACAAGCCACCTGGGAGACACACCAAACATGTGGAAGAAGGTGCTCTGGTCAGATGAGACCAAAATCGAACTTTTTGGCAACAATGCAAGACGTTATGTTTGGCGTAAAAGCAGCACAGCTCATCACCCTCAACACACCATCCCCACTGTCAAACATGGTGGTGGCAGCATCATGGTTTGGGCCTGCTTTTCTTCAGCAGGGACAGGGAAGATGGTTAAAATTGATGGGAAGATGGATGGAGCCAAATACAGGACCATTCTGGAAGAAAACCTGATGGAGTCCGCAAAAGACCTGAGACTGGGACGGAGATTTGTCTTCCAACAAGACAATGATCCAAAACATAAAGCAAAAGCTACAATGGAATGGTTCACCAATAAACATATCAAGGTGTTAGAATGGCCAAGTCAAAGTCCAGACCTCAATCCAATTGAGAATCTGTGGAAAGAACTGAAAACTGCTGTTCACAAACGCTCTCCATCCAACCTCACTGAGCTCGAGCTGTTTTGCAAGGAGGAATGGGCAAAAATATCAGTTTCTCGATGTGCAAAACTGATAGAGACATACCCCAAGCGACTTGCAGCTGTAATCGCAGCAAAAGGTGGCGCTACAAAGTATTAACTCAATGGGGCTGAATGATTTTGCACACCCAATTTTTCATTTTTTATTTGTTAAAAAAGTTAAAAATATCCAATAAAGTGTGTTCCACTTCATGATTGTGTCCCACTTGTTGTTGATTCTTCACAAGAAATTACAGTTTTATATCTTTATGTTTGAAGCCTGAAATGTGGCAAAAGGTCACAAAGTTCAAGGGAGCCAAATAGTTTCGCAAGCCACTGTACATACATATATATATTTTTTGTATATAATCAA
This sequence comes from Paratrypauchen microcephalus, assembly GCA_036785185.1. Taxonomy (NCBI): domain Eukaryota; kingdom Metazoa; phylum Chordata; class Actinopteri; order Gobiiformes; family Gobiidae; genus Paratrypauchen; species Paratrypauchen microcephalus. The sequence goes on along the minus strand of JAVJIX010000005.1, from coordinate 6,127,982 downwards.
TAGAATGTGCCCCATTGTAACTTCTTAGCTTCCTTTTGTCTCCCTCCCATGCAAACATATCATATTTAAATATTAAAATGTCAAAGTGAGCTTCTGCACATGACCTTATGGCAAATAAACAGTAAAAAAAATAATGTATTACCAAAAAAAATAAAAATAAAAGTATAACTTATGTTTTTGTCATACTGCTCTTTTTCTTTCAATCCATATACAGCTTTATTTTATGCTTACTGTGAAGGGTAAAGCAGGAGAGATGGCGTGAGTGTTGAAAAGCTATTGTCTATGCTCTTTGGCTCCTCTCCCATATAGTCATATCAAAACATCAAGGCACACTTTAAGAGTTTTTGTTGCTCTATTTATCTGCCCCTCCTATATTCACTGGGAGCACATGTAAAGTTGAACCTCAGGCCTGAATTAATGGTTAGGTAGTTAAATGAACAACCTGAATCTTAAGATGGTGCTGATGCTAGTTTTAGCACTGGATTTCCTGATAAGCCTGGATTTGTAAAGCAGTGTGGTTGGAATCTTATGTGTTCAAAACAATGTTCTATATATTTGCCATTAAATTGTCTAATATTTAGAAACAGAAATACATAAAAGATATAGCTTTTTTATTGCTCTATTATTCTGCAGAGCCTCGGTGATTATCAAGCCAAAGCTTAACTGTTGATGTGTCTTTAGGGTAGACACTTCTAGGCCCGTCATGATAACAAATTGTGTACTCAACCTTTTACAGCTTAAAACTTATCCTATAGCCAAAACAACCAACATTTTGAAAGTCAGTATTGTAATTATCGTGACAGGTCTAGACACTTCACCCACGTCGTCTTGTATGAAATGTGGTGTGTGAGTGATTGGCGATGGTCGGAGAGGCCGATGGCGCAGATCAGCAGCATCGCTTCCTTCAGGCTACCCCAGATTAACTAAGGCTACAGCATTAGCACACCCCCACAAAGAAAACAAGGAACATTCAGACAAATGTTTCAAATCACAACAAACATTTGGGAAACTAATGGAGAAAAGCACCACCATCTTATCCCATGACCAAATAGTGATAGTGGAGTGAGGATCTCAGATGCAGCATGTATAGTAACCTCTGAAGATATAGTAACATCTATGAAGATATTAGGTGTTCATGATTTATGAATTAAAAAAAGAAAGAAATCTAGGCTATTTAAAAAAAAAAAAGAAAAAAAAAAGACGTTAACTTTTTGTCATATCACCAATCCCTATGCACACAGCACACACTAATTAAAAACAAGAATGAGAAGTAGTAGAAAAGTAGAAAAAAAAATCTGTGGGGGATTTGCCTGTAAGCCTAATAATTGCACTTCTATGTCAAGTATACCTCAGTGAATGCTGGTCCTATTAAATTCTGATCATCAGTTTGTTTGTTTTTCTTTTTTATGAAAAAGTATTATTTTTCCTAAACCTATAAATATGTGAGATGCTCTACATTAACAGTTTAATTTATGCAAAAGTGTGAGAAACGGAGGCAGATCAGAAGTCAGACTTGATGATCTAGGTGGTGGATTGCATTTATACCATGCTACAAAGGACAAGGTGATTTAATTCATTACATTGGTACCTCACCTTACGAAAGACCCAACAAACGAAAATTCCAAGTTACGAAACGCCTTCACGTTAAATTTTGGTCTCTAGATACGAAAGAAAATTCAAGTTACGAAATGCGAAATCTCAAAAATTCAAATAATCCGCGCTCAGCCACACACATACACTTTTCTCAGACTGGATTTAAACTTTTCTCACATTTGTCTCTGTTTAAACACTCAAACTTTCATAGATTTTCAACAAAATGTATTAATAGTGAAGCGTGGAGGGAAGGGGGAGAGTGGAGAAGTGTGCACAGCATGACCCGGTGCGGGGCTGCGAGGATGAGACCCGTGCTCAAACCGTGCCTCCTCTAAAACAGGATTAAACCAGGTCTAAACCAGGATTAAACCACCGCGGCTCTTACCTGCGTTCGTTCATGCGCTCGGACTGCGTGCAGTCCCCTCCTCGCTGCGGTCCCCCCCTCGCTGCGGTCTCCTCCTCGCTGCGGTCCCCTCCTCGCTGCAGTCCCCTCCTCGCTGCTCGACTCAGCTGTGACTCGTGAGAAACCAGGAAATAGACCCGCACGCGGCGCTTTAATCACCTGGTCTAGTCCTGGTTTAGTCCAGGTATAGACCTTGTTCAGACCTGGTTTAGTCCACGTTTAGTCCTGCCTCTACAGTCTCTTAGCCAATCAGAACCCAGAACACAGTGTTACACTATAAAAAAAAGTTACACTATAAAAAAAAAACTTGGAACGGGGCCTTGGAACGAATCAGGCTTTTTCCATTGAAATAGCTACTCAACTTACGAAAAATTCACGTTACGAAACCACTTCTGGAACGAATTAATTTCATAAGGTGAGGTACCACCTTATATTATGTATGTATTTGAATCAGATAACTTCACACTTATGAAGCCTACCTTTCAAAAGTAACTTATTTTTAACACTGTCAGTCGATCCACATCAGTAGATTCATCAGCAGACACTGCAGAGGTCTGAAGACACACAGCACAAACATGATCAAAGGACAAGTCAAAGTGTTTTTTTTTTACTTGAGATTAATTCAGTGAATTCATGAATAAATAAACATAAGATTCAGCTGCTACAGAGTTTATAAAACCATCTGACAGCCATCAACTCTCTTCACTAATTTGCTGTCCCTGCTGGTTGTCATGGTAACACATGCAAAAACCTTCGACTGCCAAAAATGTGCATTTCACCTGTACCATAAACCTTGGTAAATTATGTCCACCAAGGCAACGCTGTGTTATTAAATTAATAATGTCTTATTTTTTGTAATCTTTCATCCATGTCCAACACACAACAGCAGTGAAAGTTGTGAACTGTCGGACAGCAACAGACACTTCAAAAAAAGCGCTAGAGGAGGTCTATCCAAACAAAGATTTGCCATAGTGAAGCAATATCTGAAACAAAAAGTGGAAAATAATTCACTATGGTGTTTATCCACACATAATATAAGAGAATTATTTCCAGCAACTAATTTTCTTTGGCATTATGGTGAAAACACAGTAGGCCCATAGTTCAACTATATTGAACTCAAAAGGCTAGTAAAAATAAAACAGATCGTTCATTTTAGGACAATGCTGCAATGAAAAATGAACATTTATTATCTGAAGCAAAACTCTAGAATGTAGCCTACTTAAATGATCAGGTCTTATATTGGCTACTACATAGTCTATTTCTGTAAGGCCCAAGTGTGGGGCCAGTGCAAACCATCAATTACATAAATACAGGATGCCTGGATACAATTTAAAACATCAAATGCACTGCACATTAACAACTATTTTTTGCTAATTTTTTGCAATTAAAGCACAAATCAGTCTGTTGGCCATTTCTAAAGGGGGCAGTAGTTTTAGAGAGTTAGCAGCAGCTACACTCCCTTTTTAATACTCGCCAGGCTGTGTCCCTTTGTTATAACAATGTTGTCGAAGTCACTGGTCATGAATGTGTACAAGGTGGATCGTGTCAAATACAGGCGTTTATATAAAATGGATAAAATCAGTGAAGGTTAGTGTAGGGGCTGGCACAGACGTAGCCACCAGTGGTGGCTACATTAGCTGCTAGCTGAGCCCTTTAGCCATTACTAGCACTGGCGAGGAAACTGCCAAAGCCTGACAGCACAGCACAAGAAACAAGCAATTGTCACGAAATGACAGAAAGTACGCTCTTACCGGTGTTCTAGAAGTAGTGGATCAAAACGAGCCTCCAAAGAGACTAAAATCAGCTGGATGCACTGGATAAAAGACTAAAGGCGGTGGAAAAGAGCGAGTTGAGAGCTCAGCCTGTGTGGAGGTCTTCACCTGGTGCGTCCATGTCTGTTTACCAGACTGCATTCTGGGACCAAGACGTCACCACGCACGCACGCACTCCCGACAACACAAATAACATTAAACATTTCATTTTTTTAAAAACTTTTTCACTCATGTAAACTAAACCACCAGTGTTGAATATTAAAATATAGCCTTTTAGATTTTAATTTCTGTTTCCCCAGATACATAAATCAAATGCAAGTTTTTACTAATAATTCCAATGCTTATTTATTCTTTATTGCAGTGTTTCCCAACCTTTTTTGTCTTGTGTATCCCCTGAGCCTTTTTGTCATACCTCGAGTACCCCCTCACTCATACGTGTTGATAATTCTCCAAAAGTAGAATGTGACACAAGAAGAAGAAGCAACATTATTGATCTCACACAGGAGAAATTCTTCTCTGCATTTAACCCATCCTGTTATTAGGAGCAGTGGGCAGCACATTACTGCGCCCAGGGACCATCTCCATGATCTTCTTGCTTTGGCTTGGTCAGGACCTAAGATGAAGGATTTTACCTATTAAGATTAAGATTAAGCCTTTATTTGGTCTCACACACACAATGACACACAGTGACACACGGGAGGAATTTGACTTCTGCATTTGACCCATCCTTTTTCAGGAGCAGTGAGCAGCCATTTTTTCGGCGCTCGGGGGGCAGTACCGTGAAGGGTCTTGCCCAAGGACCCACACTGGCTTTGCAATCTCTACACAGAAAGACCCGGGGATCGAACCCGGAACCTTCTTGCTGTGAAGAATGAGCGCTAGCCACTCAGCCACCCTGTTGCCAACAGATTATTAAATCTGGCATTTTTTTCTCTTTTCTTTAACTCAAATTTACTCAAATTAGAATTAAAAAGTTCCAAAAAATCTCCCCCTGTGCCTGCCGACACTGCCGAGTACCCCCTGCAGTGTGCTCGCGTACCCCTAGGGGTACTTTTACCCCTGGTTGGGAAACACTGCTTTATTGCAAAAAATACTGGCGACAATGTCCCGTTAATTTCTGTTATAACTTGGTGATTTCGTTTTCAAAACTATCAGCCTCAAATGAGTGTCTCATTTGGGTTGCCAGTGTCAGTGCTGAAATCCATTTGGTTTGAATGTAAAAATATTGTCACATACAGTCTATGGACTCTTGTGATCATCAGAAATCCTCTCTCCTTAAACCATGGAAGTAAACCCATAGACTGTATATATGCCTAAACCCCAGCACCTGCAGCCAATCGTTACTCAGTGCTACTGCAGCCTCTGCAGCTCAGCGAGTGAATTTGGGAGGTTCTGGGAGTTCACATGACACATGATCTGTCCATATTCTTAGAAAAACTTCATAAATATACAGTCTATGGTTAAGATAAGATAAGATTTTATTGATCTCACATAGGAGAAATTTACTTGCCACAGTAGCTCCAGGCAGAGAAAGTTTGAACAAGAAAGAAAGTGCATGCAGGCAAGAATAAAATAAAATAAGTCATAATAAAATAAGTAGTAATAATAATAGAAAAACAGTAACTAGGACAGTATGGAAAAATATTGCACATTTGGACTATATAGCCTAGTAGAATTATACAGTCTGGAGGCACGTCCGAGTGTTTCTAGGCTCGGAAGTCCTTTATCTGAGCCTCTGGACCTTTGAACAGCAGTGGTTTAATTTTATTTTATGTGGAAATGTGTTTATTTTTTAATGGAACGCTTCAACTCTCTCCCCCGTGCAAAAACAAGGAAATGGATCAGCTGTGGGCTGACAGCGGCCATTTCCCAATTCACCGACGGCACACTTGTGAGCGTCCTTGGAACGGGATATGCGTCATATCCGGCGCAACAAGCGCCGTTCCATTCGTTTTTTTCCCCCTGCACCGTCGAGACGAGCCCTGAACGGCGCCGTCGTTTCCATGGAAATCGGGGCGTGGACCAAGCATGCAAACATGCACGCTTCGCACACTTAAAAGCCCCAGCATGCACAGCGCGGGAGGATATATGACTACAAAGACCGACTCGCCAGCAACATCCACAAGTGAGAGTTGCGACGTCACTATAAAATATACGTACTGGTTCACCTCACCGACAACTATGCTACATGAAACTCTTCATAAACTACGCTAAACATGTGTGACGGTAGCCGTAACGGCATAGTTCACGGCACCTGTATTACCGTTCACATGCTTTTCCCCTTACACTTCTATATTTCCTGTGCTGTTGTAATGCTGGATATTCTACAGTACCGCCATGTCCAGCGTTTACTCTAACCTGCGCACTGTTCGCACATTCTCAGCGCACAAGAAAACTTGTGCAGTGCACTGTAAATCAGGGATGAAAGAGCTTTTTATTCAGCCGCGGGGTCATTTTTTTTATATCTGCAAAGTGCGAGCCACGCAGGGGGTTCATTTCGGATGTGGAGTTAGTGTGTTTGCTCAGACACATTAAAAATTAGGGGGAACATTGGCCATGTCCCAATTCCAAGTATTACTAGTCGCAATAGTATAATATTTTTGTCTTTAGGGAACAAGGTGCAGACCACCCGGCTCATTGAGCTGAAGCGGGACCTGTTCCATTTCGCAGACGGCCATGTGAGAAACGTAGTGCACTAAGGACAGAGCGAGTGTGCGCCGTCTCGACGACAGACCGAGTGCACACTCACAAGCGTGCAGTAGGTGAATTGGGAAACGGCCAGTGGAGACCGGAGCGTTTGGCCACGCCCCCACCTTCTACTATTGGTCATCTTTTTTCTCCTCATTTGCATTCAAGCAACAACGCCCAGAATAAAGAGTTTGAGAGAGATATTTATGACTCTTTCTCATCTTATTTCTGTTTCTCATGCACTGAGTGTTGATTTTGAAGAAGGATTCATTTACAGTATTAGGGAACCATTAAGGAGCCATATAAAAGCATCAAGAAGTACCATGTCATGGGATGTTTAAGGAGTAAGGAGTATTTCACACGAAGTAATATTGCTCGAATGAATTTCGTATTGCACATAATATAGCACAGTATAATATACTATGCTTTACATAAATAAATAACAATAAATAAATACATGCCATATATCTACCTATATATAGAGTTCTGGTCACATCAAAATGGACTTTAATAACAATTCAATAATTTCAACAAGCTAGCTTTAATTCCAAAAACAAAGTAAAGTGCACTTTCAAAGTTCTATTAAATAAATCAATTAGTATTGGCATTGCAGCCTAATTCATTCAAAAAAAAGTAACAAAAAGAAAACATTTAAAGTTCAAATGCTGCGCATTTCATAAGAACTTCCGTTCAAACCCTCATGGCTAAATAAGCGCCGAGTCAAAAAAGTTACAAAAGTACCGAAACGGGTCAAATTGATTCAAAAATAAAGTATGAGCTGTATGTAGCCTGTAATCTTAAAGCTTACACCTCATTTAAATCATTGTGTTTAATTCGTTGTAATATCATGTTTAAATAATGAGGATTAGTATTATTTTTCACTGAAGGTTGACCGGTTATTATTTTTATTTAGCGACAGTTTATTTTGTCTGGGCCATACTCCGCACCACTAGGAGGCGATGATGCTCCTTAAAACCACCGCGTACAAAACAAGAGTCTAATCATGGGAGCCGTAACAGATGGTAAGATTATTGTTAATATTTACAAATATAACATACAGCAGGTACTTGAAATCAACCTCCTCTGTGTTTTTTACATGATATGTTATCGCATTGTCGTAGAATCCAAAAATGTGGGATCTGAGCAAATCATGGGGCTATGGGCTAACCGCTGGCTAGCCTACATCAGCTAACATTGTGCATGTGTTTGTTTATAACTTTATAATGGTCTGGTCCTTGAACACAGATGAAGTTATTCGCAAACGCCTTCTTATTGACGGGGATGGGGCAGGAGATGACCGCCGGATTAACGTGCTCCTCAAGAGTTTCATTAAATGGTGCAATTCTCCTACCAGCCCAGAGGAAGGGTCAGTGAGCAACACTTGACACCAAAACATTATATTTTTGTCTAAACAATGCACTGCTTATATGTAACTCGTCTTTTGTTGTTTTGTTTAGATTCACACAGTATCAGAGGATGCTGGGTACATTAGCTCAGTGTGAGTTCTCAATGGGGAAGACCTTGATGGTGTATGACATGAATCTTCGAGAAATGGAAAATTATGAGAAAATCTACACGACTATAGGTAAAATCTGACGAGCAGCACATTTGTGTGTTTATATAAAATATAAATAATTAGTCATGTCATTTACATTCTGTGTTTATTTGTAGAGCAAAACATCACATCTGCACATGAGAAAATAGCTGAATGCAAAAAAGAAATCCAAAGAGCCAAAAGAATCCGAAAGAATCGTCAAGGTAGCAATGTTTACTTACTACTTATTCACATACAGTTTCTGCCAACTACCTGTCTGCCACCTGATTTACTAAACTGGCTTGAAAACTGAAAATAATGATTGTGGAGCTTAAAACCTCACCATATGCTCATTTAATGCATACATGGCAGTGTAATATCCATACTTTTGTTTTACAGAATATGATGCTCTTGCAAAAGTAATACAACAACATCCGGACAGACATGAAACTTTAAAGTAAGCATTCTTTATGAACGAAATGTGTGTGATTCTTTATTTGAGACACACATATTCCATAGTTTAAAAGAAAAGCTGGATACAAAAAACATTACCTTAAACACTTATCCTTTTTTTGCAGACAGTTGGAGGCACTGGACAAAGAGCTTCAGCAGCTGTCTCATATAAAAGAAAATGTAGATGCAAAGGTATTGTGTATATACATTTGATTTTTTTTTTTTTTGAGCAACACTACCTCATCAGGTCAGATTAAATTGCACTTTTAAATTATTTCAGTTGGAGTTGAGGAAAAAACAGTTTCATGTGCTTCTCAGCACAATTCAGGAACTTCAGCAGACTCTTGAAAGTGAGTAATTATCTCATTATCTAATGTAAAATGTAGTTTATGGAATCCTTAATACTTTTTTTGTATTTTAGATGACGAGAAATCTGACAATGACGACATTAGTCAAGGGAGCCCCGTTGACATTGGGGAATGAAATTGTTTGTATAAAGTGTTTAATTTTTATGTGTGTGTGTTTTTTTTTTAAATAAAGTTCACTCTTCTATGTTTTCTGGATTTTTTTTGCTGCAGATTGCTTCATACAAATCTACTAATATTGCTCTAGAACAGAGGTCTTCAACAGGGGGGGTTGCGAAATCTTTTGATTTCACTTTAAAATAATTAAATGTTATTTTTTATTTTTTTATTTTTAAAATACAGTATTAACCTGTATATTATTTCCTTGTATTGGATGTACCACAACAGAGCAATGTTTATACATGACACTAAGCTCAATTTAATATAAAACACAATTCTATGCCGTATATATAGTAGGGGGTCCCTGGCCCAGTTCGCCATCTGTTTGGGGGACCCTGGCCTGAAAAACGTTGAAGCTCTAGAACCTTTTGTCTGTAAGTCATAAGTAATTTCACAAAATAACCACCAGGTAGCAGTATTGCAGTATTTAACTGAAAAGCACGAGTAACACCACAGTGAAGGCACTATAAAATCCTATCCTTGCTAATTTTTTCAGTAGTTATGGATGAATATATTGAATTAGTTGTGTCTAGTAGGCTGAAGCTGAAAGACTGACAGTACTGACTTCATTATATCATATAAATAATGTGTAAAGACAAGACTAAAACTGAACTAAATATGCACGAGCCTTCAAGAGACGCTTGTGACGACTTTGCAAAGCGGCTCTTTTGGTGCCGATGTCATAATCCTCTTTGAGCAGGAACTCCACTTGGTCCTTGTCTTGAAGCATCTGTAGCATCTGCCTCTGAAGTTCCACAGCCAATTCCTGCAACATTTTGTAACGGATGACCATTGGAATCTGGTCTGCTAGACGCTGGCTTGCAATCTATAGGGGGAAAAAAGTACAAAAATAATAAGCTACATTTTGGCACATTTTAATTTGTATATTTTCGAACATGTTTGGCCAAAGTCCTCCCTCCACTGAGAAGTAAGAACTAATAGGCCTTGCCTTTAGTGAAGTTTCAACGTTTCATTAACATTTTTGCAGAAAAGAAAAAAAAAAAAGATATTCTAGAAACCCAGGGTCTTAATTTTGCAAATAAGTGTAACTAAGTACTGTACAGGGATATGGGTGAGGGCATAGGTGAAATCAGGAAGTATAAAATGCCTTAAATTTTGGACAATACAGGAAGACATTATAACAAGCTGATTTTGTGTATATCCCCTTAAACTCTTTTCATTATCAGATACATTATTTTAAATCAATGTTGATTTAGATGGCATGTGATAAAACAACTAACACTTAATTTCAGGCAACAGTGGGATATAAGTAGAAAGATACAAAAGATGGAGATTCTTGGATGTAGTTAAAGATGCACTATGTAACTTTTTGGTTGGGGGCCCATCACCTGCTTGTTTCTATGGATATGTCATTGCTCTGCCTCGAATGTTCCACAGTATGACACAAACAGCTCTACCATACATGTATTCAATTACAGGTGGTTTGATGAAAGCAGGTCTTCTGACTGCAAACGGGGTTGCCTCTTCACAGATCTGACTTGTAGCTTGGTCTGGTTTGATTTCCATGAAGATTGAAAGGTTTAATACCATACTGTTCCAGACAGTAACATTTCAGACAAAGCAATAACATCTCTGTGGAGAAAAGCATTTGGCACACCCTCCACCAGACTACACAACGCATCTTTAAAAGCAAAAGATATAACTAAAATATGACAGATAACTTGTAGTGATGCCCTGTAGAGGGATTCAGGAAAGGGTTGGGTATTTTAGTGGAGAGATTTACTATTGAAAATAACCTACTTGGTAATAGGATTTAAGGTGTAACATGAGTTCTTGGAGAGTTGCCTTGTTGTCCACATAGTAGACAATGCTCCTGTTTTTGTGGAATTTTGGGCGTCTTTCTTCCTCCTCATCCTCTTCTCGTTTTCTCTCACTCAAGCTGTCACTGTAGGTCCTGTCCTGGGTGTAGACGATCATCTCCATTTTGAATTGAGTGCGCAGCATGTCTTCTGCAGTGGTCTCCTTCTCCTGTTTAATCGATTCAATTTGGTTCTAACAAAGATTGCAGAAAAAAATGTCACAGTATAATATTAAGTAACCCTCACTGAGACACAAAAATACAATACAAATAAATACCTTGGATGTTTTCATCAGGTTTGGAAATCCTGTGAAGCTACTTTGGGCCAACTGTATAAACACCCTCCGAATAGAATCTGTAAGACATTTGGTTGACATTAGGTTTTTGTAGTTTCACACTTTCATTTTTTTTAATTTTTTTTTTCTACTACTGTGATTCTACTACAAGAAGTATTCCATATATTTATCGTGACATAATTGCCTGGGAATACACACTTCTTCAACACTTTACAAAGGTTACCTCACCAGCCAAAACCACACGCTCTGACAAAGCTTTACAAAGATGAGTGGATCTAGAGCCACATCCTGTCTCCCTGAATTCACAGAGCATGAGTAACATGGCTGCTTACACATAAAAAAGGAGAAAAACAATATAAAGGACTGAGAAACAGTAAGCTATAAACTATAAATTTGGTTTGGTAGTTAAAGACAGTGTTAGAAAGACCCTTCAATGTAAACACTTCTGTCCCTTTTGCTTGCAAATCTTGTCAGGAAGTGACAAATGCATGTGAGTATAGATGCAAATCAGATCAAGCACATCTGACCACATCTCACTAGGAGTAATCACTTTCTCACTTTAAAATGTATGTCCTCTGGTTATCTCAGTAGTGTTTATAAACTTGGTGCTTTGTATCATTCGGGGTCTGGTGTTTGAGGGACATGCTGCTGGTTAAGAGAGGCTGAATGGTCTAGGCCCTGTCCCTATCTGCTGTAACAAGAAGAATAAACCTTTGTCTGTATTCCAAAAATGTGATTTTGTTTATGGAAAGCCCCTTGAGATGCAGGGGATCAAGAACATAAAACATACAGTTTACACATAGTTTCAGAACAACACATAAAACACGGTAATACATGCACATACATATACAGTATACAAACAATACAAACAAGTAACGGGACAATTTTGCTCAGATCCCTCCCCACCCCCATAGGTTCATCTCATACGGTCATTAACCCAGTGCTTCTCAATTATTTTCTATGACGCCCCCCCTAGGAAGAAGAAAAAATTTCACGCCCCCCTCCCTGCACACGACTATTAATAGTATTATTTGTCTAGAAAATTATTAGTACACCTCTGCATAACAATGTATCCTTTTATTAACATTAAAAACAAAAAAAGAAAGAAACTTCCAACAAACACTGCACTCTTTTTTTTGCACTGAGGACTCAAATATTAATGTGCTTTTAATGCAGCTTTGTGCACATTTGTTTACGTTTTACAGAAACGAAACTTAAAACCCACATGGTCCATTTGCATAAACTCAAAGCTCAGTGGAATATAACGTGTTTTTTCTGTGACAGAGGATGTTCTGCTGATGGCAAGTCTGTTCTGTGCGTATATCACGTATTTAAGGTCGCCGAACCCTGCCCCAGAGCGACAACGAGAGCGCTACTGCCAACTACTGTTGTTGATGTGCAATTACACTTACGTTCTAGTACAGTATGGCAAAAAAAGCATGTTTCCCAGGGTAACACGCGCCCCCCCTGGCATCACACCGCGCCCCCCCAGGGGGGCCGCCCCACTATTTGAGAAGCACTGCATTAACCTAAACACAGTGTTATAGAATCAACAGCAGTGACAGTCAGTTTTCAGGTAAGAGGCATTCTAAAGCGGCCGAGAGAAGTTCGAGATCTCATTGATGAAGGCAGATTGTCTGAGGGGGCCTTAAAGCAAAAGGACCTCCGACCCACCTCCTTACGGATGGGAGGTACAGTAAAGTTTAAATACTGAGAGTGTCGAAGAGAGTAACTTGTAGGAGACTGGGCAAGAAAACATTTCAGATATGATGGAAAGTCAAAATAAATACATTTAAGAATAAACAGAAACCAGTGGTACTGTCTTTTTTTCAAGCTGCAACCAATCAAGCTGATCACATAACTCACAGTGATGAGTTCTATATCGGCATTTTAAGATTAATCTTCATAATGTATTGAACTATACTTTTACTGGTTTAGGATGTTCTGATAAACTATGTCAGCATAATCAATGACAGGCAGGATAAGATGGGAGATTATCCTCTTTCTTATTTCTTGCGTGAAGCAGTTTGATGATCTAAACAGAGGCATTAAACAATAATATGTTTGTTTTATTATTTAATCAATGTGCAGTTTGAAGATTAATTCTGGATCCACCCACACTCCCAAATATTTGACAGAGGATTCCTTGGTCATTGGGGTGCCATTGAAAAAAGATATGTTGAGATCAGAAGACTGGGGTAAATGACGAGTGACAAAAAGCATATACAGAGAAAACCCACCGGGCTTTGAAAATGGATTAATTATTTATCATCAAGAGATAAGTTAGTTTTTCCACAACAGAAAGGACTGAAAACATCACCGATTTCTGCTGAATCAATGAGCGAATCTGAGGTGAAAGATTTGTAAACTTAATTTGTGTTTCCGTCCTAGAATTTGATGATGAAAAAAATGAAAAAAATTATTCCACTGTTTATTTATAACAGAAAATATGTTGAACTTTGTGTCAGTTTTTGTTTCAGAGGAATATGCCTCGTGATATTCCAATATATTCACCAGGTAAACAAATTTGCCAAACAAAAATTTCCACTATAGAATTCTGGCCTCCCATCTAGATAATTTTTAAATATAAAGATTCTAAAATGTTGTGTCACATGAACCCAACCTTTAGATGAACAGATGCTATAGTCAGTTTCATACCTCCTGCCTCTTTGAGCCTTTTGATAGCAGGTTCCTCCAACTGCTTGATCTGATCCTTCACCATGGCTTCAAAAGTTTTATAGTTAATAAAACCAGGCAGCTCCTTCCCCCGATATGTATCTTCATAGATTTCCACCTCTTTCTGAATCTTCTCATTAACTGCAAAAGAACACTGTCATTTCTATGTTGCTTCCATAGAGAAAATGAATTATAATACCTACAGTAAATCCCTGATCTGTCCAGAAGGCTTTTCCATTTGGCAAAGTCTTTCCTGAGTGTAGAAAAGACATTGAGCTTGTCTCCACACTTAAGTTCCTCTCCGGTGGTTAAACTGAGAGCATCTTGAGTGAACGCTGTCACTTTCTGAAACATGCAGTTGAATATTAAAGGTACATTGTGTAACTTTTAGGTGGAGGGTCCGTCATCTGCTTGTTTCTAGGAATATGTCATTACTCTGGTCTGGTCTTGGTCTGGTTTGGTCTCCATGAAGATAGAAAGGTTTAATACCATACTCTGAAACTTTCCAGACAAAGCAATAACATCTCCATGGAGAAAAGCATTTGATGGACCACAAAGAAGTTACACAAGTATTATATTTCACTATATTAGACTATATTACAGACAATTCATAAGTATTATTAAGAGATCCTATATAAGTTCAACATGGATCTATAATCAGAATCATTTTTATTGTCATTGTCAGCGAACAAAATCCACAAACTACAAACTTGCTTTGATGTTATGATGCAGCATTACACACAAAGAATACCAATATAAAATATTATTAAAGCATAAAAATAAGGGCATGCATTCAAATAATAGACTTAAAGGGTTACATCTATAAAAAGCAAGAATTCTTCATATACAATATCTACTTTGTCTTTATATAAATATAATAATGATTTAGCCACAATGTATGTCCTCTTTGCAAAGTTGTGTTCCTGGATTAGCCCTGGTTTAGTCCTAGTTTAGACCTGGAATAGTTGTGATGTAACACATTAACAAGTTATGGAATTTGTGATTTCTCCTGTAATGTGATTGTGTGGTCAAAATGAACAACAATATAACAGCTTCAGAGTGTAAAAAACAAAGACAGTATCTAAATCGTATATTCTTAAGGTCTTACATCTATAAGAAAGATGAGCCTCTCCCCTGCATCAGATGGAGGTCCAGTACCGTATTTCTCCAGCTCCACCTGTGTTTGGTTCAGTTTCTCTTCTATCTGTTGTTCAAGTCGAGGAAGAGATCTCTGCAAAGCATGATGACACATAAATGTAACACAGTCTATATGATAAAATTATTAATTATTATATTTGTGTGAATAACAGCCCACCTCAATATGATTCACCAGCTCCAAGGTAAGTTTCTCTGCCAGTTTGGGGATTGTAGCAAACCCTTCCTTGTGTAGAGTACTGTAACAAAACAAACGTATGTACATGCCTCTTGCACTGACTACATGAATACCGTAACTGCTTGCTCAGTATTCTGTTACTTCTTCATGATTTGATCTATTTGTACATAAATCAAACCTCCCAATTACGCATACTGTATGCCATCAACATTCCCTAGGTGTGTGATGATAACTATAAGCACTGCTCTGTCTGAGGCTTCGTTAGACCTTAATCTGAGCTTTTTTCGACACAAGTTCTTCATTTAGTCACTCTTCGACATTCTGTTGAAAATCAAACACCTATACAGGGCTATGAACGCTTGTATTGATTCTAGGATTCTGAAAGTACAAACCCATATATAATTACATAAACTTAAAACTGCTAATGTGGGCATTGTGTCTCCATGGTAACTGCTGAACATTCCACCAATACACATACATGTAGGATATACCCAGCGAGATGTCACAATATCAGTATGTGCACGTACAGCTCTGGAAAAAAATAAGAGACCACTGCATTTTTTTCTGAAATCAGCATCTCTACATGTATTACAGCCATTCCATTCCAGCGTCTGTTGAATTCCAACACAAACACAAAGCTGAGCTACTTCAGTTCTTGCACCAGGAGTGGAATAAAGTCACCCAAGAACAATGTGAAAGACTTGTGGAGAGCATGCCAAGACGCATGAAAGCTGTGATTAAAAATAAGAGTTATTGCACCAAATATTGATTTCTGAACTCTTCTTAAATGTAAACATCAGTATTATGTTGTTTTAAAATGAATTTGATCTTGATTCTTTGCATTGTTTGAGGTCTGAAAACATGTATCTTTTTTGTTATTTTGACCATTTGTCATTTTCTGCAAATAAATGCTCTAAATGATAATATTTTTATTTGGAATTTGGGGGAAATGTTGTCAGTAGTTTATAGACTCAAACAAAAATGTTCCTTTTGCCCAAACACATACCTATAAGTAGTAAAATCCGAAAAACTGATAATTTTGCAGTGGTCTCTTATAAAGAGCTGTTTAATGGCGTATATGTTATTGGTGACAGACCCTCCACATGAGGAGTTACACAGTGCACGTTTAATAACAAACTTACTGAAAAAATGCATGGTCCCTAAAGAAGACCTCCTCCCTTCGTATGGCATCTGGCAGAGACACGTTGTCTGTGATCTCCTTCTGACCTCGGCACCTGACGATCATAAACCCTTTTGTTAAGTGGATGACCTCATTATGTACTATGTCCACCACTGTCTCCTCTGTGCCTTTGTCCACCAGATCTGGTTTAGTCAAAATACCTAAAACACAAAGTGAACATATAAGTCAAGTAAATAAAGGGGCTGTATTTGAAGTGATTTTCTGATCTAAGTTATAATGTTGTTTTCTCATCAAAAACACACCTGGAGTTGTGTTTTGTTTGATTCACACGTTTAACACACAAACCCTGCATATTTAGAGTTCTTTTCTCAAACTGAAAACACTCTTTTACACCTTATGATGTCATGTGGTAATACAGGAAGGGCTTCACTGTGTTTTTAAACTCCATACACTCAACCAACTAGAATCATTTGGATCATTTCAGTCTTGCAATTGTCTATCTCTACTGCACTAAAGTTAAGAAGTAGCTGTTAACTACTGCTTCATGACATTACAAGGTAGAACAGAGAATTTTGAGCTTTGGAGAGGTAGACAGACTAATAATAACAAACTCAAAATGTGAAATGAAAGAAACAAAACTCCAAAGCCAACAAAAGTCAATTTCGTAGGACCTTTAAGTCTATATTCAATGTTTTTGTATGTGTTTTACCCAGAGTCCTTTCTCCAGTGGGATCCACTTCCTGGGCCATCTTCAAAGCCTCTGTCGTGGCAATGTCCACATTACAAGGGACAACCACCAAACTGATCGTCTCTTGTTTTTTGATGAACCGCCAGATGAGTCTCTTTATCTAAAAAGTAACCAATACATGTGTTAAGATTTTGAATTACTTTTAATTTCGTAATCAACTGTAAACTCAAAAAAGGCTGCACAATTTGAATTATCAAACCAGAGAAGTTGCAATTATTTAGGTAATAGAATGTCTGTGTCCAGAAATATCAATATTTTCTGTTTTTAAATAAAAAAATACAATACAAAAATGATATCATATCCTTGTATTAGATTAGATTAGTACTTCATATTCTTCTCCTAAATGTTAATGCTCTTGGACATGTTTTGTGAATTTATGCAGCCCTCAACTCCAGCGCTAAATACTGTAATAGTAAAATGTAGTGTTACAGTTGACAAAATAAATTCTTACTAAAGACATGTCCGGCCGACCAACTGGTCAAATATAAAGGGGGCATAAGCTCTCAAAACTGCACTCAGCTGCATGGAGTTTATACAAAAACAACTATTTATGCAGAAAGACATATTAAACTTATGAATCATCAGTTTAATCTACTTTTTACATATAAATACCAAAAATATAACAAATCTTCAGATAATTCATTCACTCAATCACTTCTCCTTTCTGCTGTTCTCCCATAAACCCTCATAATCTAAATAAATAATAATAACTTTTGAATCAAAACACATTACTAACAGTTTCTCCGATGTCCTCTCTTTGGCCCTGGACAGCCACACGGGTGATTCCAGGAAGGTCAATCAGTGTGAGGTCAGGAACATCAGGAGAGGCGATCTCCAAAGTAATGAGATCTTCACTGATGTCCACCCCTTCACCAGCTACAATGTTCTGAGCTGAGGTTCACAAACCCAAAACTCAAATACATGGCATGGGGAACATAACATGTCCATTGTGATGTTTAATTGAAATCATACCTTCTACAATCTTCTCCCCAACATCTGCGGGATCTTCTAATTCTTCTGCATAATCCCGATATTTAATTTTTCCATACCACTCTCCATCTTTCTTTCGCTTCATCTTCAATTCAAGGGGACATCTTGTCACAATTCCTGTCACAGTGGAAATAGGATAAGATACCAGAATATGTTAATTCACAATAAGATGCTTATAGCATACGTCCTGCTCAGCTGGTTTAGGGTTATATTTAGAATCTTAGAATCATACACACATTATATTTCCTGGAACTGGAAACCTAAACTTAACCATGTACCATATGGCATATACTTGCCCGCCTTTGAACTCATATCTGAACATCCAATCATGATGTTGATCTAATAATAAAGGATGAACATAATCCAGATCTGATGTGTGTGCACACAGATCTAAATCCCTACAATGTCATAAGTAACTGGATAAACCAGTAGTACAGGTTACAATAGACAACATCACGTAATACGTCATTTACTGTATATGGCAACTTTTCCTGCACCCAAATATTTTAAATATGTCTGAATAGTTTGTGTGATAATGTCATCATTTAAAATGGAGACAAGTCCGGTGGCATAATTACAGAGATATCAAGGCTTAAACCAACAAATCTGCAATCCGTTAAATATCAAATAGGTTGTGTTCAAAAGACATCACTACATTATAGAATCCCTATAGTTTAAAACGAGGAACTCTATGGTATGATTCACTGTTTAAAATACACAAAGTTCAGTGTCTTTTCTGTCAGCATGAAGAAACAAAAGTGAAATTATTTTAGTCTCAGATAGTGGTGCCATTAGGCTATTCAACTCCAAAGCTGTGATTGTTGTCAGTGTTATGTTTCACATTTAAAACCATGGGATTGATTTGGCAAATTTGTGGACCCAAACCCTATCAACAAGGTTCAACGCTTGGTGGTTTTTCTTTTGGATATTTCATTTAAAAGCAGTAAATCTCCCATCGAGCTCAACATGTCCCAATGTGAGATCATGCCATCATGAAATTGTAAAACGTGAACCGCTATTCCACCACAGTGTATTGACCTGTCATCCAGCTCAATTGGATTCTCACGTGAACACATCCAAGATTCAAGATGGTTTATTTGTCATATGCAGGATCAATACAAGGTTAACAATGCAATGAAATGCTTAGGACCAGAAGAACCCGTTGACTTGCTAAGATAGTCAAGAAGTACTGCTAGCATGGCTGAGTGGGTAGCGCTCATGCTTCACAGCAAGAAGGTTCCGAGTTCGATCCCCGGGTCGCCCAGTCCTTGCTGTGTGTGTTCTGTGTGGAGTTTGCATGCATGGTCTGGGTTCGATCCCCGGGTCGCCTGGGCCTTTCTGTGTGGAGTTTGCATGTTCTCCTCGTGTCTGGGTGGGTTTCCTCCGGGCACTCCGGTTTCCCCCACCAACCCAAAACATGCACCACAGGTTAATCCTCCAGCTGAGGTCCTGACCAACCCGAAGCAAGAAGATCATGGAGATGGTCTCCGGGCACAGTAATGCGCTGCTCACTGCTCCTGATAACAGGATGGGTTAAATGCAGAACTGGAATTTCCCCACTGTGGGACTAATAAAGGCATAGCTTTCTTTCTTTTCTTTCTTTCTTTAATAGTACATGGTAAAAAAGTGTTGCAAAAAGTGCAGGGGAAAAGGTAAAGAATATATTTTTTTAAAATGTAATAAAATATAATAAAATACAAAGGTACAGGTAGGATTAAATGAGGTGTAAGTAGAGTATTTCACAGATTGCACATAATATAGTATAGTATAAGTATATTGCACGTGGGTTATTGCACAGGTAACAATAGCATTTACAATGAGGTAGTGACATACATGATACATTCATATAGAGCAGCAGCAGTAAACATATAATGCGTAATGAAAAGTAGTTTAGTGCTGTATTATTGAGAGTTCAGTATTATTTACAGTAGGCTATTGGTTAGTTACATTTATAATTAACCTACGTCAGATGTCGGCACAATATTAACCTTATTATTAACACACACCTTTAGGCGATTTATATGATGCAAACAGAGAATAGCTCATTAAACCAACCCTTTCCTCTTGGCAGCGCCACTCCGGAGAGCGCCTCCAGCACGGAGCTCTTCCCCGAGCTTTGGTCTCCGATGACGGCGATAGCGGGCAGCGCCAGGTCCTGCTCCACTCCCAGAGAGCGGAGAGAGTCGATCAGATCAATGCAGGGACGCACTTTCTCGTCGAAGTGTTGACTTAGCGTGTTCATGCTGGCGGCTGCTTATCAAAAAACTACTATTCCACACAGGAGCCTGCCTTAAGCGAATTCATGCACTGACTTGAAGAGCGCCCGCCTATGAGCGCACGGGGAAACAGAAACTTAACAGAGGCTTCTCATTATGTTTCAATGGAAATGAAACAATAGTCTAGGTTGGGTTTGTTTTAATAGGGTAGGTCTAGGCTGCTCTGCGATTGTAAGTCAGACGGGATCATTTAAAAAGCTACATCTTTAACTCGTGAAAGAAAGCAGCTGAGTTTCGTTTTACAGAAATGCAACTTAAAACGTGACACCTGAATCCACCCAGTCCAGTAGAACAAGAGCCTGTCAGCACTGAATGGTCTTGTGCATGGAAGATTGTCCTAAGACAGACCCCCAGTAGCTTTTCTTTTAATTTAGGATAGGGGTGAAGCATTTATGTTAAGTCCGTATCACATCAAAATGTAGGCATGTTATTAAAGATACACTATACTGCCAAAAGTATTCGCTCACCTGCCTTGACTCGCATATGAACTTAAGTGACATCCCATTCTTAATCCATAGGGTTTAATATGACGTTGGTCCACCCTTTGCAGCTGTAACAGCTTCAACTCTTCTGGGAAGGCTGTCCACTAGGTTTAGGAGTGTGTTTATGGGAATTTCTGACCACTTCCAGAAGTGTATTTATGAGGTCACACACTGATGTTGAACGAGAAGGCCTGGCTCTCAGTCTCCGCTCTAATTCATCCCAAAGGTGTTCTATCGGGTTGAGGTCAGGACTCTGTGCAGGCCAGTCAAATTCATCCACACCAAACTCTCTCATCCATGTCTTTATGGACCTTCCTTTGTGCAGTGGTACACAGTCATGTTGGAATAGGAAGGGGCCATCTCCAAACTCCAAACTCCCACAAAGTTGGGAGCATGGAATTGTCCAAAATCTCTTGGTATGCTGAAGCATTCACAGTTTCTTTCACTGGAACTAAGGAGCCAAGCCCAGCTCCTGAAAAACAACCCCACACCATAATCCCCCCCTCCACCAGACTTTATACATAGCACAATGCAGTCAGACAAGTACTGTTCTCCTGGCAACCACCAAACCCAGACTCGAGAACGTGTCTCCACTGCTCTAGAGTCCAGTGGCGGTGCTTTACACCACTGTATCCAACACTTTGCATTGCACTCAGTGATGTATGGCTTGGATTCAGCTGCTCGGCCATGGAAACCCATTCCATGAAGCTCTCTACGCACTGTTCTTGAGCTAATCTGAAGGCCACATGAAGTCAGGAGGTCTGTAGTGATTGACACTGCAGAAAGTTGGTGACCTTTGTGCACTATGAGCCTCAGCACCTGCTGACCCCGACCCGTCAGTTTAAGTGGCCTTCCACTTTGTGGATGAGTTGCCGTTGTTCCCCGTCTCTTCCACTTTGTCATAATACCACTGACAGTTGATTGTGGAATATTTAGTAGTGAGGAAATTTCACAACTGGACTTGTTGCACAGGTGGCATCCTGTCACAGTACCACGCTGGAATTCACTAAACTCCAGAGAGCGACCCATTCTTTCACAAATGTTTGTAGAAACTACAGGCCTAGGTGCTTGATTTTACACACCTGTGGCTATGAAAGTGCTTGTTTCTATAGATGTCATTGCTCTGCCTTGAAAGTTCCACAATATGACATTAAGCAGCGCTCTACATAGCATTTATTCAATTATAGGTCGTTTTATAGCTTTAGACCAGCAGGCATACTGTGAGTGAGGTTGCCTCTTCACAGATATGATCTGTGAAGATCATATCTGCGATCTGTGATCTTTTTTTTTTTTTAATAGTAGGCTAGTGGTAGGATTAGCTGTAAATGCATGCTTTTGTCACACACTACTTTATAAGATAAGCTAAATATTATGTCTACAGACAACTAGAGGACTAAATAGCCAAAGTTGCCAAAAAATTTTTTTTTATTATCAAACCTACAAGAATCATATCCCAACATAGGCAAAGAATGGTTGTATGCATTGGTTACATTAATCATATAAAAAAAAAAATATTTAGGCTATAGACAAATACATCTTAAAAAATTGATTCAAAAACATTTGTTGTGGAATTTCTATTCTAAGAGAATAAAACTGGAAAGTTGTCTTGAATCAAAGAGTTGATTTATTAAAGCAATTGTGCACAATTACACCCTGACTGTCCCTCACAGAGGCAACTGTCCCTGGATTTGCTGATCATAACAAAACATACCAAGTTCTTATACCCCTCGGGGGAGGGCATGAGCAAATGCGTACATGCGTAATCAAGACAACATTACGACAATCAGAGAATAACAGTCAGCCCAAGACTGGGTCATTCACATCAGAATAACAAGTGAAATACAAGTTTAGAGGCCAGTGGAAATATACCACACGTGTATCGTAGGCCTAAAGCCCTGGCTAAATTTTGAACATGATTGACAACCTAATTTCATTAGGGATCACAAAACCAACTTAGACATTACATAATCTGATTATATGAATGATTGTAAGATTTCCATCACAATTCCCCCCTTTTGGTAATAATAAAATCTAATTTTATTCTTAATCAACCAAACAACAAATCTTATGTAAACATAGTTAAGAAATAGGCGCTGCTGTTTTTGTGGGTGGTAGCACCCAAGAATGTAGCTAAAGCTGAAAAGTAGGAATAAACCAAAATGATAACCATAACACATTGGAACCATAATCAAAACAAATCATGTGAATACAATAGGGGACATTAAAAATTTAATAGGTGCCTTTAAGCATATTCTCCAAGTTCACACCTTAATAAGTTTGATCCGACAAACCTCAGATTTAATTCATTTAACATTAATTTAGATCACACATTGCATGGAGTTTACTAATTTGATTGCGTTATTACATTATTAGACCAATATGACCAGCCAAGATTGGCAAAGTTTTTGCTCAACAACTATAAGTTTCTATATGAAATATCTCTAAAACTGTGTGAAGGAAAATCAGTATGCAAAGCATAATTCAATGAGAAGAGATCAAAAGACAAAAGTCTCTTAAGATCTGCTCTTGGAGTAATTCAGTAATTTAAGCTGTGATTAAATGGGATGCAGCACGGGCGGTGGCAGAGGCAAAAACTCGGAGTTGGGAGGAGTTCGGAGAGGCCATGGAGGCGGACTATCGGACGGCCTCAAAGAAATTCTGGCAAACCGTCCGGCGCCTCAGGAGGGGGAAGCAGTGCTTCACCAACACTGTTTACAGTGCGGGTGGGGAGCTGTTGACCTCGACTGGGGATGTTATCGGACGGTGGAAGGAATACTTTGAGGATCTCCTCAATCCCGCCGTCACGTCTTCCGAGGAGGAAGGAGAGGCTGGGGACTCGGGGGCGGACTCACTCATCACCCTGGCTAAAGTCACTGAGGTGGTTGGAAAGCTCCTCGGTGGCAAGGCCCCGGGGGTGGATGAGATCCGCCCTGAGTATCTCAAGTCTCTGGATGTTGTAGGGCTGTCTTGGCTGACACATCTCTGCAACATCGCGTGGGGGTCGGGGACAGTACCTCTGGACTGGCAGACCGGGGTGGTGTTTAAGAAGGGTGTGTGAAGGGTGTGTTCCAACTATCGGGGAATTACACTCCTCAGCCTTCCCGGTAAGGTCTATTCCAGGGTGCTGGAGAGGAGAATTCGACCGATAGTCAAACCTCGGATTCAGGAGGAGCAGTGTGGTTTTCGTCCTGGCCGGGGAACACTGGACCAGCTCTATACTCTCCATTGGGTGCTCGAGGGTGCATGGGAGTTTGCCCAACCAGTCCACATGTGCTTTGTGGATCTGGAGAAGGCATTCGACCGTGTACCTCGTGAGGTCCTGTGGAGAGTGCTCTGGGAGTATGGGGTTCGGGGCCCTTTGATAAGGGCTGTTCGGTCCCTGTATGACCGGAGCAGGAGCTGTGATCGCATTGCCAGTAGTAAGTCGGACCTGTTCCCGGTGCATGTTGGACTCCGCCAGGGCTGCCCTTTGTCACCGGTTCTGTTCATTATATTTATGGACAGAATTTGTAGGCGCAGTCAGGGGCCAGAGGGGATCCGGTTTGGGAACCACAGGATCTCATCTCTGCTGTTTGCAGATGATGTTGTCCTGGTGGCTTCATCGAACCGGGACCTCCAATGTGCACTGGGGCGGTTTGCAGCCGAGTGTGAAGCGGCTGGGATGAGGATCAGCTCTTCCAAATCCGAGGCCATGGTTCTCGACCGGAAAAAGGTGGCTTGCCCTCTCCGGGTGGGTGGGGAGTCCTTGCCTCAGGTGGAGGAGTTCAAGTATCTCGGGGTCTTGTTCACAAGTGAGGGGAGGATGGAACGTGAGATTGACAGGCGGATCAGTGCAGCGTCGGCAGTGATGCAGTCGTTGTACCGGACCGTTGTGGTGAAGAGGGAGCTGAGCCAAAAGGCGAAGCTCTCAATTTACCGGTCAATCTACGTTCCTACCCTCACCTATGGTCATGAGCTCTGGGTAATGACCGAAAGGACGACATCGCGGATGCAAGCGGCCGAAATGAGTTTCCTCCGCAGAGTGGCTGGGCGCACCCTTAGAGATAGGGTGAGGAGCTCAGTCACACGGGAGGAGCTCGGAGTAGAGCCGCTGCTTCTCCACGTTGAGAGGAGCCAGCTGAGGTGGCTTGGGCATCTGTTCCGGATGCCTCCTGGTCGCCTCCCTCGGGAGGTGTTCCGGGCATGTCCCACCAGAAGGAGGCCCCGGGGAAGACCCAGGACCCGCTGGAGGGACTATGTCTCCCGGCTGGCCTGGGAACGCCTTGGGGTCCCCCCAGAGGAGCTGGAGGAAGTGTCCGGGGTGAAGGAAGTCTGGGAGTCCCTGCTTAGACTGTTGCCCCTGCGACCCGGCCCCGGATAAGCGGAAGAAAATGGATGGATGGATTAAATGGGATGCATTACAATTCCAGCAACATAATCTGTGCCTTTGTCAGAGGAATAAAGCTTCTCTCAGTTTCCTTTCTTAGTCTTTCTAAGTTGTAATTAAGCAAATTCGAAACTCCTTTTTCATTCAGAAGTTGCAATAGCTCTTTCTGCAGTTCAGCGGATAATTCTTTGAGCATGTAGAAGCGGATCATCATTGGGATTTGACAGGCCAATCTCTGACAGACAGTCTTGGAAAAACAGGAGAGGAAAAAAAAAACATACACAGGTCCATTATGTACATTTCCCAAAGAAAAAAAGATAAATTTATGCTGCACATTTGGCTTTAATGAATTAATATTATCAGGAAGAACACCTTGAGAGTAAAATAACCAACAATGTCCTCCTGATGAATAAACTTAACTAAAACTTGTGTTGCCTGAAATAGGTTTTCCACTAAGGGGAACATGGAACCATCCAAATGGCAATTACCACAGAAAGTTTTATACATCAGCTCAAATGAAAGCTGAAGGGCTAAAACACATTGGCATTTTGACCCCGCTTCCCATGTGGTAATAAAGGGGTTTAAATAATGACCTTTTTGAGTGCCTCAGTTTTAGAGTCACCAATACTTAGACTTAGACAAACTTTATTGATCCACAAGGGAGATTGTTTGGGTATGGTAGCTCACTCATCAAATATAATATATAACAGAGGGTAACAAAAATAGATGGAATAGCAACCAAAGCGCAATAGACATATAGGCTACGTTCACACTGCAGCCTGAAACGACCCAAATCCGATTTTTTTGCCTCTATGCGACCTGTATCTGATCTTCTAATGACAGTGTGAACGACACAGATCCGATTTTTTCAAATGCGATCCAGGCCACTTGGATATGTGGTCCTAAATCCGATACATATCCGATCTTTTGACATGCGACTGCAGTCTGAACGGCCAGGTCGCATTCATCCGACCTGAGTGCGTTTCCTCCAATGAGAGTGGTACAAGTAGGCGTTCACAAATGTGCACAAACGTTCTTCTCGTCATGCGAAAATAGTATATAAACTCGTATCAGTGAAGCGGCGAAGCACGTAGTAATCCCACCCCTCCTGCCTGTGACTCCGCACCCACATGTTCCTTTCTGCACACGTTGCTGCCACTGCCCCGCAAAACGCTGTGGTCAAAAACCTCGTCCTTCTCCGTCTCCTCCTTAAAACAAATAAGCTGTACATGTTTTGGCTCTGGTACGAAAGCAACTTTAGGCTACTTCCGTAAACATTGAGCGCGTTCGCTGCGTGTGACGTCATCGTGTCCTCCAAGGCGCATGCGGGACACTTTTGGGGAGTTTAGCGTTCACACTGGAGATCACATACAATTCGCATTTAACTGGAAATGTGAACGGCCTCGCAAAAAAATCGGATTTCACAAAAAAATCGGAATTGAGCATTAAGCCCTGCAGTGTGAACGTAGCCATAGTGATACACTCCATGTTATTGCTCTTGTGTCCAATCTCTGAGGCTGTAGGTATTTTTGTATTTTTTAATGAATTAACTGATTATCATATGTTCATGCCTCTTTGAAGACTCCGAACATATTCAAATCCTTAGGCGTCACTCACCTGATAATATGAGTGAAGTTGTGTTGCAGTTCCTCTTTTCTTCTCTCTCTTTTGTTTACATTTGCTGGCTTCTGCCTGAACTTCAAACTGCTCCATCCTGAGGTAAGTCCTCAGCCACAACTCTGCTGCCTTTTGTTTTTTTGAAGTCACATCAGAAATTGTAGTCTGACAAGGATCAAGGAAGATTTAACAGCAGATAGCATACATGGCTTTAGTTACAAGACTATAAAGTTCACACCTTTGCTTTGGAGATGAGGACTTCGAATCCCAAAAAATGGTTCTCCATCAGCTTCAATAGCTCATTCCTAACAATTTCTGTAGACACATCATACACAAAAATATACACAGCACAACAATTTTACTATAATTAATATCAAATTGATAAAACTTGCCTGTGATGCTGTTGAGTGTGAAAACAGCAGGCTCCTCCAGAAGTTTGATTTGGTGTTTAATCAAATGCTCCACTGTCTCAAAGTTACTGAACTCTGACTGTTTATGTAGGGCCATCTCCCCCTCCAGTTTACACTGAACTGTTAAAAGGACAAGATTAACAACTAAAAACTAAAAAAAAAAATCTAAGTAAAATACTAACTACGAAGAAACATTTCTAACTTACATGATTCATCAAAGTCCTTGACAATTTTTCTCCATACACCAAATACATTTTGGTCTGTGAGATCCAGAAGATCCCCTGTTGTGAGTCTTATTACATCTTCAGTGAACGTAGTAAGTTTCTAACAAAGAACACAATAGCAGTTAGATGAGCTATTTATATGAGTGTATTCACTCAGAGACTTACATTAGTGAGAAAAGTCAGTTTGTCAGCTTTATCAGATGGAGGTGCTTCTCCAAGTCTCTTTAGTGCAGCATTAGCTTCCAGAAGCTCTTTCTTTACATATTCTTTCAGATGAGGAAGGTTTTTCTAAAAACATGAGTAATATAAACAGCAGAAATAAAGTGTAACTGAGGTGGTGGAGAAGGAAAGTCGATGTCTTACCTCAATGTGTTGCATCAGCTCCTTGCAGAGTCTTTCAGCCAGTTTAGGAAATGTAGCAAATCCATCATCATAAAAAGATCTACATAAAAATAAACTCAAGTTTGTTAGTTGTTATGTTAAGGCACTTTTTCTCTCTTTTTAAAATTGTCTATATTTTTTGTAGGTTTTTTTTTTCCAGTTTTTGTTCATAGAAGTTATCTCCATTTTTTCCTTATATTTTTTGATAAAAGGAGAAGTTCAATTTGTCAACTGGACAAAGTTTGTTTGGTTGAAAACGTTTAGCCGCTCATCCGAGAGGCTTCTTCAGTTCTGGTTCTAGTGCTGGTTAGACCCTGTTTATATTTAGCTGCAGGGAGGAGCTCACTACACTGAAATCGTTCTGAAACCATCTCAACTCATTTGTTCCTTTTTGTTATTCGAATTTCTCTGGCGTATAGTTTAGCATCTCTACGCCAGAGAAATTCGAATAACAAAAAGGAACAAATGACTTGAGATAGTTTCAGAGCTATTTCAGTGCAGTGAGCTCCTCTTAGGGCTGAATAGAGATGCTAAGCGAGACGCCAGAGAAACAAAAGATACAGATTAGTTGAGATAGTTTCAGAACGATTTCAGTGTAGTGAGCTCCTCCCTGCAGCTAGATATAAACAGCACTAGAACCAGAACTGAAGAAGCCTCTCGGATGAGCGGCGAAACGTTTTCAACCAAACAAACTTTGTCCAGTTGACAAATTGAACTTCTCCTTTTATCATGGATTCTACCTGGACGACTGAGGGACTTTTCCTGCATCCTTATATTTTTGTTATTTCTAGTTTGTCATTAGTTGATTTAGAATATTAGGTTGTTTTTTATTTTTTTAAATATATGTTTAAAATTATCTTTGCAGGTATGCTTCCTTTTGCTTTGCACGCCCAGGAGCTTTTAAATAGCGTGTACCCGGCGTGCCTTGTGATCTCTCTGCTTGTCACTGTCCACCGGTCTGTTCGCTCTCCTGTGCATCAAAGCCAAGCGCTGCTTCCTCCTTAGGTTTTTGTTAAACTTTTGGTTTTGACTTGATGAGTCCAGACGTCCTGTGCTCGTTCTTTATTTTGTATAGAGATAGTTTAGGGGTTGTTTTTTCCTTAAGGTAGGGACAGCGTTCTTATTTTAAATTGGCTGGTTTACCATGGCCTTTTTCCTTTGTTACTATGTTTATTTTGGGCACGGGTTTTGTTAAGGGTTTTTTCCACGGCTTTAAAAAAAAAGAATCAGAAAGTTTAAAAAGTAAAAACACTGTTTCCTGTGTCCTTAATAAATATTTTTTGGTTTACTTTTGGGGCATAACAAGTAGGTCTACATACACTGAAGGTTGCAATTATATAACAATCTTATTTGAAATACACTTACTTGAAAAGAGCATGATCTTTAAAAAAGTTTTGTTCTTTCTCAATAGGATCCATAACTGATGTTTTTGTTTGATCATAGTATCTTACAATCATGAATCCTTTCTTTAATTTGATGACCTTGTTTTGGACAATGTCAACAATGTCCTTTTCCTTAACTTGGTCAACAAGATCAGGTTTGGTCAAGAGACCTAGTATATAAATAAGAACAACAAAAACATTATAGATATCTGTTACGAATTTATATAATATATTACATTTTATTTATTCTGATCTCATTTACCCAAAGTCCTCTCTCCATCAGGATCCACCTCCTGGGCCATCTTTAAAGCCTCTGTTGTTGTTATGTCCACATTACAAGGGACCACCATTAAAATTATGCATTCATGGTTTTTAATTAACTCCTGTGTTTTTATCTGAAATTAGATTGAGTACTATTCAGTATATGCCAGGATTTGTTGAATAGAAAATTAAACTTATTATAAGCAGTTCCATATGCCTTGGTTATATTTTCCTCCTCATATTTGTTATCAGGGGGGATGCTGGGAAGAGCAATGAGTGTCAGGTCTGGTACATCAGGAGAAAAAATTTCCAGAATAAACAATCCACTGTGCGTGGTGCTCCAAGGTATTACTAAAACAAAAACAAAAATATTATTATAAATAAGTATTTTTTATTTATAGTGCTTTTCACAGATATACACAATATTACCAAAAGTATTCGCTCACCTGCCTTGACTCATACTATGAACTGAAGTGCCATCCCATTCCTAACCCATAGAGTTCAATATGATGTCGGTCCACCTTTTGCAGCTATTACAGCTTCAACTCTTCTGGGAAGACTGTCCACAAGGTTGAGGAGAGTGTTTATAGGAATTTTTGACCATTCTTCCAAAAGCGCATTGGTGAGGTCACACACTGATATTGGTCGAGAAGGCCTGGCTCTCAGTCTCCGCTCTAATTCATCCCAAAGGTGTTCTATCGGGTTCAGGTCAGGACTCTGTGCAGGCCAGTCAAGTTCATCCACACCAAACTCCGTCATCCATGTCTTTATGGACCTTGCTTTGTGCACTGGTGCACAGTCATGTTGAAAGAGGAAGGGGCCCGCTCCAAACTGTTCCCACAAGGTTGGGAGCATGGAATTGTCCAAAATGTTTTGGTATCCTGAAGCATTCAAAGTTTCTTTCACTGGAATTAAGGGGCCAAGCCCTGTGGCCAGGCCAAGTGATTATGACACCTGATTCTGATCATTTGAATGGGTGAGCGAATACTTTTGGTAATATAGTGTATGTCACAAAGACACTTTACAGATCATTATTCATTCACTCCACACTTGGTGGTGGTAAGCTACTATTGAAGCATGGCTGCGCCACCACCACCACTCACGCACACACCACTTTCATACTAGGCAATATGGGTGAAGTGCCTTGCCTAAGGACACAACGACAGCTTTGCCACTGGCGCCCCCCTGTGGCACCTGGTGTTCCCTGTTCCCATCTTCTGAGATCTGAAGGGATCAGGCTTTGGCAAGCCGGTATGGCCACAAATAATGATGACAAAGGTGTACTATGTACCTTTCCTTGTGTTTCAATTTATTTTATGGATACAAAAATGAGAATTTATGTATCTCACCATTCCTTACTGTCTCTGCCACATCCTTGCGGTGATGTATTAGTTTCTCCTCAAATGGCGAGTTGGACTTCATACTGTACTTGAATATGGCGTACCATTCATTTCGTTTTGTTCTGTTCATTCTTAGATGCAAGGTGTCTTTTAGCGCTGAAACAGCAATCAGCATGTTTTAGATAGCTAGTATAAAAAAAATCCTACAAGTTAAAATTATTTCAATAGTGATTTAGTACAATAACAATAACAACAATATTTTATAGGCCTAGTCTGTTCTTTACACTGCATCAAACGGATAAGATTGAAGTATCCTTGGTTTGCACTCACACTGACATGGTCCTTGTTGGCAGACCTACCATTTGGCAGCGGCACTCCACAGAGCGCCTCCAGCATGGACCTCTTCCCTGAGTTGTGGTCTCCGATGACGGCGATAGCGGGCAGCTCCACGCCCGGCTTCAGAGGACGGAGCAAATCTACGACGTCAATGTAGGATCGCATTCTGTCAGCATGTAAAGACTCCATGCTGATGTTTTGGTCTAAGTATCTTCGTTGGCTTTTACCCTCGTTCAGCCTTTTGCGTCGGCGCCAGTTTCACCAAGCTGAATAGAAACCGGAACTTAAGGAAGTGGCACCTGCTTACAGAAAGTATAAACCAAGCTTCAGTACATTCTCCAAGGAGCTATCTAAGTTTTATGCCATACTGTGGAATACAAGTGTAGCGGGCCAAATTGTACTTATAAAGTGGTAAATCTTTGGAGAAGAGAGGCACAGGTGTCCCCTCCATTTGAGTGAGAACAGGTAGAAAAGACCGGGAACCAGTCCAATTTATCACGACATGGCGTCAAGGGGCAAGGTCCAATGCCACAGCCAATTCTATGTTTTACGTGTCTTCCTCCTTTATCAAGAAATGCCATCATGTCTTCACACCTAATGTACTAAGAAGAAGAAGAAGAAGTGAACTTTATTGATCTCACACTGGAGAAATTCTTCTCTGCATTTTAACCCATCCTATATATATATACATATATTAGGAGCAGTGGGCAGCACACATTAGGGCGCCCGGGGACCATCTCCATGATCTTCTTGCTTCGGTTTGGTCAGGACCTAAGCTGGAGGTACCTATGGTGCATGTTTTGGGTTGGTGGGGGAAACCGGAGTGCCCGGAGGAAACCCACCCAGACACGGGGAGAACATGCAAACTCCACACAGAAAGGCTCGGGCGACCCGGGGATCGAACCTAGACCATGCATGCAAACTCCACACAGAACACACACGGAAAGGTCTGGGCGACCCGGGGATCGAACCCGGAACCTTCTTGCTGTGAAGCAAGAGCGGTAACCACTCTGCTACCGTGCCGCCAAATCACACAAACATCATATTAACAAACATCAAAGTCAGTCCCACATAGGAGAAATGGGCCAGAGATCCCGCAGCAGGCAAGCAGATACAGGACACACAGGTGGCACCCTGGGACATTCCAGCACAGACCTGCAGGGTGTAAGATGCTGGCAGGGAAAGCATACATGGAGCGACACAACCAAGTGAAGTCCAGTGTGAAGTTTCCACAAACAGTAATGATTTGGGCTGCCTGCCATGTCATCTGCTGTTGTTGATCCACAGTTTTTCCTGGAGTCCACAGTTAAATCAGCCATCTACCAGGACATTTTACAGCACTTCATGCTTCCTTCTGCTGACAAGCTTTATGGAGATGCTGATTTCATTTTCCAACAGGACACGGCACTTGCCCACACAGCCAAAGGTATCAAAAGATGGCTCGATGACCATGGTGTTACTGTGCTTGATGGGTCTGCAAACTCGCTTGACCTGAACTCCATAGAGAATCAATGGGACATTGTCAAAAGGAAGATGAGACACCAGACCGAGCAATGCAGATGACCTGAAGGCCGCTATCAAAGCAACCTGGGCTTCCATTACACATGAGCAGTGCCACAGGGTGATCTCCATGCCACAGCACATTAATGCAGTATTCATGCCAAAGGACTCCCAACCAAGTATTGAGTGCATAGAAATTAACATTCTGAATTGTGGGTTTTTATTTTCTGTAAGCCCCAAGAAATAAACTCTATTTCACACAGTCTATATAATAATACATATAATCAAAGTTTTATTGTTTTGACATACAATACATTGTTATATCTTATGTTCATTAGGTTAAAAGTATATATGTGTGTTTGTGTGTGTACTCAAAACTCAGACAAGAGGATGCGTGCCTGGTTGAGGCGTTGGAGACAGCTGTGTAGTTTGGCCCTGTTCTCTCTTATAAAGCCATCCTCTTTCAGCAGGACCTCAATTTCCTCCTTGTCCTGGAGTATCTGTAGCATTTTCCTCTGCAGCTCAACAGACGATTCCTGCAGCATCTGGAACTTTATCACCAGAGGGATCTGGTCTGCCAGCCGCTGCCCAGCAATCTACGACACAAACACAGGTAAAGAAAGATGGCTGCCTTTAAAAATATAATGGAAACCATTAACTAATCATTTACTACAAATTACCTACTCATAGACAAAAGTGTTATTATTAATTAATAAAACATTCATAAACAATTTACAAATGTTTATTAACTACTCATGTACTAATAATGACATACTTGTAATTTTTATTGGAAATGTGGCACATTAAACTGCCAATGTCATTAAGTGTTACATTGATAAAAAGCAATGACTGCTCACATCCAACATCTAATTTTTCTGCATAAATAGCACAATTATATGATTTATACCAGTGACTCTACAGCTGTAGGTTCAATGCTATTTGTGTATTCCCCTGCATTCTTATTTTTCAGTCAAATTGGTTTGGACCTGGAATAGTCCTGTGGTTGTTAGACCTGGTTTTAGTGCATTACCTCATAGCTGAAGACTACAATTGATAACACACATTAATCATTTGAATATGAAATACATTTTTGAAATACTGCCCTTTTCCTGAAATGTGATTGTGTGGTTGACATTAACAACAGCGTAACAGCTTCTGAGGGTAAAAAAGGAATCTAATAGTAAAATCCTATATTCTTATGATCAATACACTACAAACAAAGCACTAACTCTGTAATACGATTTCAAATGAGTCATCATTTCTTTCAGGCTGGCACTGTGGTCATTCTTGTTTGTGTCGCTCTTGCACACAAAGAAAAATCCATCATCCCCATTCTCTGTCCTCTTGAGCTTGCCCAGCTTTTTGCTATATGTGCTGTCCTGTGTGTAGACCAGCAGCTCCATTTTGAACTGAGTCCTCAGCATGGACTCTGCTGCAGCCTCCTTGTCCTTACAGATAGCCTCAATCTTGAGCAATGACACAAGCACGAATGTCATATTAAATATGAAGATAAATGCATTCCGTTAGAAAAGAATGTTGTGAAATGATACCTTGGCTGTTTTCATCAGATTTGGAAATCCAACAAAACTGTTCTGTGCCAGTGTTCGAGCCCACCTCTATGGACAGCTTGGGCTCTGGTACACAACTACTCGAGTTTGTCCACAACAAACACCATACTTGAGCACAAGGGTGTCCATCAGTGCATGAGGCACCAGGACACCCGAGGCCGGAGGTCGATGATCGACTTTGTTGTTGTGTCATTTGAGCTCTGGCCCTGTGTCTCGGACACTTGGGTGAAGAGAGGGGCAGAGCTGTCAACCGATCGCGCCCTGGTGGTGAGTTGGATCCACTGGCAGAGGAGGAAGCTGGAAAGACCTGGCAGACTGAAGTGGTTTTTGCAGTGTAGTCGCCGAGGCAAAAAATTGGGGCTGGGAGGAGTTCCGGGAGGCCATGGAGGAAGACTATCGATCAGCCTCAAAGAAATTCTGGCAAACCATCTGACGCCTCAGGAGGGGAGAGCAGTGCTTCTCCAACACCGTTTACGGTGCGGGTGGAGAGCTGTTGACTTTGACTGGGGATGTCGTTGGGAAGACTTTGAGGATCTCCTCAATCCCACCGTCATGTCTTCTGAGGAGGAAGCAGAGACTGGGGACTCGGAGGCGGACTCATTCATCACCCTGGTTGAAGTCACTGAGGTAGTTGGAAAGCTCCTCGGTGGAAAGGCTCCGGGGGTGGATGAGATCCGTCCTGAGTATCTTAAGTCTCTGGATGTTGTGGGGCTGTCTTGGCTGACATGTCTCTGCAACATCGCGTAGTGGTCAGGCACATTGGACTGGCAGACCGGGGTAGAGGTCCCTCTCTTTAAGAAGGACAAGAGGGTGTGTTCCAACTACAGGGGAATAACATCCTCTGCCTCCGCAGTAAGGTCTATTCCAGGATGCTGGAGAGGAGAATATGACCAATGGTCAATCCTCGGATTCAGGAGGAGCAGTGTGGTTTTCGTCCCAGCCCCGGAACACTGGACCAGCTCTATACTCTCCATCGGGTGCTCGAGGGTGCATGGGAGTTTGCCCAACCAGTCCACATGTGCTTTGTGGATCTGGAGAAGGCATTCGACCGTGTCCCTCGAGGGGTCCTGTGGAGAGTGCTCTGGGTCTATGGGGTTCGGGGCCCTTTGCTAAGGGCTGTTCGGTCCCTGTATGACCGGCGCTGGAGCTGTGTTTGGATTGCCGGTAGTAAGTCGGACCTGTGTCCAGTGCATTTTGGACTCTGCCAGGGCTGCCCTTTGTCACCAGTTCTGTTCATTGTATTTATGGACAGAATTTCTCGGTGCAGTCAGGGGCCGGAGGGGATCCAGTTTGGGGACCACAGGATCTCATCTCTGCTGTTTGCAGATGATGTTGTCCTGGTGGCTTCATCAAACCAGGACCTCCAACGTTCACTGGGGCAGTTTGCAGCCGAGTGTGAAGCGGCTGGGATGAGGATCAGCTCTTCCAAATCCGAGGCCATGGTTCTCGACCGGAAAAAGGTGGCTTGCCCTCTCCGGGTGGGTGGAGAGTCCTTGCCTCAAGTGGAGGAGTTCAAGTATCTCGGTATCTTGTTCAAGTTGGAATTTATATAATATATTTTAATCTATATTATTGTTATAATTAATTGATTAACTGATTAAGGATTTGATCTGAAGTACAGAAATGAAAATATGTTTAATAAAATTATTATACATTATATTATATATTATAACGTTTATAGCCGAGGATAATTTGCAATGTCTATCCTAGGAAAAGCTTTTACAAAAAAGCAAAAAAGTAAACCCCACCTCACTGTGTCTCAAAGCTATCGGTCAAATGTTTTAAAATCATAAAATATGAAATAAACAACCTATTAAAATTGTAATTAATTAAAATAAGCACTACCCAATTATTTTGTATTTTATTTTAGTGTTGTTTTAACATTTATTAATTTGCATTAGCGTTAGCATTGAGACACAAACATCTCTCTCTCTCTAAACACAGACGTTTCCTCCACATTTTCAGCAAAAACCTCAAAGAGATCAAACAGGACATGAAGTAGTGACGCTAATAACAAGGCACCTATTGCAAAAGAAGCTGCCTCCCACATTAAAACCATAGCGTTATGCTCACAGAAAACAAGCTAATTATCTGACGAATGCTTTTTGCTGAAACGTTAGGCCTACTTAAAAATAAAAAAACATTTGTAGACAGCAGCCTTGTAAGTGTGCTATTTTTTCACTTTTATGAATCTGACCACATCACAGTGCGAATAATACAAGCTGCTAAGCATATCTCACAGCACAACACACATTTAATATTCATTCCACTGTTAAAACAATTGCGCCTGGTCTATAGGACACAATATCAGAATATATACTGGAGAAATTAAATTTGTCAACTGGACAGAAGTTTATTTGGTCGAATATGTTTCGCAGCTCATCAAAGCTGCTTCTTCAGTTCTGGTCAGATGCTGGTAGACACTTGCCTATATTTGCCTGAAGGGAGGAGCTAACTACAATGAAATTACATTACTTTGAAACTACCACACCTACCACAACAGAGAGGGCTTTCTGGTCAGTGTTTTTGAAAAGCAACAGAGCTACGCTATAGGCTCGTACTGAGTTTTACAATCAGACAACTGAGCCTGTCTAAAACTTCATACCAATTTCACCAAACAGCCCATCTTATAGATGAGGGTGTGATATGGACATTGGGGAAGGGGGATTTGTGTGTGTGGAACTGTGTTCGTACCTTGGTCATTGATGTCCAAGTCAGTTTTGCTCACGGTGCTCTAAACGCGTGCAGGCTGGACATGCTAAGGCAAGGCCATCTCTCCCGATAACTGTCCACAAATATTTGTTGTTTCCTAGTCCTTTTTTGGAGGTTCAGACATGTCACGCAAGCCTTGCAGTTTAAAATCAAAACTGTCTCCACCCTTCAGGCAAATATAAGCAAGTGTCCACCAGCGTCTGATCAGAACTGAAGAAGGAGCTTGGATGAGCTGCGAAATGTATTCGACCAAATTGAATTTCTCCTTTTGCCATGGATTCCACTTGGATGACTGAGGGATTCTACACACAGTATATACTGTACATTTAAGCAACTTCTATGTCCAGAACTTTATTGCTTTTTAGGAGAAATGCATACAATACCTGTTCCCCAATATTTTCTGGTTGTCCTTTCACAGCCACACGGGCGATTCCAGGCAGGTCAACCAGTGTAAGGTCTGGTACATTAGGAGAGGCTATAGCCAGACTTATGAGGTTATGACTGATTCCACAGCCCTTACCAGCCAATAACTCTTGAGCTGTGGAGAGAAGAACACTCAATTAATTGAATACTCAATATAGTGAATATACTTGTCCACTGTAAGAAAGAATATCCCAAGACAAGTCATAGTGGGATGTGTACCTTGTATAATCTTGCGTTCCACATGCGCAGGTTTAGTTATTTCTTCAGTGTAGTTACCGTATTTAATTCTTCCATGCCATTTCACCCCCACTTCGGTTCTCTTAATTTTAAGGGACATCTTGTCACAATGCCTGCATTATCAACATAAAAATCCTTTTTTTTTTTTTTTCAGTTAGTCAGATGTTACAAAGGCGCATTCAAATTAAATTCACATTAGACCTTTAAGTTATGTTTCTAGTTTGAAATAAAGTAACTTAACAGTACATCCAAATGCATTCAACATTAAGATTATGCATGTAGGCCAAAAAATAAAAAAATAAAAAAATAATGACTAACCTAACTTTAAACGTGCACTATGTAAACTTCTTGGTGGGGCTTCAACCCCTGCTTGTTTCATAGATGTCATTGCTCTGCCTGGAACACATAGTCACATTAAACACTTCTACCTTACATTACAGGTGGTTTTATAGTTCAAAACTCCCTGAGTGGGGTTGTCTCTTCACAGATCTGACTTGTAACTTGGCCTGGTTTGGTTTCCATTCCAGACAAAGAAATAACATTTCCATGGAGAACAGCATTTGACGGGATATCCAGCAGAAAAGTTCCACAATGCCCCTTTAACCAGCATCTCTTTGATACAGATTAAAAGAAAAGCTTATGGATATGCTTGTAGTTAAACTGCGGCCTTAGTTAGATGTGATCAGTGAGAAAGTTGTCTCGTTCACCTACCGCTTCCTCTTGGCAGCGCCACTCCGGAGAGCGCCTCCAGCACGGAGCTCTTCCCCGAGCTTTGGTCTCCGATGACGGCGATAGCGGGCAGCGCCAGGTCCTGCTCCACTCCCAGAGAGCGGAGCTTATCGATGAGATCAATGCAGGGACGCACTGTGTCATCGTACTCTTGATTCAATGTGCTCATGTCTGCAGTTGTCTATTTACCTGGCCAGCCAAATGATATCTCTCTGTATTTCCTATACAGCGCGATACCATATGGACACCCTCCATCCACGCTCGCTCCTCCGGTTACAAACGGACTCCGCGATTCTGATTCGTTCAAAGATGGTGACGTCAGTGCACCCGCCTTTGCCCGCAAAGTCACTCTTAGGCAGCGGAAGTTCCGCCTCAGTTTTGAATCAAGATGGCGCAATCTCTGATTGGTTCACTTAGCTGTCTGTCTACACGCAACTGCAGCGCATTCTGTGGATCAAGCGTTACCAGACTCATCCGCTGGTACAGCGATGAGTCATGGATTCTTCCAGGCATGTTGTCTATCACTATTTGTCTATGACCTCACTACCAACGAGGACTCGGGATAAAAGACTACAGCCAAGAATCACCTGATGAAAAAAACAGTTTGAACAATGAGCATTACGTTACAATAAAAACACGGGCGGATTGGAGAGTGCTTCTCTCAGTTTCATTAAATGAGATTTGTCTAAGATGCATTCACCTGTTGTCCTTGTACGTGTGCAAATGGTAACTGTTGCACGCAAAGAAGACATTTTATTGTTAGATAAGTTCAAATGTGCCAGTTTCACCATTGCCTTAAAGTGTTAAATTATTACCTTCAATTGATGTTTTTCAGATGTTTTTTTGTTTCTTTAGATTACAATCAGGGCAGCCCTGGCCGTCTATTCCAATGAGGACGTTCCTATTAGCACTCGTAATCAGTGGCGGTTCTACATTGAATTACTCCCTGGGCGAGACCCCCCTTCCCCCCAAGGAATGAAGAAGAAAAAAAACACAACATTTACCACAAGCAGCCATGTTTAATTATCACTATAGAGTGGTTCTCATTATCACAACTTTCAAAAAAATATAAGTTATCATAACTTGTGTGTTATCTCCATCTTCATATCCAATTTCACATCCTTATCCAACTATAAATAATGGTCCCCATAATGATAAAACACCTGCAATTCAACATAATAAAGAAAATACTTAAATAACCCCCATATGGTATGACTTAATTAACTAAGAGACTTAAGAAAACAAAATAAACCTGCAAATGAACATTAGTGATTCCCCCTTTAATGTGGCCCCCTTTAGCGCACCACTCTGCGCTGTTTCTCGCAAGACCAGGAAGTGCCGCAGTTTGGCCCTTGAAACAGAGAGCAGCGCAGAGGAGAAGGTCGGGAGAGCATGAGGGGAACAGAGTCCAGAGAGCAGGAAACAGTTTGTAAGCACTCCTGCAGGAGCAGAGAAAGGTTTGAGGCAAACCAGGCGGAGCGTTCTGCGCGCTGCGCGAGACGGAGAGAGGGAGAGAGGTTTTTTTCAAGCGCTTGGCACGGCGCCCCTCACGAAGTTGCGCCCTGGGCAATTGCCCCACTCGCCCCCCCCCAAGAACCGCCTCTGCTCGTAATGTCATCGTTATTACACCATAAGTTCCAGCGTGAGCCCAGCAGGCAGCCAGTATAACATTAACATCCAAAACTAATTTGATTTATGAGATGAATACAAGGATGTGTAGCAAAATTAAATATGTTGAGTACAAGCAAGGACTTTCAGTGCTATTATAATGTCGTAGACATGTAGGTCTCTTCATATCTGTGCAGTAGAGGTAAGATCTTAAGCCCGAGCCCGACCTGACCTGACCCGAAATTCGGGTCGACCCGACCCGACCCGACCCGGCCTAAAATGTCAATCATTGCTTCGGGTCGGGTCGGGCTCGGGCTTCTCTCTCGCTGACTTTAAAAAAAAATAAATATATGTTTATAAAAATGTATACTAAAACGATGTGTGGATACTAAACTAAGGAATACTTGTTTTAAAATAAATAATTTGGATAAAACAGAGAAGGCGCTGTAATGTAATTGCTATTTAACTATTAAACAGGAGCCGCAGAGCCAGAGCATGTTCTGCGCATGTGAACCCCCCCTCTTAATAATCTTCCCCTCCGCTCCGCTCTCTCTGCTTCTCTCTCTTAAAGTGCCGCGCCACGCTAGATTCTTAAGGACGTACTGCTGCTGTGGTTTATGGCCCAATTTTCAACCTGTCAAAATGACGGACGGCCTTAAATTTTTCCCGTCAACTCTTTAAAAAATCCGTCAATGATTGAAAATTGTCGGTTAATGTACCCTCTGCAGAAACAAATATAAAAGATGTAAATGTTTATACAGTCTTGTTTAACTTAGATTTCGTTACAAAAGACAGGCTTTAATTTGTTATCATAAATCACCCCTCCTCACAAATAAAATATGAAATTTCGGGTTTGCTTCGGGCTCGGGCCTGCAAATCAAGTTAATTGGTCGGGTTCAGGCCGGGTCGGGATTTAATACCCGCTGGCCGGGTCGGGTCGGGCTGGAATTTTTAGGCTCGATCTTACCTCTGCAGGTGAGTAGCTCAGTGATACTGCGTTCTGTCTGCCATTCCACACAGGATAAGTCAGCGTAATGAAGTTGGCTCGATGTTTGACATTCGCTTGATATTCCGGTTTTAACATTCCCGTATTAAGATCCAAACAAGCATTTTACCTAAATAATGCAACCAAGGTTAACGAGAGTTCTACTTGTTAATGTCTATCTAATAAAACGATAGCAAGTAGGCCTAATACTATCTATCGATTTATAGGCAAAAACTCTGCTCACGCAGCTCCAATTTTCGTTCTGCGGCTGCAGTCTGTGTTAGGGACCGTCAACAAATGATCTTCACATTACTGGAGGGACTCTGCTACGTTGGTGGAGCAGGGGGATGAAATAATTTCCCCATAAAAGTCACAAAAAATCAACCAAAGCACTTTTTAAAAATCTCTTGGGTGTAGTAGTTGCCAAATAAATGTGTCTACTTACTACGGGTCAAATTTTGCCCCTATGTCATATTACTGTGACCAGTGTAGGGCAAGTTACTCAAAAACTGTAATGCACTACGTATTACTTGTTACTGTCATTTTAAAGTAATGCCTTACATTACAATATTACTCTAAATAAAAAGTAAGGCATTACACTACTTTTGCATTACTTTAGTTACTCTCGCCAAAATGACTGGAAATAAGGATTTGGCAATCTACAGTGCAAATCTCTCATGTGTCATGACTTTCACCTCACCATTCTCTGGTCGGGTCAACATCAGTTTCGGTTGCTTTGTTGGGGTTGTATCGTTCCCTGTCCCATCCTCCCTTTCCTGACTAATTTCGTGGTGCTATGGCACCTCTGCAAGTGCTTCGTCAAATTGCTTGTACTGCATTTCGACGTGGAAAGAGGTTTGGGATTCACACACAGTGTGCATTTAACTAAAATGTTCTTGGAGTCCTTATTTTGAACGAAGTGAAAGTAGTGGGCATATGCCCATCTTGAAAAGGAGCTAGCACTATCCGATTCTTCTGGTTCTGTCATCCTTTGTCAGTCTGCCAGTTTGAGACGAAGTAAAAGGAAATGGAATGGTCTGCGCAGACTTTTATATCACTAGCTGATCTCGCGGAACTTTGCATGAAATGTAATGTTCTGCACGGACTTATCATATTCAGTAGCTGATCTCGCGGTGATCCGCGAACTTTGTATGAAGAAAACGCAAAACCCACAAAAACAAAGCAGGTTAAAAATGCATTGTAATGTGCGTTACTGGCATTGTAACGAGTAATATATTACCGATTTTCTTCCCTGTAATGCGTTACATTACTGCGTTACACCAAAAAGTAATGCATTACAGTAAATAATTACTTTTGTAACGAGTTACTCCCAACACTGACTGTGACATAGGTGACAATAATTATTTATTTATTTTTTTTAAATCAGAATGACGGTAAATATTCTTGGTTATTATTATTATATATATTAAAAAATTCACCAAAAATCAACCAAAGCACATTTTCCAAATCTGTTGTGTTTACTTACTACAGGTCAAATTTTGCCCCAAGCTCATATTACTGTGAAATAGGCGACAATAATTATTATTTTTTAAATCTG
The DNA here is from genome assembly GCA_036785185.1 of Paratrypauchen microcephalus. Lineage (NCBI taxonomy): Eukaryota > Metazoa > Chordata > Actinopteri > Gobiiformes > Gobiidae > Paratrypauchen > Paratrypauchen microcephalus. Next base: position 6,085,617 of record JAVJIX010000005.1, on the reverse strand, counting down.
AATGACGGTAAATATTTTTGGTTATTAATTTTGCAATGTGATGTAATGTGATGTTATTTCATGACACACAACTGAAGACACACTAAATGAGCACAATCTTTTTATTGACTTTTAACTTGTCGCGGTCCTTTATTTGCTCCAAATAGGCGTGTTAATATATCAAGGATACTGCTGTTACTTTGTACGGTGCACCGTGTCATACGCTGCAGTGAGGGTGTTCAAAACAAGCGCTCCCACACAGTGTTTCCAACTTAGCGACTTTGTCGCTATTTTTAGCTACTTTTTGGACCCCCCTAGCGAGAAAATTAGACAAAAGCGACTAGCGACAAATCTAGCGACTTTTTTGGTGATCAGAGGCTCCAAGATCGCGGGAGGGGGAAAAAATAATTGCGCCGTTTTCTCTCTTTCCCCGTTCAGAGAAAGAGAGACAGAGAGGGGCCGTGGAAGAGAGACACAGGCAGAGAGGGGCGGGGGCGTGGACTGTCGCTTCCTTGTTTTTTTTCCCTCACTCATTCACAGGCAGACAGACACTCACCAGTCTCTCCTCTGCTCCCTCCCATCTCGTCAGATCGCCTCGGAGTCTGGTGCCACAGCCGGCGCCACGAGGGGGCGTTTGGGGGCGACGCCCCCTCACGTCATCAGTCCCGCCCCCTCAGGTGAGAGTTGTAAAAGAAAAAGGAAATTAAAATAAATACAGTGAACCCTCGTTTATCGCGGGGGTTAGGTTCCAGAAATAGCCCGCAATCAGTGAAATCCGCGAAGTAGGACAATTTTATATTTTACAATTATTCTACATGTTTTAAGGCTGAAAACGCTTCACCAGACACATTATACACCTTTCTGAGACTGGTATTAACATTTTCTCACATTTTTCTCTTGTTTAAACACTCAAACTTTTGTAGATTTTCATTCAAATATATTAATAGTGTGGGGGGGGGGGCACGTGACACGCGGACACGTGCGCGCGGACACGTGCGCGCGGACACGTGTGTTTGTTTTGGTACCACATATCCATGCCATGTGCGAAAGTCGAGTGGAAAGCGACCTGGATATCATTTTGGGCAAGACTCAAGCCAATGCTAACAGTGCCAAACCGCTAACAGACGCCTCTGAGCACCAGTCCTCACCACAAGACCAGGTAAGACCAACCTGCGCTCACAAGAGTTGGTTGCATTTCACCCCGGGTCCAAAATCAGACCGCTATCAATGCGTCGCCAATACTCCACAGCTCTCTAGGACGGGGTCGGGTTCGTCCTCTCGGCGTGACGGGGAAGAGCCACTGTCTCCTCTGTGCGCGCGAGTGTCCTCCCCCGCTGCGGCTCCCTCGAATGCGGCTCTCCCCGCTGCGGCTCCCCCGGCCCGTCCATGTTGATTCTTGGCTCTTCCATGGTCCGGCTCGCACTCTCTTCCATGGCTCGTGCAAGTAAACAAAGGCCACACCTCCTGTCACCCAGGCGCTCTCGTGAAGGAAATCAGAGACTCTGTCCCTACCATCCCTGGTCTAGACCTGGTTTAGTCCTGGTTTAGACCTGGTTTAGTCCTGGTTTAGACCTGCTTTAGACCTGGTTTAGTCCTGGTCTAGTCTCTTAGCTAATCAGGGCGCAGGACAGAATGTTACACTGTAAAAAAAAAAGTTACACTATAAAAAAAATTGAAAAAAAAAAAAAAAAAAAAAATTGGAAAAAAAAATCAGCGAAACAGCGAGGCCGCGAACAGTGAACCGCGATACAGCGAGGGTTCACTGTACTGCAAAAATACTAGCCCACGCTATTCAGCAATATAAATGAGTTAAAACATAGATCAAATTAATTATTTTTAAAACAAACGGATACGGCAATTGTTCAAAGCGATTTGATAGGCTGAGGGTTGCGCCGCGCACCGCACAACTTGCGCGGGATATGGTTGCTAGGCTTCATTGTAGTGGAAGTGGATTAAATGATGGATATACGAATGTGGATTAAACCTAGTAAGATTCCTCCAGAGGATCCGAGACCTTGTTCACCAGCACCACCCGACACAGCCTTACAGACTTCTTCAGCGGAGCATCCAACCGAAGGCTTCAACTTTTCTGAGGTAGGCTAGCTTCTAGTTCCTACACAGTATTTTATGTTAAGGTGTGGACTTTATAGTGAGAGAAAAGTTATGTGTTGTTATAAATATATGTGTGGTGGAGTGCTATGTGGCGTTAATGTACTGTCTCTTGGCGTTGCTCAGATCACTTGTTGGCTTGGTTTTGTGGTATGCAGGAGATCACGAGGGTCTACGTTCAAATAATAATAATTAAAAAAAAACCTCACATCTTTGTGTAAAGTGAGCAGTGAGAACTTTTTTTTTTCTGCACAAATGCAATGTAAAACGTGTACAATGCCAAAGTGATTTTAGGTTTTGGCTGGGTTTGCCATAGGCTCTGATTCTCAATAAGTGTATGCCTATGCGCTCTGATTTGTTTTCTTTTTCTTTTTGGCGACACAAAGTCACAAGTAGCACTGCTTAAAAAGCTAGTTGTACAGCACAGAAAAGTTTTTAAAAGCCAAAAAAAAAAAAAAAAATTAAAAAGCTACAGTTTGCCCAATATAGCACAAAAAAATAAAAAATAAATAAAAAGCTTTAGTTAAACTACCGCACAAAAAAAAAAAACACAAAATAAAAAAAGCAAGCTATAGATCTTGAACTACAGCTCAAAAAAATATCTAAAAAATAAAAAACAAATAAAAAACAAACAAGTATATGTAATAACAACACCAATAAAAGGTTAGTGTCACGGGGTAAGGAAGGTTAGGATGTGCCCCGCTCTCACGTTTGGATTGGACCGCTCGCTCGTCTAGCTACTTTTAGCTACTTCTGGGCGGGCCAATAGCTACTTCCGGTGCTGGGGAGTTGGCAACACTGGACTTCTGGTTTACGAGAGGCGGTGTTCACATCTCACCGAGACACAGGTGTGCCAAACCGCTCCAAACCCGAGTACACACGGGACAAACTCGGTCTAGCGGAAGCCCAGGACACCGAGCCCCGTTCGCAATGAGGACCGTTCTTCTGTGTCTCTTTTGGGGGACGTTTGTGGCTGTTCTGTCCGGTAAGTCCACCATTGTGTCCGCGATAAGGCATGGGACACGTCAAAGGGAAACCGAAAGTTAAAATGTTGTGACGCACTTATTTTTTTATGCGTTTATCGTTGAAATTAAGCCGAAATATGTGTCTTTAACGTGTCTAATGCGGTGTGGAAGTGTTAATATGTTTTCAGGTCTATGAAGATAAACTTTGGTGGAGTTTAGAGACCGTATTTTGGACCGAATTCCACGCGCTATTTACTTCTTTGGTCAAAACGTTAAAAAAAAACATTTCTCAAAGGCACCTGTTTAAAGTTAAGACTACATTTTTTATGTTATTATTAACCTACTGGCAGATCATTTTACGTTGATGTTATAATAAAAATATTTTGGACCTAAGCCAGTCAGAAGAGTTTGAAAAATTAGTCAATCCAGTAACCTATTTGGCCGATAGATTCAAAATTATTAGTTTTAACGAAATGACTCAAATAGACTTTCAGTAGCCTGTTTTACTTGTATTTTAATCGGAAGTCTTTGGTTTTGTGACCAAGACAAACAGGAAGTAGCAAACTCACAAACTCTGTTATTGAAGTCCCAGTATGCATGTAACTTTTTGGCAAAAAAACAAAACAGATTGTGTTTATTGAACTGAAAATATTAACATTTCCTTACTCTGAGTGGGCTTGCATCTCCACAAACCTGACTTATTTGGCCTGGAGAATGTTCCGAAGTATGGTTTTAATTTTATATTTACATTGGAATCATGCAGGCGATGTGCTGCCTCCAGAAAGTTACACACTGGAGCTTTAAATCAGGCAGAAATATACAATGTCAGATGCCCTCCCGTCGTCCTGTGTACCTGTGTGTCAGATGCCCTCCAGTCCTCTGTCCCTGTAGTTTTGGACTGAGATGGGACCAGGTCAAATGTCTTTAGCTCAGGGGTCTCTAACCGTTTTTCCTCCAGTGAGCTAACTTTACTAAATGAAAATGCCATAGAGCTACTCATTTTAGTGGGCACAGGAAACTGAGTACAGTAATTATAAGAGCCACAGCCTTGGACAGGAACAGTTAAAGGCCCGTAAAACATTCATCATTATCCATTTATTAGTGCAGAAAGTAAAGTTAGGCGTGAAAATGATACATTTGCAGTTTTAATAGCACAAAACTTAAAAAATTCTTTGGCTCTAGCTAATCTGCAGATGTTGTGGTGTGTCAGATGCCCTCCCGGGTGTTGTGGTGTGTCAGATGCCCTCCCGGGTGTTGTGGTGTGTCAGATGCCCTCCCGGGTGTTGTGGTGTGTCAGATGCCCTCCCGGATGTTGCAGTGTGTCAGATGCCCTCCCAGATGTTGTGGCGTGTCAGATGCCCTCCCGGGTGTTGTGGCGTGTCAGATGCCCTCCCAGATGTTGTGGCGTGTCAGATGCCCTCCCGGGTGTTGTGGCGTGTCAGATGCCCTCCCAGGTGTTGTGGTGTGTCAGATGCCCTCCCAGGTGTTGTGGTGTGTCAGATGCCCTCCCAGGTGTTGTGGTGTGTCAGATGCCCTCCCAGATGTTGTGGTGTGTCAGATGCCCTCCCGGGTGTTGTGGCGTGTCAGATGCCCTCCCGGGTGTTGTGGTGTGTCAGATGCCCTCCCAGATGTTGTGGTGTGTCAGATGCCCTCCCGGGTGTTGTGGTGTGTCAGATGCCCTCCCGGGTGTTGCGGTGTGTCAGATGCCCCCCCGGGTGTTGCGGTGTGTCAGATGCCCTCCCGGGTGTTGCGGTGTGTCAGATGCCCTCCCAGATGCTGTGGTTTGTCAGATGCCCTTCCAGATGCTGTGGTGTGTCAGATGCCCTCCCGGGTGTTGCGGTGTGTCAGATGCCCTCCCGGGTGTTGCGGTGTGTCAGATGCCCTCCCAGGTGTTGTGGTGTGTCAGATGCAGACAATGACACAAAGAGACTTTTGTTAAACTGAAGTGTGATCTACACAACACGGCTCCGTAATGAATGCATTCTAATCTGGATTGGAGGACTTTGTATCTTGCTGACTGTAACTACCATAAACAGGTTAAAGATTACATTTGAAGACATCATCATCAGAAAAGATTTTAATGTATACTTATTTAAATACACGTTTTTTATCCTGTGCCAAACACTATAGAGCAGTAGCAGTTGTACTTCTAAATACAATATTACTTTGTGGTAGTTGTATTCGTGTTCATAAGCATACATTCAAATGACAATAAAGTTGATTATTGTGTCTCTTGGTGGCAGAGTGGCTAGCCCTCCTGTCCTACAGTGAGCAAGTTGCTGGTTTGTTTGTGGAGTTTACATATTCTCCCTGTCTGTGCTTAAAGGGCACTAGTTTAAGCTCAGAGTTTATTTTTTAATTCATTTTGTGACCAGAGAAAGTTCAGAATGACAGAAAACTGTTGCTAACTCTCCAAAGTGTTAAGAGTTCAAATGAAATGGTTGAAAAAGCTAAATTGTTTTTGAAGCTTGCGTCTGCTTTTAACCAGTAAAGCACCAGTGTGTGAACTGCTCAGACCTGTTGGACAGCATGTTTCAGATGGGTTTCAAGTGACTCTATTTTGTTTTTATCATAAACAGATGACATTTTAAGGGTCCTCACTTCCTTCACTTTTCATAGAGTCAAGATCATAAACTGTATGGACAGAGCAAACCCGCTAGCTGTCACATTTCAAATAGAAAGTGAGCATGAGGGTGCTTCAGGCTCCATCAACTGGCTCCAATTGGCTTTACATCGAAAAACGTCACCCCTCTCTCTGTAACTGCTGCAGTGAGCCTCATTATTTTGGTCTTAAAATTTTCTTATTAACCCACTCTACATGAACCTGGTGTTTTTATTTTGCTATTTTATAATTCCTATTCCTAATATGGAACTCTTCTCCAATACATATTGCTACAGTGAAATACTGCGAGAAATGATAATGTTGAATATTTCTGTATGCAAGACAATCCCAGTGAAAAAGCCTGAGCTGCAACAAATAAATAGCAGAATGTATAATAATAACATATTGTTTCAGTCAATATATATGAAAAGTCAATATTGTAATTATTGTGAAAGGCCTTTTTATGCAAGATTAAACTGTGTTAAGCCTTTGGTGAAGATTAGGGCTTCTGTTTACATCACACCAACTACATTAAAAGAAGAATGTATGGCATAAAATGAAAAATATCTGTTTCCAGATTAGTTCACATGAGTTTGGTAGAACATGAATTTGGTATAATGTGAGTTTGGTAGAACATGGGCATTAGAGTATAAATGAGAAAAAGCCCAATTAGCAAAGTGCAGAGAAAAGTAAACTTTTGGTGCCATGATTAAAATGTCCTTTCTGTCTCTCTGTCTCCACAGAACGCCACTCTCTCACCTACATCTACACTGCCCTGTCCAAAAAGGTGTCAAACCCAGGCATCCATGAGTTCACGGCCATGGGGCTCCTGGACACAAAGATGATCGATTACTTTGACTCAGATGTGCAGGTGAAGGTCCCCAAACAGACGTGGATGAAGGAGAGGCTGGGACAGGACTACTGGGACAAAGGAACCCAATCCAGAAAGAGCAAGCAGCAATGGTTCAAAGTCAACCTGGACATCCTGAAGGAACGCATGAACCAGACTGATGAAGGTGAGTCCTTGTTCAGTCCTTGTTCAGTCCTTGTTCAGTCCTTGTTCAGTCCTTGTTCAGTCCTTGTTCAGTCCTTGTTCAGTCCTTGTTCAGTCCTGGTTCAGTCCTGGTTCAGTCCTGGTTCAGTCCTGGTTCAGTCCTGGTTCAGTCCTGGTTCAGTCCTGGTTGTTACCTGGCCAGCCAAATGATATCTCTCTGTATTTCCTATACACCGCGATACCATTTGGACACTCTCCATCCACTCTCGCTCCTCCGGTTCCAAACCGACTCCGCGATTCTGATTCGTTCAAAGATGGTGACGTCAGTGCACCCGCCTTTGCCCGCAAAGTCACTCTTAGGCAGCGGAAGTTCCGCCTCAGTTTTGAATCAAGATGGCGCAATCTCTGATTGGTTCACTTAGCTGTCTGTCTACGCGCAACCGCAGCGTATTCTGTGGATCAAACGTTACCAGACTCACTCGCTGGTACAGCGATGAGTCATGGATTCTTCCAGGCAATCCTGGTTGTGTCTCCTCAGATGTCCATGTTCTTCAGTGGATGCATGGCTGTGAGGCAGACCTGATTAATGGGACACTGGACTTTCAGCGTGGGATTGATCAATACAGCTACAACGGCAACAGCTTCCTGTACTTCGATGACGCCCACGGCGTTTGGGTGGCGGCGACGCAGGAGGCGGAGCCAACCAAGAGGAAGTGGGACGATGTGCAGGTGCTGAAGGAGTACACCAAAGGATACTTGGAGAAGGAGTGTCTGGACTGGCTCAAACAGTTCATGGAGTACGGCAAACAACAGCTCATTCATGCCAGTAAGTACAAGTACAAGTACTACTACTATTAATGCTACTACTACTGCTACTACTAGTACTGCTACTACTTCTGCTACTACTTCCTGCTCTCATCATAAACCATCATTGGGTGGGCGATCAGATCCACTGACCCACAGGTTGGCGGTATGATTCCTGCTCCCACTGATGAAAGCTGTCATTGTGTCCTTGGACAAGACAATTAACCCCCCTCGCCCGTAGTATCTGTGTACACTGGTGTGTGAATGGGTAAGTGGTTCCTTGATGTAAAAGCGCTTTGAGTGCCTTGAAGGTGGAAAAGCGCTAAATAAAATTGTGACCATTTACAATTTACTGCTACTACTACTGCTACTACAACTACTACTATTAGCACTACTACTACTCCTGATACTACTCAGAATTACTTGGGCAAACAGCTGCTTAAACATGCTAATAACTACTGTAATTTCTGGACTATAAGCCGCTAATTTTTTTCACACTTTGAACCCTGCGGCTTATACAACGATGCGGCTAATATATGGACAGATTATTCAACACAGCAGATGCGCACACAGCCTGAGTGCAGAAAGCGCAGCCGTCTGTGCGGTTAACATGACGTCGCAGCATTGGCTGTTGTCAGCACTAAAACAGTTAATTGCCGTGTGATAAAATAAGTTATGATGCTAAATGAACATTAGTGAGTGGAATACATCTTAATGACCCGTATGCGTTAAATGCAGATGAGTGCATAAATAACGAGAAGAAACGTCTCAAACTTAAGTAGCCAGACATACACTCATATCTGATCAATACACCTGTCCCCACCCCCTGGGAAAGCCTGAAATCTGCTGAAATCCTACAAGACACTGACATGATCCCAGACATTGACATGATCCAGACAGAACAGCAGCTCTTTCTGCAGGAGACATGTGCAGTAGAGTGCGAAGTGACGTGGGTGCAAGAGTGAGACAGACAGGTGAAGAGACAATGCGCAGAGGAAGGTGTGAGTTTGATTTTGTTTTGAACAGTTATTTTGTGCTTCATGCACACACCCTCCTCAGGGAAAACACACAAAGACGTGCATATGATGCAGCTTTTAAGTTAAAGGGAATCGATCTGGCTCTCGAAGAAGAAAATTGAGCTGCTGCACTAGGGCTGCAACGATAACTCGAGTACAAAAAATAATCGAGGCAAATTATTTGCCTCGAGGCTTTGTATAATTTTCTTCATGTGGCGATATATTTCAATTCATGCATCATCGCGGCATTGACTACTGCGCTGTTCGGATAGACTGCATCACTGTTTCCATTAACATATAAACTATTTAAACATTTATAAAATCCGGAATGAAAAGAGTTCCACCTTGTAGCGGATCGCCGCTTTTTTTTCAGCCGCGGGGTCATTTTTTTTTTATAGCTATCTGTACAAATCCATTGAGGAAAAAAAATTGGGTGTATACATACAAGTTGTCGATGGTGAGACGTTGGGCACGGCAGTGAGATGAACTGATGCAATGCAAAAAGTGATGCAAAAAATGCAGTGCAAAAAGATGACAAAAGCTTTCAGAGGCAATAAAATCAGATGCTTCAAATTTGAAAACGTTCTTGAAGATATGGACACCTGCAGCTTATAGACAGGTGCGGCCTATATATGTACAAAAATAAAATTCTTTGAAAATTGAGTTGATGTGGCTTATGATGATTTATTTCATTCAGGTGCGCTCCATAGTCTGGAAATTACAGTACTACCACCGTTGCATTCAGATCTCCTCTGATTGGAGCCTTTGCATTTGAGGACAGAGGCTTAAACCTGAGACTACTGATGTGATTTTGCATTTTGCAAAAATGTATTCATGTCAAATGCATCAAATAAAAAAGAACAAATCTGATTTTCGCTTGAGACATGAATGCTCCAAAATGCTTGTCTCGTGTGTCAGGTTCATGTAAGACGCATGAACCAACTTTAGCCTCTTTCCCAGTAGTGAGTATAACTTTAGGCTTTATTTTTTAACCAAAGTTATAGTGAGTATAACTTTAGGCTTTATTTTTTAACCAAAACACTGCAGAACCTCTAGATGTGACGTGTGTCATCTCTCTGTAGAACCTCCAGATGTGCACATGTTTGCCAGCCCCGGGCGTCAGAAGTCCAGCGTATATTTGAACTGCATGGCGACGGGCTTCTACCCCCCTGACATTGTCCTGAGGCTGATTCGACTCAATGGAATGGAGAAGATACTTACGGGAAAGGACGGCGTCATGACAACAGGGATACGACCCAATCAGGATGACACGTACCAACGGCGCGACTCCATCGAGATCCTGAGGACCGACGAGGGACGGTACATCTGCCAAGTCATCCACACAGCCACCAATATGAACATCCGCATGGAGTGGGGTAAGACACAAACTTGTGAGGCTGGGGACACAAACCAGGACACTCAAAAAACCCGATCATAAAGGGGATGCTGTAGCACATATAAACACACTGTATTTTTATTACTAGTAAGGATTTGATCTTCTTATACCATGGTCCCACCAACTAAAATTAGTTCACTTTTAAAATTTGTTTTTTATTTTAGTTTTTTATTTGAATTTTATTTTAGTTGTTATGGTAATGCACATTGCGTAGTGATATAAAACAGTGATTAACTGTTGCCGGAACTTCCTGTGCGGTTACACAAAAATAATGCCATAACAGTTGGCCTTAAGGCTCATTTATGCTCTATGTTCTAGACACATGCAGATATGCATGGAGGCTTCTGTCCGTCCTCTGTGATTCTTTTCATACTGTGGTCCATCTCAGAGCATGTGGAATCTTAGCACTGGAGCTATACATGAGCTAACCACTGGGGGGCAGTAATGAACACAGCTATACCGTGGTAGCTAAACTTTTTAAAAAGTGTCTACAACCAGGTACAAAACAAATGAATGCTTCTCTCACCTAATTTTTCTCAGCTCTTTTCCAAGAGATGTAATTTAAAACTTGCTGTGGGCACCTCCATGTTTGTTTATGTGTAGCTCTATTCCATCCATTCTCAGACTGACTTTGTGCCCTCTGATGGTTATTTAACGAACACAGCCTTGACATTAGAAATGTTTAGTATAAACTATAACTACTGTTTGGGTATGAAAGTGAAGCAAAAATGAGCCTCTAGAAATCTCACTAACCATGGTATAACATTCTGTACCGTCTATTGCTATCTATCCATCTCAGTTATTAGCAGTGACATGCGGTGAGGTTTACGGCTGGTGAGGCAAAATGCAGTAGCTCAATATTGATGGACACTAAACTGCCTATATTTTCTTTACAAACACATAAGAATCACCTTTACTAATAAAAGTATTTGGTTTATAAATGAAAGGGGGGGGGGGACTAATGCAAGTCTTGAACTCCACTTGTCCACACTAAAGAGAAGCAGATTGAACTGAGCTAAAGTCCATTACAGCATGGGTAAATCGGTTGTTCGCATAACTTTACTGCAAATAATCTGTGGACAGAATTGCCACATTAGGACTCTAGATAATGTGTTTACTAATGATTTCTTTAGTTGTAAAAAGGCTCAGTTAAACAGTGCAGTGAAATGTCTGTCTGACCTGCCTGTGTCCTGCAGACCGTAAGCTCCCACCACACCGTGACGAGGATGGAGGCGCCCCGATTGGAGCAGTGGTCGGAGGTGTCATTGTTGTTTTGGTTCTGATCGTTGCGATTGTGGGTGGTGTGCTTTTCAAGAAACACCTGGACAGTGAGTCAAACCTTTTTACTCCTGATTTATTTCAGTGTATTTCACTGAACTGAACTAAACTGTTTTGTTTTTGTTTTACAGAAAATAAGGAATATGCAGGTAAGTGTCTGCTCCTCTGATCCTCTGGCTCTGCTAATGTCTGCTCCTGTCTGGTGGATGGGAGGGCATCTGACATGCAGGAATAAACCATGTTTGTTTCTGCAGGACTTCCCACTGGCTCTACTAAAGCTGCTGGTTCTGATGGATCTAGCTCAAACTCCTCTGGAAGTTCTGACAACATAGAGAAGCAGGAACTCGAAATCCCTCTGACCTCACCTGCTAATGGTAAATTCACTGAACAAATCAATCATATTTAGAGCTTGTAGTCCGTTAGTCCTTTAGTCAGTTAATTGGTCGATGGAGTCTTTATCGACCAAAATATGCATTAGTCGACTAATCATTGTATTTAACTTTTAAAGGTCCCAATGGCATGAAATTTTCACTTTCTGAGGTTTTTGAACGTTAATGTGAGCTCCCCTACCCTGTTTAGGGCCCCCCCCCCCCATGGCTAAAAGTTGCCAAATGTCTAAACTGAGCATTTGCGATCCTTTTCCGCGTTTGAAAAAAAGACAGCCGAAACGGGCGATTCTGAACAAGGAAACTATGATGTCACACTGAAGCAAAAATGCAAATGCAGTTCCACCACCCGTCTGGATGTCTACCCACCGTCACGGCCAGAGTTTGGATGGTGAACGAGCTACGCAATGCGAGATGCGTTTTTTTATTTGCCTGGAGACACGTGAGAGTGTTTCCAGGCTTGGATGTCCTTTATCCCAGCCTCCGAACCTCTGAACCTTTAATTTTATTTTCTGTGGAAATGTGTTTATTTTTCAATGGAAATCGTCTCATATCTTCCTCACCCATAAACGCGGAAGTGGAGCCATGCACCGCTAAACGAGGAAACAGCGGAGAGTTTGCCCCCCCCACCCGCTGCACTTGCCTGTCTGTGTCCTCATTTGCATTCAAGCAACAACGCCCATAATAAGGTGTTTGAGAGAGATATTTATGAGTCTGACTGTGCTAATGGGGCTATCTCATGCAGTGAGTCTTGATTTTGAAGAAGGATTCATTTACAGTATTAGGGAACCATTAAGGCACCATATAAAAGCATCAAGAAGTACCATGTCATGGGATCTTTAAGAGGTTTTAGTTGTCATCCTTTTTAATAGTTTCTGACCCTCACCCTTTTTTCTCGACTTATCCAACCATTTGACCTTGTAATTTTCTCCTGCAGATTCGGGGGGCAGTTCTGAGGACTTAAAGAAAGACTCAGACTCAAACAAAAGCGTCGACTCTGCCAAAGGTCTGTCACTCACAAATCACACAAAACATGTTTAATACTTTACAATGACATCACGCTGGACTATAGCGGAATGTTTGACTGTTATACACATTAGCTAACACTGCCAAAAAGATTTTACCATCCGCAGGTCTGAAAATGGATTTAAATGTTTTTTGACGGATGCCACAGCAGTATGAATGAGTTTGTAGCAGCTGTTTACAGCCACACAGAAGATAAACACGGGGAAACAGTCACTTTATTGTATTAAGATGGAAATTTTCATTCCCTCGTTTTCAGAAAACTTAGCTTTGACCATAACTTTATTTGTAGGATTTCAGTTTTGTTAGCCTCATGTTCAGGACATGTTCAGGATGTATCAGGTAAATTAAAGCTGTGGGATGTTTACAAAAGCCAGCACATATCACCTCTGCCTGACCAGCTTTACTTTCACTTTCACTTCACAACGTGACTGCAGGACACCTGTTCGGAGCGCCGAGGGGATTTGTTCCATTCAGGCAAGCACGTTGATTTGAGCATTTTAGAACAGTGAGTATAGGAGCAGAGGATGAGTTGTTGTAAGGTTGTAGGGAGTATTACAACATGAATATAGTCCTGTATCTGTCACTGTTTGAGCGGAGCTGTAGGAGCTTGTTGGAGGTCTCCTCTGTCCCTCTATGATGTGGTACAATGGGTGAGCAGGAGTGTCCATGATGGAGAGCAGGTTGTCCAGTGTCCTCCTGTCCCTCACTGTGACAGATCTCTCCAGCCCATAGCCAATCACGTGACCATTTTCATGGATGAACGTGCAGACACGAGTTGGTTTAAATGAGGTGTTAAGTAGCAGGTCAGTCAAAACTAAATGTTTTCTGAGGATGTAAGGCTATGCAAATATCGGCCTGATATGTGCCATTGTAATTGAGGCTGTTTTCACTCTGCCGCAGTTTGGTAGATGTAAAAGAGCATTTGCTCTGAGAACAGTGCTTTGGCCAATGTGAACAGATTCATTCTGATTCACTATAAAAGCTTGAGAGCTTCAAACAGACTGTCTTAGAGCAGCTCTACTCACACTCTAGACCAGGGGTCGGCAACCCGCGGCTCCAGAGCCGCATGCGGCTCTTTGATCCCTCTGATGCGGCTCAATACATTGGTTCCTCATTTATCGCGGGAGTTACATTGTAAAAATAACCCACGATAGGCGAAATCTCTGAAGTAGTCAGCTTTATATTGCGTGTATAAATATGCATGTATTTCATAGTTCCTCTGACCGAGGCGCCGCTGCGCTGTTGCGGCTTTTGTTGTAGTGAGAACGCTTCCGTGCGCTCTCAGGACTGGTTCCACTGCCTGGACTCCAGGTTCCACCAGTTCGTTCTGCATAAACACTGCCGCTACTTCCCGATGCGCATTAACCACCCAGAGAAGTGTGCGCGCGGACATGTGCACCTGCTCCTCGTGGTCAAATCCGTGACAGAGCAGCATGACCGGCGCGACCCGCCCCAGGTGAGACGCAGGGCCACGGCCCTTCTGGCATCTGCCCAAATGCCAGACCGCTCAGTCCTCACTGCTTCAGAGTCATACTGCTCGTGATCGAACATTTAAATAAATTTGGCAAACTGAACGCATTCTGTACTGTGCAGGAGACACGGAGGAGAATGACTGACGAAGACAAAGGTCTACAGTCTTTTAGCCAATCAGAATGACAGAACACAATGCGTATTGATACACTATAAAAAAAAAATCAGTGAAACAGCGAGGGACCAATTAAAATATATTTTATTTTAGTTCGTTCATTTTCAAAATGTAATTCTATGGCACAAAGATAAAAACAAAAAACAAAACAAAAAAGTTATATGCAGTGTTATTTCATTTTAAATTTCAAAAGGGTTTTGTGGCTCCCAGTGTTTTCTTTACTGTGTGAAACGGGTCCAAATGGCTCTTTAAGTGGTAAAGGTTGCCGACCCCTGCTCTAGACCGAGGCGAGTGCAGTGTGAACACAGCCGATTTTAGGCTGACCTACACAAGTAATAGTGCCTGGCATTGGGCAAAAAAGTGCTCGTATCATGTATATTGTATGAATGGGCTTTTTCTCCCCCACCACTAGCACAGTCCTCACAGTTTATTTAGCCACAGAAAAGAAAGGAAAGAAAAAGAAAGTGCATGTTCACAGGGCTCTGTCTGTTTCCTTGAAGCTGATCAGCTGATGGATCCTCACATGGATTATGGTGCATGTGCAGTGTATATGAACAAGACTGACCAAAAAGTGAAGTAAACAGAACTAAATTTAGTGCGCACTGGGGTCGGCCCAGAGCGCACTTACATGTGTGAAAACCACCTAAGTCTACAAGTGCCAAAAGCTTTATGTTGACAATATGAAATGATTAGAACATTTGTGTTTCTTGCAGTGCTCTTTCAGATATTTTTATTATATTTAGTTTGTCTTGATGTCAATGATCTGATTAATGTCAGCATCCTTAGAATAATGCTAACATTTTTGCTCTGTTTGCAGGTGCCAGTGTCTCTAGTTCTGAGGTAACCGTGGATATGGCTCTGTTGGGTGAAGAACAAATGAACAACAAATAATCAGTAAAACAATACAAATAATTGGATTTGGAATTACAAGTATCTTTTATAAGCTTCAAGGGATCAATAAAATACAGCTCCAAATAAGTGAATTTAAGATTGTTTTAGCTTTGAACTATTGATACTTTGTAGTCACATCATGCTGGGGTGTACATACAGTATATTCTATGGTGTGATGTTCAGTAGTTACCATAGAGACACATTAGCAAACACTGCCTGATACGTTTTAAGATTGTCTGAATTAGAAAAATTTGAAAAGACAGAGCAGTGCCTACAGTTAGCATCATGCCCCAAGGGAATGTTCTTGATATCAACTGCAAAGTATCAATTCTAACCAGTCGAACCATTTTTTTTTTTTTCATATTTCAGAGACAATCGATTTGTACAGCTGTTCTGATTTAATCATGATGTGTTTTTACTGGGTTCTTTTGTGCTGTAGCTTCTATTTTTCTGACTGTGAATATTTGTGTATTATTTGTTTGTAAGAATTGAAATTTAATATTTGTGTACAGCACAAACCAGGAGGTGTCGACCCGTAAAACGTTACTATTTTGAGACTTGACTATGACTCGTGACTCGACTTGGACTTACAGTTACTCCAAAAATAATTTAAAGTGCATATGACAGGTTTTCATGTTTGTCTAATCCTAACTTTGTTTGCTGGATAGTACCTGTGCTGTAATATATCGTAGTTTTACATCAGTTAAGTGACAGTTTGTGGAAAAAAGTTGAGAAGAAAATGTTGCATATACTGGTGTGAGTGTGTGTATGGGAAAACGTTTTTAATGAGAAAATGTGCATTTTTTATTATGTGATATTGATTGTATTTTTGATTGTATTCCAAAATAAATAAAAACATTTTTTATTTTTTTTGACAAAAATACATTGGACTTTTTGTGCTCTGTGCAAGACACACTCCCCAAATGAAAGAAAAGAATATGGAAGTTAATATGTCTAATAATATGAAGTTTAAGCATCTTAAAGCAGGTTAAAGAATACATTTCTAGCAACATACTCCTACTTGAATTTTTTTTATTTTTATTTTTTTATTGCAGTAACAGTACTTTTGAGTAATATATTGTACATAGTATTGTACAGTGTAACTGTCCGAAAGCCTATGCACTCGACACTGATGTTACAGAGTTCCCATGGCGCACTCAGCGCTCAGGCAGCGCTGTGCTCTTAAAGCATTTGGCTCTTACACGCAGAAGTGGGAGAGAAAGGACGATGTTTTTTTGTTCCGTGTGTGCTATTTGAAGTACAAGTAAGTTTGTGATCACGTTTAATCTGTACTATTATCGTTTTGAGTGTGCTTTTGAGAATATATTTTGCTAAAATTGTGTTTTTGTTCTATGTATACTTTAGCCTAATTAGTGCCTCTCCTTTGTCACGTGACGGTCGGACTTATTTTTCTGCTCTGTGTTTACCCCATTTACATTGTAAATGTAAATGTTTATTGCCTGTTCCCTTTTTATACATGTCCTGTGTGTGTATTTTCACTATGTATATTCAATAATTAAAACTTTAATTACATTAAGTAACTTACTATTATTTTGCATTTATTGTATTTTTGTCCAGTTTTATATTATTAATCTTATTGTTATAATAGCCACTCATTTCACGTTTCTTGTTTTTTTCTGTTTATTCCAGACCACACATTCATGTGTACACCATCGTAACGACCATCTGGAATATGTTCAAGTTGAAACCCATTAAAGCAGATCAAGATTCTCTAACTGGAGTCTGTCTGTAATGTTCCCACCCAACAAAAGTCCACCCCCCATACTTTACAGTAACAGTACTTTTACTTGCGTAATATATTGTATAGTGTGACTTGAGTTAAAGTTGTGGTTACTCTTCCATGGTTTCAGAATGATGGAAATGACTGTTACCATAGTGATTAACAAATTAAAACAAGGAATATATCTTGAATGATGAAAAGCTGCATATAACAGGAGGCTGTAACCCTTTATGGCCCCACGTGACAGTTTAAGAGGCGGTAACGTATTAGTGGCATGGATCTGTTAGGTGTGATTCAAGGATCTGTTAAGTGTGATTCATGGATCTGTTAGGTGTGATTCATGGATCTGTTAGGTGTGATTCATGGATCTGTTAGGTGTGATTCATGGATCTGTTAGGTGTGATTCATGGATCTGTTAGGTGTGATTCATGGATCTGTTAGGTGTGGTTCATAGATGGGGGATGAAGGATCTGCAGTAGCGCTCCTTCTTGCACTGGGGGTGCCTCAGTCGGCTGCTGAAGGAGCTGCTCAGCTCCTCTACAGTCCGGTGCAGAGGGTGAGAGGTGTCATCCATGATGGACGTGAATTTGGCCAGCACCCTCCTCTCAGCCACCTCCCAGGACAGAGCTGGCCCTCCTGACCAGCTTATTATCTTTTTCTGTGTGACCAGTGTAATGCATAACTTTTACAGTAACTATAAGATAGTGTGCAACACAGTACAGTCAAGTAAGATCAGGCATCAACAGCAGCCCAAGACAGTTCCTTATGGGGTGTTTAATGCAAGGTAATATCAAATATGCCCAAAACCACACGTCACAAACCACACTATCAGCTGTTTTGCTTGTTGTCAAATAGTACATGTCTTTGCGGACAGCAAGCTGAGTGTGCCATGTGAAACTGTCCTTGCATGTGAGAAATAATAAATTGCCTTGCAATTTCCTGTAGTTTGAAGCATCAAGATCTTCACTTGTCTTCACCAGTTCTACGAAGGCCAAGGCCTTCCTCAGCTGTCCCATTCTCAGCACCTCCTGGAGCCTTTGACGGATGACCCTCTCACAAAAGACATCAAATGTTCGCTCATTCCTAAAAAAAAAAAAAAAGATTAATAAGAACATAAATAAGTTTTGTGATTGTGTTCACATACAAAAGAAATAACATACATTGTACTGTATGTTCATTTATGTAAAGATAATATATGACTTACTGTTCTTTCTCTGGTCTGACAGGTTTTTGTCTTTGATATCCCTTAGCAAAAAGAAGTTTATTCAAGTTTACTATGAGTATACTTATTTTATAGGGGTGTAAAGATTAACCGATTTGGATCGGTTATCGGTCTGTGACCTCTGCGATCTGAGTGTACCGATCAGCGGAGCCCGGATCGGTCCAAATTCACTACGAAAGGTCCGATGCACTTGCCTGGAAGAATCCATGACTCATCGCTGTACCAGCGAGTGAGTCTGGTAACGTTTGATCCACAGAATACGCTGCGGTTGCGCGTAGACAGACAGCTAAGTGAACCAATCAGAGATTGCGCCATCTTGATTCAAAACTGAGGCGGAACTTCCGCTGCCTAAGAGTGACTTTGCGGGCAAAGGCGGGTGCACTGACGTCACCATCTTTGAACGAATCAGAATCGCGGAGTCGGTTTGGAACCGGAGGAGCGAGAGTGGATGGAGAGTGTCCAAATGGTATCGCGGTGTATAGGAAATACAGAGAGATATCATTTGGCTGGCCAGGTAACCGATGCACCGGATTTACAGCCAAGAATCGGTTTGCTAGCTCCTGAGCGGTCTCTCTCATGGCGCAGCGCGTGTCTGCGTTCTTTCGCGAACGGCGGGTGGCTCACTTACCTGGGGTTGAAGCTTATTGGCTGGTTAACTGCCAATGACGCGAGCGGCACGGGCTGTATGCGGAAGCGAGCACAAAATGTTTGCACTGTATAGCCGTGTCCCAATTCGCATTGTGTGGAGGGCGGGTTTCCCGCCGCCTCGTCTCGTCAGGAGATCTACTCTATCGGTAAGCTAAGCTAAGTTTCCTTTTATTGAGCTATGGTTAAATTAATTTGGTGCGCTACCGCTATTTATGGACATGGTTCGTATGTGTAGTTAACTTGTGCAGGGATGAAAGAGTTCCGTTTTTTAGCAGATCTCCGCTTTTTCTTTCCAGCTGCGGGGTAATTTTTTTTTTTTTTTTTTAACGTCTGTGCAAATTCGTTGAGAAAGATTTTGGGTGTATATATATATGTATAGTTGTGTTTAGGGTCACCAACCGTCCCTTGAAAAACAGAATCGTCCCGTATTCAGAACAAAAGTACGTGTATCTCGTATTAAACTTCGTATTAAACACGGGCGTGGACCGAGCGAGTGAGCGCAGCTCTTTCACAACAGCCTGTACCATTGCGTGTACACAGGTTAAACTTTATAAAACATCCTATACCTCATACCACTTTCCGCTTTTTTCATGATTGGCCACTTTCATCCCTGCTTGTGCGAGTGTTGTGTCGCGTTGATATCAGTCTGATGTTTCACTGTCAGCTTGATAGTTTCCATGGCAGCTATAGACCATAACAATTGTATGATACTAGCGTTTTTATTGTCACGGTTATTGGATTGGGTGATTTATTTAGACATAGGGTGACCATTCGTCCGGATTTCGTCCGGACAGTCCGGTTTTAGAGCTGTCTGTCCGGCCGTCTGTCACGTGTCCTCCTTTTTTACGTTTTGTCCTCCTTTCGTTGCATAAATCGTCATAAATCCCCACCCATTATTTACACTTGCTACTCTGCGATGTTCGCCGTTTCCCAATTCAGAAAGTGCACGGTTCGGAGTGTGGTCTCAGTCTGCAGTCGAGGCGGTGCATACTCGCTCAGCCCTGAGTGCAGTCCGTGGACCGCATGGCCATCTGCGAGATGGAACAAGTCCCGCCTCAGCTCAATGAGCCGGGTGGTCTGCCCCTTGTTCCCTAAAGACAAAATATTATTCGCGCACATTCTTTGTTTTCCCCGAGGAAAAAAAAAACAAACAAAAAAAACAAGGTGTCCTCACTTTAGGGCCTTTGTCCTCCTTTTTGGACACAAGTGTCCTCCTTTCCTGTTTCATGCCGGTGGTCACCCTATTTAGACAACATGCATGTATTGGCAATGTATATTTGATTTGGGCTAAAACAAAAAAAAAGAAAGAAACTTACAACAAAGACTGCACTGAGGACTCAAATATTAATGTGTTTTTAATGCTTTGCGCACATTTATTTACGTTTTACAGAAATGAAACTTAAAACCACCTAATTTGCATAAGCTAAAAGCACTGAAAAAAAAAACGCTCTCTCCTTGTGCCACTGATGCGTCAGCTTCTGTCGGACTAAAGGACAGGACTCAGTGGAATATACGTGTTTTTTCTGTGACAGAGGATGTTTTGTTAATGGTGAGACTGCATAAATCGCACGTGAGAACGCCACTGCCAACTACTGTTGTTGATGTGCAATTACACTTAGTTCTAGTACAGTACAGCAAAAAAACATGTTTCCCAGGGTCATACGCTAACTTACTTTTCCAGAGAAACAAAAGACTGAAACCAATGAGATAGTTTCGGAAAGTAGTTAGCTAGTTAGCTCCTCCCTGCAGCAAGATATAAGCAAGTGTCTTACCAGCATTCTAATTGGAGCTGATGAAGCCTCTTGGATGAGCGAGGCACCAGTTCTACGAAGGCCTTCCTCAGCTGTCCCATTCTCAGCACCTCCTGAAGCCTTTGACGGATGACCCTCTCACAAAAGACATCAAATGTTGGCTCATTCCTAAAAAAAGATTCATAAGAACATAAATAAGTTTTGTGATTGTGTTCACATAAAGAAATAACATACATTGTACTGTATGTTCATTTATGTAAAGATAATATATGACTTACTGTTCTTTCTCTGGTCTGACAGGTTTTTGTCTTTGATATGTATAAGGATGCCATGGTCATCCTTCAACTCAGCAGATATCGATCGATTGATAGATATCTATCTATCTCGATCGACCGAGATAGATAAATAGATAGATCGATAGACAGACATTAGGGGTGGCACGGTTCATAAAATTCACGGTTCGGTTCGTATCACGGTTTAAGGGTCACGGTTTTCGGTTCTGTACGGTTCTTATTGTTTTTTTTCAAAATACAGCTTATATCCATTTATCTTAATAATCCACAATAACAGGATATAACATTAAAAAGGTTATAAGATTATATGATAATCAAATGTAATATAATATCTTAATACAATGTAATAATCACACAATCTGAATTTGGCATTACTTTAAGCCCATTATTGGAACCATCTCTCCGATCTGGTGGCAGTAACTATGTCACCTGCTGTTGAAAAAAACCCTTTCACTAGATATTAAAGAACAGAAACAAAAGTACGTGTCTCATATTAAACTTCTACCGGTGTGCAGGCCACGCTCTGTCTGGAGCTGCGGATACCGCAGGTCAGCACGCGCGCGAGCACGTGTAACATGTAATGTGTAACGTGTATCACAGGGCAGGTTAAACTTTATAAAACATCTGTCCGTGCCTCACTTACCGACTTTTCACGCGCTCTCTCCTGTTAGCTTCCTTGATAACGCGCATAAGCTCCTCCTCAATTAGCACATTTCGGCGGCGGCGCGGGAGGGGGGTGTCTGTGACTTTCCGCTTTTCCCCAGACACCAGACTTAAATGACACTGGTGCATCTTCTATGTCCTTGCCGCTATCTCCACTCTCACTTGCCATTTCTATCTAACTTTATTTACCGCACTCATTCATCTTACATACGAGGTTACATACGGGCATGCCAGAGGCAAGTATACATTGCGCATGCCCGGAACCGTCAGGTGCGCACCGAACGATTCGTTGTGACAAGCGAACCGAACGGTTCGTCGGTTTTTCATGAACCGTGCCACCCCTAATCAGACCCTCCAGGAATTCGCGATGTTGCGATTTGCAACTTCAACGCAACTTCAGCCAATCCCCGCGAATTCAGGGCGGTGTTGCAATTTTGACCAATCACCGCAACTTTCCCGCAATTTTTACTAATTTTGACCAATCATCGGCGACGTATTGAATGCCGACCAACTTCCTTCTGTGTAGGAGACATAACTGAGATGAGGTGCACGGTGCGTTTGTGTGTGTGTGTGCGGCAGAGGCGGTGGGTCACTTGAGTGTGGGTGTGTGCACGTACGGAAGTGTGTGCGTGTAAAAGCGCGCGCTCACCTGTCACACAGAGGAGAGAGTCAGGGTTGGGGTGTAGCCGTATTTTTTGTTGAACGCAAACCATTCATTCATCTTTCACGTTAATCTGTTCATCCTGCTGGTTTCATGAGTTTAATTTCATCCTGCTGCGCTGTCATAGCTGTGTGCGCTCTTTTTGTGCAATGCACAAATGCACAAAACATATCTGGAGCTCAGCGTATCTGTCACCATAGCCTCCTCTTTGCGCGTCACAAATCTGCGAGCCATAGGACCCAACCTCATATTCTCTGCAGCTAAAAGGTTTGAGTTTGTTAGCCGCAACATTCTGCTTTACTTCCGTGTGACGAAACAAAACTGCGGCCGTGTCCCAGTTCCCAGAGTGCACAGCTCGGAGGACGGCCCGAAGGGGGCTCAGACTGCAGTCAAGGAGGTGCACACTTGCTCAGCCCCGACTGCAGTCCGCGGACCGCTTAGCGACTGCAGTCTTCGGACCGCGTGTTAACTGCGCATGGGACAAAAAAGAAGTGGGACAGCAGTCGTTGCGCCGGTGTTCTGTCGAAATGTGTGACGCACATGCCGCGCGCTCTGGGAATTGGGACACGGCTTCTAATGGCAAAGAAACATGTCTGCGGCGCCATTTGCCCACAAAAATAACAGCAAAAGACCGGGCGAAACAGTTCCCCTCCTAGTAGTAATTTATTTTCGATATTGGTAAGGTTGTTTTAGGACCATATCTGTGATCTCTGTGTCTTTGTATTATTCTTTGTCAGTAATAACTCAGTATTCAAAATATTACTCAATTTTAATTACAAAAAGCGAAAATCGCAACTACAGTATTTATCGCAACTTTCACTTCCTCCCGCAACAAAATCGCAACAAAAACCTTAAAGGCACCGCAACTTTCATCGCAACTTTTTGGAAAAGCTCCCGCAAATTCAGGCATTTTAGCCCGCAACAATCACAAAAAATGCCCGCGAAATCCTGGGGGGTCTGCCTAATAGACATACAGACAGTCAGACAGGCTTTATTCACCACAAAGAAAATTAAGGTGCCCAGTAGCATATTACACCACGCTGCGTAACAGGGGATCTCCCTTCCTGGTGCGTAACAGGGATTCCCCTGTCAGCGTGGTGTGTGCTTCGGCTCTGTTTTTCCGCACTGAAAAATAGTTCCCACCCAAAATGACCAAGTCAAGCTCTCCGTGTTGATTTGCACATTTATTTGCACTCGATATGAATGTGCATATCGCATATGCGCATGCGCATATGAATGTTTTGTTTTGAGAAGAAAAACAAGCTTTATTTCATGTTCCGGCGAACTTACCGGACCTACTTTACACCTCAAACTTCACATATAACACAGACAGCTGCCATCTCCAGAAGTTCTCCGACGACTCGACCATTGTGGGCTGTGTGTCTGAGGGGAACGAGTTGGAGTACCGCTCGGTCATCAGTGACTTTGTGGACTGATGTGGGCGCAACCACCTGTGCCTGAACATCAGTAAAACAAAGGAGCTGGTGATCGACTTCAGGAGGAGACCACTACCTCACTCACCGGTGAACATCCAGGGGCAGGACATAGAGACTGTGGACAGTTTCAAGTACCTGGGTGTTCACCTCAACAATAAACTGGACTGGTCCCACAACACCAACGCCCTGTACAAGAAGGGCCAAAGTCGCCTCCACCTCCTGAGGAGACTGAGGTCCTTTGGAGTGTGCAGGCCTCTGTTTTGACACTTTTTATGACTCTGTGGTGGCCTCTGCTCTCCTCTACGCTGTCGTCTGCTGGGCCCCGAGCAGCACAGAGCAGGACAGGAAGAGACTTAATAAGCTGGTCAGGAGGGCCAGCTCTGTCCTGGACTGTCCTCTGTAGAGGAGGTGGCTGAGAGGAGGGTGCTGGCCAAATTCACGTCCATCATGGACGACACCTCTCACCCTCTGTACCGGACTGTAGAGGAGCTGAGCAGCTCCTTCAGCAGCCGACTGAGGCACCCCCAGTGCAAGGAGCGCTACCGCAGATCCTTCATCCCCATCAGACTGTACAACTCCACTGTATAGTCCAAACGTGCAATATTGTTTTTCAATACTCTCCTAGTTACTGTTTCTTATTATTATTACTTGTATAACTCCACTGTATGGTCCTAACGTGCAATATCGTTTTTCCAACGTGCAATATCGTTTTTTTCAATACTCTCCTTGTCACTGTTTTATTATTACTTATTTGATTATTACTTCTGAGATCAATAAAGTCTTATCTTATCTTACTTATGTGAGCTCCAGACCTTGAGCCGAACCGGGCTGAGCGGAGACTGTCAGAGGTGGCTGAGTGGCTAGCGCTCATGCTTCACAGCAAGAAGGTTCCGGGTTCGATCCCCGGGTCACCCAGGCCTTTCTGTGTGGAGTTTGCATGTTCTCCCCGTGTCTGGGTGGGTTTCCTCCGGACACTACGGTTTCGCCCATCAACCCAAAACATGCACCATATGTAAAAATCCTCCATCTTAGGTCCTGACCAAACTGAAGCAAGACGATCATGAAGATGGTCACCGGGCGCAGTAATGTGCTGCCCACTGCTCCTAATAACAGGATGGGTTAAATGCAGAGAATTTCTCCTGTGTGAGATCAATAAAGTCACTTCTTTAGAAGGAAACCCATACAGATTAACATAAAAAAAAACACTATCCCTTTAAGAGAGCCCTCTGATTACTATTGTTCTTATAAAGGGCCTCTGATTTTCCAAGGGTTTTGAATTAAAGTCCTTTCAGCGAGCCCTAAGGCCCAGGATATGTTAGCTGTGTGACTTAATTTACGTGCGCAACCACACAAACTTGCAGCAGAACAATCAGAGGAGAGAAGAAAGAAACTTTTGTAGAACCCTTTGGTACGGTAGGTTGGCGCAGGTGTGGGGGATGGGGGAAGGGGGGGGGGCTCTGACTGAGGCTCAGTCCGGGTCAGTGGGATACACAATCATGGGGAAGGCTGCTGGCTGGACAGATCACCAACACCCTCCACAAGGTGAAAACCACAAAAGATAATTGCCAAAGAAGCTAGTTGTTCAGTGCTGTATCCAAGCATATTCATAAAAACTTGACTGAAAGAAAAAAGTGAGGTAGGACGAGGTGTACCAGCACAAGGGATGACCGCAGCCTTGAAAGGACTGTCAGTCAAAATCCACTGAAGAATTTCAGGAAGCTTCACAAGGAGTACACTGAGACTGGAGTCAGCGCATCAAGAGCCACTACGCACAAAGCCTGTATCAATCAATCAAACTTTATTTATTGAGCCTTATACAACACTCAAAGTGACCAAAGTGCTTTCCAGTAAAAGATTGGAGAAATTTACTTCTGCACATTCTGTAAAGATTGTTTCATTTTTTCTATTTTCTATATATATATATATATATATATATATATACAGTGGTACCTCACCTTACGAATGACCCAACAAACGAAAATTTCAAGTTACGAAACGCCTTCACGGTAAATTTTGGTCTCTAGATACGAAAGAAAATTCAAGTTACGAAACGCGAAATCTCAAAAATTCAAATAATGCGCGCTCAGCCACACACATACGCTTTTCTCAGACTGGATTTAAACTTTTCTCACATTTCTCTCTCGTTTAAACACTCAAACTTTCATAGATTTTCAACAAAATGTATTAATAATGAAGTGTGGGGGGAAGGAGGAGGGGGAGAAGACTGCGACACGTGTGATAGCGGCATGTGTGACAGCTGACCCGGCTGCCAACCTGGACTAAACCAGGACTAAACCAGGACTAAACCAGGACTAAAACAGGACTAAACCTGGACTAAACCTGGACTAAACCTGGACTAGACCTGGACTAGACCAGGTGGATTAAAGCGCCGCGCGTGGGTCTATTTCCTGGTATCGTTTCGAGTCACAGCTGAGGCGAGCCGCTGCTCGCATGCAAGAGCCGCGGTCTAGACCTGCTCTCCAGGGCCCCTCCAGGCACGGAGCCCCAGACATCCAGCGACCCAGGGGGACACTGCCCGCCTGCCTTAAGAGCTCCCTAAGCGGGCATGGGTCCGGGGATTGTCCAGGTTTAGTCCAGGCTTAGTCCTGGTTTAGTGCAGGTCTAGACCTGCTGACAGCCCCCGCGCCGGGTCAGCTGTCACACATGCCGCTATCACACATGTGTCAGAGCGCAGTCTACTCCCCCCTCCTCCTTCCCCCCACACTTCATTATTAATACATTTTGTTGAAAATCTATGAAAGTTTGAGTGTTTAAATGAGAGACAAATGTGAGAAAAGTTTAAATCCAGTCTGAGAAACCAATCAGAACACAATGTTACACTATAAAAAAGTTACACTATAAAAAAAAAAACTTGGATCGGGGCCTTGGAACGAATCAGGCTTTTTCCATTGAAATAGCTACTCAACTTACGAATTTTTCACGTTACGAAACCACTTCTGGAACGAATTAATTTCGTAAGGTGAGGTACCACTGTATATATATATATATATATATATATATATATATATATATATATATATATTAGTCTGTGTGTATTCAAAACTCAGACAAGAGGATGCGCGCCTGGTTAAGGCGTTGGAGACAGCTGTGTAGTTTGGCCCTGTTCTCTCTTATAAAGCCATCCTCTTTCAGCAGGACCTCAATTTCCTCCTTGTCCTGGAGTATCTGTAGCATTTGCCTCTGCAGCTCAACAGACGATTCCTGCAGCATCTGGAACTTTATCACCAGAGGGATCTGGTCTGCCAGCCGCTGCCCAGCAATCTACGACACAAACAGGTAAAGAAAGATGGCTGCCTTTAAAAATCTAATGGAAATATAATGGAAACCATTAACCATTTACTAAAAATTGCCTACTCATAGACAAAAGTGTTATTACTAATTAATTTGTAATTATTAATTAATTAACTATTCATGTACTAATAATGACATTGGAAATGCGGCACATTAAACTGCCGATGTCATTAAGTGTTACATTGATAAAAAGCAATGACTGCTCACATCCAACATCTAATTTTTCTGCATAAATAGCACAATTATATGATTTATACCAGTGACTCTACAGCTGTAGGTTCAGTGGTATGTGTGTATTCCCCTGCATTCTTATTTTTCAGTCAAATGTATTCACATATGTCCTGCTTTGTAAAGGTGTTCCTCTTTTAGAACTGATTTAGTCTAAGTTTGGACCTGGAATAGTCCTGTGGTTGTTAGGCCTGGTTTTAGTGCATTACCTCATGGCTGAAGACTACAATTGATAACACACATTAATCATTTGAATATGAAATACATTTTTGAAATACTGCCCTTTTCCTGAAATGTGATT
The DNA here is from genome assembly GCA_036785185.1 of Paratrypauchen microcephalus. Classification (NCBI taxonomy): domain Eukaryota; kingdom Metazoa; phylum Chordata; class Actinopteri; order Gobiiformes; family Gobiidae; genus Paratrypauchen; species Paratrypauchen microcephalus. The sequence goes on along the minus strand of JAVJIX010000005.1, from coordinate 6,058,270 downwards.
GTGTGGTTGACATTAACAACAGCGTAACAGCTTCTGAGGGTAAAAAAGGAATCTAATAGTAAAATCCTACATTCTTATGATCAATACACTACAAACAAAGCACTAACTCTGTAATACGATTTCAAATGAGTCATCATTTCTTTCAGGCTGGCACTGTGGTCATTCTTGTTTGTGTTGCTCTTGCCCACAAAGAAAAGTCCTTCATTCTCTGTCCTCTTGCGCTTTCCCAGCTTTTTGCTATATGTGCTGTCCTGTGTGTAGACCAGCAGCTCCATTTTGAACTGAGTCCTCAGCATGGACTCTGCTGCAGCCTCTTTGTCCTTACAGATAGCCTCAATCTTGAGCTATGACACAAGCACGAATGTCATATTAAATATGAAGATAAATGCATTCAAGTTAGAAAAGAATGTTGTGAAATGATACCTTGGCTGTTTTCATCAGATTTGGAAATCCAACAAAACTGTTCTGTGCCAGCTTGATCATCTCCTTCTTCACCATTTCTGGAAGCACAAAGTAAAGCACATTCACTTAATCATACTTATATTACAGTATAATGTGAATGGGTCATAGTTGGTAAGCACCTGCCACTTGTTGGAGCTTGGTGAGAGCGGGCTCCTCCAGGAGTTTGATCTGGTCTTTCATCATTCGTTCAAACATCTTGTAGTTGATGAACCCTGGCAGTTCTCGTCCTCTGTACATTCGGTCATACTGGGCTACCTCTCTTTCCAGTTCACAAATGACTGCACATCATACCATTTATAAGGATTTAATATTTTACATTTTATACATTTTTTTACATTGGGTGCCGGGCTCAGCCCGAAAAGACGATGTGGGTCCACCCTCCTGTCCACCCACAGAGGGATTCATAGAGGTCAGGTACGCAGAGGACTGGGTGGCAGTTGGAGACGGGTGTCTCGACGACCCAGTCCACAAACACAGTATCTGGCTGTGGCAATGTGGAACATCACCTCGCTAGGGGGTGGGGGGGGTATATTGGAGCTCACTTCTATGGACAGCTTGGGCTCTGGTACACAACTACTCGAGTTTGTCCATAACAAACACAATACTCGAGCACAAGGGTGTCCATCAGTGTATGAGGCACCAGGACACCCTAGGCCGGAGGTCGATGATCGACTTTGTCGTTGTGTCATTTGAGCTCTGGCCCTGTGTCTCGGACACTTGGGTGAAGAGAGGGGCAGAGCTGTCAACCGATCGCCCCCTGGTGGTGAGTTGGATCCACTGGCAGAGGAGGAAGCTGGAAAGACCTGGCAGACCCAAATGGTTTTTGCAGTGTAGTCTCAGAGGCAAAAAATTGGGGCTGGGAGGAGTTCAGGGAGGCCATGGAGGAGGACTATCGATCAGCCTCAAAGAAATTCTGGCAAACCGTCTGATGCCTCAGGAGGGGAGAGCAGTGCTTCTCCAACACTGTTTACGGTGCGGGTGGAGAGCTGTTGACTTTGACTGGGGATGTCGTTGGGAAGACTTTGAGGATCTCCTCAATCCCACCGTCATGTTTTCTGAGGAGTAAGCAGAGACTGGGGACTCAGAGGCGGACTCATTCATCACCCTGGGTGAAGTCACTGAGGTGGTTGGAAAGCTCCTCGGTGGAAAGGCTCCGGGGGTGGATGAGATCCGTCCTGAGTATCTTAAGTCTCTGGATGTTGTGGGGCTGTCTTGGCTGACACGTTTCTGCAACATCGCATAGTGGTCAGGCACAGCACCACTGGACTGGCAGACCGGTGTAGAGGTCTCTCTTTAAGGAGGACCAGAGGGTGTGTTCCAACTACAGGGTAATAACATCCTCTGCCTCCGCAGTAAGGTCTATTCCAGGGTGCTGGAGAGGAGAATATGACCGATGGTCAAACCTCGGATTCAGGAGGAGCAGTGTGGTTTTCGTCCCGGCTGCGGAACACTGGACCAGCTCTATACTCTCCATCGGGTGCTCGAGGGTGCATGGGAGTTTGCCCAACCAGTCCACATGTGCTTTGTGGATCTGGAGAAGGCATTCAACCGTGTCCCTCGAGGGGTCCTGTGGAGAGTGCTCTGTGTGTACGGGGTCTGGGACTCTTTGCTAAGGGCTCTTTGGTCCCTGTATGACCGGAGCAGGAGCTGTGTTCGGATTGCCGGTAGTAAGTCGGACCTGTGTCCAGTGCATTTTGGACTCTGCCAGGGCTGCCCTTTGTCACCGGTTCTGTTCATTGTATTTATGGACAGAATTTCTCGGTGCAGTCAGGGGCTGGAGGGGATCCAGTTTGGGGACCACAGGATCTCATCTCTGCTGTTTGCAGATGATGTTGTCCTGATGGCTTCATCAAACCAGGACCTCCAATGTGCACTGGGGCAGTTTGCAGCCGAGTGTGAAGCGGCTGGGATGAGGATCAGCTCTTCCAAATCCGAGGCCATGTTTCTCGACCGGAAAAAGGTGGCTTGCCCTCTCCGGGTGGGTGGAGAGTCCTTGCGTCAAGTGGAGGAGTTCAAGTATCTCGGTATCTTGTTCAAGTTGGAATTTATATAATATATTTTAATCTATATTATTGTATTATATTATATTAGAGTGTGATAAGTGAATATAAAACATAACTGAGTGAATTTGTCTTTGTTTGATATTGATATTATTCTTTTTTTTTTTTTTTTTTTTATCATGAAAGGGCCTTCTTTTGTCAGCCAAAGCTGGCACACTATGTAGATAGTGGTGATATGTGAGTGGAGATATGTGAGAATACAGCAGGGGCGGGTCAGTCAGTCTAATTACAGATGGTAGCTTTAAGGCAGCAGCAAATGTACATTTCGGGACATGGAAGAAACACGTAAACCAATAATTCAGGAGTTGTTGGTCTGGCTCTGTAAATTCTGCATTTTCACCACACCCTCAGTGGATCAGTGGATATAATATGCATTGATAACTTACATGATGTTCCAGAGCTCTCTATGATGTCTTTCCATAACCCAAACTCTTTTCTCAGTGATGAATAGATGTTCTCTTCCATGTTGAGCTCCTCTCCTGAGGTGAGGCTGATGGCATTATGAGTGAATGCTGTGACTTTCTGTAACACACGATAATCTAATTTTGACTGTGCTTTGTAATTAATACTGAGCTAATGTAAACATAAGGAACCTGGAATGGTTTTGAAGTGTCTGTTTTGGTTATTAAAATAGTTACATACTCACGTCAATCAGAAAACAGAGCCTGTCAGCGGGCTCAATTGGTGGTCCATCACCATACTTCTCCAGCTGTGCGTTTGTCTGTTTGAGTTTCTTCTTTATTTGCTCTTCAAGTTGAGGCAAAGATCTCTAACAATATGACAGCAATCACTGATACTATTAATTAACATGTAACAGAAAAAGGAAGGAAATGTTTTCAAAGCACTACCTTAATATGCTCCACTAGCTCCAGAGTGAGTTTCTTTGCAAGTTTGGGAATTGTAGCATACCCGTCATAATAAAGAGCACTATCACATACAAGCAAGTTAAAGCAAGTTGCACATCCAACACAACATTGATGTATACAAATGCAAAATTACTTAAATATCTGGTGGTCCCTGAAGAAGGACTCCTCGATCTTTAATGCCTCGTTTAGAGACATCTTTTCCATTATATCCTTCTGACCTCTGCATTTGACGATCATGTAGCCTTTCTTTAGAGGGATCACCTTGTTCTGGACTATTTTAACAACATCCCTCTCTGTGCCTTTGTCTACCAGGTCTGGTTTGGTCAAAATTCCTGAGAACAAATTATCCAAAAGATTAATTGTTTTGCTTTTGGGCATCACATTATTTTTCAGAGGTGTTTCTTCAGAAATATTTACCCAAAGTACGTTGCTTCTCCGGATCCACTTCCTGGGCCATCTTCAAAGCCTCTGTCGTGGCAATGTCCACATTACAAGGGACCACCACCAAACTGATCGTCTCTTGTTTTGTGATGAACTTACTGATTAAGGATTTGATCTGAAGTAAAGAAATAAAAATGTTTAGTAAAATTATCGTAGTACTTATTTTGTTTGATAAGAAAAAGCATGTACGTAAACACACACACATACAACATTTACTCAGTTATTTTTTATTTTATTGTAGTGTTTTAATATTATGACTCAAAATTTGCTTTAACGCATTGAGACCCAAACATCTGTAAACACAGAAGTTTCCTCCACATTTTCAGCAAAAACCTCAAAGAGATCAAACTGGACACAAAGTAGTGACGCTAACAACAAGGCACGTATTGTAAAAGAAGCTGCCTCCCACATTATATCCATTTTTCCCTTTTATGAATCTGACCACATCACAGTGTGAATAATTGAATGGAAGCTTTATTTGTCATTGTAAACAATGAAAAGACTTCGAAAAGGACGGTTCCATGGACCTTATTGCAGCCGACATGGGGCGCTAACATCCCACCTGTCTCATCAGTGATATAAGAACATAAACAGAATAGGAAATGCAGATACAGTTATAACAATAGTCACAAACACATGCACATATACAGTGGACTGTTTACATAAGGCGTGAGGTGGGGCAAGAGTACAAGAGTGGAATACAGAGAATATTTGACAAACTGAGGCGGAAAGCTAAGCAAGAATAATACAATACAATAATATAATACAAGCTGCTAAGCATATCTCACAGCACAACACACATTTAATATTCATTCAAATGTTAAAACAATTACACCTGGTCTAAAGGACACAATATCAGAGTACAGGGGGTCCTCGGGTTACGACGGTCTCGGGTTACGACGTTTCGTGGTTACGACGTTTCGTGGTTACGACGTTTCGTGGTTACGAACGCGCCCCCATTAAAAAAAATATGTATATATTACGCGTCATTCCGTCTTACGCGGTTTAGCGTGGTAAGAGATGTAAACAAACACGAACGGCGCGCGGCGCACGGCGGAAGAATACGCTCTGTTGTGGTTGTAGGGAGAAGAAGACGGCCTCGTGTGCGTGCCCAATGTGGGCGGAAGTACCTGATGTGGGCTCTGATCTGCTCCTATGAAAGCGGCAGTGATAACCAAGCAGCGTAGTGGTCTAATTATTGAGATGCAAAGGTTATTGGTGCTTTGGTTGGAAGATCAAAGGCAAAATCCGGCTTACGACGAAATTCGGGTTACGACGCATCTTAAAGGGATATGCCACCCCCAGGTCAAATTTGGGCATCTCCCCACAGTCCAGAGACTAAAATAAGTGGTGGAAAGCGTTTTCCTGCTCACCCAGCCATTGTCCGAGTCTGTCGCCACTGACCGCCGCGGTATCTGCAGCTCCTCCGCCTTAGACTGGAGTCTAATGTCGCCAGAGAAAGATTTCGGCCAAAAGGAATTAATTTGCTCGATGCGTTTCCCAATTACTTTCTGTGTAGTGCGCATTCATATCGAGTGCAAATAAATGTGCAAATCAACACGGAGAGCTTGCCTTGGTCATTTTGGGTGGGAACTATTTTCCAGTGCGGAAGAATACAGCCGAATCACGCACCACGTTGTGCAACAGGGGAACTCCCTTCCCGGTGCGTAACTGGGATTCCCCTGGCAGCGTGCTGCGTGATTCGGCTGTATTCTTCTGCACTGGAAAATAGTTCCCACCCAAAATGACCAAGGCAAGCTCTCCGTGTTGATTTGCACATTTATTTGCACTCGATATGAATGCGCACTACACAGAAAGTAATTGGGAAACGCATCGAGCAAATTAATTCCTTTTGGCCGAAATCTTTCTCTGGCGACGTTAGACTCCAGTCTAAGGCGGAGGAGCTGCAGATACCGCGGCGGTCAGTGGCGACAGACTCGGACAATGGCTGGGTGAGCAGGAAAACGCTTTCCACCACTTATTTTAGTCTCTGGACTCTGGGGAGATGCCCAAATTTGACCTGGGGGTGGCATATCCCTTTAAGAACGGATCAACGTCGTAACCCGAGGACCCCCTGTATATACTGTACATTTCAGCAACTCTAGGCCTCTATGTCAAAAAGTTTATTGCTTTTTAGGAGAAATACATACAATACCTGTTCCCCAATATTTTCTGGTTGTCCTTTCACAGCCACACGGGCGATTCCAGGCAGGTCAATCAGTGTAAGGTCTGGTACATTAGGAGAGGCTATAGCCAGACTTATGAGGTTATGACTGATTCCACAGCCCTTACCAGCCAATAACTCTTGAGCTGTGGAGAGAAGAACAGTCAATTAATTGAATACTCAATATAGTGAATATACTTGTCCACTGTAAGAAAGAATAGCCCAAGACAAGTCATAGTGGGGTGTGTACCTTGTATAATCTTGTGTTCCACATGCGCAGGTTTAGTTATTTCTTCAGTGTAGTTATCGTATTTAATTCTTCCATGCCATTGCACCCCCACTTCGGTTCTCTTCATTTTCAGCTCCAAGGGACATCTTGTCACGATGCCTGCAATATCAACATTTAGTTTTTAATCTAGGCCTATTATTAGTAGGATAGATATTTTAAAACCCTTTTTTAGTCCCTTTTTTAGTTTTAGGTTATGTTTCTAGTTTGAAATAAAGTAAATTAACAGTACATCCAAATGCATTCAACATTAAGATGCATGTAGGCCAAGATAAAAAAAGAAAAAGAAAAAAAGAATGACTAGCCTAACTTTAAACGTGCACTGTGTAAACTTCTTGGTGGGGCTCCAACCCCTGCTTGTTTCATAGATGTCATTGCTCTGCCTGGAACACATTGTCACATTAAACCAGTGCTTCTCATTTTCTGTGACGCACCCCCTAGGAAGAAGAAAAAATGTCACGCCCCCCTTCCTGCGCGCGACTATAGTATTATTTGTCTAGAAAATTGTTATTAGAACACCATTGTATCCTTTTATTAACATTATAAACAAAAAAAGAAAGAAACTTACAACAAAGACTGCACTGAGAACTCAAATATTAATGTGTTTTTAATGCAGCTTTGCGCACATTTGTTTACGTTTTACAGAAATGAAACTTAAAACCACCTCATTTGCATAAGCTAAAAGCACTGAAAAAAAAAACGCTCTCTCCTTGTGCCACTGATGCGTCAGCTTCTGTCGGACTAAAGGACACGACTCAGTGGAATATACGTGTTTTTTCTGTGACAGAGGATGTTCTGTTAATGGTGAGACTGTGCATAAATCGCATGTGAGAACGCCACTGCCAACTACTGTTGTTGATGTGCAATTACACTTAGTTCTAGTACAGTACAGCAAAAAAACATGTTTCCCAGGGTCATACGCGCCCCCCCTGGCATCACGCCACGCCCCCCCAGGGGGGCCCGCCCCACTATTTGAGAAGCACTGCATTAAACACTTCTACCTTACATTACAGGTGGTTTTATAGTTCAAAAGTCCCTGAGTGGGGTTGTCTCTTCACAGATCTGACTTGTAACTTGGCCTGGTTTGGTTTCCATTCCAGACAAAGAAATAACATTTCCATGGAGAACAGCATTTGACGGGATATCCAGCAGAAAAGTTCCACAATGCCCCTTTAACCAGCATCTCTTTGATACAGATTAAAAGAAAAGCTTATGGATATGCTTGTAGTTAAACTGCGGCCTTAGTTAGATGTGATCAGTGAGAAAGTTGTCTCGTTCACCTACCGCTTCCTCTTGGCAGCGCCACTCCGGAGAGCGCCTCCAGCACGGAGCTCTTCCCCGAGCTTTGGTCTCCGATGACGGCGATAGCGGGCAGCGCCAGGTCCTGCTCCACTCCCAGAGAGCGGAGCTTATCGATGAGATCAATGCAGGGACGCACTGTGTCATCGTACTCTTGATTCAATGTGCTCATGTCTGCAGTTGTCTATCACTATTTGTCTATCACTATTTGTCTATGACCTCACTACCAACGAGGACTCGGGATAAAAGACTACAGCCAAGAATCACCTGATGAAAAAAACTGTTTGAACAATGAGCATTACGTTACAATAAAAACACGCGCGGATTGGAGAGTGCTTCTCTCATTTCTTCAGAAAGTGAAAGTTAGATTTTTTACGGAAGAGGATGAGGGCCACGTGAACAGATTTTTTTCATTATTATTATTATGAGAATAAACCTCAGAATTTCTGGGATTAAAGTCAGAATTTCTGAGAAAAAAGTCAGAAATCTGCCAGAAACAGCACAAGTAGACTACTATGAGTCACAAGATTATTTTCTCAGAATTAAAAAAAAAAATCTGTTCATGTGGCCCTAACCCCTCCCCCCCCCAAAAAAAAATAAAATAAAAAATCTAAGGCTAAATTGAATTATTAAACAAATTCAGACCAAAACAAAACTTGACTGAGGCCTGAGGCTTTTTTATTAATCATTTCCTTTATTACCATAAGTATAACAACAATTAGCCCATAGTACACCGTCTCTAGTTTCCACTGTTAAGATTCCGCCCTGTGTCTCTGTGAGCACTTCCTGTATGATTGCTGTTGCTGGTCCAGCAGAGGGGGCCAAAGACCAACGCATCGTTCTTTTATCTGTAGATACTTCAGAAGTTTTACCTCGGTAAGGAGTAGTAGTACGTGACCTTAAGACTAGACTAGATTTAGAGGGATAGAATAATCAGGATTTAGCTCTTAGGGGTAAAAGTAAATGTGGATTTTATTCATGGTCATCTTTTATAATGTGACCTGGCCTGGACTGGCTTGGTGAAAAACTTGTGATAACATTATAGTTCCACTTGTGGTAGCTCCAGTTCATCACATTTTCAAATGGCAAATGATTAAAGGATGTGGTTAAATAAGATAAACAACAAATCGTTTCAGTGTTTCAGTTTTATGTGGCAGTGAAGTAGTAACAAAATTGCAGTGCATTATATTAAGAATGGTCTTGGAAGAAACCACATAAATCATACTTTAAACAACATTTTTAATAAAACCATATGGTGTGCATGTTTAAAAAAACAGCCTTTGCTGTTAGATACATGATAGAATGAAATTGGTATGTTATTAAGGTAAATTGTTCTATGGGTGAGAGGAAACAATAGTCTTCATGACACTCGTTTGGTCACCACCGACGATCTAACATGCAGGAATGTGAGTTGACAAACCCCAAAGTCAATGTCCTGCCAGGGAAGAAAAGCCTATTTGAAATATTTTCATGTGGCCGCCTCTGGAAACAAGCGAGTAGCGATGTGGCCAATTTTGTCTGAAGGAACTGTCCCTGCTGGCTACTCACAGCTGTTAGCCTCAGTGCAGTCCATTGAGGATATGTTTCCCCAGCCTTTCTTTCTCACTGTTGTACATGGTGGTGCTTAAGTCAAGGTCCCGAAGTCGAGCATTCTTTCGAATCTCGTCCAGAGAATATTCTCGAAGGAGGATCCCATTTTCAAACACAGTCACAAGCAGATCCTGCAACATTTGTAATAGAAAAATAAACAGGCATCAATATACATCAATAACACAGTTTTGTAACTGGTGGACTGTATGCATGGTAGGGATGATTCAGGAATATGGAAATACAAATATCAGGGGCTAATTTCACTGGTCACACAGATACTTGCAGTTCAACTGATGCAGAGCTGTTTACAATAAACATTAAATTAATATGGTTTTAACAAAACACTTGCTATTCAATATCCCCTTATACACACCAAATCTCTTTGATTATAATATATGACAAACCTCCTCTGGCTTCCCTGCGCCTCTCTCCACTGTCTCAATAAAACCACCAGAGTTTCTCCTCAGAGACAGCCGGCCCCGTTTAGACCCTTTGGAGGGATCAGTCACTGGCTGCTTGTACACGTCCATCTGCAAAAACGTAAATGGACATGGAAATTAAAAGTATGCACTAAAAGCATTTATTTTGGTGAACATTAAATGCAATCTGCAACTGCTGAACTGAAGTTAATAATAATAATAAATACATTTTTATAGCACTTTTTTAAACACTCAAAAACACTGTACAAAGAATTCTGTTAAAAAGAGTATAAAAAACAAGGTCATCAGACAAAATATAGGCATGATTATAAAGATAAAGGTTAGACATTAAAAGTGGTTCTAAATAGATAGGGTTTTGAGCAGTTTTTTCTTTCTCAGTTTTTCTTATTCTCCACATACGGACAGGCCATGTTTAATTTGAAAGCTCAGAGCCTCCAGAATTCACTCATTTACTCCCTGAGCCGCAGAGGCTGCACTAACACTGATTCACGATTGGCTGCAGGCGCTGGGGTTTAGGTAGTGAGGATTAGAATTGGAAACCCAAATGAGACACTCATGTGAGGCTCATTCTTCTTTCCGATTGGGTATTTGAGAACCAAAACTTCTAATTAGACCTTGCTCGTGATGTTCCAGTGTTTTCGTAATTAAGAATAAAGTTACAGTTACAAAGTTATCATGTTTAAATCAAATATTTCTTTTACTCCTAAAGATTGTATCTGGTGGGGATGTATTTATGAAATTTAAAATCCAAATGTTACATACCATCCCTTAAAGAAAACAACCTCATTAGCAAAGACCTTAAAAAGATTAGGCGGAGGCTTAAAAAAAGCAATGAGTTAAGTTTATAACATACGCCTTTGCCGTTTGTTTCCACGTAGCTGCACTTAAAAGCACAACTCAGAGTGTCTCTGTTGAGCTTCTGAAGCAAAGCACTTCCGCATCCAAAGAGAACGTTCTCAGCACTCCAGCCCTCTTCACTCAACTTCTGAAGGATCTGCAAAACAAGAAGACACCATCACCATCATCAGACAAAATGCTTTTATGAGTCTTTCTGCTGCCGTGTCTAGATAACAGGACCACTTACAGATAATGCATTTTTATACGTGTGTTTAACGTGTTTGTTTCCAGATTGAAAACCAAAAACACACAGTACATAGTTCTCTTAAAAATCCATAGCTCACAAATTCATCTTAAGTTGATGTAATGATTGATCATTTATTCATTAGTCTGATGCACTGAGGACAATCTGGGAATAACGTAAATATCGGCTGATTGTGTTTTTTTCTCCAATACTGGCTTCTACAGATATATGCAAAAAACTCTCCGACATTGATACTCCGATACTGATATTCAAACAGATTATCGCCCATTCCTAATTTCAAATCACCAATTTGTGGTTGAATATTTATCAGCAAAATTTCAACATGCCTTGAAAAATGGATGGTTAGTATGGACAACTGGCTGTTTATTATTTGTATTATTTTTTTTATTTCATGAGAAAGTCCCATTCAGATTGCATCTCATTTTAAATGGAGTCCTGAGTACACAGTTAAAACCACATAATAATAATAATAATAATAATAATAATAAAATGTACATTTAACATTGTACAGTTTATATTTAAAGTTGTTTACCTCATTAATAGAGCTGAGGTCTATACCATCTCCTTGGATAATACGCAGATACGAGGGCAGCACTTTGTAACCCATAGAGTTCTTAGAGCAGCCAAAACAATCTTCCAAAATCTTTATGACCTGTGTGAAAGATTGTAATGTTATAAGTAGGGCTGCACGATACGTGAAAACATGCAAGATCAGATCACTTTGTTTTGTATTCTGATAATGACATTGTTGCAATATTTTTATATGTTTTTTGCCACAATAAGTTCAGTTAATTTAAAACAAACAAACAAAAAAAAGCTTTCAATTCCTAGTCGACTGGGTCAAAATAAAAACTCAAGGCAAAACCTAAGACCAAACCAAGTTGGACTTCACAGGAAAATCATGAAATCTGCCTTTTTGTCAATTTTTACTTCTTAATTATAAATTATTGTCACTCAATATTGCGATATCGATATTTATGCAATATATTGTGCAGGCATCTGAAAAGCAGCGAGAAGTACTGTCACTGTTTACACTTTAATTTACTCTCATTAATAATTCTTCTGTGCTTCTACTAACTATATTTTTAAGAACTAATGAAAAGAATAAAACATCAGTGCCAGTTTAATGGGAAATTTACATACTTTTTAAGATTGGTATGGCAGGAGAAAAAACCACAAGTTCATTATCATGTAAATATTTTGTACCTCGATAAGTGTCTCGGCAGGGTCTCCTGAGTCTGGCCGAATGACCAGACATGAGTCCTGGCTGCGTTCCATCACTCGCTCCTTCAGTTTGTCCCCCCAGATGTGTTTACAGGCGTTGAAGATGTCATAGCTGTCACTCACCACTGACACAGGGCCAGAGCTGAACTGGTCCAATACCTGCTCAAAAGCGTCCTTCTCCCGATTTCTGCCCCACGATATAATGGTGCTGAAGAAACAAAGACAAGTTATTACAAGCAGATCTAAGTGTTTTTTACATGCACTGTTCACCACATTCAAGAATGAGGTGGAACACATAACTACTGCACATTACATGGCGCGTTTATACCCAAACAGAAACCCTGTCACATTAGCATTACAGCATTACCTAGTCTGACTAGATAAATGCTCTCTGGGGTGACTGGGCTGACACTAAAAAGCTATGGGAAAGACACAACAGTCCCTACTATTACGCGATATTATGTGACTAAACACCTGCTGTTGGCTTGAAGTTTGCTTAAAATGTGCTCTATGTTTCCTAACCATTTTCTAAACTTTCTTATGATGCAATTTTTATTGGATGAAATAAAAAATACCAAAATAGTGCAAATAAAATGTACATAATAATAAATATTTAAAACATTAAAACTTTTTTTTATTTTTTTATTTATTAAACCATAAGCTGGTATTGTGACAGGCCTCGAAAGTTCTAGTACCTGTGTTCAGCAGCTGGGATGGAGAAGCCGGCCATGGGGCACGAATAGTATCGTTGTGCCATCAACAGCCCTGCCACTGTATCGGTGCCACAGAAGTTCACCAGGTGAGCCGCTCCCCCTAGAGCTGCAGACTAAAATAAGGTACAGGTAATAAGAAAAGATCATTTAAAGATTAATAACACTAATGGAATGTGAAGTACTAAAATAGTATCACTGACCTCTTGTGAAGAGACCCCTCTGTATCCAAAGTCATGGAGCTTCTCGTTCAGGCCTTCCAAACTACCTGATGTAGCTTTGAGGTGCTTGGCCAGGATCTTTTTGAACTCCCTGGAAATGGTGGCAACGGTAATGGGATACCACATCTGAACTAACATAGTCTGAAAAAAAACAAAAAACATTGTATGGTTGCTTCCATGCTCAATATAATTGTAAGATTACGAACTTTAATCAATCCAGAAGGCATCACCAACAACAAGACTTTAATATACCCATCTCTAGGTATTTATTTTATGTGTATAATCAAACATCACAACAGTTGCCTAAAGGGCATTTTAAAAAGGGATCTGATCAAACGATTCATCAGTGAAACAAGCAAATCGGTAAAAGGAGTAATTACCTCAATATAATTGGTCAGCCAGAAAAAGCCGGGGTCTGTGTTTTCCACAGTGAACAGCACATTGCCTCTTGGAATAATCCTGCCTTCAGGTACAGCTTTGATGCGGATCGGTAAACGCCCATCATGTTTCTGACATACAAAAATATACACGTTTACTGCACATGAGCCAAATGGACAAGTCTTACCCAATGTAGCGATGGATGATACCTCAAGGATCTTTCTCCAGCCTTCCTCATCAAATACAGTCTGCTTAAAGTGCATCTGGTAAAAGAGCTTGGCTTCCTGAATTTTATCTTCTGTCACCACTCGGCCTGCAATAACATATAAATTACATTAGACAGTTAAAAAATACTGAACAGTTCAAGGTGATTTTAGATCACAATTCGAACATACCTGTAAGATATTTCTTCAGCAAATACTGCAGACCGAAAAAGACCACTTCATTGAACTGGGAGCCTTTTTTCCGACGACACTCAAAGTATGAATAGATTTTGCTGACATCTGGAGGATACTGTTTGTAGTGTGTGATCTAAAACAAAAGAATGACACCACATTACTCACCACCAGAATAACCTGAATTTATCCAAATAGACCTACATATCTGTGCTTTCATAATTGATTAAGGTGACCAGGAGGGATTGATGAGGAATAAGTTCCAGACATCCAGGTCAAAAAGTACATAATTTAAGAGGAAAGGAACACTGAGTGTAAGAAATGCAACTCGAGGTATTTGCGTTTTAGGTGTGGTCGTCAAACCTGGGCACAGGTGATAATTCCTTTGGTACACACAAAACAAGTTTGGTGTAGGGGTGGGGAACATGCAAATAATAATAATTATTATTATATCAAATAAAATCATATCAAGAATAATAATAAGAAGACGACGTTCTTTATTACATAACAGAAACCTGCAATGCTTGAGAGTGAGGTTCTGATCTCAGTCAGGGAAATTTTGGGTTATAGTTTAATGATTTGTATGACCCATTAGAGAATAAAAGTGTTTCATTCTGCTGTTTATGTACTGTTAAATCTGCTCTCAGCGACTGTGCCAGTGGCATTAATTCGTTTCAATATTATCTTTTATTGTCTATATTTCCTTCAGCAATATATCACACTTCAAAAGTTGTTATCGTGACAGGCCTAGTGAAATCAGTCAATCACACTGAAGGTGTGGTAGATGTGAACTTTTCTGAAGCAGGAGCTGACCGAAAAATAGGAGGAGCTCTCAAAGGAGGAGCTCTCCCAAGCACAGAAGCACAGCAGTGCAATCCAGCTGTAATGACCAACTCAGAGTAAAAAAGTTTAGTCCTTGCGAGTGCTGTGGGATAATCAGGATAATGGGACTGGTATGTGGAAAGTAAAAGCATAATTCTGGCACAGGCTAATCAGTAAAGGAATGTTCACTGCTCTAAGGACAAACTGTCTCCTATTGGTACTTTCATTACATAATCACAAATTAAGCCTTTAGAAATATATGTATTTTCACAGCATACAGCTCTGGAAAAAAAATAAGAGACCACTGCAAAATTATCAGTTTTTCTGATTTTACTACTTATAGGTATGTGTTTGGGCAAAATGAACATTTTTGTTTGAGTCTATAAACTACTGACATTTCCCCCATATTCCAAATAAAAATATTATCGTTTAGAGCATTTATTTGCAGAAATTACCTTATTATAACCCTTATTTTTAATCACAGTCTTGGCATGCTCTCCACAAGTCTTTCACATTGTTCTTGGGTGACTTTATTCCACTCCTGGTGCAAGAACTGAAGTAGCTCAGCTTTGTGTTTGTGTTGGAATTCAACAGACGCTGGAATGGAATGGCTGTAATACATGTAGAGATGCTGAGTTCAGAAAAAAAAAATGCAGTGGTCTCTTATTTTTGTCCAGAGCTGTATGTAGATTAATATAAATCATTACAAAACAACTATTACAGTGCAATTACTGCTGAGTTGATGTTCTGATGAAATGAAAATGAAAGCAAAAACGCCGGCATGTGGGACTGTTGTTGAACAATACACTGACAATACTTAATTTCTTAATTTATTATTTAATTTCTGACATTTGACCATGGTATTTTATAGTTATAGTATTTAAAAAAAAAAAAAAAAAAAGGCTAATCGAGAATCATGAAATTAGTGGTGATAGTCAACTTCAGAGCCTGAATCCTTGGATGAGATGTGGTTCCAGGGATCTCTCCCAACATGTTTATACGTTTAGAGCTAACTAAAAGGCTTGGCTGTCATAAAAAAGATCGAGAGGAAGCTTTGACCTCTACTGCCTGTGGACTTTCACCAAACTACACGGCGCAGCTCGTGTGGATATCGTAAACACAACACTGCTGACATTTAGCATAGCCCATAGCCTGCTACTGGTGCAGAGGTGATTTTTAAAAGAAAAACAATTAGATCAGAGATTAAAAGAATAAACGAGCCCCATTTGCTGTCCTTACTTACCTTGTACGAATCAGTAGCCAGTAAGAAATTGAAATCATGCGCTGCCATTGTTGTTGCGGTTGAATGGATTCGGACAGCGTGCCTCTCTGCTGGAACCGCGTCTGGATCGAGTCATGGGGCGATAAAACAATCAATAACAGGATATTTGAAGAGACAAACACGAATGTGAGGTTTTTCCCCCCCTGCAATTGTCCCAGAAATGCTCCCAGGGGTCTGAGAGGTAAGGCAGGGTCAGAAGCCGTGTGTATGAGGGGGGTGTTGTTTAAAAATGTGGGCGGGGCTTCCGTACGTAGGGTCGCGTACGGCCCATAAATCTAACGTCAGATTTGTGCGTGCGTACGGTGGGGTTGAAGAAACAATCACTACTACTCTCCTGGGACCCGAAGAAAAAAAGTTTTTTTTTTGTTTTTTTTTTGTTTTTGTTTGTTTGTTTATTTGTCTGTTTGTGATTTTCTATTTGGAGGTAAATGAACACCTGAGCATTTACATTTTGTTAATTTTTATTTTATTTATGTTGCAACATGTCCTCTGTAATGGACTGTAATAGTGTTAAATCCACATGAACCCTAACAAAAACTTTTTTTTTGGATTACCAACATTTCTGACAAGCTTCTACAGTTGCCTTAAAAAAAAAGACTCCCTTTTAATTTCTAATTTTTGTTTATTTATTATTTTATTTACTTTTTAATTTTTTTTTACTTACTTCATTTTATTTATTATTTATTTTTATTTTTATTTTTATTTTTAAAAAACTTTTTATTTGATTAACTTTTTATTTACTTATTTATTATTATATTTATTTATGTATTTATTTTTTAATCGTAGTGCAGCCACAAACTAGAGTCTATCTCAAAACACTTCGACTGGTTAATTCAATGCCCACTATAAAGGACACAAATGAATGGGCCGGGTCTCAGGAGGACCCGACCCATTATTTTGTGTCCTTTATAGTGGACATTGAATTAACCAGTCTTTTAAGTGTTTAGAGATACACTCTAGTTTGTGGCTGCACTATGATAAATAAATACATAAATAAATAAACCAGGTCTCAACTAGGACTAAACCAGGACTAAATCAGGAGAAAATCAGGACTAAACCAGATCTAAGTCAAGTCTAAACCAGTATTAAACCAGGTCTAAACCAGATCTAAACCACATCTAAACCAGGTCTAAACTAGATAAATAAATAAATAAATAAATAAATAAATAAATAAATAAATAAATAAGAAATTAAAAGGGAGTCTAAAAACTTTTTCAGGCAACTGTAGAAGCTTGTCAGAGATGTTGGTCATCAAAAAACGTGTTTTTGTTAGGTTGTTAACTTCACATGGATTTAACACTATTACAGTCCTTTAGAGAGGACACGTTACAACATTATGAATAAAAATAAAATTAACAAACTGTAAATGCTAAGGTGTTCATGTACCTCCAAATAGAAAATCACACACACACACACACACACGCACGCACGCACGCACACACACACACACACACACACACACACTAATAATAATAATAATAATAATAATAATAATAATAATAATAATAATAATAATAATAATAATAATAAAAATAATAAAATTGAAATACACTATTTTCTTTGGGTCCCAGGAGGATACTATGTGCAATCTGTGAAATACTCTACTTACACCTTATTTAATCCTACCTCAACCTTTGTATTTTATTATATTTTATTACATATTTTTAATTATATTGTTTACCTTTTCACCTGCATTTTCTGCAACACTTTTTTTTACCATACTATTATTGCATGCTATTAGTACTTCATGACTATCTTAGCGAGTCAACGGGTTCTTCTGATCCTAAGTATTTCATTGCATTTTGGACCTTGTGTTGATCCTGCATATGACAAATAAACAATCTTGAATCTTGAAACCCATGTGTTTTGGGAATGCTCATACGCTTTTGGAATGACATATTTCTGTTTGTGAATAGAAAGCTTGATACAAACCTACAATAAAAACATGTACTTTTTGGTGTCTTTGAGAAAGGTATTTCTGCAAAAAGAAAATGTGTTGTATTTCAGTCCCTCTTGTCCTCCTATATAAACTCTCTAAAGTCTTGCACAAATCCAAAAGTCATGAAAACAAAAGCAATTTGTATGGCACCTGGCACTAATCGGGCGAACCTGATGACACTGTAGAAGCAAAACGCGTTGTTCGCTCTAAGCCCAATAAAGGAATAAGAGTAAAGTCAAGCGAGTGTGTGGTAAATTTCTTCTTTTCTGCAATTTGTATGGAATTTGAAATTTGTAAATGTATTGATAATTTCTATATATTTGTATAATGCAGAATTTTCACATGCTAAGTCCTATGAATATTAACTCTTAAGCCTCGAGCATTGCTATTGTTTATACCATTGTATATTACATTGTATATTTGAAATTTAAAAAAGAAAAAAGGTTACCTATTAAATTTTATAAGCAACAAAATATCCTAAATGACATATGCCTTTTACTATTTGCTGTTTTTAAAGGGCCTTTATTACACTGTTTTCTGATCTGTTCTGACCGTGAGAGAGAGCGGACGTGTTTCTCTTTCCTCCTTATCTATTGCTCCGTTGTCTGCGTGCCTCTCTTGTTTTTTGTAATTTTCTCGCTTTTTGGAGCAGATTTTCCAAATTCCTAAAATATGGATGTGATCAGCTGGACCCTCAGCACAACTGATACTCTTTTTTCACCGAGGAGTGCCGCTCCGGGAGAAGCGGTGTGTCCAGATGGTACTTTTTCTGCTGGATATGCGAGGGACTCGTATCGTGCGTGGCAAGTCATATGTTTGGCACCAATGTACCTGGAGGATGTGGAGGATATTTATGTATTCGGATTTCTGATAGTTGGACATTTATTAATTGGCCTGGGATTGTCCATGATCTATCGCAAAATTTGCAAGATGGCAGCAAGTAAAGAGTCCCCCAAGCTGTCTGCAGCAATTTCGAGCCACTATGAAGCTGTGGGAGATCTCGTGAAAGGATTACATCAGAAAGTGGGACAGGTTGAGGACCTTTTGGAAGGATTTCAACCGAAGGAAACATCTCGACGTTTGGATATCATCACGGGCATGGTTACAGAACTGTGTAAAGCCAATGCAGCGCAGTCTGTGCGCCAAGAGGAACTAATGAGATCTCTCATGAATCTTCATGGCGATATGAAGATGGGGGTCTGGCAAAACCCAAGCTCAATCTAAATTGTTCACCTGGGTCCCTAAAAATGTATTTCATCATGCTAAATTAATCCCTTTGCAAATTATGTCTCCCTGTGAAAATCTGTCTCCAACAGTTATCTGTGTTTTGACTTCGCCTCCCTGCAAGAACACTCCAAGGCCACAGATGTGGTTTGTTATCATGAACTCTACATAAACAGTGGCGCACACTATTTTGGACTATTCACACTGACACTGACATGATTGTAAAATGTTCCCTGTCTTTTAGAAAGGTCTGATCTCTGCTCTCGGTTCAATCAATTTAATTGATTTCCAATCTGATCCCCCCACACCCCTTCCTTATGTTGCCAAAGAAAAAGATCACCGTATGTTATATCTCCAATTGTTTTTCTGTCATTACATGTTGTTAAATTGTCACTGAGTGTATTGCATCTTTTCTACTCTGCATCTCTCAGTCGGCGGCGCGAGCATGCACAGCGGCCCCTCTCCTAGCCCACTCTATCACTGTCCTGCCTGGTTAGTGGGGAAACGAAATTTCAAATTCACTCTATGTACATGTACATGATTGTTTTCGACAATAAAGCAAACTATGACTATGACTATGACTATGATCTCTGTTATAATGTTGTTTCCTCATCACAAATAGTTGTGTTTTGTTTCATTCACACATGTGTAACACACAAATCCTGCATATTTAGCAGGATATTTAGCTCTTTAAACAGAGAGTTCCACCTTGTGATGTCATGTGGTAATACAGGGAGTGCTCCACTGTGTTTAAAATAAATAAATAAATAAATAAAGAAGTGGCTGAGTGGCTAGCACTCACGCCTCACAGCAAGAAGGGCCTTTCTGTGTGGAGTTTGCATGTTCTTCCCGTGTCTGGGTGGATTTCCTCCGGGCACTCTGGTTTCCCCCATCAACCTCACCCCAAAAAAATCCTCCAGCTGAGGTCCTGACCAAGCCTAACAATAAGATCATGGAGATGGGTCCCCGGGGGCTCATGCACTGCCCACTGCTCCGTAAGGATGGGTGAAAGAGGATCATTTCCCTACAGGGGATAAATAGAGGATAATAAAACAAAACAAAAATAAATAAACTACACCTTCACTAAAATCATTTGGATAATTTCAGCTCTGGGAATTACCTATAAAAGGTCAAACTTAGCTAGAGAGAAACAGACTAATAATGAAGGATTACTCAAATGTGTAAATGAAACAAAACACAACTCCAGTTATGTTTTTAAAGGGGTAACAACATTATAACAGCTCACAAGAGTCAATTTTGCGTAATATAGGACCTTTACGGAATGGCTTGCCTTTTCAAAAGATTTGCCAGGAAAGGGAAACACTGCAGGTGAATAGGAAAAAATCTTGAACTTAGCGATACCTTTAGCTTGACACCTTTAATGTAGTTTACGTTCATAAAGTAAACTATAAAAAGTGTTTCATCATGTAATGTTTTAATATATAAATGTCAGAAAAATCACCATCTCTGAAAACAAAAGACAAGCTCAGTGAAGAACCACAGCAAAACACTTATTTAAGTTTTACTTGCGGAAGGGGAGGCAGGCATCAGACAGAGTGGTCAGTTTGCACCTCCACCTCCGCTGGGCTGTTCCTTCTTGCGCCTTTTATTAATTCACAGATGGGTGTACACAAATATGCAAATTTCACATGATAAACTCAACAACCTTGACATTTGTAGCTGCAGGTTATAATGTACAATGCATCTTCTTTCATCTTCTTGTGATGCGCCACACGTTTTATTTTTTCTAGGCGGCACGGTAGCTGAGTGGCTAGCGCTCTTGCTTCTGGGTTCGATCCCCGGGTCGCCTGGGCCTTTCTGTGTGGAGTTTGCATGTTCTCCCCGTGTCTGGGTGGGTTTCCTCCGGGCACTCCGGTTTCCCCCACCAACCCAAAACATGCACCATAGGCAAAATCCCTCCAGCTTAGGTCCTGACCAAACCAAAGCAAGAAGATCATGGAGATGGTCCCCGGGCGCAGAAATGTGTCGCCCACTGCTCCTAATATATACGTGTATATATATATAGGATGGGTTAAAATGCAGAGAAGAATTTCTCCAGTGTGAGATCAATAAAGTTCAATTCTTCTTCTTCTTTCAAAACTCTGATCCCGGATTTCCTGACTCCCTTTCTTCACTTCCCATAACATTGAGATACAATACATTATACAATATTCCAATTAAATTTGATCAAAATACATGAAGCAATGATAACACATTAATAATTTTTCTAACAATAAATAAGGTAAATAATACATGTATGCGGGACAAAAGAAACTGAAAAAATGATAAAACCAGGCTTAAATCTCTTGCTTCATATTGTTGACATGTAGGCTTAACAATAATCCAGGCTTAGATAGGCATGCCCACAAATGCTCCTGTACGATCCATATATGATCCACACTCTAAATTCCTTGTTGCCTTCAGCATTTAGACGTCAATATCAGTTAATCATTTAACTTTTATCTATTATGGTCCACTTCATTTTGTAAGTGAAAGTAAAAATGAACTAGGGCTAACCTGGGTTTGTGTTGGCGTTTTATGAATAAAATGTTTGTGTTTCATAATTCATCTATAGGAATGTTTAGTATACTGGCATTTTACTTAAGGCGGGACACTGCAGGTGAATAGGAAAACATCTTTTAAACTTATTCTTTAGTTTATTAAGCTACATGAATGTAAAAAAAAAAGTAGCTTATTAGAAGTTTTAGATCATGTTTTGTATTCATATAGAAATAAGCCATTTTATGTGTAAAAATGTCCCAGATTCATCATATTTGGGATATTTAAAACAGAAATTTGTTGTCATGTTAGACAGTAACATATATACCCAGACACTTCAGTTCAAAAGGCCTAAATCAAAGGCTAGAATTCACAAATCTACAAAATAGTTATCATTATCATTTACCAGTGTCTGCAACGGCGGCTTTCTTTTTAGATTAAATAATGTTGTTTAAATGTTTCAAATCAATTCATAATCACAGCAGCTACAAAAATTACTATGTCATTGTTTGGGTTTTGTTTTGGTCTTGTGTTTTTTTGTCAAATGAGAAAGAAGTAAGATGTAAAAGTTGCTCATTCCACACGTACACTGATATTGTGGAAAACTGAACCACTGACCTTTGGGTTGGTACAAATTCCTGCTACAGAAATGCTGATGAACGCAATGATAAAACAGAGCTTAATAAACTGAACTTAACGATTTGTTTTTTCTTAAACAATGTTAATAGTTCTACAGAATTCTGTTCCTATTCAGACTCAGGAAGTGGGTCAGAGAAAATAATAAAAGATGAAATTAAAGTTTTCAAACAGTGTGCCATTTGATGCACACTGCACATTTTGGACATCTGTAAGGTATTTATTTATTCTTTTGCACTGCTTTTAGATTTTAGATTTTGTCTTAGAAGTTTTTGTATTGTCTTTATATTGTATTTTGCACACTGTCTTTTTGCACTACTTGGCCAGAGAGAAACGAAATTTGGATTCACTATATGCTGAACACATATGGCAGAATTGACAATAAAGCTGACTTTGAACTTTGAATGTTAAGGTTGAAGTCTTATTGAAGAACTTATGACATAATGCAGTTGTGGGTTGTGATAAAGCAGCGCATTTACCTGATTATGTATGCTTTTAAAGGTTCATTAAGAATGGTCAAGATTTTTTTTTGTATTATTTATCAGTTGTTACTTTAATGCAGATCAAGATGCCCTAAAATGTAACAAGATAATTTATACAGGATGTAACTCTGGTGGCATGCCATTTGGGATTTAACTTCACTGTATTTCTATTATTATAAAAAGGCCCAGAGAAATAAGGACTTTGCTACGGCCAATCGAAAAAAGAGGAATATTCTTTACAAGTGAAGATTGATGACCATTTACCGCTTCCTTGTCTTTCCTAAACTATTATGAGGCAAAACCTGGACCCTCTGGAGGTAGCAAACTCCACCAGGATAACACGCAATGCCATTACCAGAAGGTTTGCAGTGTCTTCTTCCTCATTCTCTCCTGGAGGAAGTTTCAAGATACAGGTATTATCTAAGCAGGGCTGTATCATTTCTATAACCCGTTAACTGGACTCATGTTCCCCTTTATGCAACCAAGAACAGGACAAGACCCATACAAAATGAGCTGACCACTAGTGTGAGACATTAAGCTAAACAGGGATGTTCAAATGATCTCCATCTAAACCCTCAAACACAGACTTCACGAGGGTGGTCTGAGGATCTGTTAGAATAATTATAAATGTGTTATCATTGCTTCATGTGTTTTGATGAACTTAAATTGCAATATTATATCTCAAGGTTATGGGATCTTTAAATGCCAAGGTTTGGAGTTTCTGGGAAAGAAGTCACGTTGTTTTATTATGTGAAATTTACATATTTGTGTTAACCCATCTGTGAATCAATAAAAGAGGCAAGAAGGAACAGCCCAGCAGAGAAAGGCGACTGACCATTCTGCTCGGTGTCTGTCTCCCTTTGCAAGTAAAATTTAAATAGGTGTTTTACTGTGGTTCTTCACTGAGTTAATTTGTGTTTTCAGAGAAGGTGATTTTTCTGACAGGATCCCATGTTCAGACCCCATGGAGCTCTATTGACTTTTGCCATAAAACAATAAACTTGTCAACTTGTGTCCTGGGCCCTGCTTTTCATAGAGAGCTGGATCACTCTGCACATGTGGCAGGTGAGTGAGAAGTCATACAAAATATCATTCTGCCTGTCCCACCTGCTTGTCTTATATTGAAACTTTCAAATAAACGCAAGATAGGTATTGGTTTAATTTACCATCCGGGAAGACCCTGGACGCGCTGGAGGGACTATGTGTCCCGGCTGGCCTGGGAACGCCTTGGGGTCCCCCCGGAGGAGCTGGAGGAAGTGTCCGGGGTGAAGGAGGTCTGGGCGTCCCTGCTTAGATTGTTGCCCCCGCGACCCGGCCCCGGATAAATGGAAGAAAATGGATGGATGGATGGATGGAACACGACAGGCAAAGCACTAATAAAGTTATATATACTGGTCCTTTATTTTTGTGAAGAGTGTTTGTTTTGATCCAATATCGCCTCCTGCTGGGTGCTTTTGTTACTGTACATGAGCTTTCCTGTGACTTTTGTTTCACTTCATCCGTTTACGTGAAAGAGATAATCACAGAGAGGAAAAAAAATACTCACAGATCTCCCGCCCATAAGGATTTAGTTTGTGATAATGGGGTCTTGAATGTATTGAAGCTCACTGACGTGTATATCTGCAGGAAGCAGTTGTGTAGAGGACCTACACTGTTGAAAGAAAACAGAAAATGACTGCAGTCTATAGAAATCTCAAATTTGATCAATTTCATATGCCTTTTTCAGGAGGGTATTTTCACTCACGGTTCAAAAATGACACAAGCAACCAACCAGTCTCTTTTTTTTCAACATAAGTTTGATTTTGAAATAATTTGGCTGTATAATAGACTTAATTGAGTCGGCTTTATTATAAGTTAATTTTAAGCGTAAAGTTGGGAGCCAGTTGAGTCGAGGCAGATGCACTGCTCATATATCTTTATTTTTAAATTAATTCAACTTTTGAAAGTTTGAAAGGTCATTTCAAAGGCAATTATCAGTATTTCCTTTAGCTCTACAGTGATAATTTGAAGACTTAGGTGCTAGAATAGGTCTCAAGTTTTACAGCGTAGGGCAAAATCGGGCAAATGCTTCCGGTAATGTACAATGAAGCAGCAAGCAAGGAAAAAACATCTCTGTGAGTGGCACAACTGACAATAGTCTGATTTATTTAAGGATTTTGCTTAGGTGTATGCTGGATTACTGATCCAAACTTGAGTCGGTCACTTCACTACCAGCTAAAGGAACAAACCTGCGCAGCGTATAGTCTATGTGATAGTGATTAGTTTTGGACCACTTGTTGCTCTCAGATGAACACGAAATGAAAGAGGCAGTGTTCAGCAGTGATTGGGTGTGAGTGCAGCAGATCCTCAGGCGGCAGAGTTGGAGGCTGATCCAGGACCAGCGGGGCTCGTGTTTCAGCACCGCGGACAGCTCCTCCCCACCCCCTCCCCCTGCTCTGCATGTTGTCGACAGAGACCCCTCCTACCCCTCCTTCACTCGGTCCTCGCACTCCCACCGACTCACCGGACCGGACCTGACCGAATCTGGCCCGTGCGTGTCAGTGGGTAAATGTGTGTGTATGTGTGCGCGCTGTCTCCGTGAGCGCGCCTCGTGACGAGGGTGGTCTTTCCCTGAAGCAACAGGAGACTTCTCAGTGGTGCGTCGACATCTGCTCTCCTGCTCCGCTTGTCTCTCAGCAGCAGCATGTTGGATCCGTCTTCCAGCGAGGAGGAAGGCGATGAGGTGCAGGAGGTGGAGCGCAGGGAGGCGGCAGCCCCAAAGAGCACCGCCGGGGCGCGTCTGTCCCCGGGCCGAGCAGCGGAGACGCACAGCGGAGGTAGCGGTGCACTCCAGCCTCGGGGCCGCGGTAGCAGCGGTGGAGGGCGGCCCTCGAGCCCCAGCCCTTCTGTTGGCAGCGACAAAGAGAAAGAGGACCTGGAGAAGCTACAACGGGAGGAAGAGGAAAGGAAGAAGAGGCTCCAGCTTTACGTTTTCGTTATGCGCTGCATCGCGTATCCATTTAACGCCAAACAGCCCACAGACATGGCCCGCAGGCAGCAAAAGGTATGTTCCACTCCATTCACATCATAACCACCAACTGTTGCTTCATGACATGTTCCCACAGGGGCGGCCCTTTTGTTTACAGGGGCAGCTCACAGCCTCACTCCCAGCAGAGCGAGGAGGCTAAGGTTTGTCATAAGGTTTGTCATAAGGTTTGTCAGTGCTTCTGTGGGACACACTCTAAATGATCCTGTTTGATTCCAGTCCACAGTGCTGCTGACCAGAATGAACAGTGGGTTTATGAATGAACTAATAAACATGTGATGGGAGTGCTGAGTATTTTTCATTGCAATGCCCTGGGTCAAATGGCCACATGTGTTGCTATGGTAACAGATGTTCACATCCGCCTCATGGGTTGTGGATGGTATAGCCTACACACATATGCTGAGGCCATGTGTAAGCTTGGATCTGTGCACTTCTTTAAAAATAGAGGTGAAACATTCAGTGAAAAGACATGCTGCTGTTTTCTAAATGTCACTGTGTGTGAGAATCAGGACACCCGTAGCTCCTCTGACCCTAACTTTAATGTTTTGACCTCCATTTTTTACACATCACTGGTAAGACATGGAGCTTTCTTACAGTATTCAGTGGAGGTGCTGTATTGGGATCTTTGCCCTGATTGACTGTGGTGTAAATATCAAAAGTTAACTGATTTCTCCAAAAAACAGATTGAAACACATACAAAGAACACAAAAAGAAATTTTCTGTGAGTTTCTTCTTAATTTACTCCCCCAAAATCTGGGTGGCGCAGTGTTGAAATTTGTGTGAGCGGTTATTTATCGTATTGTAAGGACTAAAATACACACATTTCAAGATGTCCTGCCTCCTTTATGGGCAGTAAAAAACAAGGCCCCCATTATTTAAATCCTTTATCATTACAGGTGCACTGCACAAATGAAGGTTCATCTGCTTGTCTCCATGGAGATGTTATTGCTTTCCC
Source organism: Paratrypauchen microcephalus (assembly GCA_036785185.1). Lineage (NCBI taxonomy): Eukaryota > Metazoa > Chordata > Actinopteri > Gobiiformes > Gobiidae > Paratrypauchen > Paratrypauchen microcephalus. The sequence continues at coordinate 6,031,768 of JAVJIX010000005.1, read as the reverse complement.
TGGAATGTTCCATGGTATGACATTAAACACATCAATGTATTAATTACGGGTGTTTCTATTGCCCAAAAATACAATAATTCTTTCTGTGAATAGGGCTGCCTCTCCACAGATCTGACCTGTGATGTAGCCTGTAGTCGTCTCCCTTGAGATAGCTAGCTTTAGGCTGCACCCTATTACTCTGTCTTACCCCTTCCCCTACCCCTTTATCTACATCTTTGTCTTGACCCTCGATACCGAGCTGAGAGGGCTCGGTGTACGAATGTTCCCCTAAGAAATGGGACACCACTCGATTACCGTTTACGTCATCATCCCTTGCCTCTACCTGGCTGCTACGTCTACAGAGGCGACAACAATTGACGCAAACAAACGTAAACAAATGTCAAGGATTATCGATAACGTCAGATAAACAGACATCACTACAATTAAAACCGCACCAACAGTTCACTAAAAGTAACGTAGAACATAAGCGTCATAATTGTAAACCGTGCTAAACTGTTAATCGATAATTACAACTGTTGAAAATACATTTATGAGACTCCTTGTTGCTGGTCGATGTGACGCTGCCATCCTGATCCCAAAACCTGCCTGAGCTTGTAGGCGTACCCCTTCATTCCAAGTCTGGTCAAGAGCTTACTTCGTTTCAAGGGGTATGTAGCCCTTGGTTGTGGCCCTAGCCCTTGATTAAAATTAGAATCGGGACACCCCTTGTCCTCACATGAATGCGCAAAACCAAGGGGTAGGGGTAAGACGAAGGGGTAAGACAGAGAAATGGAATGCAGCCTAAATCTCTTCTGTGGAATCTTCTAGATGGAGCAATAACATCTCCATAAAGACAAACCCACCAACAGAAAAGTTGCACAATGCACCTTTTAAGAACATGATTCATGATTCAAATACAGCTGCATAACTGGGCAGTGCCTGGAGGACTAAAGGTGAGAGGGGTGGGGTCTGGACATATGAGCTACAGTGTTATTGGTTTAACAAGTATTAGCATTTCAAGCACTTCCTCTGCAGCCAGGTGTTTACAGTCATACATCTACACCTAGTTTCCTGTGAAATAGCCGAAAAATGATTAGAAACAGTAGACAAAACACTTAACATTTCTGGTGGAAGGTCTGCCATTTGCTTGTCTCCATGGTGATGTTATTGCATTGCCTGGGATATTCCGTAGTGTGGCATTAAACAAATGTACAGCTCTGGAAAAAAATAAGAGACTGCAAAATGATCAGTTTTTCTGATTTTATTACTTATAGGTATGTGTTTGGGCAAAAGGAATATTTTTGTTTGAGTCTATAAACTATTGACAACATTTCCCCAAATTCCAAATAAAATATTATCCTTTAGAGCATTTATTTGCAGAAAATGACAAATGGTCAAAATAACAAAAAAATATACATGTTTTCAGACCTCAAGCAATGCAAAGAAACAAGATCAAATTCATTTTAAAACAACATAATACTAATGTTTACACTTAAGAAGAGTTCAGAAATCAATATTTGGTGCAATAACCCTTATTTTGAATCACAGCTTTCATGCGTCTTGGCATGCTCTCCACAAGTCTTTCACATTGTTCTTGGGTGACTTTATTCCACTCCTGGTGCAAGAACTGAAGTAGCTCAGCTTTGTGTTTGTGTTGGAATTCAACAGACGCTGGAATGGAATGGCTGTAATACACGTAGAGATGCTGATTTCAGAAAAAAATACAGTGGTCTAATTTTTTCCAGAGATGTATCTTGCATTTATTCAATTAGAGGTAGAGTTTTTTATTTTTCAAAACATCCACAAAACATGTATTACTACAGTGAGTGGGCCCACATCTGTACAGATCTAACCTGGTTGATGTGTGTGTGTGTCTCCATGGGGATAGTTTAACTAATTCCATGCTGTAGAAAAAAGGTGCAAAAAAACAACATCAGCATGGGGTCGAGCAGATGGCGCACTCTCAGAAAAGTTACACAGAGCACCTTTAAGATTAGAGTAAGTCTTTTTCTATTGATTACATTGTACTTTCTAATGAAATATATAAAAGATAAATTAACAAATGTTGAACCTGATCATTTTTTAACAGTGACTAGACCAACTCACCATATTACATCAGAAACCTGTAAATACTGATTTTATTTGCCCCCATCTGTATTAAAAATCATTTGTCTATAGAATGGTGTGAAGTCATCTGAACCCCAGCAATGTAATGCCCCCAAAAAGCAAGGACTATGTGGAAAGTTGATAATTCAGAATTCTTTGATGACAAAATTGGATCTAAGTCAAATGTACAATCCAGTTTGTTTCTCTCTGCAGTCTGCTCTCATCAAAGCTCATGTTATTTGTGCTGGGGTTGGCTTCCATGGAGCTCTCCTGAGACTCTGCAGCACGAGGGACTCATGATGACACACAGTAATCATCTCACACACTGCACCTTTGTGGTCAGAGCCAAAAGCACGGAGAGCGTTTTATTTTCATTATTATGCTACTATATCAGCTCTGGAAAAAAGTGACAGAATTATATATATTTTTTGCAATAGAGCCTCCCTGGATGACTGAAGAATTACACAGACATCTTTGAAAAAAACGAATAGCTACAGTGTATATTGCTGGTTTGTTGTATGTTATAATGCTGTTTTCTCATCAAAAATATACCCAGAGTTGCATTTAGTCTCATTCACACTTTGACACACCAATCCTGCATATTTATTCAGTGTTCTTCCCTTAAACAGAAAACACTCTGTTCCACCATGTGATGTCATGTGGTAAAAAAGTGCTCCACTGTGTTTTTAAACTCCATACATCTTCAATCAGTCAGTCATTTGGATGATTTCAGCTTTGGAATTGTCAATCTCTCCTGAACAAAGTGTAAAAAAACATAGCTGTTAACTTGAAAACTACCGCTTCACGACATCACAAGGTGGAACAAAGCATTTGGAGCTTTGGAGATGTAGACAGACTAATAATAGAGGATTATTCAAACGTGTGTCAATGAAACAAAACAGGATTATAACATGTCTTAAAGCTCACAAGAGTCAGTTTTGCGTAATGTAAGACTTTTAACAGCATACATGAAGGGATTAGGCTAGTACTTCTGAGAGCAGTGATGCCAAAATTTGAAATGGTTCAGCCTTTTCCACAGGTCTAGATTTTATTTTTAGATTCAGTGACGTTACAACATTTTATAATCCCGAGTTTAACAATGGGCTGGAGGATAGGTCAGAAGTCTATGGTAGAATGTGATAGAACTGCCACTTTGCAGTTTTGTTGGCCTGGTTTATAGTTTATATCGGTGCAGTTACTTATTACTTATACTTATTATCGACATTAAACAAAAACTGGCACAAACTTCAAAATTTTCTCTGTTATTAATAAATAAATAAATAGATAAATAAATAAATACAAGTAAATAATTCTTTAGCAATAGCAACAATTTTGGATTTTTCTTTCAAAAACACAAATTGTCTAGAAATTATGACACCTTTATTGTGTTTTTAGTTATATTATAGAGTCAGGTTTGGCAGCTATCTATCAGATTTCTGTAACATATTTTTTGTTTGTTTGACTGAGAATAGTATTGTGCATCCGCAGTGGTTTGGTCATTAGTATGAATGTAGAAAGAGCTCTCTGCCTGGAGACTGGATATCATAACAATCACACTTCCTGTTTGATCCAGCTCAGCACATCAGTGGCCGTTTGGGCTGTCTCTGTATTAAGCCTGTGCACAACAGCAGATACGTAATATGCAGTGTATGTATCACACACTGAATTAATTTAACTTATTCTGAAATCCATTTAAGTGTAATGAAGGATGCGGTGGCAGTATTATGTGTTTATTAATCATTCCTAGATACAGGGTTTTCAAAAATGGATACCCAGGTACTAATGATAGTTAAAGTAGTATTGAAACTACAGCTCTGAAAATAATAGACCACTGCAAAATGATCAGTTTTTCTAATTTTACTACTTATAGGTATGTGTTTGGGCAAAAGGAACATGTTTGTTTGAGTCTATAAACTACTGACAACATTTCCCCCAAATTCCAAATAAAAATATTATCGTTTAGAGCATTTATTTGCAGAAAATGACAAATGGTCAAAATAACAAAAAAGATACATGGTTTCAGACCTCAAACAATGCAAAGAAACAAGATCAAATACATTTTAAAACAACATAATACTAATGTTTACACTTAAGAAGAGTTCAGAAATCAATATTTGGTGCAATAACCCTTATTTTTAATCACAGCTTTCATGCGTCTTGGCATGCTCTCCACAAGTCTTTCACATTGTTCTTGGGTGACTTTATTCCACTCCTGGTGCAAGAACTGAAATAGCTCAGCTTTGAGTTTGTGTTGGAATACAACAGACACTGGAATGGAATGGCTGTAATACATGTAGAGATGGTGATTTCAGAAAAAAATGCAGTGGTCTCTTATTTTTAGCTCTGGAAAAAGCTCCAGCTTCAGCTCTGGAAAAAAAAAACAGAGACCATTGCATTTTTTTCCTGCATTTTTTTTCTTTATTGATATCTACTAGTATCTACAGATAGTAGTAAATATCAATAAAGATGTGTTTTTAGCATTGTAGTATTGACATTGGAATCAAGTAGGCTACCGGAGCATTTCTTAAAGTAACAGTATGGAATCTGTGCTCTTAAGATATAAGAATCACAACCTGGGCTGCCAGTTTCTTAACCTGCATATAGAGGACACATATAGATTTTTCCTTATAGATTTCAAACAACTTCATCATTGGAATTTAATGTTATGCCCAATGTTTTAGTGATTAAGAATTACTACCTGTTTACATTTGTGTAGGGCTGGTAAATGCGTTAATGAAAATTGCTGTTATGCACTGAATGATCCTGAGTCATTTGGGTCACATGTATAAAGCCAACAGTTGCTATAGTAACAGATGCTCACTTCTGCCTCACGGTTTGTGGATGACATTGACGTGGAAGATTCACGCAGTTCATTCATGAAGTATGTGCATGTGTGGAAGGGTTCAGGAAGGACTGAACCGTGGAAGAGGCAGAGATATTGTTAAAACCAGGATTAAAGATTCAGTTTGAGCCAATTAGAGTAGAGATGTGTGACGTGACAGATCTTTAGAAATGCAGTATAAGAGTTTAACCATATTTGGCAGAACACACTTTTGCATTAAGATGAGTAGAGTGACAGTGGAGAGTACTATTACAGCACCATGTAAATAGCTCAGTTGCATAAAAATGTTGTTTATGGGTTGTTTTTAAGATGTTAACCTGGTCTTTCTCTGATGACTAGACCGAACTCTATATGAAATACTGCTTTGATTACAAAAATAAATATTTAGTTAGCAGAAGAAAATTTGATATATGATTAGTAGGACAATGCTTTTGATGATAACAGAGAGGTACTTCTATGAGATATTAATTGTTAAAGATCCCAGGACATGGTACTTCTTGATGCTTTTATATGGTGCCTTAAAGGGATATGCCACCCCCAGGTCAAATTTGGGCATCTCCCCACAGTCCAGAGACTAAAATAAGTGGTGGAAAGCGTTTTCCTGGTCACCCAGCCATTGTCCGAGTCTGTCGCCACTGACCGCCGCGGTATCTGCTACTCCTCCGCCTTAGACTGGAGTCTAACGTCGCCAGAGAAAGATTTCGGCCAAAAGGAATTAATTTGCTTGATGCGTTTCCCCAATTACTTTCTGTGTAGTGCGCATTCATATCGAGTGCAAATAAATGTGCAAATCAACACGGAGAGCTTGCCTTGGTCATTTTGGGTGGGAACTATTTTCCAGTGCGGAAGAATAAAGCCGAATCACGCAGCACGCTGCCAGGGGAATCCCTGTTACGCACCAGGAAGGGAGTTCCCCTGTTGCACAGCGTGGTGCGTGATTCGGCTTTATTCTTCCGCACTGGAAAATAGTTCCCACCCAAAATGACCAAGGCAAGCTCTCCGTGTTGATTTGCACATTTATTTGCACTTGATATGAATGCGCACTACACAGGAAGTAATTGGGAAACGCATCGAGCAAATTAATTCCTTTTGGCCGAAATCTTTCTCTGGCGGAGGAGCAGCAGATACCGCGGCGGTCAGTGGTGACAGACTCGGACAATGGCTGGGTGAGCAGGAAAACGCTTTCCACCACTTATTTTAGTCTCTGGACTGTGGGGAGATGCCCAAATTTGACCTGGGGGTGGCATATCCCTTTAATGGTTCCCTAATACTGTAAATGAATCCTTCTCCAAAATCAAGCCTCAGTGCATGAGATATGACTCTGACTGTCTTCATGAGGCTAAATATGTCTCTAAAACACTTTATTCTGGGCGTTGTTGCTTGAGTGCAAATGAGGACGACAGAGACAGGCCAGTGCAGCGGGTGGGGGTGTGGTCAAATGCGCCGCTGGTTCCTTGTTTTAGCGGTGCGCTGTGTTCTGTCACCCACTTCTGTGTTTTAAGCGTGGAGGAAGATATGAGTTGCATTAAAAAAACACATTTCCACAGAAAATAAAATTAAACCACTGCTGTTTCAGAGGTTCGGAGGCTCACATGTCTCCAGGCAAATAAAAAAACGCATCTCGCATTGCGTAGCTCGTTTGCGGTCCAAGTTCCCTTTGCGTGATTTCCAGAGACGGTGGGTAGACATCCAGACGGGGGAGGGTGGAAACCTTTCCATGAATGTGACGTCAGAAAATTCCCTTGTTCAGAATCACCTGTCTTTTTTTCAAACTCAGAAAAGGACAGCAAATGCTCAGTTTACACATTTCACAACTTTTAGCCATGGGGGAGGGCCCTAAACAGGGTAGGAGAGCTCACATTAATGTTCAAAAACCTCAGAAAGTGAAAATTTCATGCCATGGGACCTTTAACACAGAACATATTTCATCTCACCATGTTACCTGTTATTATTTTAAAATGCTATATTAAAACAAAAACAAACAAAAAAACCCTCTCCTCTTGCTCACTTTGATAAGTCACTCCCTGTCAGTGCCATCACAGCACAATTTCTGAAGTGGTAGTGTATTGTTTCGAATCACGCCCATTTAACGGGCCCATATTACGCATCATTATCAATACATCAAAGTCAGCTTTATTGTCAATTCTGCCACATGTGTTTGACTTACAGTGAAATGAAATTCCGTTTTTCTCTGGCCGATCAAAATATACGACAACACAAACACTATCAGAGGACAAAATCTAAGAGCAGTGCAAAGAATAAATACTGTACCTATTTACAGATGTTAAAAAATGTACAGTGTGCATCAAAATGTGCAATAGAAAAATAAAGATAAAAATAAATGTGCAACAGTAGTAATTTCAGTAGTAAATGTGCAAGAGTATTAATTTCTTAGCAGACATACATACATGCTTCGAGTTGGGTTTTATTTCATTCACACATACAGTATTTAACACACAAACCTTGCATATTTAAGCTGAGTTCTTCTCTCAAACAGAAAACACTCTGTTCCACCTTGTGATGTCATGTGTTTTTAAGCTCCATACACATAGAATCATTTGGATAACTTCAGCTCTGGAATTGCCTTTGTGTGTGAATGAACCAAACTCCAGGTATTCTTTTGATGAGGTAATATCATTTCCACATGGCTTAAAGCTCACATGTGTCAGTTTTGCTTAATATAGGACCTTTAAAGTAAAATGTATAACTGAACAAATTACTGAATATTTGTTTATCTTAACAATGATGCTACTATTTTTATCACCCTTGCCATTGTTGACAGGGTGTCCACAGCAGTTATTTGCCTTCATTAAACACAAGCCCTCAAAGGACTCACCCGCAGTAAACACTCACATCTGCACTGCTTTATGTAACAAGTTCTATTCCACAGACTCGTCCCATTGTTTGTTAAACCTCTATAAATAAATCACCTATCTTTTATATACATCGCCAAGGAGCAGTTTAAACATTGCTAACACCCCCATTTCTCTCACCACTTGTTCTGCCAGCCCGAGTGGGAAGCTTGGAGTCACTATAGAGAAGAGACTACTGTTGTCTGTTGTATTTGTGTGTTTCTTATTGTTTGAAAAAGAGGGGGGAATTAGCATGGCCAGGTGAGGCACTCCACTTCACAAAGCACACAATCACGCCATCTGTCGCCTCTGTCCTGCCCCACAATAGACCCTCTGATCGGATACGCTTCACTATTCTTATGCGTTTCCTCAAGGATTGATTTGTCTTTGTTTATAGGCAAGGCTCCTGTTAAATTATATTAGAACTGCATAATAGTAACCAAATGTAACAGTAGCACCATCAATATGATTGTATACTGTATATTAGTTTTTGTTACACAGTATAGCCTACTTTTAAGCAGTAATTAAAGGTCCTATATTAAGCAAAATTGACTCCTGTAAGCTTTAAGACATTTTAAAATATTGTTACCTCGTCAAAAACATGAAGTTGTGCTTTGTTTCATTCACACGTTTGAGTAATCCTGCATTATTAAATCTGTCTTAATCTCAAATGCTTTGTTCCACCTTGTGATGTCATGTAGTTGTAGTTTTCAAGTTAACAGCTCCTTTTAGCTTTAGTTCAGTAGAGATTGGAAATCCCAGGGCTGAAATTATCCCAATGATTCTAGAGAAGGTGTATGGAGTTTAATAACGCAGTGGAGCGCTTCCAGTATTACCACATGACATCATAAGATGGAACAGAGTGTTTTCAGAGTCTGTCTGACTGAAGAACTGTAAATATGCAGTTTGTGTGTTAAACATGTGTGAATGAAATGAAACAAAACACAACTCCAGGTCTGTTTGTGATGAGGAAACAACATTATAACATCAATCAGAAAATATGAGTGTAATATGAGCCCTTTAAGAAACATTTTTGACTATTTGGTTGTTTGTTTCTATCTATCTGTTGCGTAATATTAATATTAGGCCCTACATATGACTTAATTTAAAGGTGCATTATGTAACTTTTCTGATGAAGGGTTCGCCACCTGCCAGCTAGTCCCTGGAATGTTTCACAATATGGCATTAAACATGCATTCGTTTTGTGAGCAGGATCTGGCCTGTAACGTGGCCTGTTGCTGCTTGTCTCCATGAATATATATAAATTTAATGACATTCTGCGACTTATTCTGGGTAGTGTAATGACATTTCCATGGAAACAAGCAGATGGCACGCCCTTTCACTAGAAAGGTTACATAGTGCATCTTTGATTTTGCTCACATTCATTTAGTTTTATTCCTGTGTCGTTTGTCTCAAGATAATTACACTTTTGTAATTCACCCAGTCAACGTTTAAATCAATAACTTTGCCTTCGTCCCTTTTCACGTGACACAGGCTAATCAGAGCAATCAGGCGCTTTCAGACGCTGTTTTTCAACTGGTACATTATGTTTGCTACATCATAACATTAAAGTCTGTCCCCATGGAGTCAAACAATATCGTCTCTCCATGTCTCTTCTGGTTTGAAAACAGCGTGGAGCCATTACAAGGAATTGCAATGTGTTTGTCAGAAAGACCGGATCAATATGTGCATCATTTATGAGGACAGCGTGTAGGCTGCTAATGATGATGAAGGACACCGGGATTGTTGTGTTGTCACGTAAACACACACACGCACACACACGCACGCACGCACACACACACACACACACACACACACACACACATATATGTCCCTCTTTGATGTGATTCTAATTAGTGGGTGACTCATCATACCATCTTCTCTATTCAGGCCTCTGTAGTCGTCACTGGAGTAGCCATGCAGCGTCCACAGTATTGTCCACCATTTAGGTCAGTGCAGGGCTTCTTACTCAGGGTCACACACTGCTTCCTTAGACTATTACCCGGCGTTGTACTCAGGTGTGTTACGTAAAAGTACACTGTGTAACAACATGAAAAAATGTACTTAAAGGCAAAGTAACGTTATTTTACAATCTGAGCCTTCTTTCGGTAATAAAACAAGTCGTTTGACTCACCCATATCACGTTCGTGTCATTTGGAGCTGTTTGAAGAAAGTTATGTTGTAGCGTATCCGTTAGCATTTGTCTTCGGGGCATTACTTTGCGGTCTCCAAATAACACAAACTTAAGCACTTTTCAAATCATAGAAGCCCGATGTCTTAATGAAAGATTTCGTTTGAAGTAAAAGTGGCCTGTAATCCGAGATTTATCCATAGTTTTCAGCTTTGCGTTTCATGTTTGGGTCCCGGGAGCAGTCCGCGCATGCGCACTGGCGTCCTCATCTACTCGAAACTATGGCTAAATCTCGGATTACAGGCCACTTTTGCTTCAAACGAAATCTTTCATTAAGACATCGGGCTTCTATGATTTGAAAAGTGCTAAAGTTTGTGTTATTTGGACACCGCAAAGTAATGCCCCGAGCATATGATACGAGCACCATGTTAACGGATACGGGATCATTACTAGAACAGAACGGCTCAACATAAGTTCTGCAATACTGCTCCAATTGACAGAAAAATGCTATGGGTGAGTAAAACTACTTGTTTTATTGCCGAAAGAAGGTTCAGATTGTAAAAAAAAACGTTAATTTGCCTTTAACTTAAAATATTAAAGTACCTGTTTAAAAATGTGCTTTAAGAGTAAAATTAAAAGTATTTTGCAGAGTTTTTATAATAATAATAATAACCTCCAACACTTACACACACTCCACTTTCATACTAGGCAATGTGAGTGAAGTGTCTTGCCTAAGGACACAAGGACAGTTTTTTGCAACTGGCGCCCCCCTGTGGCACCTGAAATTCCCGGCGGTCTCCCATCCAAGTACTAACCAGACCCAGCCTTGCTGAGCTTCTGAGATCTGACGAGATCAGGCTTTGACAAGCAGGTATGGTAAAACAATTAAGAATGAAATGTAATGATTATGATGAGGGATTCAGCAGATTTTAACATTGATTCAATTGATTTCTTTAATTTTTCTTTTTTGCTTTTGGGGAAAGGGAGACAAAAATTGATCATTAAAAGTGAAAAGGTAAACTTATGAAACATGTTAATATGTTTTAGGAGAATATAGAATTTGCAAACCAATAAAAGGTAACATTGAGATCTAAATATGTTATATGTGTTAGCAGTTAATACCCAAGAGAAATAAAATCCCCCCTCTTTAACCATAACAACAAATCTGCAATATGACCGCACTTTCCATCATATCTGACCTGCCATCCAGCTCAGTTTTAAACTATAGCGATTCTAGACTGTTGTGATGTGAACCCACCCTATAAGCTGGGCTAAGAGCCATAGTTTCCTATTTAGTACATTGTAATGAAATATCCAAAAGCTAAATTCACAAATCTTGAACCTCATTTCTACTGGTCACTACAAACATCTGTATTTCAACAATATTCTGTAATTAAATATGTCTTGATGAATGTAATGCTGTGATGTAATCAGAAAATCCAGCCATATGCTTCGTCCCGATCTCAATCCACACATCAGCTTGTAAAAAAGAGAATGAAATTGAATGAAAAAAGCAGTGTTATAAATAAGCAGTAGTATTATGCATAACAGGACATGTTGAATATTCAGATGTGAGTCAGCAGACACAATATGGAGTGGCTGTGACAGATCGCTCCACTGCACCTCTCACTTTCCACAGACACATGCCACTGCTCGGCTCACACCCTCGAAAAGCTGCTTTAGTGTTTAGACTGAAGCCTACTGTCTGTGTGAAGAAGAACTAATCCACATCTGTATGCACTGGAACTACAGCCAGCCCTACACATCTGTATGCACTCATACTCCTGCAACCAGCCCCACACATCTGTATACACTGGAACTACAACCAGCCCCACACATCTGTATACACTGGAACTACAACCAGCCCCACACATCTGTATACACTGGAACTACAACCAGCCCCACACATCTGTATACACTGGAACTACAACCAGCCCCACACATCTGTATACACTCGTTCTACAACCAGCCCCATGATGAATGGTGAATGATTATTGTCACTGTCCTCTCAGCCAGTGGGACATCTAAATATTGAACATGTTTCTGATACAGATTATAACACGATATCCTAACCACGACTTGAATAAACATGATGTAAAACGTATTGCCGTAAGTGTAGATCCCGTGCTGGCGCCATGACCTGATGTCCAGATTGGAGCCCTTTCACTGATGAACACTTTCTCAATCCTTTGTTGCAATGTTTAATCTGGATTACACTTCCATTTGGGGTTATGTCATCAACAGCTCAAATCTGTGAGGAGCTCGCACAAACGAGAACTCCAAGAACAAATGATTCACTGATCACTGATTTAATGGCTTCCAAATGCCTGGCAAATCCATGGTACAAACTCCCAATCTGACAATCTGTCAGTGAGATAACTGCCTGATTTGTGCTGGCCCAAACTCATCTGATTCCTCTTCCAGAAAACAACACAGGCCAGGATTATGTTCACACTTGTCCTGGTTTGGCCCTGGTTTGAGCCCAAGCCCTGGGGTAGATCTGGTTTGGTCCTGTTCTAATCCTGGTTTAGTACTAGACTTGTCCAGATTTATTTACAGGTTTAGTTCTGGGTTTAGTGCCAGTTTAACCCTATTTTGAATGTTGTCTATCTGCAAGACTTGGCAATAAAAGCACAAAATCTTCTTACTGTTCCTTTTACTTTGACTTCATTAAATTTTAATCAATGTAACAGCATGGTTCCATCTTAGGGAATGTAACCCGCGCATATTCCATTTGCATTTTTAAAAGACGACAAAATGCCCACACACTTTTCAGTATTTACGGTATATTTTCTGTGCCCTGAGAATAGTTGTGGCACACAGTCTGAGTCCCTCCCAGGAGGTCTCATAATCAGGCATTTGCAGTCTGACAGCTGCCTCTAACATGCACCGCTGAGTGGAACAGGTTTAGAGAGGTATGAAGACCCCCAAGTGACAGGGACCACATCAGGGACTTTATTTCCTCTTCTTCCAACTATTTTCCATCTGTGCTAGTATGAGTAGAGTGAACTGAGTATTTTAAAATGTGTCCTTAATAGTCCTATATCCTACACGTGATTCAATAAAAATTTTAATATAAACTTAAGTAATCATACTTCTATGTATGTCATAGCTGCTGGCAAAAATTTTAGAAATATATTTATGTTATATTATTACGTTATGTTAATAATATACCATGGTATGAGAAATGAGTGGTACTGCCATGTTTTTTTGAAGTTGAGGTTTGTTTAAAAAGTCTACCTTGTCCTTGTTCATCAACCATTAAGCAAATTAAAGTCATGTGTATTTACTTTTCATTAAAAAAACAAAAACAAAACAAAACATTAAATCAAATCAAAATTGGGATCAGTCTAATTGCCTAGCCACCCCTATATCTGCAAACAATTACGTTAATACGCCAGTAGACTTGACTTAAAGGCAAAGTAACGTTATTTTACAATCTGAGCCTTCTTTCGGTAATAAAACAAGTCGTTTGACTCACCCATATCACGTTCGTGTCATTTGGAGCTGTTTGAAGAAAGTTATGTTGTAGCGTATCCGTTAGCATTTGTATTGGGGGCATTACTTTGCGGTCTCCAAATAACACAAACTTTAGCACTTTTCAAATCATAGAAGCCCGATGTCTTAATGAAAGATTTCGTTTGAAGCAAAAGTGGCCTGTAATCCGAGATTTATCCATAGTTTTCAGCTTTGCGTTTCATGTTTGGGTCCCGGGAGCAGTCCGCGCATGCGCACTGGCGTCCTCATCTACTCGAAACTATGGCTAAATCTCGGATTACAGGCCACTTTTGCTTCAAACGAAATCTTTCATTAAGACATCGGGCTTCTATGATTTGAAAAGTGCTAAAGTTTGTGTTATTTGGACACCGCAAAGTAATGCCCCGAGCATATGATACAGCACCATGTTAACGGATACGGGATCATTAGTAGAACAGAACGGCTCAACATAAGTTCTGCGATACTGCTCCAATTGACAGAAAAATGCTATGGGTGAGTAAAGCTACTTGTTTTATTGCCGAAAGAAGGCTCAGATTGTAAAAAAAACGTTAATTTGCCTTTAACATTTTGCACATTTCTTTTATTTTCCCCTGATATCTAAGAGGACTAACTCTTTTTTTTGTGTTTTGGTTGGACAGATCAACAAACAGCAGCTGCAGACTGTGAAAGAGCGCTTCCAGGCGTTCCTCAGCGGAGACACTCAGATTGTGGCCGATGAAGCCTTCATCAACGCAGTGCAGAGTTACTACGAGGTAATCCAACACACACACACGCACGCACGCACGCACGCACGCACGCACACACACACACACACACACACACACACACACACACACACACACACACACACACACACACACACACACACACGGTGCTGATGGCTCTGGAACAAATGAAACATGCAGTCATTACATTTTATGGTTCATTTTCTAGTTGGTGTTTCCAGGGAAAATAGCTCAATTAACACAGTGGTAGTCAATGAAAATAATTCCCAGATTGCATGCAGATGTGTTTTCTGCACATGAAATATTAGAACATCAAATGCGAGTGGGTGAGTTAGCAGTCAAAAAATACTGGTAACACTTTATGATAACTAAGCTTCAGTAACCTTAAAAAAAATGAACAAAGACTTAATGCATAATGAACACAAAATTTTAGTAACAATTTTATTAAAGGGCCTATATTACACAAAATTGAGATTTAAGCCATGTCAGAATGCAGTTACCTCGTCAAAAACATACCTGGCATTGTTTGAAAAGTTTAAGACTCCATGCACAGCTTCCAGGTGCTGGTAACAGCAGGAACATTCAACAATTCCAAAAAAATGAAGGTTTACCGCACACTTGTTTCACTTTATTCTTTGTTCTTTATTAGATTAGAGCGAGCAATGCGTTTCGCTTCATCATCATACCTGGCGTTGTGTTTTATTTCATTAACACATGTTTGAGTAATTATTTATTATTATTAGTCTATCTATATCTCCAAAGCTCAAAATGTTTTGTTCCACATTGTGATGTTATATAGCGTTAATTTTCAAGTTAACAGCTACATTTTACCTTTTGTTCAGCAGAGATTTGCAATTCCAGGGCTGAAATCATCCAAATGACTGGAGCAATTCTTGTATTACCACATGAAATAACAAGTTGGAACAAATTATTTTGTGTTTAAGAGAAGAACTCCGCTTACACATGCAGGGTTTGTGTCTTAAACATGTGTGAATGAAACAAAACACAACTCCAAGTATATTTATTATGAGAAAACAACATAGCATAATATGGACCCTTTAATGCCCTAACCCTTGAAATTAAACCAAACCTTTCTCTCCCTTTATCAGTGTGATATTCATTCAGGGTTTCCCAATTAATCAACCAGACCCAGAATTACTAACCTTAATTAAGTAGAAGCCTGAATTGTTCTTAATTTGCTTCTTATTCATCCTTTATTAAGGTCAATTAAGATGCATATAAAGGGGTACCATAATACTCAAATAAGAGTCAAGACGAGTATGGCATTAAGATTATATTGCATTTATTAGATTGCGGGTTTTTATTGCTCAAACATAACTTGAAAAACATGTATTCTTACTGATCTCCACTGATCTGACTTGTAACTGATGGCATTACCTGCTTGTCTTCATGGAGATAAGTTTAAAGCCAGAAAAGGCACATAGTTCATCTTTAACAACCTGAGTAAATGTAACTCTGAGCTTTTGTGAACCCAGGCCTTGTTTTTGGACATGCTGAGTGGCAGGTCCTTATCAGTGCTCGTGCAGCAGTGTGACTGTTTACAGATGAAGCCTGCAGGTGATCCAATCGAATCAAAAGACTCTCTGAGCTGGGTTTAGCTACAGGCTCAAACTGACAGACAGGGGCACAAAGGGCGGAGATAATGGACAGACACATGGGACACAAATAGACAGACGCACATACACCTGTGCACGGAGGTCAAAGGTCATGGCGAGAGAGAAGGGTTCAGCTGCTACACCTCACAATTATAGAATGCCTTTTATTGTCACTCTTCATATGTACAATTACAATCATACATACTCATAATGAGATTGAAAAACACTACTCACCTGATACCCTAACTCCACAACCACAACCACACACACACACACACACACACGCACGCACGCACGCACACACACACACACACACACACACACACACTGTATTGCTGAAATCTGTAAGATATAGAGGTTAATATGACAAAAGTATAAAATAAAAATAAAAGAACTGGTTTGAGAGGGGAGTTAAAGAGGCTATTTTTGTCAAAAAAGAGAATCGTTCCTTGAACAGAAATGGAGGTCTTAGACATCATTTGTCTCCCATCTATAACTCTATCCTCAAACCTAAATCAAAACAAACAAAGAAAACAATAGAGCAGCCAGGTCAGGTCCAGAGGTGTGAAAACACCCATTATGGCCCTGAATGGTTCTGCTAACCAGACCCCACACTCCACTCCCACTGCATATTGAATAGCTTACCTCACTAACAGAAACTGAAAACAAATATGTGTGATAGTTTCAGAGTAATTACACTGTCGTTAGCTCCTCCCTTCAGGCAGTGTCCACCAGCGTCTGACCATAACTGAAGAAGCAGTTTGGATGAGCTGCAAAACGTATTCGACCAAAAAAACTTTTGTCCAGCTGACAAATTTAATTTCTCCTTTTGCCATGGATTCTACCTGGACGACTGAGGAATTCTACACACAAAATAAAATAAACATTATGGCACACATGAAAATATTTACTTAAGTTTTACTTAAAAACTTAAATTTTGTGTCTTGGGCTTCTAGTTTATTCTATTTCATTCTCAGAGTTCAAGTTCAAAGTCAGCTTTATTGTCAAAAACCATATGTACAGGTTGCACACACAGGATTTGAAATTGCAGCGCTCCCTAGGCCCACAGTGAACATAAAACATCTGATAAACAAGACAATAAACACAATGGCTAAAACATCACAATATATTCTATTGCACTATTTAATGATGGCAGGTAAATGGGAGTTATTATCCAAAACTGTGTGATCAAAAGCCTAGTAACTAATAGAAATGATTTGGTCCAGATAGAATCCATGGCAAAAGGAGTTCAGTTCAGTTACAGAACTGAAGAAGCAGCTTGGATGAGCTGCGAAACGTCTTTGACCACATAAACTTTGTCCAGCTGACAAATTTAATTTCTCCTTTTGCCATGGATTCTATCTGGACGACTGAGGGATTCTTCACACATCCTTATTCCACATATTAAGAACATAACAAAAATAGTTTCCATAGTTTCGTCCCTTTCTCTCTCATGTGACTGTTGTCTTTGGGCTGATTGAAAGTAGGGTGGAGGTGGGTGTATGTGATGGAATTATTTTAAAGGCAAATTAACGTTTTTTTTTTTACAATCTGAGCCTTCTTTCGGCAATAAAACAAGTAGTTTTACTCACCCATAGCATTTTTCTGTCAATTGGAGCAGTATCGCAGAACTTATGTTGAGCCGTTCTGTTCTACTAATGATCCCGTATCCGTTAACATGGGGCTCGTATCATATGCTCGGGGCATTACTTTGCGGTGTCCAAATAACACAAACTTTAGCACTTTTCAAATCATAGAAGCCCGATGTCTTAATGTAAGATTTCGTTTGAAGCAAAAGTGGCCTGTAATCCGAGATTTAGCCATAGTTTCGAGTAGATGAGGACGCCAGTGCACATGCGCGGATTGTACTATCAGCTCCCGGGACCCAAACATGAAACGCAAAGCTGAAAACTATGGATAAATCTCGGATTACAGGCCACTTTTGCTTCAAACGAAATCTTACATTAAGACATCGGGCTTCTATGATTTGAAAAGTGCTAAAGTTTGTGTTATTTGGAGACCGCAAAGTAATGCCCCGAATACAAATGCTAACGGATACGCTACAACATAACTTTCTTCAAACAGCTCCAAATGACACGAACGTGATATGGGTGAGTCAAACGACTTGTTTTATTACCGAAAGAAGGCTCAGATTGTAAAATAACGTTACTTTTCCTTTAAAGGGCCCATATTACATTGTTTTCTGATCTATGTTATAATGTTGTTTCCTCAACAAAAACATACTTGGGGTTGTGTTTTGTTTTATTCACACATGTTTAATTCTTCCCTCAAACAGAAACCACTCAGTTTCACGTTGTGATGTCATGCGTTAATACAGGAAGTGCTCCACTGTGTTTTTAAACTCCATACACCTTCACTAAAATCATTTGAATAATTTCAGACCTGGAATTACAAATCTCTACTGAACTGAAGGCAAAAGGGAGCTGTTAACTTGAAAACTACTGCTGCATGACATCACAAGGTGGAACAAAGCATTTTGAGCTTTTGAGATGTAGACTAATAATGCAGGGTTACTCAAATGTGTGAATGAAACAAAACTACAAAACTACAACTCCACGTATGTTTTTGATGAGGAAACAACGTTCTAACATGTCTTAAAGCTCACAAGAGTCAATTTTGTGTAATATAGGACCTCTCTCTCTCTCGAATGTATGGAAAATGCTTCATAAATAAAGTTTACAAATGCCTCTCTCTGATCCAGATTTTCCTGAAGAGTGACCGTGTGTCCCGGATGGTGCAGAGCGGAGGTTGTTCAGCCAGTGACTCTAGGGAAGTTTTCAAGAAGCACATAGAGAAACGTGTTCGAAGCCTGCCTGAGATCGATGGTCTGAGCAAAGAGACAGTCCTGAGCTCGTGGATGGCCAAGTTTGACACCATCTACAGAGGAGAGGAGGACCTCCGCAAACACCAGCAACGCCTGACCGCTAGTGCTGCCTCAGAGCTCATCCTCAGCAAGGACCAACTCTATGAAATGTTCCAATCAATCCTGGGCATTAAGAAGTTTGAGCATCAGCTGTTGTATAATGCCTGCCAGGTAAGGATAATGTAATATGGATTCTTTACTTGAGTCTTCCTATCGAAAACTAAGGCTGCGTCCTATTACTCTGTCTTACCCCTTCCCTGACCCCTTTATCTACATCTTTGTCTTGCCCCTCGATACTGAGCTGAGAGGGCTCGGGGTACGAATGTTCCCCTAAGAAATGGGACACCACTCGATTACCGTTTGTGACAACAATTGACGCAAACAAACGTAAACAAATGTCAAGGATTATCGGGTACCTCAGCTCGACAAAAAAACTAGCTTGTTTATACATGAAAGTTCGATGAAAACGATAACGTCGGTTAAACAGACATTACTACAATTAAAACCACAAAAACAGTTCACTAAAAGTAACGTAGAACATAAGCGTCATAATTGTAAACCATGCTAAACTGTTAATCGATAATTACAACTGCTGAAAATACATTTATGAGACTCCTTGGCTGGTCGATGTGACGCTGCCATCCTGATCCCAAAACCTGCCTGAGCTTGTAGGCGTACCCCTTCATTTTTAAGTCTGGTCGAGAGCTTACTTCGTTTCAAGGGGTATGTAGCCCTTGGTCGTGGCCCTAGCCCTTGATCAAAATTAGAATCGGGACACCCCTTGCCCTCACATGAACGTGCAAAACCAAGGGGTAGGGGTAAGACGAAGGGGTAAGACAGAGAAATGGGACGCAGCCTAAATTTCAAGTGATGTAATTTCTTCATTTAGTCTTTTATTCTTCAGTGTGTCTATCTTTATTTATAGAGCCCTTTGCAACACACAAGATGCCCAAAGTGTTTGTTTTTTCAGTCAAATCAGCAGTATCGAAACATGCAAACCATTAAAAACTACAGTAAAGTAAAAACAAGGCCAAAGTCGGTCGTAGTGTGTATACTGTATACTGTATCAGGGGGGAATTTGTTCCAGAGTCTGGGGCCAGCGGCAGAGAAATTCCTTGGGGAGTAAAGCTAACTGGAGGCACTGCTCTGTCTGAACTTAATGTCAATTTTTGATTCAACACAATCCGACCACTGAATTGGAACTACCAGGTGAGCTTATTTGTGCTGTTAAAAACTCTCTTAAATAACATTAAAGTCACAAGCTGGCGGTAACCCACTCACACTCACCTTTTTGTTGAAAGTCAAACTCCATGTTGAAGTTATCGTTTGGCAGAGATATGGCTCAAGAAGTTTAGTCTCTTTATTTGTTGCTTTCTCACATAAAAACTATATATTGTGATATTGTCGGTTATGAGAAAAACACATTATGTTATAGAGTTACAGGCTCTATTGCTGAGATGAGAGAGAGGGTGTGAGGAGAGAAAGAGGGAGAGAGTGAGGGAGAGAGAGGGAGAGAGATTAAGGGAGAGAGAGAATGAGGAAGAGAGAGAGATAAGGAGAGACGGAGTAAGAGAGAGTGAGTGAGAGAGAGAAGGAGAGAGAGAGAGGGAGTGAGGGTGAGAAAGAGGAAGAGAGAGTGAGGAAGAAAAAGAAGGGGAGTGAGGGAGAGAGAGTGAGGGAGAGAGATGGAGAGAGAGAGAAAGGGAGAGAGAGAGAGAGAGGGAGAGAGAGGGAGTGAGGGAGATATATATATAGAGAGGGAGAAAACAAGAAGGAAGAGGGGCAGAGGAGGAAGGGAGAGGGAGTAGAGTAGAAGTAGAGGAGGGAGGGCTGAGTGCTGCAGTCGCTGGAACCAAGACCCTTATGTGTTCCTATTGTACAAGCCCACTCTGCCCAGGACGAGTGGGGGTCCCCTGAGGAGAGGACGGGACAGGAAAGTAGAAAAGAAAGACCATATGTTTGAGATTTGCTCTCATCAGTCCCATGTTGTAAATTAATATATTTGAATACATTTTAATTATAGCCCTTCAAAAAAAAAAGTATGGGTTAAAACATACTCACATCTACAACTTACCATAACACAACTGTCTGGCAACCAATCCAACTGTCGTGGTTCAATCCATGTCTACAGCTCTGGAAAAAAAATAAGAGACCACTGCATTTTTTTCTGAAATCAGCATCTCTACATGTGTTACAGCCATTCCATTCCAGCGTCTGTTGAATTCCAGCACAAACACAAAGCTGAGCTACTTCAGTTCTTGCACCAGGAGTGGAATAAAGTCACCCAAGAACAATGTGAAAGACTTGTGGAGAGCATGCCAAGATGCATGAAAGCTGTGATTAAAAATAAGGGTTATTGCACCAAATATTGATTTCTGAACTCGTCTTAAAGGGATATGCCACCCCCAGGTCAAATTTGGGCATCTCCCCACAGTCCAGAGACTAAAATAAGTGGTGGAAAGCGTTTTCCTGCTCACCCAGCCATTGTCCGAGTCTGTCGCCACTGACCGCCGCGGTATCTGGTGCTCCTCCGCCTTACACTGGAGTCTAACGTCGCCAGAGAAAGATTTCGGCCAAAAGGAATTAATTTGCTCGTTGCGTTTCCCAATTACTTTCTGTGTAGTGCGCATTCATATCGAGTGCAAATAAATGTGCAAATCAACACGGAGAGCTTGCCTTGGTCATTTTGGGTGGGAACTATTTTCCAGTGCGTAAGAATACAGCCGTATCACGCAGCACGCTGCCAGGGGAATCCCAGTTACGCACCGGGAAGGGAGTTCCCCTGTTGCACAACGTGGTGCGTGATACGGCTGTATTCTTACGCACTGGAAAATAGTTCCCACCCAAAATGACCAAGGCAAGCTCTCCGTGTTGATTTGCACATTTATTTGCACTCGATATGAATGCGCACTACACACAAAGTAATTGGGAAACGCATCGAGCAAATTAATTCCTTTTGGCCGAAATCTTTCTCTGGCGACGTTAGACTCCAGTCTAAGGCGGAGGAGCACCAGATACCGCGGCGGTCAGTGGCGACAGACTCGGACAATGGCTGGGTGAGCAGGAAAACGCTTTCCACCACTTATTTTAGTCTCTGGACTGTGGGGAGATGCCCAAATTTGACCTGGGGGTGGCATATCCCTTTAAGTGTAAACATTAGTATTATGTTGTTTTAAAATGAATTTGATCTTGTTTCTTTGCATTGTTTGAGGTCTGAAAACATGTATCTTTTTTGTTATTTTGACCATTTGCCATTTTCTTCGAATAAATGCTCTAAATTATAATATTTTTATTTGGAATTTGGGGGAAATGTTGTCAGTAGTTTATAGACTCAAACGAAAATATTCCTTTTGGCCAAACACATACCTATAAGTAGTAAAATCAGAAAAACTTTTGAAGTGGTCTCTTATTTTTTTTCCCAGAGCTGTATATCAAACACAATGTGTAATGTGAATGAATGCGTAAACACAATATTTCATTACACCACTATTGAAATTACAAATCTCCATATTGTCCAACTCTACTACAGTTTTACAAATAGGTCTGCAATTAACAATGCTGGTGGTGCTGATGGAGGTGGTGATTAGTAGGGAGTAGGTTGTAAGGGAGGCTCAGAGGTTATGTGGAAAACATGTACTAATTGAACTGTTTGTCTCACAGTTATCAGAGTAAACACTGCCTTGGTGGTGTAGGAGTTGCACAGTTGGACTAATAACTGGCAATTAAAATCCAACCCAAGATTGTAAGCAAAACTGGAAAAGCGCTCAGACTGGAAGAGACAATGATGCATGGTCATATAAACATCAAATATAGCTAATATGACATTATACAGTAACTATTTTGGTAAGTCCGTCGCCTGTTTGTCCTCGTGGAGATGTCATTGCTTTGCCTAGAACAGGGGTCGGCAACCTTTACCACTCAAAATGCCATTTGGACCCGTTTCACACCGTAAAGAAAACACTAGGAGCGACAAAAATTTTAAATGAAATAACACTGCATATAACGTCTTTTTTTTTGCCTTTGTGCCATAGAATTACATTTTGAAAATGAATGAACTAAAATAAAATACATTTTAATTAAATACAGTGGTCCCTCGCTATATCGTGGTTCACTTTTCGTGGCCTCACTGTTTCATGGATTTTTTTATTCTAAATTTTTTTTTATAGTGTATCAACACGCATTTCTGCATCCTGATTGGCTGAGGGACTGTAGACCTTTGCCCATTCGTCAGTCATTCTCCTCCGTGTCTCCTGTACAGAATGCGTTCAATTTGCCAGATTTATATAAATGTTTGATCGCAGTGTGACTCTGAAGTGCTGTATGTTTGCAAGTTTTCCCCCCGACAAAACCCGCCACAGCGAAGCGGTCATAAGAACTGTGAAATACACACGAAATACACTTTGGTTTCGTTCTCTAATACTGTGCTTTTTTGTTGAAAATCTACGAATGTTTGAGTGTTTAGGGTTAGGGTTAGGGTAAGGGTTAGAGAGAGAAATGTGAGAAAATGTTAATTCCAGTCTGAGAAAAGTGTAGAAAGTGTGTGGTGAGGCGTTTACAGCCTTAAAACATGGAGAATAATTGTAAAATATAAAGCTGACGACTTTGCAGATTTCGCTTGTCGTGGGTTATTTTTAGAACACAACCCCCGTGATAAACGAGGGACCGCTGTACTGAGCCGCATCAGAAGGATCATGTGAGCATGTTGCTCTGGAGCCGCGGGTTGCCGACCCCTGGCCTAGAATCGTCAACAGAGTATAGTGTCCAGAAAAGCGCTATATAAAAGTGTTATATTTATTATTATTATTATTATTATTATTATTATTATTATTATTATTATTATTATTATTATTATTATTATTATTATTATTATTATTATTATATTAAAAACACCCAAAACTAAACAATAGATAAGTTTGTCCATATTGCTGAACCTTAAAAGAGCTAAAATAGAGAGCATGACACTTTGTATGACTTTAAGTACATTGTTGTTTGATGGTGCATATAAGTACGTTTTATTGCTGGTGTAAATTTCAGAGCGACCTTGAGAGAAACAAATTTTGGCTTCATAATCCACAGTGGTATTATAAACAGAGTAGGTAGAGTATAAATCGTTGGGAAGTGGAACTGTCTTGTTTTACTTCTTGGCTGTTGTTCGGTTCATTGCCCTCTGTGGAAAACCTCCTAAAATTCAGAGTAAAGCACTATCATAAATACTCCCGTTAAGTGCTTGTGCAGCACACCAGGTTCAGGGTGATACTGAAATGTATGACACAAATTAAAATAAATAAAAATAACTCAGCATTAATTGTATTCAGAGTTATCATGCACTTTTACTCATATGCGACAGTGGTGCTATCAGTGAGTATTTGTCTTTCAGAACGGTTGTGTCTCTACCAGTGGTGAAAGTAGTTTTCATTTCTTACAGGTGCTATAATGTCCAGTGCATCACTTTACCATTTTTTTAAACACTCATTTTACCCAGTTTTATTTTTATTATTATTATTCTTTTTACGTTTTACACCTTTTTCATAGATAAATAACTCTTTTAATGTACTTAATTATTTCATATTTTTTTAGTCAGCATAAACCCTCTCTTACAGGTGCAGGCAGCGCGCCGGCCTTAAATCTTCTACCAGTGCGCAGCACTGCCTCGCAATGGTTTAGGTTACTTTCAAGGCTACAGTCAGATAAGTTTTGACAATCCTTACTTAACAGACTGCAGATATCTCTGCACGAGAGTTTCGGGTAGCTTTCAGTTATTCTCGAATGGCATAGTGTGGTTGTTTGTGTTTTCTACTTAAATAGTGCACCTTACTTTTTTTTCATATGTGGGTTTTGGCCACCATTAACCATATTCTCTTAGCGGTGCTGTGAATTTTATACCGGTGCTGCGTTCCGGTGCGCACCGCTTTACTTTCACCACTGGTCTCTACATAATCACTTTGAGAATGATTTGCTTTGGCAACACCTGAAAGAAGAGAACTGCCAACTGAAAATTAAGCTTTTGGCATACACAAGACCTCCACCATCTCATTGTCACTGTGTAGATGACCATTATGTTCCATCATTATGGCTTTACATTTATTAATCTGAATGGAGACAAGCAGGTGCTGCCAACAGTTGAAGTTACTGGTCAGATGTGTGGAGAGGCAAACTGTACACAGTAATAATGCCTACTGTGGGACATTCCAAGGCAAAGCAATTTTATATTTATGGAGACAAGCAGGACTCTCTTCACCAGAAAAAAATGCATAGTGCACCTTTAAAATAAACTAATTTTTCAATTGCCAGTGTTCCCCGAAATAGGATAGACACAAACCTTGATCTGTCACTCGAGGTTACATCCCTGCCTCATAGGAGTATTACTGCGCTTTTTTCCCCCTTCTTTCATATCAAGTAGGCCTATTTTTATTCCAGAAAAGAAGAAATTTGCCACACACTCACTTGACTTTACTCTTATTCCTTTATTGGGCTAGAGCGAACAACGCGTTTCGCTTCTACAGCGTCATCAGGTTCTCCCGATTAGTGCCAGGTGTGACTAAATATCTGGTCACATGTTCAGTCACTTAAAGTCATAATTTTTGGATGCAATATATCTTACATATATACAGTGGGAAAATAGACATTCAGTGTACATAATATCTATAGATTTATTTATTTATTTTAAATAACACAAGTAAACCTTACACCGCGCTGACCAGTGCAGTGCAGGCCTATTTTTATATCTGATTTGTAATTCTTCTACCCTAGTTGTTGTAGAGTAATATCTGGAAGAATACTTCTTAAAACTACCATTCGTAAATTGGCCTTTGTTCAGGTTAAGCTGTGCTCTCTTCTGTCAGGCCAAAGCTGGAACAATATCAGACTGCAGTAACGTAGACAGAATCTAGTGTTTATATCTGAGAATACAAAAGGGCGGGTCGGCTGAGATGATAGCTTTAACTCAACCCATAAATACTAAATGTGCAATTTACTCAATTTCCTTTTTCTGTATGGCTATTTAGGTCTGTCTATTTTTATCTACTTTAGTGAATTTATTTGGAAATAACAACATTTTCAATCCTCCAGCATTCAGCAGGGTGCATGTTTATCTCACATGAGCTGTTGGCAAGACTGACACAGATGAGCAAATTTGGATTTTTTCAAACTGCATCATGGGAGGAGAGACATGGCCACAGAGCTCAGTAAATGCAGTTTGATAAATTTGCCTGTGGCTGTAATGACGGCAGGGGCAGAAAGACAAATTGAATTGCGGTGCTACATAGCGGATACGCTGTAAACTGAAGGGAGTCGGGAGTGGATGTACTCTACTCTCCGTCAGATGATTTTTGGTCATTATGAATGTGGGAGAGGCAGCAGCAGCCACTCAGAGCGTCACACTGCTCACAATATGAACAAGAAGACTACCAGACCAGCACTGAAAAATTAGATTTAAATTAGATTTGCACTATAGGGCAACACAGGCAATGAATGTGGGTGGGAGCCTTTTGTCAAATCAGTGTATTGTGACGGAAGTTTTTTTTTTATTTCTCCTCTAGTTTTGTATTTGTAAATATATATTTTTTCAAATGCAAAAAAAGAAAGAAAGAAATAACATAACAATAGAAGAACAATAGAGTAGCCAAAGAAACAAGGGTGTCACTACAAGTTTTACTTAGGTTTGAGTGTGAATGAAATCCATCCATGGTTTCCAGCTTTCCTCGTATTTGTCATGAGAATAATATTTTTTAATGATACAAAACAAGCATTATAACATATGGTCTTGGTGATGATTTTTATAGAAAATTGCCAAATAGCATGTAATAAGACGATTCTGGCACTTCCAAAACTGTGGTAGTAATGTTTGCATGTTTATAATGTCGTTTATGTTTTTATATAAAGAAAAGAAAAAAAAACTTGGGTGTGGTGAATGAAGTCAATAGCATTTCAACATTAAATTGCAAGTTGAAGGCAAAATAAAATTGTTTATTGTTAAATTTGCTTTATAAAAAGAAAATAATAAGGTAGCATGTAACCTTGACAAAATGAGCAGTTTGCAATCTAAAAAATGAAAAGGAGCCAACAGAAAAAGACATTTCCATTGTGACAGAGGCTAAAATATACTTGCTTTCAAACAGCAAATAAACCATGGACATTGTAGATCCAAATTGTAGAACCTTAAAGCTTTCTACCAGTGTTCATCATATTCTTTAGACACCGTGTTTGCCTGGGACCATCTGTAAATTTGTTTTGATTATTACATTAAAATAATAATAATAATAATAATAATAATAATAATAATAATAATAATAATAATAATAATAATAATAATCTTCAATTAACACATGAAAGCCTCAGCTCTTGGTCCAGCACACTCACACTGCCCTTTGTCCTTGCTGATGTAGTTTCCATAGCAACTGTACACAGAAGCCAGCCCTGCTCCCGCTCCCCTTCCCCCTCCCTGTGGTTCTTGCCATGCCAAATGTCTCTTATCTGGACTGAGGAGGGAGGGGGGTGATGCTTGTGCAGTGTCCAGTGGAGATAGTGCCTGAGCTACAGGAATAGACTGGACAGCAGACTGGTGCCTCTTACTGCTGGACACCGGAGCGCTAACAAATCAACCATCATTTATTTAAAGAAAAAATCTAAATGTTAAAAGTGTTAAGTGTGTTGTTTAAGATATTTGTATTGATTTTAATTAACCCTAGAACACTTTCGCTATAAAAAGTAACACCATCACTTTTGCTGGGTAATTTTTACCCAACAAAAAAGTACTTGTCATGAAAAATAGATCAAAATATGACAACACATGATAAATTACAGTGGTTTTCATTTATTTTCAACTCTGGTATGTGTAACAAAATGGGAAAAAAACATAGGAAGGCCCTGAAAACATGCTCCAAAATGACTGAAAAATTAAGAATTGAGAACAAAAAATAATGAGAATAAAAAAAAATAATGATACTGGAAACTGGGTCTTTGGTCCACCCATTCCTGGGACATGTGAGACTTCCCTGGTGAAGCACAGACTCCTTGACACACGAACAGTTACAGGAGAGAGGAACAAAAATAGTATTTTTTCAGTGGGTAAAAATGACCAGTTGACTAAAATATTGTTTTCACCATAAGAATTCCCTTTGAAATCACCACTTTGTGATATTTATTCATAACCACTGCACTAAATAAGGATAGATACACATTCCAGCCCCACTCTTACTTACCTATTCCTTACATCCTGTTACATTAAATTCATTACATTCTTACATTCCTCTTTCACTATTGCCGGGTGAAAATCACCCGAAAGCCTGTAGGAAAAAGTGGGCTTTGGGGTAGGGAAACACTTACAACTTCAAAGATGTCACAAACAGTGGTGAAGCTCCCCAGGGACCCATGACACTCAGACAAATGCAACGTATTGAAAATCATGTAAATACTTTAGCTCGGGTGAAATTCACCTGACGATACTGCTCTAGGGAACTCTTTGTAGCCTGCACAGTTACTGTTTTAAAAAGGTACTGTAATCACAACTGAACATGGGTTGCCAGTGTCTTAATATGAATATATAGAGGACACATAGAAGTTTATGGACAGACCATGCCTTGTGCGAATGCTCAGAACCTGCATTTGCACTGATGAATAATTGGCTGCAGTTGTTGGGGATTAGATAATGAGGATTCAGATCAGAGAGAGTGTTTTTGGTTTAAATCTAACTGGATTTCAACGTTGAAACTGGCAATCCAGATTAGAGATGTGAGGCTCATCCTGCTTTCTGATTGGATAATCATAATCTCCAAAATAGCATAATAAATGGGATATTATGTATTTTTGTAATCAAGAATAAGTAATCATAAGAATTGATATTTACCTCATATCTAAGGGCACAGGTTGGTTAAGTTTATGAAATTTAAAATCAACATCATACACACATTTCTTTTAAGGTTAGTTTATTCTTTAATTGTCATGGATTATTGTACAAATTCATTCATTAATCCATTAAGTTATCTTATCTTCTATTTATTTATATATTTCAAATGATTTTAGGAAACAGGTATTCTGAAATGAGTGGGTTTACCTCTCCCCAGATCCTCTACAACCATACTGGCTATATTGTATATTGCAGAGGTCTTCAACACGGGGGTCGCGACCCCTAGGGGGGTCGCGGAGGTACTGCAGGGGGGTCGCGAAGTCATTTGATTTCACTTTAAAATAATATAATTTTATATTTTATAGTGTAAAATACAGTTCCTTGTTTCCTTGTATTGGATGTACCATAACAGAGTAGCAATGTTTATACATGACACTAAGCTCAATTTAATATAAAACACAATTCTATGCCGCATATATAGTAGGGGGTCCCTGGCCCAGTTCGCCATCTGTTTGGGGGTCCCTGGCCTGAAAAACGTTGAAGACCCCTGGTATATTGTATATACAGTGGTACCTCACCTTACGAAATTAATTAGTTCCAGAAGTGGTTTCGTAACGTGAATTTTTCGTAAGTTGAGTAGCTATTTCAATGGAAAAGTCCCGTTCCAAGGTTTTTTTGTATAGTGTAACTTTTTTTATAGTGTAACATTTGTGTTCTGCATCCTGATTGGAATAAACCAGGTCTAGACAAGAACTAAACCAGGTCTAAACCTGGACTGGACCTGGACTAAACCAGGATTATCCCGGGACATGGCAGTGCCGTTGGAGGAGCGCGTTGCTCGTGTCTCCGCGCTCCTTGCGCGTTCCGTGCTAGAGCTAAGAGGCCGAGAAAGACGCGCTTTCAGCGGGAATAAGAGCGCGGCAGGGCGGGCTCTGATTCTATCTGACCTCCAGAGCCGGGGGGCTGACACTGTGAGCTAACAGGCTGAGAAAGGTGCTCTATCGGCGGGCAAGACCGCGGGGTCTCGCTCGGGGCAGGCTCTGGTTCTATGTGACTTCCAGGTCTAGACCAGAACTAAACCAGGTCTAGACCAGGTCTAAACCAGGACCGGATCAGGTCCAGACCCGGACCAAACCGGGACCAGACCAGGATTAAATCACCCCGTGCTCGGCCCGCGTGGGCTTAGCCGCGGCCCAGAGGGGGAGGCACGGCCCGGGTGCCGCGGCTCCATCCCGCAGTCCCGGTGTACTCGCGCCCTTGCGCCGTGTCGACGTTGCTTTTTGATCCTTCGATGTCGGCTCTTCCTATCATTGTGAAGCAGAATTCACTCACTAATAGGGAACGTGAGCTGGGTTTAGACCGTTGTGAGACAGGTGAGTTTTACCATACTGATGATGTGTTGTTGATAGTAATCCTGTGTCTCCATTCCCCTCACGCGTTCGGCGCTATATTGAGCCGTGTCTACCCCCACGCTTCACTATCAACACATTCCATTGAAAATTTATGAAAGTTCGAGTGTTTAAACGAGAGAGAAATGCGAGAAAAAACCAACTCCTCTCTGAGAAAAGCGTAGAATGTGTGTGGTGAGGCATTTACAGCCCTAAAACATGTAGAACAATTGCAATATACAAAGTTGTCCTACCTCGTGGACCTCTCCCACCGCGGGCCACCTCTGGAACCTAACCCTGTGTGTGTTGATAAAGTGTATTTACGTTTCGGGGCGTGCATCTGAGCGCGCATTAATTGAATTTTTGAGATTTCGCGTTTCGTAACTTGAATTTTCTTTTGTATCTAGAGACCAAAATTTGACGTGAAGGCGTTTAGTAACTTGGATTTTTCGTATGTAGGGTCTTTCGTAAGGTGAGGTACCACTGTACTGTATATTACTGTATACTGTGTACTGTATATACTGTGTATATCACACTTGCTGCTCCTTGCACTTCTGATTAGATGCAAAACCACATTTCGTTACCTGTATTTATGCATGTGTAATTACAATAAAGTTGAATCTAATCTAATCTAATCCAATCCTCATCATCTAATAAAAAATTAATAAAAAATAAATAAATGAGTTTGCGGACCCTGCACCATAGCCAGGGATCCTTAATGCTAGGGTTCCGAAACCACAGAATTGCTTCCTGGACACTGGAAGATGAAAGTGAAAGGCATAAACATGGAGTTCAAACCTACTTGAATCAAACACAACTCTTAAATGCAATATGTTGTTTTTAATCTACCTGTGAATTTCTGTGTTATGTGAAGTTGGGAGCCTGGTGCCATGTTAGTGAGCGGTTATGGATTTGCGTCTGTTTGATGTCCCTGCTCCAACTGCCCATTCCTCCCACACTTCCATTCCCCCTGCCAGGACCTGAGCCCACCCGCAACGCCGCGCTCACAGCTTACATAAAGAGCATGCTGGCCCCCCGCATCTCCAATGTATGCTGCTATGTGCCACTCCGAGATCATATAGAACAATATAGATATTATTTTTTGTATTAAACATGTGTGAATGTTGTCCAGGCATGTTTGTGATGAGGAAACAACATTATAACATAGATCAGTACTTTTCCAAAACTGTGCAGCCCATAAGTTTTCCCTAAGTCTATAGAACCTTTAATATTTTATCTATGACTGAGGAAGGATATCTAAAAATGGTTACAAAGCCATTGCTGCATTATTTATATGGTGAGAGTGGGAATTCATGTCTGACAGTAAATCATTGTATTGTTTTTTATTTTTTTCCTAGTTGGACAACCTAGATGAACAGGCGGCTCAGATCAGGAGGGAGCTGGACGGACGATTGCAAATGGCAGATCAGATTGCACGGGTAAATGTCACACACAAACCCTCACTGTTTGTCTCTGTGTTTGTTTCATCAACTGAAATATTTCATATTTTTGCTGTAATACAAGTGAAATAAAAAGTAATCATAACAACTAAAACTACATACCTTTTAAACTAAAACTATGACAAAGGAATGAGTTTAGATTAAATTAAAACTTCCACTTTTTTTTTTTTTATTCTCAAAGAACAACAACTTCAAAGTAACAAGTCTGTACTAGTGATGGGCAAAACCAATGATTTTCATATTGATCAGGCACCAGGTAATAATCAGGGATGAAAGAGTTCCGCTTTTTAGCGGATCTCCGCTTTTTTTTTTTAGCCGCGTGGTAATTTATTTATTTATTTTTTATTTTTTTCTGGAAATAGAGACCGTTGCAAAATTATCAGTTATTCTGATTATAACTATGTATAATTGTGTTTAGGGTTGCCAACCGTCCGTTGAAAAATGTAATCGTCCCGTATTCAGAAACAAAAGTACATGTCTCGTATTAAACTTGTAGCAGGGGGGGCCGCGCGAGCTTGTGTGCTCTTCTGGTGCTGAGAAGTAGAAAATATTGTGGAGCTGCGCCAGCAAAAGTTTGAAGCTCTACTCGGCTCGTTATCAGACTTTGATGTCGAAATCGGGGTCAGTGCCGTGTTTTGGTATCAACTTTCAAATAAAAACCACTACAATTGTTTAAAAATGTGTTTTATTGCTATTTATTAAAGTTTTGCCGTAAAATAATTCAGTAAAATAATTCAAAACAATGGTAAACGTCAAACATTTGTAACTGTTTTTCAGTCACATTTGCCCCACAATGCTTTCTGAGTTTAACTTTCTTAACTTTGTATTAAGACACCACAATGTCTTTGTTTGCCAAATAATATAATACAAGATATGTCACAACATTTTTTGTCCAACTGTCAAACTGTGTAGAAAAAGTCAAAGTTGGCATGTTTAGTGTTTTTTTTTCCTCTTGATCAGTGAGCGAAATCTGGCCTCTGTTGAGCTTTTTAGCAAGTGCATCAAAGTCAGGTTGCATGTTTGAGGTGGAGATGTGAAGCACGTCCGACAGATGATCATCAGTACAAATGCATTATGTACAATTTTGAAAGTAGGTTTTATTTTCTTAATTCCAAGCAACTTTTTTCGGGCCGGTCAGAAAATGACAAATGGTCAAAATAACAAAAAAGATACATGTTTTCAGACTTCAAACAATGCAAAGAAACAAGATCAAATTCATTTTAAAACAACATAATACTAATGTTTACACATAAGAAGAGTTCAGAAATCAATACTTGGTGCAATAACCCTTATTTTTAATCACACCTTTCATGCGTCTTGGCATGCTCTCCACAAGTCTTTCACATTGTTCTTGGGTGACTTTATTCCACTCCTGGTGCAAGATCTGAAGTAGCTCAGCTTTGTGTTTGTGTTGGAATTCAACAGACACTGGAATGGAATGGCTGTAATACATGTAGAGATGCTGATTTCAGAAAAAAATGCAGTGGTCTCTTATTTTTTTTCCCAGAACTGTATGAGCAGATAAAATAAAACAATTTATGATTGTGACGCACTGTGTAACTTTTCAGATGAGAGTTTGCAACCTGTGTCCATGGAGATGTTAATGCTTTGGTTTAAATTGTCACGTATGGTATTCAACTGTCTTTCATATATGTTATTTATTGCTCACAACATCTTAAAAATATCCATTCTTACTGTGAGTGGGGTTGCCTCTCCAAAAAAAAAACAAAAAAACAAAAACTAATTTGGCTTGCAAGTTTCCATGGAGATTCTGAGGTTTATGACCATACTGTGGAACATTGTAGGCACATCTCCATAGAGACAAGCAGGTGACAGAGCCTCCATTGGACAAGTTACACATTGTACCTTTAACTAAATATTGACTAAAACAGAATAAAGAAAATATTGTAAAAAACATAACAAAAAAAAGGTATTATCAGTAAAGTTTGTGTCTGTGTTAGCATGGTGATAGGTTCCCCAGATTCTGCTCCAGGGAGATGGAGGCCATGTTCATTGAGGAGCTACGGTCTTCTGTGAACCTTCTCATGGCCAACCTGGAGAGCATGCCCGTGTCCAAGGGAGGAGACTTTAAGCTCCAGAAACTCAAGAGGGGACACAACGCCTCCATCATGGACATGGGCCAGGAGGACGAGAACACGCTGTCCAAGTCTGACGTGGTGCTGTCCTTCACTTTAGAGGTTTGTACATAAATCGTGTACTCAGTAAACTTACTTGAATCTGGACAGTGGTAGAAGAAGTACTCAGTTGTGTTACTTAAGTAAAGGTGCAGATACTGGAGCAGAAAAATACTCAAGTCAAAGTATCACATGAAAAAATCTACTCACGTAAAAGTTTTAAAATACCTGTTAAAAATGTACTTCAAGAGTAAAAAGTTAAAGTATTTTGTACCGATTTTGAGGTCTTATAACACTTCAAATGTAGTGATTTTGATACAGATTTGTGCTGAATGGTCTTCAACAGAAACAACTGAAATAAATAGATTATTCTAGCTGTTTTTATTTATTTATTTCGAATCATGAACGTGTTAAAATAAACCCCTCATCCCTTTCATCAGGTCTAAAACTAGAATTTACTTTTCAGTCCAGTTCATTTCAAAATGTAGTGGAGCAGAAAGTATAGATACTGCTCACATGTACTGAAGTAAAAGTAAAAAATATCCACTGTAAAATGTATTTATGTATACTGCCTTTACGTTGTTTCCTTCCACTACTGGACCTGGATGGGTAGTAATGGCAGTGAAGCAATGAATGTTCAGTTTGTGTAGGCTAAGAGACTGGTGGTAGTGAGAGGGGGAGAGGCTGAAGTGGTCGATGATTCTGCTGCTGTGGAGATGGCGGTCTAGAGAGACAAGCTGCTGAAACAGGGTAAAAAAGAGAAATTAAGGCCGTCCGCAGTGATGGTGGCCCTCGCTTTGGCGCTCATGCCCCTCCCACGCGACTGCCCGACATGCTATTGTCCCTTCCCGACAGCTGCCCAGGCCCACAGATCCTCCACCAGAAAAATTACACATTGTTTTTTTTTGGAATCTTTGCACCCCTGCTGATCAACTGTGAAAAATGCCCCACGTCTGTAATACATTAAGAAGAAACCGGTGAAGAAAAATAGTCCTCGCCATTCGGCAGTTACTCTGTTATTGGATAGGGCCAATAAATAGAAAACATTAGGCATATGTATTAGTAATATTTATACAAACTGTAATGGCTGCGAACTCTTCGTCAGGCCGTATATGAAAAACAGGACACAGTGTCAGCTTTAATCTTAAAATATAAAGCTTTAAAATGTCATTGGGTGCATTTACATGGTCAGATTTCTTTCTGGCTATGTAAATATACCCAGTGATACAGGGTAGATTTACATGACAAAAATCAGATATCCCAATGATTATATCTGATTCTTGGCGTTTGTTTACAAGGACAAAACAAACCTGATCATCAAAAACTCTTGGTGTTCAGTAACTGTTGTATTTGGAAAACAAAGAATGAGGCATTTTTGTCATCATTGTTGTCTTCGCCCTTTTTTCCTTGTAAAAACCTGCGCAGATGTGAACAGTCTGATTACTCACATCAGATCTAACTGTTTACATGGCATTTCAATCATCTGATAACTCCAGAAATCAGAGAATGATCAGATTCATGTAAACATTGTTACAGTTCTACAGGCAAACGCATTTTTGTTAAAGGTCCTATATTACACAGATTTGATTTTTGTGAGCTTTAAGATATGTTAAAATGTTGTTACCTCCTCAAAAACTTACTTGGAGTTGTGGTTTGTTTCATTCACATATGTTTTATTAGTCTGTCTACATCTCTAAAGCTCAAAATGCTCTGGTCCATTTTGTGATGTCATGTAGTGGCAGTTTTCAAGTTAACAGCTACTTTTTTACCTTTAGGTCAGTAGAGATTCAGGGCTGTAGTCATCAAAATTATTCTAGTGAAGGTGTATGAAGGTTAAAAACACAGTGAAAAACTTCCTGTATTGCCACATGACTAATGATATGAAACGAGAGAAGAAATGAGAGAAGAACTAAACTAAAAATGCAGGAATTGTGTGTTAAACTGAATGTCTGAATGAAACAAAACACAACTCCGGGTATGTTTTTGATGTGGAAATGATATTACAACATAGATCCAAAAACAGTGTACCGTATAGGTCCTTTAAAGATCCCATGACATGGTACTTCTTGATGCTTTTATATGGCTCCTTAATGGTTCCCTAATACTGTAAATGAATCCTTCTTCAAAATCAACACTCAGTGCATGAGAAACAGAGATAAGATGAGAAAGAGTCATAAATATCTCTCTCAAACTCTTTATTCTGGGCGTTGTTGCTTGAATGCAAATGAGGAGAAAACAGATGGCCAATAATAGAGGGTGGGGGCGTGGCCAAAATCTCCGCTCAGAGCTCAGAGCCCACAGCTGATCCATTTCCTTGTTTTTGCACGGGGGAGAGATTTGAAGCATTCCATTGAAAAATAAACACATTTCCACATAAAATAAAATTAAACCACTGCTGTTCAAAGGTCCAGAGGCTCAGATAAAGGACTTCCGAGCCTAGAAACACTCGGACGTGCCTCCAGGAAAATAAAAAAACGCATTTCGCATTGCCTAGCGCATTCGCAGTCCAAACTCTCTGGGCGTGATTTACAGGGACGCTGAGTACAGACAGACGGGTGTGGAACTGCATTTGCATTTCTTTTTTCGATCTGACGTCAATAAGGTGCCTTGTTCAAACTCGCCCGTTTGAGCTCTGATTTTTTGTAACGCAGAAAAGGAACGCAAATGCTCAGTTTAGACATTTCACAACTTTTAACCATGGGGGGGGAGCTCACATTAACGTTCAAAAACCTCAGAAAGTGAAAATTTCATGCCATGGGACCTTTAAGTTATACATGAGTCAATTATTTTCACACTGTTTATGGAAGCAGTAGGCTGAGACTGTGTTTTTCTGGCAGTTATAGATTCCTCCCGATGGATTAATACATTAAAACATGATCTGTTTTTCAAAAGGATTATAAAAATGCATACATCTATTAAAGGGTTGATGTGGGTTGTTGGTTTGTGCACTTGCCTCTCATCAAAGCCGTTGTGAGATCAATCCCCTGAGTCACATATTATACTGTGTGGGTGGGTCTGCTCATAGACTGTACTGTGTGTCTGCTGGTGGTCTTCTTGTTATATAGATTCCCTATATTTCTATTTTCTCAATTACATAGATATTTTCAAATCTATGTAATGTTATTTCTTCATCTAACACATACTCAGAGTTGTATTTTGTTTCCTTCTCACAAAATCTGACTATTTACGCTGAGTTCTTTGACTGAAAATCTGAAAAAACCTTGTGATGTCATGCCGTAATACAGGAACTGCTCTACTTTGTTTTTAAACTACATTTTGAACAGGAGATATAAGCAGAATAATAAAACAAGATTACTCAAACATGTGCGAATGAAACGCAACACAACTCCAGGTATGTTTACAAGAGTCAATTTAGCATAATATAAGGCCTTTAATATAGGCTTACTGCCATTTCCCTATAGCCTATATCTTGTCTAAGGTTGCTTTGGCACAGACACAGGGATAAAAATGAGAGAAAAACAATGGTGCGCATAAAAACAATCAGAGGTTAATTTACAAAACTAGCCTATAGCACAAAACTGAATATAATGGACATGGTAAATTATCACATTTTTATATTGCATTTTTCTATCTTCAAGGCACTCAACGCGCTTTTACATTAAGGAACCACTCACCCTTTCACGCACACATTCATACACCACACTGAGGGCGAGGGGGGTTAAGTGTCTCGCCCAAAGACAACCACTGCTCAGCTAATGATGTTTATGTCGAGAGCAGGATTCAAACTGCCAACCTTCAGATCAGTGGACAAACTCTTTCCCATCTGCTACGCCTGCCGCCCTTGAATATGACATAAATATCTGAATAAATTGCAATCTAACAAAGGGCAGCTGAAACAAAATTATGTTGGGAGTTCGTTTTTTTTAAATAAAGTCATAAAAGCTATTCATTCAACCTACAGCTCAAATCTTATCATGGCACAGATAACGGATAACAGATGTTTCTCACTAGTACAAAAAACATACACGCATTAAGTCATTAAGTATTGATCTCCAAAAATGATTGTTCTATCTATTGAAAGATGAGATGATATAGTAATTATTGTGACAGCTCTACATGAGAACACTAATATGCATGCACGGTGTAAAAAGGAACACGGTCAATTGCAGTTTTGTAGGATGTTTAAAAATGTATATCAAAATTACACAAAATTGACTCCCGTGAGATTTAAGCCATGTTATAATACTGTTACCTCCTCAAAAACATTTTATTTCATTCACACATGTTTGAGTAACCCTTTATCAGAGTGTCTACATCTCCAAAGCTCAAAATGCTCTGTTCCTACTTGTGATGTCATGAAGAGGTAGTTTTCAAGTTATCAGCTACCTTTTACCTTTAGTTCAGTAGAGACTGGCTAAAATTATCCAAATGATTCCAGTGAAGGTGCATGATGTTTAAAAACACAGTGGAGCATTTCCTGTATGACCACATGACATCACCAGATGGAACAGTGTGTTTTCGTGAAGAACACAGTTTAAATATGCAGAGTTTGTGAGTTAAACATGTGTGAATGAAACAAAACACAACTCCAGGCATGTTTCTGATGAGGAAACAACATTAGGTATAACACAGACCATAGCATAATGTGGGCCCTTTAAGCATAAGTGAGTATTGTAAGTGTTGGTGTTAATATTGGGGACTGTAAAAGCTGATTTGTATTCAGTATTACAATTCTTACCATTACAGCAGGCTGCTTGCTCTTGGCTCGTGGACACACAGGGGCATTTTTCCATCTATCTGAGTATAGATAATACAGTGTGGGTGTAGAAATTATTTTTACCGTGCATGTGTTCTTTATGCCAGCACCTGCCTCTCTGAGAAAATAGTTCCCAGTATAGGTCCGCGTTGCTATATTGGCAAAGGCAAAAGGAGAAATTCAGTCTGTCAGCTGGACAAAAAAGTTCATTGTCAAATACATTTCGCAGGTCAGACGCTGGTGGATACTGCCAATTATCTGCCTGTAGGGAGGAGCTAATTCCAATTAAATTTCTCTGAAACTACCACATCTATTTGTTTTCAGTTTCTGTTAGGTGGGCCTATTAAATATGCAGTGGGAGTGGAGTGTGGGGTCTTGTTAACAGAACCATTCAGGGCCATAATGGGTGTTTTCACACCTCTGGACCTGACCTGCTGCTCTATTGTTTTCTTTGTTTGTTTTGATTTAGGTTTGAGGATAGAGTTATAGATGGGAGACAAATTATTTCTGAAACCTCCATTTTTGTTCAAGGAAGGATTCCCTTTCTTGAATAGCCTCTTTAACTCCCCTCTCAAACCAGTTCTCAGTTTCTCTGGCTCTGGGTTATGCAATACTAAAACTCACCTGAAGGCGGCGCAAATGCCACTTTAATTACTAATGGACTACAGTATTTGTAATGGAGAAGTTGACTTGTATTATAATATGGACATATTTGTTCTACTGTTTTCTCCACCTCTCTGCAGGTTGTCATTATGGAAGTCTTGGGGCTGAAGTCCTTGGCTCCAAATCGGATAGTTTACTGCACAATGGAGGTGGAAGGAGGACACAAGCTGCAGACGGACCAGGCGGAGGCGTCCAAGCCCATGTGTGTAGGCCTAGTTCATCTTAAATGCAAAATAATCTAGGCCTATAACAAATCAGGTGTACATCATGCAGACATCCCAAGTTCCAAAAACTCATTTCAAGGAGATGTCGTCCCCCCCGGAGATGTTTCCTAACCCTAACCCTAATTAAACATAAACATTAAATTAAACATTAAATTATTAAATATTAAAATTAAATTAAAAATTTAAATTAAATGTTATTTGTGTTTAAACATTTCAAATATTTGTCCATTTACACACAGTGCACCTCACCACAGTGTCATCATTTTTCACCCTAATCAGACAGGGATATATTTTAGTATATTATTTAATATATTCTGCCGTAAAATGAGTTTTATATTTTCGTTTTTTACATTCTGCCATCTCGCTGCACTAAATTATAACTTCAGAGAAAGTAAATTGAAGCCCGCCCACACTGAAAGCTGATTGGCTAGTTTTGCTGAGTGTAACCAATCAGCGCGTTCTCTGGCCAGCGCTCGCTTATCAACAAGGCCAAAGTTTAGGGCGAGGCTTCTGAGAAAAAGGGAAGGAAAACGAACTTGATATCGGATCTGGATGATGCATGGCAGACTTGAGGCTTCTTATCTCTTGCCATATTCTGCCCCCTGCTGGAAAGAGTTGTAGCCTACAAGGGAATTTCAGTGTAATTATGGCTATTACTCAGACATTAATAAGTGAGTCAAGCTATATTATATATGCAGAGAAAAAAATATTTATATAACTACTGATGACTATACTCATAACAAAGCAGTTTAGAATAAGGTTTCTAACACTCATCTTACATCTTAATGGCCAAACAATCGTCTTTTTAATCTACATACACATTTTTACATTGTCACTTAAAGCTGCAGTATGTAACTTTCTGGAGGTGGCATGCCACCTGCATGATTTCATAGAAATTGAAAGTTAATACCATATTTGCTTCATGGAAAGATATGTTTTATGCCATATTTTGAAATTTTGCAGTCAAATGAACAAGAATAACAGGCAAAATAAGGGTCAAGTTTGTGGAGATGCAAGCCTACTCAGACATTTTTCAATGCAATACAAACAAGTTGAGGAAAAAACTTGTTTTTATTTTTGTCTATTTTTTAGCTAAAAAGTTACCTTCTGTGGCCTTAAGTCAAATGCAATTATATAAAATAGTTATATGATGTCATATATATGGAATGCTTTAAATATTGTGTAGATTGTCACCCTGCATTGTTTCTGTTATAAGTGGAGGCTTTAGACCTTATAATAGTTTAGTTATATTTGGTATGTTTTTAGGTGGGGCACACAAGGGGACTTCACCACCACACAGCCATTACCAGCCGTCAAAGTAAAGTTATTCACAGAGAGCACTGGAGTTTTGGCCCTGGAGGACAAGGAGCTGGGAAGGGTATGAGCTTCACTGTGTAGTACGATGTGGTTCTGTCCACACTAACCATCAGTGGGTTATAGTGTCCACTGTGTGTATGTTTTACAGGTGGTGTTACACCCCACTCCTAACAGCCCCAAGCAGTCAGAGCTCCATAAGATGACTGTGTCCAAAGGCTGTGCGGACAGTGACCTGCGGATCAGACTGGCCGTGCGCATGGACAAGCCTCAGAACATGAAGCACTGTGGGTAAGTGTCTGGTGCACTGCATTTAACCATATCATTGTCCTAAGCTATGGTGTGAAAAAGGGCTGTGCAATTACAGAACCAACCAACGGAAAGAAATATTTTAAAGTTTTATATCCAAGCAAATGCACACATCTGTGTGTGTGTGTGTGTGTGCATGTGCATGTACCTGTTTATAAATATTTAGCAATATTTAAAATTAATTTTCACATTGTACTTTTGCTCATTATTTTCTGAATGAATCTGGATAAAATGGACTTGCATGTCTGTACGACCACACTGTCTGTCCCTACAGGCATGTGGCACCAATTGTGCACAGAACAGAACAGAACAGTTGGCTTAGCAACACTGCCAGATGTTGTCTTTAATGCTTCTTTGTTTCTGAATGCTCATTCTACCAGTGTCAAGCCTCACATCAGCGATTGATAAACAGAGTCTGATTTGGTTCCTGGGAAAAGTAGTGACCCACGGCTGTGTTTTATGTAGGACAACAAACAGCAGACAGCTGAGAGAGTCCCTCAAAGGTGCACTGCCTGCACCAGGGACCCGGCAGAACTAGGCTCTCGCCCTCCAACGTTTTTAGCACACAGGCAGTACCCTGTCCTCCTACTACTGCTCATATGAGTCTCAAACCAAAAGCCACTCAAAAGCCACCCAAAAGCCTATCTGTTCAAGGGAAGTTGCTGTTTTAGTGCTGACAAGAGTCTAGAATCAAATTCTGTGTGATGTGTGGCATTTTATTCACTAATTGTTCAGAAAAAAACAAGATTGCCAGAAAATTTCTACTGAATTGCCAGCCCTTACTGCACAGTGAGATATATAGATAGATTTATGTATTGATTTGTGGTGTGGTCAATTTGAGACTTTTTACATGATCTTTAAATACAACTGTGATGATGCTCTACTTTTACAAAGAGCATTAACACAACAACATGAGAATAAAATCTCCACAGGTCCATAAGGTTGAGTGTACAAAAAGCCTGTGCAGAGACAGGGATACTAGTGTTAAATTGTGTTAAATCGCTTCCTGAGAGAGACACATATTCCACC
The DNA here is from genome assembly GCA_036785185.1 of Paratrypauchen microcephalus. Taxonomy (NCBI): domain Eukaryota; kingdom Metazoa; phylum Chordata; class Actinopteri; order Gobiiformes; family Gobiidae; genus Paratrypauchen; species Paratrypauchen microcephalus. The sequence continues at coordinate 5,990,052 of JAVJIX010000005.1, read as the reverse complement.
AGCAGAGGTCAGTGTTTACATACATTCCACAAGACGAGCTCTGAAGACATTTACCTCCATAAAGGATAATTTTTTTATGGAAGAAGTCATCTTACCTGATAACGTAAAAAATATACAATTTAGTCACCTAAACAATTCAAATTTTTTTTTTAAATTAATAATGTACCATATTTTTCATTGCCTCTTTATTTTCTAATAGGGAATTGTATTTATTATTTAGATTTTTTTTTACTGAAAACAGACAGTAATGTTATCTAAATCCTATTTCCAAATTTATATTATTCTCTGCTTCCGTAAAAAAAAAAAAAAAATCTAATAATCGGAATATATATATTATATAATCTTATTACTATCTCACAGAGCCCCTGCCCTCAGATACACCCCAAAATGAGATGTTAAATTACAGATTATTTATTATTGGTATTTAATTGCCTTTCATCGAAATGAATTTCAATTTGTATTTAATTGATTTAATACATTTGGAATATATATTTGAATTGTTTTTGTCTTTTTATTCAAAGATACTTGTGGGCCATTGGTAAAAATGTATGGAAGAGATGGAAGAGGCGCTTCTTCGTGCTGGTCCAGGTGGGTCTTTTGCATCTCTACAGCGAACCAAAGAAATCAGCCTGTAAAACCATATGAGGATGTGGTGTTGTAAAAATACAAATAAATAATTTCAGTAATTATTTTATTTGTACACCTCTTTCAGTATGAAATAAATTATTTAAAAACCTCTATAATATAACATGATAAATAAATGATATATTACACTTACACATCTTGCTGTAACTCACACGGACACACACACACACTCACACTCACACACGCACGCGCGCACACACACACACACACACACATCAAAGAAAGTATGCAAATAAAATAATATACTTACTGTTTATAAGTATATACATTCTATTACACACTCTTCAACAATCACCTCATACCTCGATTATAACACCTCTTTCAAAGTGTGGAGTGAATGAACAATGAACTGTAAAGCGCTTTGGGTGTCATGAAAGGCACTATATAAATGCTATGAATTATTATTATTATTATTATTATTATTAAAGCTCTAGTAAAGAGAGAATCTTCATTGGAGTCTTGTCTTTACATTCCCTTTAGGTTTAACAATTTGCTGCACAAATAGGTGAACTAAGCATTAGAGAATCATCTTAACCGCCGGTGTGTCCCTTAGCCATATACAGTGCAGTGAGTTGTGTGTTTGCATGTCTGTGTGTGTGGGGAGGCGTTTGCTGTCACTGGGATGATTGAGCGAGCAGGCAGGCTTTTGTCAGGAGCTCTGATGTCAGTGCTTGTGTGTCTGCGTTAGAAGGTGGGCGACTGGTGTGTGCGAGGGAGGGGCTGGGTTGGGTTGAGGGTTGAGGAGGGTGGTGGGGGGCTGTCCCTGCTGTGTTGGAGAAGGAAATGTCTCAGAGCTACAAGTTGACAGCGGATTGACAAAGTGGAGTGAACACTAGCTTGGCCTAACACTTGCAGCTAGAAAAGCCGGAGCGCCGCCAACTTGAAGCCTCTTCCTGGCTCCCAGCACAATATATAACAAGTGACAAACACCAGTCCAGAGTGTGTGTGTGTGTGTGTGCGTGTGTGTGGTGGGCATGTACTTTTTGATGCCGTCTTGGTGGAGCTGCTCTTTGGTGTCAGCTTTAGTTTCTCTTCTCTTAGTTCCAGCTTGCAGTTTCCTGTTTGCGTTTTATTAGGGCTGCCGTTTTGCGGGGGAAAAATTACCGTATTAGCATTTTTCTGCAATAGGTGTTTAAAATGTTGGATGTTGTAATCAACTCCAGGAGTATTAACATTGGAAAGAAGACTGAAATATGAACTGATAAACTAATCCAAAAATCCCATGAAATTCAGAACAGACAGCTCTGGAAAAAAAAATAAGAGACCCCTGCTTATTTTTCTGAAATCAGCATCTCTACATGTATTACAGCCATTCCATTCCAGCGTCTGTTGAATTCCAACACAAACACAAAACTGAACTACTTCAGTTCTTGCACCAGGAGTGAAATAAAGTCACCCAAGAACAATGTGAAAGACTTGTGGAGAGCATGCCAAGACGCATGAAAGCTGTGATTCAAAATAAGGGTTATTGCACCAAATATTGATTTGAACTCTTCTTAAGTGTATACATTAGTATTATGTTGTTTTAAAATGAATTTGATCGTGTTTCTTTGCATTGTTTGAGGTCTGAAAACATGGATCTTTTTTGTTATTTTGACCATTTGTCATTTTCTGCAAATAAATGCTCTAAACGATAATATTTGTATTTGGAATTTGGAGGAAATGTTCTCAGTAGTTTATAGACTCAAACAAAAATGTTCCTTTTGCCCAAACACATACCTATAAGTAGTAAAATCAGAAAAACTGATAATTTTGCAGTGGTCTCTTATTTTTTTCCAGAGCTGCATATGACAGATGGTACAATCATTTTTGAAGGTCAGTATCTATCGTTGGGACTTTTTCTTTTTCTTGTTTTTGATTTTTTTCCCCTATTTTTCTGTTCTACAATAAGATTTAAGCTGTAGAGGGTAGAATAAATAATTTGTATGACTCATAGATGCAAACTAAGTATTAAAGTGTTTCATTCTGCAATTTATTTTATTGCAGTTACAGTTATACATTCAGAATAGTCTTTGGAGGTTATTGGGTCAGTGTCATAAATTAGTTTAATTGTTATAGTTTATCATCTATATTTTCTTCAAAATTTTTTTATCGCGACAGGCTTCATCTAAACAACAATAGGGTCCATTTAAAACCTGATAACTCTGTAGTTTAAATCTCTACAAACATGTTAAGAAATCCATAGTATTTAGAGCAGGGTGATACAACCAAACATTGATATCATTGTATTAAAGAGAAATGTTGCAGTTTTTGCCTATATAACCGAAAATAGACTAAATTTTTTAAAAACAGCGTTCATAATATTTGTATTCACTTGTTTCGACCTATTAAAGTTATAGTTATAGGTTCTGGTCCCTTTCTCATTCCAGTCCTCACCGTCTTTCTCTATGATTGTTGTGCAGAGCCTCCACAGTCAGTTTTTAAGCTGCTCTTGATGTTTCTCCTCGCAAATGAGGAACCCAGCTGCAGCGCATGCAATTGTATCTCCATTGTATACCTTATACTTCCATATTGTCTCCAAAGCAAAAATAATATATCATGCGCTATATGATAATGCCAAGCTATAATGGTTTTATTAGTTTACCAGTTAATTTTTCAGTCTTTTTTGGATTTGTTTTAAATGTGCACTTTAATCTGAGCATATATTTCAAGTCTTATCATAATAATGTCAGAAGAATCATCATTAATTGTATATTTTTTCCAAAATTGTTTCAAATTTGACTGGCACAATTTACCATAAATATTAAAAATAACTATTGGTATTTTGAAGTATTTACTCTATTTGTATGTGTTTGTATGTATCTTTCTATTTAGATAGTAATTCCATTCTGTGCTGCAATGATCACATGACTTGGTATTCAGAATAGTTCTTAACAGTCAAGTACTTGCCAATCATTTACTCGCACTTGAACTGAACCCCAGGAGTTGTCAGTGTTACACATAGAGTCTGCTCCTAGATGTTGATTAATGTTTTTATTAAATATGATCAAATCCTGCTATTCTTGAGCCAATTTTCAATGTCTGCGATAAGAAAGTGCAAATGAAACACCTACACTCGCAGATCAAAACAAACTCTTTAAAAGTCAAGTGGAAGAGAAAAGCCAACTTTGGCATGAATGGAGAAAGATTTAGACTGTACATACAATTGTCGGCTGCGGTTACATGCCGCTTTAAATCAGATTATTATCATATATTTGGACTTGTAAGACTATTAAAATGACCGCATCAGAATTTGCAGTTTGCGTGTCATTCAGATAATCTTAAAGGTGCAGAAATCAGATGATAATCAGATTTTGGTTCATGTAACTACGGCCAATGTTTACCTAAGAAAATGCTAAAGAAGGTGTGAGTTAGAATAATGCGTGTTATTGGGTAGAAACTTAAATCCTTAATAGATTTGTAAGATTTTAAACTTTTCATCTCACAAAGTCAAACAATTCTTCTTGAAAACAAAGAAAACTAAAAGGTATTTAAATATAGTATTTGTCTGCACTTTATAAAGCATTTATATTGCTTTATAAATTATAGACTGTATATATATATAAATACTATAGCTAAACAGCTAGTTGCCATGTTCCAAACAGGAAGTGAACATGGGAGCACTTCCAGCTCCGTTTCCAACTTGACAGCTGACAAATTGACATTTCCAGGGCTGAAATCAACTAAATGATTTTAGTGAAGGTGTATGGAGTTTAAAATCACAATTGAGAACTTCCTGTATAACCACATGACATCACAAGAGTGTTTTCAGTTTGAGGGAAGAACTCTTATAATATAAATCTGTAGGGTTTCTGTGCTAAACGTGTGACTGAATCAAAAATATGACTCCAGGTATGGTTTTAATGAGGAAACAACATTATAACATAGATAAAAAAAAACAGCATGGCCCTTTTAAGCATTTTATTAAGGCTAATTAAGATTTTTAAAGTGTGTCCTATTTAAAATGCATTAGAATCATTTGTGAACTTTACGAGTTTGGCTCCCAAAGTTTGGGGAGACACCTGCCACATCAGATCCATCACATGCAGTGTTTGTGCACATGTGTTTCCTGTAATGATGCAGGCAGGCGACTGGGGCCTTCCTCCTCAGTGAGGGAGACTGACATCCCTAGAACAGCAGCATGTTTTGGGCTGGCTGTGGTGAGGGGCGGGCTCTCCTGGACCCACCATGCACAGTGTGATCCTGAAGGGAGCTTCTCTGGTAGTCCTCCACCATGCTTCACTTAGCCCCAGGTCTCATCAGAGCGGCAGTGAGGAATTTCGTTTGGCACATACACACACGTACTGCTTTGGCCAAGGCTGGTGACTGGGGAAGACGGGCTCAAATGTCTGGCAGCTACACCAGTGTGCCACTATGCTCATAATAAATATAAAGCCACACATAAAGCCATTATGTTGTATATCAGTGTTTTTAGCAATCACTGAACACAGAAAACAAATTACATTTAATTAAACATAAAGTCAAATCATAGACTCTATACAGCTCTGGAAAAAAATAAGAGACCACTGCAGTTTTTCTGATTTTACTACTTATAGGTACGTATGTGTTTGGGCAAAATGAACATTTTAGTTTTATTCTATAAAGTACTGACAACATTTCCCCCAAATTCTAAATAAAAATATTATCGTTTAGAGCATTTATTTGCAGAAAATAACAAATGGTCAAAATAATAAAAAAGATACATCTTTTCAGACCTCAAACATTGCAAAGAAACAAGATCAAATTCATTTTAAAACAACATAATACTAATGTTTACACTTAAGAAGAGTTCAGAATCAGTATTTGGTGCAATAACCCTTATTATTAATCACAGCTTTCATGCGTCTTGGCATGCTCTCCACAAGTCTTTCACATTGTTCTTGCGTGACTTTATTCCACTCCTGGTGCAAGAACTGAAATAGCTCAGCTTTGTGTTTGTGTTGGAATTCAACAGACGCTGTAATACATGTAGAGATGCTGATTTCAGAAAAAATGTAGTGGTCTCTTATTTTTTTCCAGAGCTGTCTGTTCTGAATTTCATGGGATTTTTGGATTAGTTTATCGGTTCATCGTTTCCAGAGCTGTATATTACGAATAGTGATTTATGTGGAATGGGAGGTGACAGTTTTTATTATTATTATTATTATTATTTATTATTTGTTATTTATTATTTGTTTGTTTCTTTCATTCATAAAGTATAAAAAGACATCAACATTTGTGATAACAATACAAAATATTGAACGAAAGGGAGCAGAAAGAAGAGTTATTTATATTGTTATTTATATTGTTTTTCAATGGAATAAGCAGGAGAATATACACAAAGGTATTTACATTTATTTTTTTCTAGTTAAAGCTAATTATATTTTTTTAATGGGATTGTTTGGCAATAGTTGTGTTAACATTTTGGATGCATACTCACTTAAATGCACACACACTAACTCTACTACACATTTTCTTTTATATTGCAGGTGAGTCAGTACACATTTGCCATGAGTAGCTACAGAGAAAAGAAGGCAGAACCTGTTGAGTTACTCCAACTGGACGGCTACACGGTGGACTACACTGACCCTCAACCAGGTAAGAAGAACAGGAGTGAATATGCCAGATATTTGGTGTAGCTGAACATAATTTCTGCTATTGGGTTCATTAAGGTCTGGATGGAGGCCGAACCTTCTTCAATGCTGTGAAGGAGGGAGACACTGTGATCTTTGCCAGTGATGACGAACAAGACCGGATCCTATGGGTGCAGGCCATGTACCGGGCAACAGGCCAGTCACACAAACCGGTCCCTCCCACCCAAGTCCAGAAACTCAACTCCAAAGGGGGAACCGCTCCGCAGCTGGATGCACCAATATCTCAATTCTGTAAGTTGTCTTTTATATTTCACTTTTATTCAGATTTAGTTTTCTTCTTGTCAATTTTTACAATAATAATAAGACACAACACTCAAAGAAGACACAAACAAGGACAATCAGGAGAACAAAAAAGTTAAAGGTGCACTGCGTAACATTTCTAGTAAAGGGTCCGCCATTAGCTTGTCTCCATGGAAATGTTATTGCTTTGTCTAGAATGTTCCACAGTATACAGCTCTGGAAAAAAATAAGAGACCACTGCAAAATCATCAGTTTTTCTGATTTGACTACTTATAGGTATATGTGTTTGGGCAAAAGCAACGTTTTTGTTTGAGTTTATAAACTACTGACAACATTTCTCCCAAACTCCAAATAAAAATATTATCGTTTAGAGCATTTACTTGCAGAAAATGACAGATGGTCAAAATAACAAAAAAGATACATGTTTTCAGACCTCAAACAATGCAAAGAAACAAGATCAAATTAATTTTAAAACAACATAATACTAACTCCAGAAAACCGCACACTCGCTTGATTTACTCTTATTCCTTTATCATCAGGGCCTGATGACGCTGTAGAAGCAAAACGCGTTGTTCGCTCTAAAGTCAAGTCGAGTAAAGTCAAGTCAAGCGAATGTGCGGTAAACTTCTTATTTTCTGGAACTGTTCAATGTTCCTGCTTTTACCAGCACCCGGAAGCTGTGCATGGAGTTTTGAACTTTTGAACATAATATTAATGTTTACAATTCAGAAGAGTTCAGAAATCAATATTTGGTGCAATAACCCTTATTTTTAATCACAGCTTTCATGTGTCTTGGCATGCTCTCCACAAGTCTTTCACATTGTTCTTGGGTAACTTTATTCCACTCCTGGTGCAAGAACTGAAGTAGCTCAGCTTTGTGTTTGTGCACAAACAAAATATTTAGTGTTATCTTAAAGTTTGTTGTATTTTTGTACGGGTTTGTTTGGGAATAGAATCTAGACTAGAATCATAAATGACAAATCCATTTACTGGAGTAAAGGTTTACGATTCACAAAAAGTACAATACAACTCTGCCTTTGCTGAGACTTCACTTCCTTCATGAAAGTGTTGCTTGTTGTGCTGGACTGGTAGTTACTGACTTGAGGTGGCGGTGTCAGCTCAAACTTCCACCTTGCAGTGTAAAATAAATACGTCAACATCTAGGTCAGGGCCTGCCACACAGCACACCGCTGTCTACCTCTAGTCTTGGATTTCTATTTTATGGAAGGTGCCAAAAGACTTTTTCTTCCAAAACATCTGACAATTAGCCTTTTTTAGATGATAGAAATATGGAGCACCCCCTTAAAAACGTCTGTTAAATGTGATTAAGAGATAACTGACCAAAATTCATTCATTTCTATCATTAATTATAAGCTTGGGTCTTTTTTTTCTCTTTAAAATACAATACAACAAAGGCTCAGGCTCACAACTACAGTCAATTCACCTGAAGTTGCATGAAAGCTTTTTAATTTTTTAATTTTTTTAATTAAATTTTTTTTAAACTTTTTTCACCTGAAGCTACATGAAAGCTTGGGTCTTCTGGGCCAAACCGCTACCAGTAAAAATACATTTGCCTCGGAGCAGAGTTCAGATTTTGAAGGACAAAATGTGACTATTTTGACTATTGTTAATTGACACTCTGTACTTTTTATTTGAAAGGAATATGGTGAGTCAGTTGTGTAAGTTTTTATACAGAAATTGTGATCAACATGAGGGATTTTTGTTATATCATAAATAACATTTATACATCATTAATAAATAAATACATTAATAAATAACATTTTCAGTTGCTTTTGCTAAATTCTCACACATTTTAGTTTACTTTTGTCACCACGCTTGAACCATGTGGCATTACGTTTGACCACTGCAAACCAATAATTGTAGATATGGTATGCAACCAGAGTATAAAGCTTGTATTGAAAATATGACAAAAAATAGGAACATATGATTGCTTTTTTTAAAATTTATGTCCAAATCGGATCTTAAACTGGTATAGTGTTTTGCCACATTTCAAAACCAGACTCCACATCATGACAGTTCTCACAGTGTCCTCAGGCCCAGGGGCATTAGACTGGGGGGGGTAAAGGGAACCGTTTACCTGGGGCCCAGTATGGGGAGAGGCCTTTCATGGGCCTGTCATGATACACATTTTGAAGTGTAATATATTGTTTAAGTAAATATAGACAATAAAAGACAATATTGGAACTAAACTATAAGGCAGAATTATTTATGTACAATATTGTTAAAAATATGAGCTGCTATAAATAATAATAGAATGAAACACTTTAGTAGTGAGTCGTAAAATACCATAATTCAAACTTCTATGGCTCAAATATCATCATACAGAAAAATAATTTAAAAAAATGCTCCCATTAGTACAAAAAGTACCCATGATAAATACTGACTCCCAAAAAGTATTGTTCCATCTATCACGTATTAGTAAGTAAGCAAGTAAATAAGTAAACTTTATATACAGAGCTTTTCAGAGATAAAAATCACCAAGTGCTTTACAGAGAGCAGGTAAACCAAAACAATCAGTATAAAAAATGGGGTCATAGGACTCAAGTCAACCAAAGCTAAACAGGATTGTCTTCAGCTGCTTTTTAAAAGAATCCAGAGTTGGTCCAATACTCAGGTCCTCGTTATCGTGGCAGGTCTAGCCCCTCTCAAATGTGCATTTTTCATAATGTGGGCCTCTCAAGATGGTTTGTACTCAAGGCCCAGATTTTTTGTACACATCCCTGCTTAGTCCTCATGTGTTGCTTTGGTCTGTGTTTGTACAATACTGCTCCATTATGTGTGTGTGGTGACTCTTTAAAGGTGCATTGTGTAACTTTTCTGGTGAAGGGTCTGTCAAATGCTTTTCTTCATGGAAATGTTATTGTTTTGTCTGGAATGGTTCACAGTAGGATATTAAACCTGTCTATCTTCATGGGGACCAAACCAGACCAAGTCAAATCTGTGGAGAGGCAACCCCACTCACAGTCAAAATGCCTTTTTTTCCTCTGTATTATTGAGCTATAAAACCACTGGTAAATAACTGGTGAATAAATGTAAAGTAAAGATGTTTAATGTCATACTGTGGAACATTCCAGACAGAGCAATGACATATCCACAGAAACAAGCACAATGCACATTTAAAGGTCCCATGGCATGAAATTTTCACTTTCTGAGGTTTTTGAACGTTAACGTGAGCTCCCCTACCCTGTTTAGGCCCCCCCCCATGGCTAAAAGTTGCAAAATGTCTAAACTGAGCATTTGCGGTCCTTTTCTGCGTTACACAAACCCAGTGTTGAAACGGGCGAGTTCAGACAAGGCACCTGATTGACGTCAGATCGGCAAATGCAGCTCCAGCCCCTCCCTCTGTCTCCGCTCAGCGTCCCTGTATATCCCGCCCATAGATTTTGGACTGTGAATGCGCTACGCAATGCGAAATGCGTTTTTTTATTTGCCTGGAGGCACCTGCGAGTGTTTCTAGGCTCGCAGGTCCCTTACCCGACCCTCTGGACCTCTGAAATACCAGTGGTTTAATTTTATTTTCTGTGTAAATATGCTTTTTTTCATTGCAAAGTCTCCCATCTGTCTCTCACGGAAGAGTAGACACAGCGGAGCCAAGCTGCGCTAGCTGCGGGGGAAACCTGCCCCCCCCTCGCTCCTCAGCCAATCTCGCTGTCCTTCTCATTTGCAGTGAAGCAGCAACACTCAGAATAAAGCATTTTAGACACATATCTAGCCTCATGAAGACTGTCAGAGTCATATCTCATGCAGTGAGTGTTGATTTTGAAGAAGGATTCATTTACAGTATTAGGGAACCATTAAGGAGCCATATAAAAGCATCAAGAAGTACCATGTCATGGGACCTTTAAGCTTCTCCATTTGTACCTTCTTCTCTCAACTTTTCTCTCTAAAATGAATGAATTATGAAATGATTTGTCTCAACCATAAATAACACAGAATATAATGAACTGTAACATTTAACAAGTAGCAATGAGTTTGAGAAGGAGTAAAATGAAGCCAAAGGTTTCTTTTGATTCCACTCTTTATTCATTGTCAACTTTTGTAGCTGGACTGAATGGTACTGTAAGTGCTCATTTCCTACCACTACATTTTTAAAACTTCTTGTACATGTTTATTTATTCTCCTTGTCTTTCTATCACTTTGGCCCTAATTGTTTTACGCTTTCTTAATAAGAGCGATGTTTTAGTTTCAACATAAGATTAAGAGTGCACACAACAGATGGCCTGCTCTGAACATGTCAGAGTTAACACATGTACTTAGATACTTAATGTGACAGTTAGCTGGGTTGGAATATAAAACATGCTACCAGTGTAACAAATAATTGTGAAAATGACCCAAAAGAAACCAAAAGTATAACATCAAATTGAAAAATAAAAAAAATAAATAATCTGTCAGAGCTACCATACATCCGTGTAAGTGAATGTGCCAGGGGAGCTGTTTTTGACGCAACCTCTGGAGCCCCACTGAGCCCCAGCAGCTGGTAATTACCAAGTTAAGAGTGCCAGGATATGAATAATACAGTGTGGATGCAGCACAATTAAATCAGACACCAATCAGTCACTGTTACCAAATAACTACTTGCTAGTTCACACCTGGATCGGTGCAATGAATATGATCATAATGTCGCCCCCTCGTACACACACCACAACTTTAGGCAAAAGCAGCGCTGTCACAACAAAGAGAAACAAAAAGCATTCTGTGGAGCTGCTCAGTTTCTACAAGAACATTAAAATAAAGTAAAAGTCAACAAGTAAAGAAACTATATAACTACTTGATTAGCAATGTTTAAAATTTCCGGTAGAATAATGGCACCAACATCGTAAAAAATGCTTCTTAGAGGTAACAACTGTAAGTTTTTCCTAATTAAAAAAACAAAACGAAGCAAAACACACAACATTAGACAAAATGGCCAAGTTGTTTATGTCATAATTATTTGGTACTTTGGTTCTCAAGATGATTATACAAGCAAAAAGCAGAATGAGCCTCAGATGAGTCTCTCATTTGGGTTGCCAGTTTCAATGTTGAAATCCAGTTTGTTTAAAGTTTGGTTTAAAGTTTCAGAATCCTCACTACATAAATCTGCAATACCACCTGCCAATCAAGAATCAGTGCTCGTGCAGCCTCGGAATGTAGTTTTTTTTTTAACTGTTAACAATTTAAAGGACTTTAAAGGGATATGCCACCCCCAGGTCAAACTTGGGCATCTCCCCACAGTCCAGAGACTAAAATAAGTGGTGGAAAGCGTTTTCCTGCTCACCCAGCCATTGTCCGAGTCTGTCGCCACTGACCGCCGCGGTAGCTGCAGCTCCTCCGCGTATTTGCTGGAGGCTAACGGCGCCAACGGAAGATTTCGGCCAAAAGGAATTAATTTGCTCGATGCTTTTCCCAATTACTTTCTGTGTAGTGCGCATTCATATCGAGTGCAAATAAATGTGCAAATCAACACGGAGAGCTTGACTTTTTCATTTTGGGTGGGAACTATTTTTCAGTGCGGAAATACACAGCCGAAGCACACATAACGCTGCCAGGGGAATCCCTGTTACGCACCAGGAAGGGAGTTCCCCTGTTGCGCAGCGTGGTAAACAAAGCTCTTTCTCCCCGCATGGATCAAATCACTTATACAGCGCTAGCTAGCTGATAACACGAGTTGTAATGGAGATTGAAGACATTGAAGATTACATTACAGACGAAGATAATGACTTTGACTTCCGAAATCCCAGACCTTACCTTTTTGAACCAGTCTACACTGAAGAGGAGTTGAAGACTGGATGTTACGACTACTGAAGGCGATGAGCCAAGGAGAGCACATAGCGACATTATCCGGCGCGATAAAGTGAACTGGAAAAGGAAAAATAAACCGAGCGGACCCAATGGACAGCTGTCTACAGAGTAAGTAGTATAACTAATACCCGGTAAATGATCAGACTACTCTCTGGTGATGTCGGTATGTTTTTCTTGCAGTAAAAGTTGTTGTTTCCACAGACAGTACAGGCTGGTGTCGTACCGTGTTGTGCTTTGTATACGGAAGGTGGGGGCTGGGATTCCCTTGTTAGATTGCGTGCTTTGTGCTTCGGCTGTGTATTTCCGCACTGAAAAATAGTTCCCACCCAAAATGAAAAAGGCAAGTTCTCCGTGTTGATTTGCACATTTATTTGCACTCGATATGAATGCGCACTACACAGAAAGTAATTGGGAAAAGCATCGAGCAAATTAATTCCTTTTAGCCGAAATCTTCCGTTGGCGCCGTTAGACTCCAGCAAATACGCGGAGGAGCTGCAGCTACCGCGGCGGCCAGTGGCGACAGACTCAGACAATGGCTGGGTGACCAGGAAAACGCTTTCCACCACTTATTTTAGTCTCTGGACTGTGGGGAGATGCCCAAGTTTGACCTGGGGGTGGCATATCCCTTTAAAGGAGGCTATTTGAATATTGAATAGAGCAAATACATACTAGATAAAATAATATACATTAAGAAAAAATAATCATCTTTATCAGCTTTATCTCTTACGTAGTTTAGCCATTTTCGTAGCATTTTCTGACAGTTTTATACAAATAACATAAGCATCCAGTAACTTTTAAACACCATATCAAGTTTATTAATAGTGTCCTTCTTTTGTTCCTTGGGCCTCTATAGTTTGACACTTACTGTGATGTACATGGGGCACTTGTGTGGTCAGTTGGGGTTGAGATGGAGTCCACCCCACAGCCCAGTGGTCTGCCTCTGCTGGATCTATAAATGAATAGTGTGCTTCAATCATGTTTGGGCAGATCGTCGTACACCAGACACGGGATACAGGAGCGGGTGTCACTGTGAGTTACTGTCCGGCTCACGCCTCCGCTCACTCACATCAAGCAGACCTGACAGACCACCAGCCACTGACCAAAGGGGCACAGCAATGTCACCTTTTTAGATTTTGTAGAAGGGAGGGTGGGCGGGAATTACAAGCAGCTCGCAGCGGAGTCCCGTTCTTTGTTTGCGTTGGTGATTGACAGCTGGGGTGTCTGAACACGGCAGTCAAGAGGACACTGGCTGACAATGTTCTGTACAATGGTGTGGGGTCTGTGTCGCTTCTCTCTGGATCACAGAGGATGGGGCTCACCTGTACACATGTAGTTATAGGCTGCCATTTTCACTGTTTTCAAGTGATCTACAGCTTGTGTAGGCCTATCATGATAACACATTTTGAAGCACGACATATAGCTACAGTAAATACAGACAATAAACGATCATATTGAAACTAATTTATGATGATCACCCAAGAGCAGATTTAAACCACAAAAACTATTCTCAATCTACAATATTGTTAAAAATCATGAGCTGCAATAAAAAAACAGCAGAATGAAAAACATTTGTGCTGAGCTTGCATCTGTAATGAGTCTTTTACGAACCTTTTACGCCTTAAATGTTATCATATAACCCAAAAATAACCAAAAATATCCCACTTCTACAAACAAAATGTACACACAATAAATACTGACCCCCAAAAATACTGTTCCAGCTTTCATACATTGAATTATAAGTTGATATGGTAATAACCGTGACAGGCCTGTGCTTGTAGCTTCTGGACAACTTCTGCCCCCGTCCCACCCGTGTGCTCCTGTGTCGAGCCCTGCTGAATGCATTCAGAGCCTGTCCTGTTTTGATGTTTATGCACCTGAATTGGAAGCTATTTTTCACACAGGCAAATGGACACAACAAGAATAAATAAGAAAATATGGTGACACAATTCTACAGAATCCTTTGACTTCAGTAATCACTGTTATGTTTGCGGTTGGGGCAGATGCTGACCGGGCGCAGAAACACGGCATGGATGAGTTCATATCGGCCAATCCCTGTAACTTTGACCACGCCTCTCTGTTCGAGCTGGTGCAGCGCCTCACTCTGGACCACAGACTCAACGACTCCTACTCATGTCTGGTGAGAACTATCAAAACATACGTATTTTATATTTTAGAACATACTAGAGATAGACTAATTGGGGCGATTTTTGTACTTTTTTTCGCCTATCGCTGTATATTTTTGTTTTAGCTGACCTGCTGCCTAAAGAATATTTAAACATATTGGTCGAAAGCGCTTTAGTGCATAGTGTTGATGAAATTGTAGATGATGGCATGAATAAAACAAATACTATATCACAAATACTTTAACTCAGATAATTATTTGGCATTTATAATTTTATTATTAGAGCATTTTTAAAAACAAAGTGCTGTATACTCAGCAAAGAACAATCATATAAAAAGCATAAAAATAGCACACAGGAAGCATACAAAAACAGGCAATGAAGCAGAATAATCAAAAATAGCACAATAAAAACAATTATAATTATAAGAAATTAATAAATAAAATGTAATGAAAATAAATAAAATAATAATAAAATTAAGTTAAAATCAGTTCAAGAAAGAGCTATTGATTTTTTTAAAAATGTTTTGAGAAATGATTTAAAAGAAGGCATTGATGATGCTAACCTTATCTCCTCATTCCAAAGTCAAGGTGCCCGGACTGAGTATGCTCTATCACCCTTTGTCCAGAGACTCGACTTCGGAAATCTTAAAATCAATTCTAAAACGCACAAGCAGCCAATTCCATCAGAGTGAGCCAAAACTCGGCTGTAAATACATTGTTTGAGGTTGAAGTGTACACATGCGCATAAAAATTACTGGAGAAATTACAGAAATATCATTTATACCTCTGTGTACTTCTGCTCTTCTCTCTAAAATAAAACTTTATATTTTTTGTTCCTGTGTGGGTAATTCTGTCATCTGCCTTTAACCCATCCCTCCCCCAGTTGTTACATGTATTTGACATACATACTGCGTTTGTCTGTGCAGGGCTGGTTCAGTCCCGGGCAGGTGTTTGTTCTGGATGAGTACTGTGCACGTTATGGCGTCCGGGGCTGCCATCGTCACCTGTGTTACCTGAGCGACCTGCTGGAGCGCGCCGAGAACGGAGCCATGATTGACCCCACCCTGCTCCACTACAGCTACGCCTTCTGTGCCTCCCATGTCTACGGTAACAGGTACGCCTTCATCTCCTGAGGTCTCATTGGTCTTACCCCCAAACAGGAAGTGCCCATTTAGGGGGCAACTTTAGTGCATCTGGCAGGTTAGACTTACCATTTCACTAAAACATAGTTAACATCATTATATTTAAGATTTTATTTAAAAAAAATATCTTTTTGAATGTTTTTTTAATGTTTGTTTATTCATGTATTTATGTATTTGTGTATTTATTTATTTCTTTTGTGTGATTATTTTATGTGAGATTAGAACATTATTTTGTGTGACGATTACAATTTTACTTCCTGGTTGGACACAGCCAGGGACGTGCACAGGAATTTTGAGGGGCAGTTGCTCGGACCTGAAGAAAGGCCAAACCAACCCCCCCACGCGGGGAAAAAAAATCACAGGCTATATGAAGCACAGGGTCTTTATTAATGTATTGATACAAACAATTGAAACATAATCAAACACAATATCTTATATACTATCCTATCAACTCACTAAGCTTTCAAAAGAGAAGCCGCCTATTCAGGGCCATTTCAACAAAAATCTTCAGAGCCTCATTTTTGCTATGTCCTTCTCTATGGCCAAAAATTGTCACTCAAATTTTTTTGTTTTCATTTTCAAATCTAAGCCTAGGCCTACATGAAATTCTGTATCCACTGAACAACAACAATTATTATTATTATTATTATTATTATTATTATTATTATTATTATTATTATTATTATTATTATTATTATTATTATTATTATATTTATTCGACTTGGAAGGGCAACGTCAGTCACTGAACACAGCATTAAGTTTTTAGACCTCAACTCATATATTTTTGCACTTTTCTTTTGCCAAGAAATAATAAAAAAAAAAAAACAATGCTCTACAATATGGCATTTAATTTAACTATCTCCATGGAGACACATCACCAGGCCAAGTTACAGGTCAGATCTGTACAGAAGTGTGCCCGTTCAAAGTAATAATGCATGTCTTGTGGATGTTTTGAGAATTAAAAACTCCTGTAATTTAAAAGCAAGATATATTTGTTTAATGCCATACTGTGGAACATCCCAGGCAAAGCAATGACATCACCATGGAGACAAGCAGATGTCAGATGACAGAAAAGTTTCACAGTGCACATTTAAGTTTTTTTTTATGTTTCTTCAAAAGCATGCATTATTTTAAATCTGTTTTTGTTTTGCTTACCTCTTTCTTTTCCTTATTTTGAATTTACCTTTGTAACTCCTCTTTCCTGGTTATTTTGGTAAACGTACCTCCCGACACATCCCTGCATGGTCCCATAGTCAGCGGCCGCCTGAGCCGTTAAACTGGCCCGTATCTGAGGCTGAGCTCAGACAAGCCCTGTACCCCTCTGCCCCTGAGAGCCCTCCCCCTAGTGGTAAGAGAGAGCTCAGAATCATTGAGTTCATGAAGAGGAAGGACTTCAGGGCTCAAATGTGGGCTGGGGCCAAAAGGTAAGTTTGGCTCAGATTCACTGGGCTGTACCAAACTCGATACCATATTGTACTGTATAACAGTAATAACAAATGCCCAGACGTTCATGTAAAATTGTCTATTCTTTCTCAAATGTGATTTTCTATTTGATTTTTGACCACTACCACCTCCCTCTCCACTAAAATGTTCTGCAAACTACAGTAAATGGTCAAAACAAAAAAATGTATTCATTGATCATACAGCTCTGGAAAAAAATAAGAGCCCACTGCATTTTTTTCTGAAATCAGCATCTCTACATTTATTACAGCCATTCCACTCCAGCGTCTGTTGAATTCCAACACAAACACAAAGCTGAGCTACTTCAGTTCTTGCACCAGGAGTGGAATAAAGTCACCCAAGAGCAATGTGAAAGACTTGTGGAGAGCATGCCAAGACGCATGAAAGCTGTGATTAAAAATAAGGGTTATTGCACCAAATATTGGTTTCTGTAACATTTCTGTAAACATTAGTATTATGTTGTTTTAAAATGAATTTGATCTTGTTTCTTTGCATTGTTTGAGGTCTGAAAATATGTATCTTTTTTTGTTTTTTTGACCATTTGTCATTTTCTGCAAATGCTCTAAACGATTTTTTATTTGGAATTTGGGGGAAATGTTGTCAGTAGTTTATAGACTCAAACTAAAAATTTTTATTTTGCCCAAACACATACCTATAAGTATTAAAATCAGAAAAACTGATAATTTTGGAGTGGTCTCTTATTTTTTTCCAGAGCTGTATTTAACCCATTGGCCATTGAGGAACTATTTTACAGGATAAAACAAACTATTGCATTAATCATGCAGCCCCAGCATTTAATTTGATGTCACTGATTTCACATCATCAGCGCTGCATGACCCTCTGCTGCACTTTGGTCCCTGTGACTGAAGTGAGCAGATTTTGAACTCTGAATTTCATTTTTTTGCAGTATGTATTGCTTGTGATTATGTTTTCTTTAATTCTACTGATTACATTGTGACCTACATAATTTCAATTACAATACGATGAACCGAATCATCTTGACATCACTACTTGAGTTGTCATTAAATATGCTAGAACTGGGGTGCCTGATTTTCACTAGTATTCACATGCATGAATTTTCTGGCCATTAGCACTGCTTTATAACAGCTTTTAAAGACAGATAAGTGGACCACCCATGCACAGTTAATCAGCTCTCATCCCAAAGCGTCATTTGGCGACACGGTTTTAGTTGATAAAAAATGTTAGTAATACAGCTTTAAGATATCAGTTATGCATTGCCTAACCATTTGCGTTGTGCTCAGTGTTGGGAAGTAACTTAATTCATGTAACGAGAATATGTATTCTGAAGCGTAATTATGAATATTCTGGTACAGTTTTTCAAGTTTAAAAAAATAAATAAATTGCAAAATATGATATTTGATCATATAACGTGGGCTTCAAACTGCACATATGCTCCACCTGAGCTTGTGCAGCTCTTGAGCAGTTAGAATAATAGAATAATAGTCTTTTGTGCAAGTTTCAGTAAAGTGCCAGTGCTGTCATTTCTTTTCTTTGGTGCTGTTTGTGACATGCTCATCAGCCCCAGTTAAATGTTTACATCCAGTCAAATCTTCAGTGATGTGTCCTCACGTCACATGTGTCAAGCTCTCAGGCAGCCAGCCATCTGTGGGCGTGGAGGAGCTAACACAGAACATGGCGGGCCACTGGAGTGCAGAGGTCAGAGGTCAGACCCCTCAGTCCACATCATTCTATCCATCTCTGCATCAGTCCATCACTCTTGACAAACAGGCACTGGGGCCTTTTCTGATCAGGACAGACACATGGACAGAAGGGAGACCAAAAGAGACACTTCATCTGGGCAACAGACTAAGTTCCACAAAAGCTCAACTTAATCAAGTGCAAGTTGATGAAGAAAAAGTTTTGGGTTTAGAATAAGAACAGTGTGAAATATCAGCACAGTTATTCCATGAAGCAAGAGTAGGACTGGGAATGTTTTATGATGTATCTTGTTGTATTTACATGGAGCTTGTTCTTGTAAGTGACCAATCATGTCAATAATTATGATCATGTCACAGAAATCAACTCATTGTGTGATTTTAAGTGTAAGACTAACTCAGTGTAGCACAGTTTGGTGAATAAGTCACTGTATTATATTATAGTAAGAATTATAATAATAACCATCACTCTAAGTATCCATTAGTTTTTGTTAGTTCACTGCACTTTATTATCACATATAACGTATTGAACCAATACACACTTTTCTGTCCATTCAGTATGACATGTTACTCAGACCTGGGCTCTCCAGACCAGCTGTCACGCCTGGAGGTCAAGGCCTGACAGGCTGACAGGTTGTTATGAGCGACGGCTGGATGTCTCTGTTGTAAATACTCCTTGTCCCCACCCCGCCCCCACCCAAGACATGAATAGCCTGCTGGCTTGGAGCTGCTACAAGTTTGATTGTGGCCCGGTCGGGGGCTAACATGTCAGGCTTTGACTGCTGTCCAGAGCACTGTCATCTTGGTATATCCTGGTGTTTGAAAATCAGATGTCATTCTATATTATTAGTGATAGTAAATGTAATGTGATAAGGTTATTGAGCAGTTTCTATTTGCATCTTATTTTAGTCAATTATATTTTATTCTTGCTTTGCTCAAACTGAATCGGTTAACAGTGAAAATAAGCAAATGGAAAAACGTCCCACAGGACTCGTCTTTTCTTCAGATCCTCCTTCTTTGCAAGGTGAACAGTCACATTGCAGAATGTGTGCAGATGTGTGCAGACCTGATAGCTATCCATTTGTAGATAGTATGGCCAAGTCATTCTTGGGGCATCTGGATAGCAGGGGAGAAGTGAGAAGGAATCATTCAGTTGTTGGAATATATATTATATATACTATGACAAACCAAAGAATAATATTCATCCTAAATAAATATACAAAACATTTCTCTGTAAATACAACCAGTGGAATGTTTATTTTTCCATAGCGTTCTTGTGTTTATTGCGCCGCAACTTTAACAGTCAGCCTGGACACATTTGTTTGATTGTGTTACTGTAGATAACGCCCTGTCAGAGCTGTGAAAGAGTATGTACTGAGTCTGAAGGTAGTGTCCTGGCATGTGTGGGTCTGATGGCTCATTTGTTGGCTATAGTCAGTGGAGTGGTAAGGTCATTAGGTCAAACATCAAACATGAGGAAGCCGCCATGAACACACACGTGGACGGACGCCCTGCAGCCTTTAATTAGTGTGACATTTTCCCCTGTGTGTTTTGTCACCATGGGAAAGGTGAGGCCAGTGCTTCTGCGCTCTTGTACAGTGTGACTGTCATTACATCCGGGGATGATCAAACTAACTACTGACCTTTTCAAGTGTAAATACAAGCTCCCTTATGTTTTTGTTGTATTTAGTTTAAATGCTCATTAAGATAACTTATCAACACTTTGGCTGAGCATTTTGTGCTCTCATTGTGGTGTAGTATAATATACGTACTGTGCAAGAACTTCCAAAGGTACTCATACTACCCATTTGTCCACTAATACCTACTTGAATCTGCATTACCTACAGCTCTGGAAACAAATAAAAGACCACTGCATTTTTTCCCTGAAATCAGCATCTCTACATGTATTACAGCCATTCCATTCAAGCGTCTGTTGAATTCCAACACAAACACAAAGCTGAGCTACTTCAGTTCTTGCACCAGGAGTGGAATAAAGTCACCCAAGAACAATGTGAAAGACTTGTGGAGAGCATGCCAAGACGCATGAAAGCTGTGATTAAAAATAAGGGTTATTGCACCAAATATTGATTTCTGAACTCTTCTTAAAGGCAAATTAACGTTTTTTTTTTTACAATCTGAGCCTTCTTTCGGCAATAAAACAAGTAGTTTTACTCACCCATAGCAGTTTGCTGTCAATTGGAGCAGTATCGCAGAACTTATGTTGAGCCGTTCTGTTCTACTAATGATCCCGTATCCGTTAACATGGTGCTCGTATCATATGCTTGGGGCATTACTTTGCGGTGTCCAAATAACACAAACTTTAGCACTTTTCAAATTATAGAAGCCCGATGTCTTAATGTAAGATTTCGTTTGAAGCAAAAGTGGCCTGTAATCCGAGATTTATCCATAGTTTTCAGCTTTGCGTTTCATGTTTGGGTCCCGGGAGCTGAGAGCACAGTCCGCGCATGCGCACTGGCGTCCTCATCTACTCGAAACTATGGCTAAATCTCGGATTACAGGCCACTTTTGCTTCAAACGAAATCTTACATTAAGACATCGGGCTTCTATGATTTGAAAAGTGCTAAAGTTTGTGTTATTTGGAGACCGCAAAGTAATGCCCCGAATACAAATGTTAACGGATACGCTACAACATAACTTTCACCAAACAGCTCCAAATGACACGAACGTGCTATGGGTGAGTCAAACGACTTGTTTTATTACCGAAATGATTCTGTTTTGTTATTTTGACCATTTGTCATTTTCTGCAAATAAATAATAAATATTAATGATAATAAAATGATAATATTTTTATTTGGAATTTGGGGGAAACATTGTCAGTAGTTTATAGACTCAAACAAAAATGTTCCTTTTGCCCAAACACATACCTATAAGTAGTAAAATCAGAAAAACTGATAATTTTGCAGTGGTCTCTTATTTTTTTCCAGAGCTGTATATTTACTCTCACCCATCATATTCTATTTTAAACAGGCAACTTGGTGGTAATTTTAGCAATTTTTTGTTTTTTGTTTAGACTAAAATGAATTGAAGTAAGTAAGTCTGTGTTTACAGGTGTGATAGTGATTAAAAAAAAAACTAACTGGCGAAATCTTTCAACTGAAGCATGTGATTAGGCAATGTGTTCAACAATATACAGTATATTCTCATGTAATAAAGAAGGCAAATGGGACTATTGGGAAACTAACGCACAAACACACACACACAGACACACACACACATTCTCTCACACTCTACAGCTCTGTGCCCACTGAAATGACATGTACAGGGGGGTGTCAGGGGGGTGTCATGTCTCCGGCCTCTAATCATGCTGTCATGGCGACCCATCCAGTGCCTCCTCTGTCACATGCGCTCTGCTCACACTCCATCCACGCCCCACCATGTCACAAAGCATCACCGCACCCCACACCACCCAAGACTGGCATTATAGCTGCCATACCATAAGCACCCAAATCCATAAAGGGCGCATATTACTCAAAATTGACTTTTTAGTTACAGTATATTAGATTGAAAAACATACCTGGAGTTTTGTTGTTGTTGTTTTGTTTCATTCACGCATGTTTGAGTAATCCTGTGTTATTAGTCTGTCTCCATCTCCAAAGTTCAAAAAATCCTGTTCCACATTGTGATGTCATGACAGCTACCTTTTACCTTTAGTTCAGTAGAGATGGGCAATTCCAGGGCTGAAGTCATCCAAATGATTCTAGTGAAGGTGTGTACAGTTTAAAAACACAGTGGAGCACATGACATCACAAGGTGTCTCCAGTTTGAGAACTAATTATGCAGGGTTTGTGTATAAAACATGTGTGAATAAACAAAACACAACTCCAGGTACGTTTTTGATGAGTATAACAGAAAACCGTTTTGATTCTAAAGAAAACAGCTTCACATGGGCCTTTTAAATATTTTTTATTGTCTTAAAAAAAACAAAAAACAGAACTAGTTCATTTTTTAAACAATTTGCAAGGGTCCAAAGTTATTCTTTACTTATGCATGCCTTATGATTTCCTGCGGTGAGGTTTATGCGCTTTCCAGAGGCTAAAGGGAGTTTTGCCATGACAGCAAAGCTAACAACAACTAGTATGCTAATGCAGACTTCCTGATATGGGACAGTGCTTTCTAAATAGATGCAGAGAGCGTGTAGCAGACTTATTCTGACCTCAAGAGCTGCTTTTTTTTAAATAGGGTGCAAACATTTGAGAGAGCTGTTGGCTAACTGTTTTTTTTGGGTAATTTTCAGACCTGATGGAATTGGCACCGTAACCGTGGAGGAGAGGGACCGCTTTGAGGAGATTAAAGAGAGGCTCCGAGTCCTGCTGGAGAACCAGATCACACACTTCAGGTGCAGCATCTGTGTAGTATCTGTGCAGTATCTGTGGTACACACTGTGTTTCAAATTATTATGCAAATTATATTTTTTCTCTGATTTTACTCAATTGTCAATATAAATCACAGTCATCATAATTTTCAAGTCAACCTAATCAACCTTTAGAGTACAATTCAAGTGTTATTGAAAAAACCTCCCAATGATATCAGTATTTAAAAAAAAAATAAAAACTTAGAATGCACTGTTCCAAATTATTACGCACAACAGAGTTTCAAACCATGTTATTGTTGTAAAGAACTGAAAATGGTCATTAGCATATTGCTGAAATCAAAATTAATTTAAATCAAAACATCTTAACAGGTCAAGTTACATTTGAACACAGGACCCCTTATTTGACAGGACCTTCACAATTCTTGCATCCATTGAACTTGTGAGTTTGTGGAGAGTTTCTGCTTGAATTTCTTTCCAGGATGTCAGAATAACCTCCCAGAGCTGCTGTTTGGATGCGAACTGCCTCCTGCTCTCATAGATCTTTTGCTTGAGGAGCTTCTCAATACAGTTGAGGTCAGGGGAGGATGGAGGCCACACCATGAGTTTTTCTTCTTTGATGTTCATAGAAGCCAATGATGCAGAGGTATTCCTTGCAGCATGAGATGGAGCATTGTCCTGCATGAAGATGATTTTGTTGCGGAAAGCACGGTCCTTCTTTTTCTACAATGGAAGAAATTGATCAGTTAGAAACTCCACATATTTTGTAGAGGTCATTTTTACACCTTCAGGGAGCTTAAAGGGGCCGACCAGGTCTCTTCCCATGATTCTGGCCCAAAACAAGACTCCGCCACCTCCTTGCTGACGTTGCAGCCTTATTGGGACATGGTGACCGTCCACCAACCATCCACCACTCCATCCATCTGGACTATCCAGGGTTGCATGGCACTCATCAGTGAAGAGGACATGTATTTCTGGACCCACTGGAGCCGTTTCTGCTTGTGAGCTTTGTTTAAGGGTGGCCGAATAGAAGGTTTATGCAGAAGTGCAAGCCTCTGGATGATACTACACCTTGATGTTCGTGGGACTCCAGAGGCACCAGCAGCTTCAAATACCTGTTTGCTGCTTTGTAATGGCATTTTAGCAGCTGCTCTCTTAATCCGATGTATTTATCTGGCAGAAACCTTCCTCATTTTGCTTTTAACTGCACAAATCTGTGTGTGCTCTGAATCAGCTACAAATCTCTACGATGATCACGCTTAAGTTTTCATGAAATATCTAAGGTTTTCATACCTTGTCCAAGGTATTCAGCTATTTCACACTTTTTGGCACTAGAGAGACCCTTTTTCTTTCCCATATGCTTGAAAATGTTGCTCTGCTTAATGATGTGGAACGTCCTTCTTAAAGGTCCCATGGCATGAAATTTTCACTTTCTGAGGTTTTTGAATGTTTTTCATTGAAACGCCTCTCCTATCTTCCTTCGCGCATAAAACCCGGAAGTGGAGCCAGCGCACCAGCGCACCGCTAATCCAGGAAAAAGCGGCGCATCCCCCCCCCCCCACCCCCCACCCACTGCACTGGCCTGTCTGTGTCCTCCTCATTTGCATTCAAGCAACAACGCCCATAATAAATTGTTTGAGAGAGATATTTATGACTCTGACTGTGTTCATGGGTCTTTCTCATGCATGAGTCTTGATTTTGAAGAAGGATTCATTTACAGTATTAGGGAACCATTAAGGCGCCATATAAAAGCATCAAGAAGTACCATGTCATGGGATCTTTAAGTCATTTTTCCTTTAATCGGACGCACCGGGCAAACTCATTGACACCGGTGTGTGAGAGGATTTCATTGAGACACAAGACCAGCCATGACTCTCTCTGGAAAACTAAAAATGTACCTTTATGACACTTACACACAATTTGCATAATAATTTGGAATGCGTTGTAATCTCTCAGGCATGATCCTTAGCTTAGACTGAAGAGTTGAAGACATTTTAAACTTACACAAGGTGAATCCTTTTCAATTCTTCAAACTTAGTCTAATTGACTTATTTGAAAACCTTTTGTGCATCTGTGTGTGTCTCTGTGACAATTCACCCCCATGTGTACATAGGATACCAGCACAGTACCAAAAATACTACTGATATTGAATGAATATTTAATGCAGTTCCACTATAAATTAACAGTATGACTGTGTTCTTCTAATGATTTTTTAAAATTGTATTTATGAACATAGCTCTATGTTTTGTCAGTCTAGATAATGATTCATTAATATAGGGATAGGTACCAAAAAATACTGTACATTATGCATACATAAATTCTAATACTCATTGGTTGTAGATATTGCTTTCCTTTTGGACGGCCGGAGGGAGCATTGAAGGCCACTCTGTCTCTGCTTGAACGGGTAAGTCACTCACAAATAAATATGAATAATAAAGCCTGATATGGAAATGTCCAGCACATTTTTACACACTAAATACAATGAGAAGAAGAATATTTTGAAAATGTATTTAGTTACAGAATACTACTAAAGAATAAAGAATACTACCACTCCAAAGAATACTTTCACACAGGGTTGCATTTTGATTATGGTGTAAACATCAAAAACATCTTTATTTCTCCTTTTCTTATGCATTTATTTTCCACTGATCAGAGAAGGGGAAAAAAAATCACACACATTCTCACCACAAGAGCAGAGTTTTATATTTTTTCTCACTGATTCTGTGCAGAATACAGACACTCAAAAAATATGTATTCTTGGGGTATGTATTCAGATACTTAGAGGAACAACATATACGTTATTTTACAGTAATTGTCATATCTTGAGTTGCAAAAGAATTACATACAGCTCTGGAAAAACATAAGAGACCACTGCAAAATTATCAGTTTTTCTGATTTTACTAATTATAGGTATGTGTTTGGGCAATAGGAACATTTTTTTGTTTGAGTCTATAAACTACTGACAACATTTCCCCCAAATTCCAAATACAAATATTATTGTTTAGATAATTTATTTGCAGGAAATGACAAATGGCCAAACAAAACAAAAAAGATAAATGTTTTTAGACCTCAAACACTAATGTTTACACTTGGCATGCTCTCCACAAGTCTTTCACATTGTTCTTGGGTGACTTTTTTCCACTCCAGGTGCAAGAACTAAAGTACCTCAGCTTTGTGTTTGTGTTGGAATTCAACAGACACTGGAATGGAATGGCTGTAACACATGTAGAGATGCTGATTTCAGAAAAAAATGCAATGGTCGCTTATTTGGTTTTCAGTACTGTATTTATAAATTAACATTTATAAATTAATTGCATATGTATACAAATTATGTCTGGAAAAAATCTGTGCACACGAGTTACCTCACTTTGTCTGACTTTTACTAAAATCATAAAACATAAAATACACAACCTATTAACAAAAAAGGCTGATTTGTGGCATTATTTGAATATTTATTATGCCACAAAATTAACATTAAGACACAAACATCTCTCTTTCCTCTGCTAAAGTATTCATTTTATTTATTGATTTTTTTGTATGTTGTAAGTAATATCCACCCACAGCTCCCTGTTCACTATCTTACCTTTAAATTTTTGCACGACACGGCCAAAACCTCAGAGATAAAATTAGACAGGAGGTACACAGAGCCTGTTCCAAAATCCAAAGCATTAACTGTGTGTCTTTGAAGGTACTGATGAAGGACATAGTGACCCCAGTTCCTCAGGAAGAGGTGAAGGCCGTCATCAGGAGATGTTTGGAACAGGCTGCTCTGGTCAACTACCAGCGCCTGTCTGAGTACGCCAAACTGGAAGGTATGCAACTCTCTCTGTAATCTGTAATCAAATTTACAAAATGTTTACTTTCTGAAGGTGTAACTACTATGCCAAGTCTACTCTGTGATCTTAACAGTGCATAAAGACATATACACTAGAGACATATTTAAGTGTTATTTCTACGTTTACAGTAAAAAAAAACAAAAAAAACCGTAAGTATTTATAAGTGACATGAGCATGTGCTAATTCACTCTCTACTTAATTTATCAAATGGATAATCTGTATATGTATTTTTTCTTCTCAGGCTACTATTAGAATATTATTTTTGAGTGAGTAAAAATGCATTCAGTGACTCTTCCTTCTGCCTCCTGCCTTCTCCTCTTCCTCCTTCCATAGCCACTCTTTTCTCTACCTACTGTTTCTATCTACTGCAGTTTAAACTCAGGACTGCACAGGAACGCATCAGGATTGTCTGGAGATTTGTTGTTGTACAATTTTAGTCACTTTCAGAATTTCACATAAAGCTTGGGAAACTCATTTTAGCTTTTCTTTACTTGGGTCTTTCTTATGTGGTGGTTATTAAAGAAAAAAGTCTATTTACGTTATTTTACTAGTTCACTGCAGCTGCATCAGAAGAACAGACTAAGGGTGAACTGCCTTAATCTGTGCCTGATGATTTGACTCTTTCCTTACTCCTGATCATCCCCAATCTGAACGAATGGTTAATCCAACCACACCCAATACCCAGTCTCACCTCAGCTCCCAGTGGTCTACCACCTTAGAAAAGGGGTTTAAAGTGGAATCATGGATATTATTAATTGATATTTTACAATAATCTATTTTCTGACCCTTGTTATAATGTTGTTTCCTCCTTCAAAAACATACCTGGAGTTGTGTTTTGTTTCATTCACAAAGGTTTAACACACAAACACTACATATTTTTCTCAAACAGAAATCAATCTGTTCCACCTTGTGATATGGTGTGGTAATACAGGAAGTATTCCACTATGTGTTTAAAGTTCAGCCCTGGAATTGCCTATCTCTACTGAACTAAAAGTAAAATGTATCTGTTAACATGAAAACTATTACTACATGATATCACAAGGTGGAGCAGAGCATTTAAAACTTTCAAGATAAAACAGAATAATAAAGCAGGATCACTCAAACGTGTGTATGAAACAAAACACAACTCCAGTTGTGTTTTTCATAAGGTAACAATATTCTAACATGTCTTAAAGCTCACAAGAGTATTTTTTGTGTAATATAGAACATATAACTTTAAGGAAAGTCTTCAACCTGATATCAGTGAGTATTGGAAGATATTTAAACCCATTTATTAATATGAAAATTGAAAAAAAATAATTGTGCACTTCTATAAAATGTGCTAACTATTGTGAGTAATAACTTAGATCAACACAATCAATTTTCTGGCACTTTAATTAAACCCCTGAAACCTGGGTTAGAGCTACAGTAACATGGTGTTGCTTGAGAAACTATTTTTCGGCAGGATTTTCTTACACATGTTCACTTCATGCTGATTTTCAACATTCACATAAACATATGAAGCTGCAGTTACAATCTGATCTGATCTTACTGGGCTCTGACCCGGCCTCTTGCATGCCTCGGTATTCTCCCTCTTTCTCTGTAGGGAAAAAGAGGGAAATGTACGAGCACCCTGTCTTCTGCTTGGCGTCTCAAGTGATGGATTTAACCATTCGTGAGTACCCTCCTCATTGAGCTGTCAGTCTCTCTTTGCACCACGACCAGCCGTCAGCTCTCTGTCGTCCTCGTGGTGTCTGCTGCTCGCTGGACTCTCCAGGCTTCTGTCCTCTCTGTCTGTGTGTCTGCCACTTGAATGCATTTTTACTTTGCTTGTGTGGATATCCTGTCTATCTACGTGATGAACAAACACATACATAGCACACTAAAAAGTGTTTTTGGACAAAATTTTAACTTATTGATAGTTTAAGAGGAACATATGTTTATATTTCTGATATAATAGTTAATATATTCAATTACAAATTTAATTTTAAACCCTTTAAATCATTATGGTCACACTAGAAATTGTGAGCAGATATTTTTAAGTCTGGGTTTTTGAAAATGGTGTGTGCCATTATACAGTACGTGCATAATATTTTTACGCTTTTGGTGTTTGGGGAAGGGGTCAGCATTGTTTAGTGTTTAAGTAATAATTCTGAAATCATATACATAGTCCATGCAAATTTAATAATTTGTATTTGAATATGATAATTTATACAATGTATATAGGCTATATTGCATGTTATAATGTGCCCTTATGTCCCCATGCACCTTTTTGTACCAAATGAACAGTAACAAGTACTTTGACGTATTCAGGAGTCAGAAATCTAAGAATGATAACGTGTCTGTTTTCTCCCTTCTCATCTGTACTGAAGTGATCTGCTTTTGACTAAACTTTGTTCATTTTTAAACTCTCTCTTAGAGGAAAGAGTTATTTAAAGTGGCGGCTCCAGGTGATACTACTGTTTGTCTAACATTTACTCTGACTCATGTCCAGTCGTCCTAAAGTCATAGTTGGGCTTTCTTTGTGTTCTTATAAATGTAAATATCTCAACACGTGAGTTCCGCTATTCACAGGTGATCAGGTGACAATAGTCACTGGCCACAATCTGTATTTTTCAGTTCAACTCAAAAATAGCTCATTTTACTTGGTTGAGGATCATTCAAATGTTCAGTGTAACTACATAAACTTTTGAGTGTGATCAGAGATGAAGGACAGAAAGCTAAAAATACATATTTCTGACATTTCTGACGGTGAAATGGTCCTTACACTGTCGGACTGGAACTGCTCTCCCTCTCATCCGTCAGCATCAGTCAGAGTCAGACATGCCTCAGAAAACCCAACTATCACTTTAGCCATGCCACAGAGCCTCCCACAACATCCCTGGGACATTCCAAGACCCTCGGCTGCACTACAGGGAATGTCCACAATGTTGTGTGGCCGTGATGTCTCTAAAACTGTGTTTTTCACTGCTGATTCAGTGAATAAACTGGTGCTACTGAGGCCTGCTAGCTAAAATCTACTTCCTGCTTTGGTAGATTGCATTGTGGCAACTATAAATAGTTGATTTTAAGAGCAACACTTTCCCAGTGAAAATCACTTTGAAATCAACCCAACAGAGCCCAGCATGAATGAGACAGCTGCATGTGTGTGCGTTTTACTGACTGCTCCTACCAGTGCAGTGCCCATAAGTCATTATGTGTGGAATGTTACAACATTTTAATGTGTGTTTGTCTTTTTCTAGTCAGCGTTTATTTTCATATATTTCGACAAGTTGGCTCATGACATTCAGTTAAATTCCAAAACATTTCTCAACCAATACCACAAAAATGTCACTTATTTGAACTAACATATTAAAGAAATATTTTTTGGTAGCAGTAACTAATGTGCAGTATTTATACAATATTTGTTTTACAATACTGTTGCACACTTAAATGCAGTCTCACAGTGATATTAAGTCATATTAAAATGACTTTTACTGCTGCCTCAGGCATTGCCGTGAAGCCAGGGCTTCTGTGTGAACAGTAGCTTGTGCATGTATATGTAATATCAAATATTAGGCATTCCCCACACCACAGACAGGTGTCACATTTTATGGAGAATTGTTCTGGTTATGCTTATGAATGACTAAAACATTGTGTTTTTATGAAGCCCACATCTGTTTGTTTGTGGATACCGTATTTGTTCTGAGGCTGCATGCTTACAGTCCCAACACTCATCCAAAAGTAACAGATGAAATCAGGACATGGAAGTCAGTGGCTTAACTGTCCCTTGCACTTTGTGCTGCAGAGAATGTAGGGCGCTTAGTCACTCCGGCCAAAAAACTGGAGGACACCATTCGCCTGGCTGAGCTGGTGATTGAGGTGCTGCAGCAGAATGAGGAACACCATGCTGAGGTGAGGGTTGTGCTCTTGTACCAAACAAACACGCTCACATACACAAGAACAAGGGCTAAGACACACATCTCAAGTGTACAACTGTACAAAGCATACCCCTCAGGAACACAAATAATGGGATATTATTTAAGCTTCAGTAAATAACATTGTGCAAGTTGGAAATAGCTAACGTGTGTTTTCACTGCTATGGATACATCATTGTATGTTGTTGCACAACATAACCCCCATTCTACACTTTTAACTTGAGCTTTCAGGCAGAAAGAGATTCTGTAACAATTGCTTTGGCTGTCCCCTGTAGAGATGTGCAAATCAGAAATGACAAAATCAGCAGGAAGAAAGAGATGTCTTTATCAATGTAAAATATTGTGATTTTATGCGTTTATGTGGCTCTGAGATCCTGCTGATCTCATTGGACTGCCTCATGTGTGGGGCACACTGCAGTACATCACAGACTCGGACATTTAGAAGTGTTCAAGTACAAGCAGCATTTAAATAAATGACATAAACTGTGTTTATATTCTGCCATTCGTAATCACCTACTCATTTTCTGCTTTTGTTTTCAATGGTTTATGTGAACAGGGAAAAGAGGTATGTGACAGTTTTAGTCATGTCAGCCCCATGTCCAAACTCCCGCTCTCCTAAAAACATGGTGCGCATGCTCCCATGGCATGTTTCCACTGAGCGGCGACAACCAGACTGCTGCTACAACGCAAACTTCATCAGAAAATAAATCTTAATAATAAAATACATCTTAATAATCTATAAGATATTCTAATAATAAAATATGCATGCACTGGAGATGTGTTTATCTTTAAGTCACATGCACTGTACCATTCAGTGGAAATATTGCTTCACTAATAGCTATAACAAACCTGTACTTTCTCTACATATCTGTCCTGTTAAGATTGTGCATAAGTATAATATAACCTAGCCAAAGTTCATGGAGGCTTTGATACTGAGGCTCACATGCAGACAGCCTGTTTAAAACCATGTGATCATCTGTTGGGAGAAAACAAGGTGAACCCCATTGCCTTGTTTTCCTGTGCTGAGAAAACTCCTGTTTTGAAAATGCAGTGGTCTCACATTGTAGCATGAGCACATCCTGTGTGAGTAGCTTACAATATCTTGATCAATCTACTTTTTTTGTTTTATAGTTATAATGTAAAATTAAATAAACAAGGAAAACCAGTGCTTTCTCTACTCTATGAGACAGCTACATCTTTAAAATGGCTTTTCTTCGCACATAATTCAGACATTGGCCTTAATCATCTCCACTACTTTTGCGCAAGTGTGACTTAGAAGAATGGGTTTAACCATGCGCACATTGCAAAAAGTGGGCTTTTTTCACCCATCCCGGTCCCTACCCATGGAGCAGACCAGGCATGCCCCTCCTCATGACACCAACCTCAGAGCTTACTGCTGGACTACTGTAACTCTGAAGCTGGTAGAATCGTTGTGTGCCTCAATGCAATCCAGACTTTAAATTAACAAATGATGAAATTATTGTGCGTTAAACAAAGGTGGGAAGAAGAGAAGTCTCATGTTCAATCTTCTTGTCAAACCGATCATTAATTCTATTCACATTAGTAGATTATTTTTGTTTGTTCTGTCAAGTTTTGTGCTGTATCCTTTGTTTTGTTTTCTCATATTAGCACAATACTTGTATAAATATAAGAATTTAACAAATTATCAAATGCCAGATATGTCAAATTTCACAATCACAAGCTGAATTTAACAAAAAAGTCATAATAAAACGGGTTCAATTGACCATGCAAATCAAAACAAATCAGTTAATCAAATATCTGTTTTTGTTCAATGGCGAATAAAACTGTATGTCGTATTCACTTTAACTTAATTGTTTTTTAGAAGAGGACTATGGCCAGTAATGAAAATCTTGTAAGTGACATTGTGTAAATGCACAAATATATACTAAATATTTTGCAAGAAACTCAAAAACTTGAGCTGCACGCTGAAGTTACTTATTATTATTAAGTTACTAACTGTTTGCAGCTCAAATCTTCTTGTGCTACCAAAAAAGGTCATGTATTTAAAAATAAGTTGATTTAATAATACATGTGACAGGCCTATACACGGTACAGTATATATATTTCTATGTACAAGACAACAATACAATTTCACTATAATAACAAATCTGACAATAAATACTTAAAGGGCTCATATTACACTCTTTTCTGATCTATGTTATGATGTTTCCTCATCACAAACATACCTGGAGCTGTGTTTTGTTTCATTCACACATGTTTAATACACAAACCCTGCAAATTTAGGTTGAGTTCCTCCACCTTCCACCTTGTGATGTCATGTGTCAGTACAGGAAGCGCTCCACTGTGTTTTTATACCCCACCCACCTTTTGGCCCTGGAATTGCACATCTCTACTGAACTAAAGGTAAAAGGTAGCCGTTAACTTGAAAAAAATACATGAGATCACAAGGTGGAACAGAGCATTTTGAGCGTTGGAGATGTACTGCCTAATAATGCAGGATTACGTGACTGAAACAAAACTTCAGATATGTTTTTGAGAGGGTAACAACATTATAACATGGCTTTAAACTCACAAGAATCCATTTTGTGTAAAATAGGACCTCTTTAAAAATATTATTGTAATTGTAAAGTTAATAAATGACGTGACAAAATAATACAGTTGATGTAAACTGAAGAAACTATATCAATCCCACCTCCTCTCTCTTCACAAATCCTTGTTTTGTCACTTAATAAACCACAGCGATTACATGTGGCACACAACACATTGATATTTTGGCCAGTGTTCCTGAGCTGAGACCCCTTCCCCCTCGGCAAATGCATGTGCCCCCCTCAGCAGCGCCGTGATCCAGGCTCCTGGGTGCATTCACATTACAGTGTTGACAGCTTGATGTGAATGAGCACACCCGGTGGCTGCTCTGGGGATTGGTGGCCCACAACAGCACTCGTGTTTTGCTGTGCATGATAACCACTACAGTGCAGCGACTACAGGAGGACAAGTGTCTGAGGAGCCCCCTGCCCGGCCTGCTGTTCACTCCCAAGTGCGGGGATCTGCGTGCCCAAGCGCCGCTCTCTCTGCTCCCACTCTACACGACCATCTCCCCGAGGATCAGTTAGAGCCACAACTTGAATTTAGATGGTGGAAAGTGACAGAAAAGCTGTGGTATATGAGCATCATTGGCATATAATTCAATTTCAGAAAGTCAACTATAGACCTCAGAAACTTTTCTTCTCCATGGAGATACGACCACTGCTTTGCCGAGAATGTTCCACAGCATGGGTTTAAACATAAGTGGCACTTATTTCATTACAGGTATATGAATTATCTTGAAAAATATGCATTCTTACTGTGAATACAGCTCTGGAAAAAAATAAGAGACCACTGCAAAATGATCAGTTTTTCTGATTTTACTACTTATAGGTATGTGTTTGGGCAAAAGGAACATTTTTGTTTGAGTCTATAAACTACTGACCACATTTCCCCCAAATTCTAAATAAAAATATTATCGTTTAGAGCATTTATTTGCAGAAAATGACAAATGGACAAAAGAACAAAAAAGATACATATTTTCAGAGCTCCCACAATGCAAAGAAACAAGATCAAATTCATTTTAAAACAACATAATACTAATGTTTACACTTAAGAAGAGTTCAGAAACCAATATTTGGTGCAATAACCCTTATTTTTAATCACAGCTTTCATGCATCTTGGGACGCTCTCCACAAGTCTTTCACATTGTTCTTGGGTGACTTTATTCCACTCCTGGTGTAAGAACTGAAGTAGCTCAGCTTTGTGTTTGTGTTGGAATTCAACAGACGCTGGAATGGAATGGCTGTAATACATGTAGAGATGCTGATTCCAGAAAAAAATGCAGTGGTCTCTTATTTTTTTCCAGAGCTGTAGGTACACCTCTCTACAAATATAAGCTGTAACTTGCCATAATGGAAATACTGTATGTTTAATGCCATACTGTGGAAGATTCTGTGCAATGCTGCAACATCACCATGGAGACAGACAGTTACGCAGTGCACCTTAATGTTCTGGTTCTATAGTTCCTGTTTCAACCTGTAGCTTTGTTTTAGACATTGTTTGGGCCATAAAGCAGAACTGTTGGCTTTTATATTACAGAAGTCTCTCTCCAACAGTTCTCTGGTAAATAATGTTCACTCACTCTGCTACTTTCATCTGTTTTTTAGGAATATTAAAATTTCTATAAGACTTTTTGGTAAACTTCACCTAACCCCAGTGTTTCCCTGAAGGCCTTTGCCTGGTGGTCAGACCTGATGGTGGAGCACGCAGAGACCTTCTTGTGCCTGTACGCGGTGGACATGGACGCTGCCCTGGAGGTGCAGCCCCCCGACAGCTGGGACAGTTTCCCCCTCTTCCAGTTGCTCAATGACTTCCTCAGAATTGACTGTGAGTGACACACGATTAATCCTTATGATGACATCAGCTTTAGAGATGTAGACAGACTAATAACGCAGGATTACTCAAACGTGTGAATGAAACAAAACATGACTCCAGGTATGTTTAGAGGAGGAAATAACATTATAACATCTCTTAAAGCTCAATTTAAAGTACATTTTTGTGGAATATATTAAAATCTAAAGGATTAAAACTTTCCTACACAATTTTTATTTTTAATATTTTCCCCAATGAACATCTCTCTGGTTGCATCTCCGTCAAACTCTAGTTCTTCTCCCATCTGTTTGTGGTGGTGACCCAGGGCATTTCCACACTGTCCTCTTGAGTGCATGTGTGCTAAAGCCATAATGAGCAGGTTGTACGGCTGGTTGCTGTAGGCCAGTCATGTCTTTAATGAAGAGCGCGCGTTGCCTGCAGGAGCTGTATGCATGTAAAGGATATACTCCAGTCTTCTTCTTCTGCTCCATCTGCAGGGTGCTAATTGTCCTCCGGGAGCGCTTCCCCTTTTCACTTTGTCAGTCGGGAGTCAAGGAGAAGGCAGAGCGAGGTGCACTTATGTGGCTTCTGAAAGGAGACGATTGTTCTGTTCATTTGTTATTGCGAACAAATTGGTGCCTATTTTCTGTTATGGTAAAGGTAGTTGTGTTAAACTGAATGGGCAGTGCTAATGTAGCTATACAGAGGCAGTTAATGGGCTTTGCATTAGGATGGCATTTTATTGCTGAATGAGAAATGTAGCATATTACGGGCAATGATGGGAAGAATACTTGGAAATGTATTTAGCCACAGGATACTGTGTAGCGGCAGTAAAATTTAAATGGTAACATATTCTGTTATATAGGCTAATGATCATTTTGTATTCTGAATACAGAAAGTTCTTGCATGTTAGGTTATATTTTATTATAGCCTGATCAATTCTTTTACTAATCATGAACTACGCTTTAGCAAAGGTTTAATAAATTGTTTGCTAATTATGACCAAACATTTAATACATAATTTACCAATCATGAGCTAAAAATACAACTCATTAACTTATTTTTAAAGGTCCAATATTACACAAAACTGACTCTTGTGAGCTTTAAGCCATGTTGTAATGCTGTTACTTCCCCAAAAACATACCTGGAGTTGTTTTGTTTCATTCAAACATGTTTGAGTAACATGTTAGTCTGTCCACATTTCCTAAGCTCAAAATGCTCTTTTACACCTTGTGATGTCATGTAGTGGTAGTGTTCAAGTTGACATCTACCTTTTACCTTTTATTCAATGGAGATGGGCTGAAATTATCCGCATAATTCTAGTGAAGGTTTATAGAGTATAGCACTTCCCATATTACCATATGACAATTTGAGAGAAGAACTCGGCCTAAATATGTTTTTGATGAGGGAACAACATTATAACTTAGATCAGAAAATGGTGTAATATAGGATCTTTAAACATTTGTGCATTTGCTTGTAGTTATGCCTTATTATAAAGTGTTACATATTATTGTTATGGGTTATGAGAACTATATTTAGTGTGTGTGTGTGTGTGTGTGTGTGTGTGCGCGCGCGTGTGTGTGTATGTCCCCTTGCCCACACTAACACAACAGCACTCAGCTTTGTTTTGATAGAGGCATCTTTTCGACAGAAGGTCATCTGCAGCACTGCCCCACAGCGCTACACTTATGGAGCAGTAAATAGCCTTAGCCGCAGACAGGCCCTGATGTGGGGATGCCATTGGACGACTTAATGAGGTCTAAAGTAGTGGTAGCCCCGTGAACTCACTCCTGGCCACAACACATCCAAGTGGACAGCAGCCGCTCAAGTGGCTAATTGGACGGGTGGCAATCAGGGAACACAACATTCACGGCACCTACTGTGTATCATCGACCTTGAGTCCAGTGCCAGTACACACACGCATACACACACACACACACACAGCCACATGCTCAGAGGGGGAGAGAAAACAAAGAGCGCGAGAGAGGAACGGCACACCCTGCATGGAGCCGTGAGCCATCACTTTATCTCCTGTGGTCTTTTCACTGTTGTCTTTTTACCAGTTGGAAGCTGACAAAGACCCAGGGACAGTGTTAAGGCTGGGTTTGATAAATAAACATTTTCCGACAACTGCAACTTTACTGCGCGGCTTGGCGGACATGTGCAAACTTTATTGGTCCACAAGGGAAATTATTTGGACACAGTAGCTCACGCATGACGATATATTATAATTATAATGACAAAGAGCAAAAATGTAAATGGTAATAATAAATTCTAAATAAGTAGCAAAAATAACCAGTGACTGGTGTTAAATAAGGCATAATTATGTAAATGTACATGTATAAGTGAAAATATAGTAATACAAATACAGCTCTGGAAAAAAATAAGAGACCGCTGCATTTTTTTCCTGAAATCAGCATCTCTATTTACCTGGCCAGCCAAATGATATCTCTCTGTATTTCCTATACACCGCGATACCATTTGGACACTCTCCATCCACTCTCGCTCCTCCGGTTCCAAACCGACTCCGCGATTCTGATTCGTTCAAAGATGGTGACGTCAGTGCACCCGCCTTTGCCCGCAAAGTCACTCTTAGGCAGCGGAAGTTCCGCCTCAGTTTTGAATCAAGATGGCGCAATCTCTGATTGGTTCACTTAGCTGTCTGTCTACGCGCAACCGCAGCGCATTCTGTGGATCAAGCGTTACCAGACTCACTCGCTGGTACAGCGATGAGTCATGGATTCTTCCAGGCAACATCTCTACATGTTTTACAGCCATTCCATTCCAGCGTCTGTTGAATTCCAATACAAACACAAAGCTGAGCTACTTCAATTCTTGCACCAGGAGTGGAATAAAGTCACCCAAGAACAATGTGAAAGACTTGTGGAGAGCATGCCAAGACGCATGAAAGCTGTGATTAAAAATAAGGTTTATTGCACCAAATATTGATTTCTGAACTCTTCTTAAGTGTAAACATTAGTACATGTATTAAGTAGTGAAGCGTGGGGGGAGACACGACTCTGGAAGCAGCGCGGAGACGCGCGAGGAGCACGGCACCGCACGAGAAGCGAGGAGCACGGCACCGCGCGAGGAGCGAGGCGCGAGGAGCACTGCACCGCGCGAGGAGCACCCCTAGTCCTGGTCTGCACAACCGGCACCGGGGCTGCGAGCACGAGATAGAACCGCGGCGCCCGGACCGCGTCCTCTGGAGCCCGAGCCACAAACCAGCCGCACGAAACCAGCAAAGAACGGCACGTGGTAGTTTAATTCTGGTTTAGTCCCGGTCTAGACCTGGTCCAGTCCTGGTTTAGTCCAGGTCCAGTCCAGGTTTAGACCTGGTCTAGACCTGGTTTAGTTCTGGTCTAGACCTGGTTTAGTCCACGTTTAGTCCTGGTCTAGTCTCTTAGCCAATCAGGAGGCAGAACCAGTGTTACACTATAAAAAAAAAAGTTACACTATAAAAAAACAACAACCTTGGAACGAATCAGGCCTTTTCCATTGAAATAGCTGCTCAACTTACTAAAAATTCACGTTACGAAACCACTTCTGGAACGAATTAATTTCGTAAGGTGAGGTACCACTGTATTATGTTGTTTTAAAATGAATTTGATCTTGTTTCTTTGCATTGTTTGAAGTCTGAAAACATGTATCTTTTTTGTTATTTTGACCATTTGTCATTTTCTGCAAATAAATGCTCTAACGATAATATTTCAGTAGTTTATAGACTCAAACAAAAATGTTCCTTTTGCCCAAACACATACCTATAAGTAGTAAAATCAGAAAAACTGATAATTTTGCAGTGGTCTCTTATTTTTTTCCAGAGCTGTATTTGTTTGCTTAAACTACGATCATATTAAAAATAAACCCTCAGCCTTTTCAGCAGGGCTCAAACAATAATGAAAAATGCATTTACTTCAGTCCTGTTCAGAATGTAGTGGAGTAGATAGTACAGATACCTGCGCTCAAATGTAGTAAAGTAAAATGAAAAAATACCCCATTTAAAATTAACTTAAGTAGAGATACCTAAAATGTATGTAGCACTGCTTTTCCTTTGTCACATTCCACCACTGACGACCAGTAAATGAAACTGTGAACTGTCTAGAAATGCCAGAGTGACATAAATAAATTAAATTGCTAAACTAACTGCCATGGCTGCTGTTTAATCTTGTTGCAGATAACCTGTGCAATGGCAAGTTCCACAAACACCTGCAGGACATGTACGCCCCTCTGGTGGTTCGCTACGTGGACCTCATGGAGTCATCCATTGCTCAGTCCATCCACAGGGGCTTTGAGCGGGAGTCCTGGGAGCCGGTCAAGTAAGCATGAACACAATGAATCCAATTATAGTATTTATTGATTTATGTATTTATTTCTTCTAACTAGCTTTGTAAGATTATATTTGATATAACGTATTATGATTAATCAGTTTGTAATTACAATCAATTATTCCAGTATAGGGCAGCACAATTAATTACAACCAAATCACAAAGTAGATACCTTATATAATAGAATCTCCTCTGCAAACAACTACATTTTTGGATCTTTTATGGGGAAAATAACTAACTCTTAAAGGGATATGCCACCCCCAGGTCAAATTTGGGCATCTCCCCACAGTCCAGAGACTAAAATAAGTGGTGGAAAGCGTTTTCCTGCTCACCCAGCCATTGTCCGAGTCTGTCGCCACTGACCGCCGCGGTATCTGCAGCTCCTCCGCCTTAGACTGGAGTCTAACGTCGCCAGAGAAAGATTTCGGCCAAAAGGAATTAATTTGCTCGATGCGTTTCCCAATTACTTTGTGTGTAGTGCGCATTCATATCGAGTGCAAATAAATGTGCAAATCAACACGGAGAGCTTGACTTGGTCATTTTGGGTGGGAACTATTTTCCAGTGCGTAAGAATACAGCCGTATCA
The DNA here is from genome assembly GCA_036785185.1 of Paratrypauchen microcephalus. Lineage (NCBI taxonomy): Eukaryota > Metazoa > Chordata > Actinopteri > Gobiiformes > Gobiidae > Paratrypauchen > Paratrypauchen microcephalus. The sequence goes on along the minus strand of JAVJIX010000005.1, from coordinate 5,950,003 downwards.
CGCACCACGTTGTGCAACAGGGGAACTCCCTTCCCGGTGCGTAACAGGGATTCCCCTGGCAGCGTGCTGCGTGATACGGCTGTATTCTTACGCACTGGAAAATAGTTCCCACCCAAAATGACCAAGGCAAGCTCTCCGTGTTGATTTGCACATTTATTTGCACTCGATATGAATGCGCACTACACACAAAGTAATTGGGAAACGCATCGAGCAAATGAATTCCTTTTGGCCGAAATCTTTCTCTGGCGACGTTAGACTCCAGTCTAAGGCGGAGGAGCACCAGATACCGCGGTGGTCAGTGGCGACAGACTCGGACAATGGCCGGGTGAGCAGGAAAACGCTTTCCACCACTTATTTTAGTCTCTGGACTGTGGGGAGATGCCCAAATTTGACCTGGGGGTGGCATATCCCTTTAAGTAACCTCTAGATTCTTATATTATTTAACAGTATATATTTTAATCTTGTCTTAAACTTTAATGCTGCTGGGTGTATTTCCAATGTGCACTGGAAACTGAATCCTCATTTAAAAACATAAAAACACAGAAAATCTTATTACAATGCTTTTCCCCCTCAAAAGCCTGCAGCCAACTATTCACGTACAATAACCGACCACTCTCACTCTCATTTTCTTTGATTATTAATGCAACCATTACCCTTATTACTGTACATTTTTATTCTCGACATTGTAAATGTAACACATTTTTATTGCGTAATGATTATTTTTAAGAGAAAGGAAGAGGAGCCCTTATTTGAGCAGCTAATGGGGATCCTAATAAAACAATAAAACAATAACTGACCAGTGCCAATTGTAAAAGTCATGAGAGTTCATATACATACTGTACTCCTTAAAATAAGATGTATTATGGTGAGAAGGAGCCATAGTTAATGCATCCATAGTCAGTGTTGGGAAGAAGGAGAATACGTATTCAGAGTACACATTTTGAGTAACTGTATTCTGGTAAAGTTCCTCCTTCACTTGGAGGTAATCAGACAACAGTCACACAAACTTAGGCTTCAAACTGCACATAACTGGTAAAAAAAAAAACATGAAACAATTATAGAGCAGTTTTTAATACTATGTTTCCTCTTTACACTGTAATTTAAATGCAACTTCAATGGAAAAGACTTTTTTTTTCAATTTGTTTACTGACTTCTACAGAAATTGTACAAAATTTACTTTACATCACAAATAGAAAAACAAACTGATGTGCCCAAATAAGATAAAAGATAATACTGAATTGAAAGCCCGTTAAATAAAGTAGTAGATGATCAGTTAAGTAAATAACTAGAAAAAGTTGAGGAAGATGTAAAAGAATTTTAAGTATTCAGAAAACGGCACTCTGATTTGACCATGTATCAAAATGCCTTACACAATACATTTTAATGCAGGTATTCAATATTCTTTTGCTAAATACATTTCAAAGTATTCTTCCCATCACTTTCCATTGTACAGCTCTGGAAAAAAATAAGAGACCACTGCAAAATGATCAGTTTTTCTGATTTTACTACTTATAGGTATGTGTTTGGGCAAAAGGAACATTTTTGTTTGAGTCTATAAATTACTGACAACATTTCCCCCATATTCCAAATAAAAATATTATCGTTTAGAGCATTTATTTGCAGAAAATGACAAATGGTCAAAATAACAAAAAAGATACATGTTTTCAGAGCTCAAACAATGCAAAGAAACAAGATCAAATTCATTTTAAAACAACATAATACTAATGTTTACACTTAAAGGAAAAGTAACGTTTTTTTTTTTTAAACAATTTGAGCCAAGTTGTTTTACTCACCCATAGCACTTTGGTGTCATATGGAGCACTTCCAGAGATGTTTTAGATTTGCGGTTAGCCTAGCGCAACTTCTTGCCATAGCTCGGGCCATATAATATATTCCCCAAGCATGTAATATGCCCCGTGCGGGCTCCAAATAACACAAACTTTAGCACTTTTCAAATCATAGAAGCCCGATATCTTAGTCTACGATTTCGTTTGAAGCAAAAGTGGCCTGTAATCCAAGATTTATCCATAGTTTACAGCTTTGCGTTTCATGTTTGGGTCCCGGGAGCTGAGAGCACAGTCCGCACATGCGCACTGGTGTCCTCATCTACTCGAAACTATGGATAAATCTCGGGCCACTTTTGCTTCAAACGAAATCGTAGACTAAGATATCGGGCTTCTATGATTTGAAAAGTGCTAAAGTTTGTGTTATTTGGAGACCGCAAAGTAATGCCCCGAGCACTCAAGTTAACGGATACGCTACAACATAACTTCTACGAAACTGCTCAAAATGACACCAAACTGCTCTGGGTGAGTAAAACTACTTGTTTTATTGCCGAAAGAAGGCTCAGATTGTAAAAAAACGTCCTTTAAGACGAGTTCAGAAATCAATATTTGGTGCAATAACCCTTATTTTTAATCACAGCTTTCATGCGTCTTGGCATGCTCTCCACAAGTCTTTCACATTGTTCTTGGGTGACTTTATTCCACTCCTGGTGCAAGAACTGAAGTAGCTCAGCTTTGTGTTTGTGTTGGAATTCAACAGACGCTGGAATGGAATGGCTGGAATACATGTAGAGATGCTGATTTCAGAAAAAAAAGCAGTGGTCTCTTATTTTTTTCCAGAGCTGTATATTTAACATGTCTCATTTGTAGAATTAGGAGCGAACGCTTTTACAGTTTTGTGCTTGTCCGTGTCTTCACAGGACGATAACAAGCACTCTGCCCAGTGTCAGCCTCCAAATGCCCAAAGTCCAAAATCTCTCAGTGCCAAGTGTTAACCTCCCACAAATGGCCAGCTTTACTGCAGCCAACTTGATGACAGCTAATAGTGACGCAGAGTGTGTGCGTCCGGCCTCGCACATGTCCCTGGCATGACTGTGGACTCTCATCATTGTAGACACAAGCGCTAATGAGGCTCAAAGTCCGAGAGGAGTTAAACATGTGCCATAGAAAAAATCACACCGAGCAGTCCAACTCCATTTACATACTTAACGATATTCAGTTAATAATCTGTTATGGAAAATAGTCTAATCTGTTTTAGTACAACTTGAACAATTCATTTGCATGTTTTAAACTTGTATAAGCCAAATATTATTATTCGCTTTCTTTCTGCCTGTTGCAATGTAATTAAGTCTGCACAGTACTAAAACACAACAAATGAAATTCAGTACGTACAGATTAGCATATTGTGTGTATATATTTATTTTACGTTATTTTAAGTTTGATAGTAAATCGAGCATCACAATTCGTTTTTTCATAAAGCATGACAACTTAATTTATACTATACAAATTGTTTATTAAGAATGACCAGTCAGGAATAGCATATTAAAATAGGTTTAATTATCATGAGTCATAAGCTAAAATGTTCTTTAGTTGTCTATGAATGAAATTTAACACGAAATAGCACTTCTCGAGAAGAATGGGGGAGCATAGTTTGACAGAACACTGGATTGGCCAGTTTAATTACAAATGGAAGCTTTAATGCTTTATTTAGGCTATAAATAGTGTAATTATTATAAAGTGTTATCTAAAAGGCTTCCACTGTTTTTTTGTTTTGTTTTTTTTTAAAGCATAACCTTCAAAAATATAGCTAAAACTATATGCTTTACCTGTCATTTGGTGTATGGGTAGACTTTAACTCACTTACAGCATTCTCACATTTTGAATTTAAAGATCCCATGACATGGTACTTCTTGATGCTTTTATATGGCGCCTTAATGGTTCCCTAATACTGTAAATGAATCCTTCTTCAAAATCAAGACTCAGTGCATGAGATAGCCCCATGAACACAGTCAGAGTCAAAAATATCTCTCTCAAACGCTTTATTCTGGGCGTTGTTGCTTGAATGCAAATGAGGAGGACAGAGATAGCCCAGTGCAGCGGGTGGGGGTGTGGCAAAACTCTTACTCTTTAGCGGTGCGCTATGCACTGGCCCCACTTCCGCGTTAAAGCGCGGAGGAAGATATGAGACGATTTCCATTGAAAAATAAACACATTTCCACAGAAAATAAAATTAAACCACTGCTGTTTCAGAGGTTCGGAGGCTCGGATAAAGGACATCCGAGCCTGGAAACACTCTCACGTGCCTCCAGGCAAATAAAAAAACACATCTCGCATTGCGTAGCTCGTTTTTTTCATACGCGCAAAAGGATCGCAAATGCTCAGTTTACACATTTCGCAACTTTTTGCCATTGGGGGGGGGGGGGGGGGCTAAACAGGGTAGGGGAGCTCACATTAACGTTCAAAAACCTCAGAAAGAGAAAATTTCATGCCATGGGACCTTTAAAGACTTTTCTGTAAAATTAACTGTGTTTTTATCATGCAAAATATACAAGATGCAGGAAATATTAGCCCTGTCACAATAATTACTATATCGACTTATTGTTCAATATATGAAAGTGAATTTTTTTTTTCTTTGCATTTCTGGAATTTTTTTTTTTACTTTTTTGTCTATATGATTATATTTAAGAAGTAAAATTTGAAATTAATAACTTCTATGTCTCATTACAGATGCGAATTATGTATGAAAGAGTTTGATTCTGCTGTTTATTTATTGCAGCTCATGATTTTTTGATACAATATTGTAGATTTTAATCAATTTCAATATTATCATCTGTATTTACTTCAGTAATATATCATACTTCAAAATGACTGTGACAGGCTTAGGTAGTATATTGGCCAAGTTGTTGTGGGTAAACCTACTCCACAAACCATTCCTAATACTATGCAAATGAGCCTGTGAATGATAGCTTTAATAGACTTCATCATATCCCAATATACTCTTAACACATCAGCCATAGCACTTTAAAGTCAAGTGAAACATGTACGCTGTCAGCGGGACTGCGAGGTGTCACTGCTCCCACAGCATCCCGCCGAGTGTGACACCCTCGCCACAGCACATCCTCATCGGGATTCACTAGCACGCATACACAAGCACTCGCAACTTTTATTATTTCAAAACACTACCCTATATTATCTATTAAGATTTAGTATTCACTTATCACATCACAAACCAATGTTTAATTTACAGCTGAAGGGAGCACTGTTTGTAAAATCCACTTTTCATTCATGTTTGAGTAATCCTTTATTGTATTGCATTTGAGGGTTAAACTTAAGTGCTCAGAAAATGGCTGTTTTCACCTACCCTCTATCTCCACCCACTTCGCTGAACTTACCTGGGATTATTCACTCGAACTCTGGATCATACTTGTAGAGTTAAAAATGCTGCTGGTGAAATTACATTATGAAGAACCTATTTATTTTGGTGTTTTGAATCTATATTGCAATTTACAATGTACAATAATAATCTATTCATATAAACATTTTAGTTTAATACTAAATACCCCTCAAAAAGCATGTAAGAGCCATTTCGTACATTCTGTGTTCTGGAATATTCTGTTTAACAGCACTTCCTGTCCCGCCTTCAGGTTCAGGAAATGCATCCTGATTGGTCCACTTTGATCTTTATTCCTTGTTCTTTTATCCTTGATCTTACTTGCTATAAATACAGACGTAGGAACCACACTGACTCATAGAGGACACAGACACCACAGAAGACACACACACAAGGGGAAACGGCCACGCTACGTAGATAGTGTGGATAAGAAGCCGCGGTCTGGTGGCCAGGAGGATACCCGAGACCATAGAGTATCGGATGAGCCGAGATGTCGGGGTATTAGGACGTCCTGGACCACAGAAGCTACACAGTCTTTTGACCATCACGTACACGTCACGTAAACGTCACGTAGGGACGTCAAGAACGACATTAGGTAGCGCATGAGGACGTCCTGAGGTCCACTCTGTATGACCTTTGCTTTAGTAAAGATAGAAAAGACAAATCTTTTGATTCAAGACTCTTTATTTACATTACGTGACGCGTCAGAAAGAAACTTCAAGAAACAACGAGGCCGAGGCTAGTGAGGCGGTTCGCTGCACTCACAAAGCATATTATGTCTTCTTTAACCACATAAGTTGGCCTGTCACAGTCAATAATATATGGACTCATCATTCAATGTATGAAAGCTGGAACTATATATTTTTAGGGCTCAATATTTTTTTCCTTTATAGCACACACCATGCTGCGCAACAGGGGAACTCCCTTCCTGGTGCGTAACTGGGATTCCCCTGGCAGCGTGCTGTGTGATACGGCTGTATTCTTCCGCACTGAAAAATAGTTCCCACCCAAAATGACCAAGTCAAGCTCTCCGTGTTGATTTGCACATTTATTTGCACTCGATATGAATGCACACTACACAGAAAGTAATTGGGAAACGCATCGAGCAAATTAATTCCTTTTGGCCGAAATCTTTCTCTGGCGCCGTTAGACTCCAGTCTAACGCGGAGTAGCTGCAGATACCGCGGCGGTCAGTGGCGACAGACTCGGACAATGGCTGGGTGAGCAGGAAAACGCTTTCCACCACTTATTTTAGTCTCTGGACTGTGGGGAGATGCCCACATTTTTTACCTGGGGGTGGCATATCCCTTTAAAACTGGATGTATGTCAGGAGTGTGCTTCCACAGCCATGCCAGAATTCAGATATGGAACACCTGGGGGGAATTGGGAAGGGACCCCCACTGATAACATGTGTTGTAATATGATGTGAAAAGATCAATACAAATTACAATATAAAATTAATGAAATTATTATCTTTTCATATCTTTTACTGTTTGTGGACTCAGTGGCGGTTCTACATTGAATTACTCCCTGGGCGAGACCCCCTCCGAGCGCCCCCCCCAAGGAATGAAAAAAAAAAAACACACAACATTTACCACAAGCAGCCATGTTTAATTATCACTATAGAGTGGTTCTCATTATCACAACTTTCAAAAAAATATAAGTTATCATAACTTAAATAATGTGAAAAGTCCCTCAGTCGTTCAGGTAGAATCCATGATAAAAGGAGAAGTTCAATTTGTCAACTGGACAAAGTTTGTTTGGTTGAAAATGTTTCGCCGCTCATCCGAGAGGCTTCGTCAGCTCTGGTTATTGTACTGGTTAGACACTGCTTATATCTACCTGCCTCTTTAACCCCCCTCTCAAACCAGTTTTGAGGACAGTGAGGTTCAGATCTTAGCCAGGGAAAAGAACTGGTTTGAGAGGGGGGTTAAAGAGGCTATTTTTGTCAAAAAAGAGAATCCGTCATTAAACAGAAATGGGGGAGTTAGACATAACTTGTCTCCCATTTATAATTCGATTCTTAAACCAAGTCAAAACAGACAAAGAAACATTAGGGCAGACAAGCCAGGGCAGAGGGGTGGAGACGGTCGTTAGACGTTGAATAGGGGGGCGAAACTAGTCGCCAGAGTAATTTGAAAAACAAAGAGACAGATTAGGGGGGATTGTGTTCAGAGCTTTTTCAGTGTAGGAGGCGCCTCCCGGCAGCTAGATATAAGCAGTGTCTAACCAGCACAATAACCAGAGCTGACGAAGCCTCTCGGATGAGCGGCGAAACGTTTTCAACCAAACAAACTTTGTCCAGTTGACAAATTGAACTTCTCCTTTTATCATAACTTAAATAACATAAATAAAAAATAATAAATAAACTCTACACATAAAAGTGGCAAAAATATATACAATCAGATATATAAATAGAACCATCGGCTGCTCGATTATGGAAAAACTCATAGTCACGATTAGCTCAGTCAATATTGAAATCACGATTATTCAAACGATTTTTTTCAAAATCCCCTACCTACACACCCACATACCCACACACACACACACACACACACACACCACACACACACCCACCCACACACACACACACACACCCACACACACACACACACCTACACACACACACACACCCACACACACACACACACACACCTACACACACACACACACACACCTACACACACACACACACACACACACACCCACACACACCCACACACACACCCACACACACACACACACACACACACACACACACACACACACACCTACACACACACACACACACACCACACCCACACACACACACACCCACACCCACACACACACACACACACACACACACACCCACACACACACCCACACACACACACACACACACCTACACACACACACACACACACACACCCACACACACACACACCCACACCCACACACACACACACACACACACACACACACACACACACACACACACACACACCACACACACACACACACACACACACACACACACACACACACACACACACACACACACACACACACACACACACACACACACACACACACACACACACTCACACACACACACACACACACACACACACACACACAGTGGGCTACTCTCCCCTTAAACATTTATTCTTCTTCTGTCTTATTCTACAGATTGCACAGGCACACACACAAACAAAAAGTTATCGCACACAACTATTCCTCACTTTCCTCACACTGATTTCTCCTCAGTATAATATAATATAATATAATATAAAATAATATAATAAATATAACATAATATAACATAATATAACATATATAATTAATATAATTAATACAATATAATATAATAGCACTAAAATAGAATAGTGATATGACAAACACATTTCATGACATGACTTACCAAAAGCAAAGATGAGATACTGTCCAGCAAATCCGAAAGAGCTCCCAGATGAAGTGTTGTCCGGGTTAAGTAATTCATGTAGCCTCTATTGAAAATGCTGATCACGTATCTCTACAAAGTCCCATGTAAAGTGTGTCTTTGTACGTTGTATTCATAGTAAATACCACGGAGGGTGAACGATCGATTTAAAAGTGATTAACTGTTGTGTTATACTAACTTCGTTTACTATTGTCTTCTGTAGTTTCCGTGTTCCCGATGCGAGCGCTAGCGATTCTTGGTAGGAGCTAGTAGGAGCTATCATTGGTCAATTCCTGGTAGCAACTAGTGCCGTGACATTGATCAAATCGTGGTAGCGTGAGCTCGACTCGCAGCCGGCCGCAGAGAGGGAGGGGGTGACTCCTCTCTCTATCTCCTCTTTCTTTCTCTCTTCCTTTTCCTCTCGCGCCAGTGTAGGCGTCAGCAGGTCTCTGCGCTGCGCATTGGCCTGCGTGGAAGGGAATGTATTGCACAGGCGCTTGCAGCCAGAGGGGGCGCCAATTTGCCAATTTCCTACACAGTGATATGATAGATAATTTTTTTTTTCAAGCGCTCGGCACGGCGCCCCTCACGAAGTTGCGCCCTGGGCAATTGCCCCACTCGCCCCCCCCAAGAACCGCATCTGTGTGGACTTTCCTGGAACTGTAACTTTAATATTTACCCACAAACCCCTATGCTGCTGTGCTCCTTTGCCCATTTCCCGGTTCAGTGTAACTACTAGCAGCTTTCCATCTGCATTTTCCCACTCTTACAGAATAAAGTTTTACAATATTAAACAATGTTAGAATATTGATAACTAATACAGTACTGTTTATGTATTTGTTTGAACGGCAGTAACGGCTCAGGGACTTCGGAGGACCTGTTCTGGAAGCTGGATGCCCTGCAGACTTTTATTCGGGACCTGCACTGGCCGGAGGAGGAGTTTGGGAAACACCTGGAAACACGTCTGAAGCTCATGTCCAGTGATATGATTGAGTCCTGTGTCAAGAGGTAAGGATACGCCCTGCATTTTCATAGCAGCTCACAGATATGCAGATATGCATACATGCATTTAAGTTCATTAAAGACTCCAACATTTTAGAATTTCTTTTGTGGCTCAAAATCAAGTGTCTAAGTCTAAGTAGCCCATTGAATTCTAGGTCTTTTTAATTGTTACAAGTGTACTTGTAACACCTGCTTGGATACTGTATGAGATTCACAATTAGTTACTTTTAAGTAATGGAGGAAAAATCAAAAGAATGGTTCAGACTCTAGGAGGAAGGTGAATGCATGTTAAATGAAACTCAAAACAAGGAGATGTGGTGCTACCCATGTACCAAGTGTTATTGAATTAATATATACAATATTTACAGAGACAAGTGCACTTGTAAGTAATAGCAATTTTTGATGAAACCACAGTAGAAGTTCATTAGTAGAAGTTTGATAAATCCCAGGCACAGTAAGAGTTCGTAAAGCTCGGTTCCACTGAGCGCTAGAGTTGTTTGGTTTGTAGATAGTTGAGGATTAAATGTCCATTTTGTTAGTCTGTATAAGCGATATCCGGAAATGATAAGTGTCCATTGTCCATTGTCTCATAAAGAGACCGAGCCAGAGCGCGTTGGGGGTGGTGGAGTGAGCGAAACGAGTTACAAAAAGGCTACAGAGCCTCCTACCGCACACTGAAGTGTAGGCTGATCCAGGTCAACAGGTCTTAAGTTGGGCTGCTGGCCCTTTGATTAGTAGCAGCAGGACAACCCAACAGCAGTCCAAAAACCTGGCCGATTCCTAAGTTTCTTTCACACATGTATCAGTCAGTGTCTCACTTGCAGCGGAGGCATCTGCAGCTTGCTCACCGTCCTACTAGCCACGCACCTAACAGCCGAGTGAGTGTCTAGTCTATATTGCGAACGGAGGAGGCAGAAAATCTCGGGACCTAACTCAAATCCCGCGAGACTTCAAAGGATATTAAAATGACAGCGGCAGCTCAAAGGTAGAGAGGGAGAACCTATAGATTACTTATTTATTAATTTATTTATTATATATATATTAATGCACAACTATTTTGTAATATTAAAATATAGACCTGGGTTACACCCTCCCCCCTTTAGTCCATGCCCGTCTCGTGGCATGTTGAGACGACAAAAGCAGGTTAATTATTTTTGGGGTAATGCGGCTCGATTTAGAGCGTCAGTATAAACATCAGAAAGACTCTGGAATAAGGTTTGGACGACTGAGATTAAGGGGTTACCCAACTTCGAATACTGTAGGCGGCTAGGCGGAGCCCGCTGACGGCCTGAACGGCGTAATGTAATATTATCAGCTATCTCAGGAGGTAAAGCCACGTTGTTGGGATTAGCGGTTTCCACAGGTACCCTAGATAGATCTGGAACAGTGTTCCACTCAGCTTGATATTCAGGAATGGGCAATATTTCTTCAACAGGTAACATTTCTTCAGCCACAGGTACATCACTTCGGTACTCACTTTGTTCTTCAGGATCATGGATGGTCTCAGCTAAGTTTTCAATTTCAACAGCATTTTCACCAGGATCAACATTTTGAGCATTGTCCAACGGTAGCACTGTGTTAGGGGCTTGGCTGGTCACCGGAGTAGATTCAACAGGATCATCTTTGTCAATGTCCGTCACGGTTGGTTCAGGAGGAAGTGACGTATGAGTATCTTGCTCAGGGACAAGGTTGTTTATGGCCTCTGTACTTGATCTCGAAGACTTGGCTGGAACAGCGGGCATGAACATTGGAATTTCCTCATCTTCAGAAAAGTAGTCATCACCTGGATCAGGTAAGGGCTGACTTCGGGTTCGAGGCCTTTGAGCAGGAGCAGGTGGTGAACTTCCTCGGCGAGTGACAGCTGGGAGGAACCCACAGGGAAGGAGCAGATCTCGGTGGAGAGTACGTGTAGGACCTTCTTTAGACTCTGGCTTCACTGTGTACACGGGAAGATCTCCAGCACATTTGATCACCACATACACTTCAGGCTCCCACTTGTCCTCTAATTTGTGTTTTCCTCTGATCCGAACGTTACGAACAAGCACTCGATCTCCAACATCCAGTTTACAAGGTGTTACTCGTCGGTCAAATCGAGCTTTGTTACGTTCGGAGGACCTGAGTGCATTGCGAGAAGCCAATTGATAACTCTCCTCAAGACGCGTTCTCAAATTCTTCACATACTCCGTGTGTGATGTTGATGGCTTATCACGGACGGGCAGACCAAAAGCTAGATCGACAGGGAGTCGGGGTGTTCTGCCAAACATGAGCTCATACGGCGTGAACCCAGTTACCTCATTGCGTGTGCAGTTGTAGGCGTGCACGAGGGGCTTCACGTAATCCCGCCACTGGGTCTTCTGCTTTTGGTCCAGGGTGCCAAGCATGTTTAATAGCGTCCGATTAAACCGTTCAACCGGGTTTCCCCGAGGATGGTAAGGAGTAGTGTGGGTCTTCTTTATTCCGGTCAGTTCACAGAGTTCTCGAATTAGTTTCGACTCAAAGTCGGGACCCTGATCAGTATGGAGGCGTTCTGGGACTCCGAAGTTCACAATGAAATCATTCCACAGACATTTAGCAACGGTCCGTGCTTTCTGATTTGGAGTAGGGATCGCCATCGCAAACTTAGTGAAGTGATCAGTAAGCACTAAAACGTCCTTCGTATTGCTCTTGTCAGGTTCAATTGACAGGAAGTCCATACACAGCAATTCGAGAGGTCTTGTGGTCTTGATGCTCACAAGGGGAGCTGCCTTTTCTGGTGCAGCCTTCCGCCGTACACATCGACCACAAGTATGAATCTTCTTCTCCACATCCGCAGCCATCTTAGGCCAGAAGAACCTTTGGCGGGTCAGGTCCAATGTTCTTTCCACACCCATATGCCCCATATGATCATGGAGGCTTGTGAGAACAGGAGGTCGAAGATCAGGAGGCAACACAAGTTGTAGGTTGGCATGACCATCTTCCATCCTTCTCCTGAAGAGGACACCATCCCTTAGCTCCAGCTTGGGCAGTTCACGAAGCAACAGCTGCAACTCTGGAAGCTCTTTCCGCAAGATGGGTAACGGAGACTCTCCTGTCTCCAGCTGCCGGACCACTTCACAGAGAGCCGGATCAGCTTGCTGACGGTCTTGTAGATCACTCGGAGACAACTCTGAAAGCTCCGGAAGGCCGTGCAGATCTTCAAAGGAGAAACAGTCAGGAATAGCTTGGACATGCACTGAAAGAGATTCTGCCAGAGTAACTTGAAGATGATCGGTATCAACAGGTGGTCTTCGCTGGAGGGATGTTCCGCAGATGGTGTTCACGATCTCAGAGGATAATTCTCCCTCATCCTCAGTCTTGGCAGCACGCTGCTCAAGAAACTGCTGGATGCGGTCCTGCTCTTTCAGCGACTGATCGTCATCCGGATGTGGCGAGTGTGGCCGCCTTGACAGTCCATCAGCATCATGATTGTGTCGGCCCGCCCGGTACTGTAGCTTGAAAGAGTAAGCCGAAAGAGCAGCTAGCCAGCGATGACTAGTTGCATCCAATCGAGCAGAGGTAAGAACATAGGTCAACGGGTTGCTGTCTGTGATGACTATAAAGTTAGCTCCGTAGAGGTAGTCATGGAATTTTTCAACTACGCTCCACTTCAGCGCCAGAAATTCCAACTTGTGAGCAGGATAGCGTGACTCACTGTGTGACAGTCCCCGGCTCGCATATGCAATGACTCTGAGATGTCCATCTTGTTCTTGATATAGAGCGGCTCCCAGCCCAGTCGTGCTTGCGTCTGTGTGGAGAATATACGATAGCTTCGGATTGGCAAAACCAAGGACAGGTGCCGACGTTAACTTGTCGATGAGAACTTCAAAAGCCTTCTGACAGTCTCCTGTCCATCGGTCTCCGAAAGGCTCCTTCACAGAGAGGTAAGATGCTGGGGATTTCTTTTTCTTCTTCGCTGACTTGCGTGCTGGGGCATAACCCTTTGTGAGGTCATTCAATGGTTTTGCGAAGGAAGCATAGTCTCTTATAAATCTACGATAATAACCGGCGAACCCTAGGAACGACCGCAACTCTTTAAGATTTGTAGGAACCGGCCAGGATTTGAGGGCTTCAGTTTTCCCTGGGTCTGTCTCTACCCCCTTCTCAGAAACGATGTGCCCAAGGTACTTCACTGATGACTGGAAAAAGAGACACTTTTCCGGCGACAGTTTGAGTCCGTAGTCTTTCAACCTGGTGAGTACACGTAACAGACGTTTCTCGTGCTCCTCAAGCGTGTCTGAGAAAATTATGATGTCATCGAGGAACACCAGCACCTCTTTTAAATGTAGATCTCCCATACAGCGCTCCATTAATCTTTGGAATGTGCTAGGTGCGTTTGTTACGCCCTGTGGCATCCGGTTAAATTCCCAGAATCCTATGGGAGTCACGAAGGCAGTTTTCAGCTTATCTTCCTCGTTCATAGCAATCTGATAGTAACCGGACTTTAGATCCAGTACAGTGAACCATTTGGATCCTGTGAGAGCCGAAAAGGATTCTTCAGGATTTGGCAGTGCATACGCATCCTTCACGGTTTGAAGATTTAATTTCCGGAAGTCTATACAAAGCCGAACATCACCATTCTTCTTCCGGACAACCACTATGGGAGAGGAAAAAGGCGATTCGGATTCCCTGATAACACCTGCTTCCAGAAGATCTCGGAGATGCTTCCTGACTGCCTCGATGTCGTGAGGATGGATGGGCCGTGCACGATGTTTAAAAGGAGTCTCATCATGAAGCTTGATGTGATGACGGACCTTATCTGTGCAGCCAAAATCAAGGTCGTTCTGCGAAAAGACTTCTGGCATTTGGTTGAGTCGGTGTATGATACGATCTTTCCATTCTGCTGGTATCGGTGAATTGCCAAAGTTGAAATGTAGTGGAGTGTGGCTGGAATTTGCAGTGGCCGTTGTCTGTTGAGTCAGTATGCTTGCTGCTTCTCCGATGTTGGCAATGACTGTGAAAGGTGGTATCAGCACATCCTGCTCTGACTCGTTGGTGATTACAACCGGAATTTTATAAGGTGCTCGTTTAGGAATGGAAGTCAAACAGTTCTGAACACACAATCCGCCGGGCAATGGAGTGGTTGGGTGCTCGATCAGTGCCCACTGTGCTGCAGACTGGATTTTGACATCAGCTGAACCTTCCAAAACAACGGTGCGACCAGCAGGAACAGGTTGTGGTGTTTTGCTGTTCATTCTAATCACTCCAACGCTCCCCCCTTGGCTGTAGCGGTGGCGTAGTGCAAGGAGTTTTAGCACTGCACAATAGCCCTGTGAAGCTGGTGGAGAGGTGGAGCAATCACTCTGGATGTACTGAGCATATAATGGCTCCAACGTATTCATTCCGATCAGAAGATGTGCTGGATTCTCATTTGGCACGACTAAAGCAAGCGTAGGTACCGTGATTTCTGCACCCAAAAAATCTTTGGAGAACGTTACGGGCACTTCAACGTATCCCAAATAGGGTACTGTCTGCCCTGCAGCTCCCTCGACGTGGAGAAGATCATCAAGCGGCTTGACAGGTTGGTCTGACAGCATTGTGTTGTAAAATTAAATTGGGATTGTTGTAACCTGAGAGCCAGTATCTAATAAACATGAACAATCTTGTCCGGCGATCTTCACCAGTGCAGTACATTTTGAACCTACAAGTCCTTGCGGTAGTCGAGATGCAGGTAAGTGCGACTGTGATACTTCAGCACATTTCACAAGTTTCTTTGAGGGACATTTCTGGTCCACTCCAGTCCCTGTCCGCCCCTTAACAGGAACTGGTTTTAGTTTAACTTTTTGTTGTCAGATAAGTTAGATCGGAATGTCTTATTGTATTGCTTTTTCTTATGTGCTACCAGAGCAGAGTTCGGAGCATTGGTGCACTCTGGACGAATATGGCCGTCTTCACCACAACGGAAACAAAACCCGGCTCTTGGATGTAATGAGATGGGTTTGCGTGGAAACTGCTTGTGTTTGGAAGTAGACTGTGGCTCGGAGGAGAAAGTAGAGGATCTTTGGCTGGACTGATTTGCAGTTAAAAGAGCCAGTTGCTTTTGCACATCAGCAAGCTGTTGCGCCAACTGCTGCGTGACCGAGGTAAGTGCTGCTATAGCCCCTTTTCCTTCACTGTCAGGGTTAGCAAATTGAGCATGGGTGGCAACTTTTTGCTTTGAACCCAAATGCTGCTTCATGCGGAGACTTTTAGTTGCCTCGCCGTCTTCTTCGGTTCGCAACAACAGCAGAAAATCAGCAAAAGAGGGTGGATTAACTTTCTTTTGCTTCAACTGCAGCTCTGAGATGAGAGTGTTGTCCCAGCAGCCGCGACAAAACTGACTGAGCAAATGTTTATTCATGTCCTTTTCTGGAATTCCTCCTCTCTTTACAGCCAAATGAAGTGCGCATTGTAGGCGTTGAAGGTAAGCAGAGGGACGTTCTCCTGGATTTTGAAAAGTGTCCATGAACTTGGCAAATAGCTCTTCACCATCCTGCACTGCTCCATACGCAGAGTCCAAGATTTGTAGATACGCAGATGGTAAAGAGTCAGGACTGATATGTCGGATCATATCTGCAGCTGGTGGAAGTAGGCTGTCGACAATTCGCCTCGAACGATGCAGGTCTGAGATTGCTGGATCAGTTAATAAAAGATCCACCCCCGCTCGCCAGGTGTCATAGTCAGCCTCGTGTGAAGGTCTGGGGGCTCGTCCAGAGAAGGCCCTGAGTCTCTGTGCAGACAGATGGTGAATTGGAGCATCCTCACTTTTAACTATGTGCTCTATGACCAGTTTTTGAATTTCAGGTGGATTTAATTCTTGAGCAGGTAAGTGAGTGAATGATTGTCTTCCTCTGGCTTGTGGCTGTTGTGGATCAAGTTTAGGATGTTGGACACTGGCTACAGGTGGTACTGCATTGGTAGATGACGTGGCAGAAGATGTGGCAGCAGGCAGTGGCTGTTGTGCTACAGAAGTCTCAGATGGCTCAGTAGGAGTCAACAGCAGTCCAAAAACCTGGCCGATTCCTAAGTTTCTTTCACACATGTATCAGTCAGTGTCTCACTTGCAGCGGAGGCATCTGCAGCTTGCTCACCGTCCTACTAGCCACGCACCTAACAGCCGAGTGAGTGTCTAGTCTATATTGCGAACGGAGGAGGCAGAAAATCTCGGGACCTAACTCAAATCCCGCGAGACTTCAAAGGATATTAAAATGACAGCGGCAGCTCAAAGGTAGAGAGGGAGAACCTATAGATTACTTATTTATTAATTTATTTATTATATATATATTAATGCACAACTATTTTGTAATATTAAAATATAGACCTGGGTTACATACTCTATGCATCTTTGTAGCATAAAATAATAATAGGTTTAGGGAGTCTTTCATTAAGGTATTTTACAAACAAGTAGACGTGATTAAGGGACAATGAAGCATGCAGTAGCTCAGTTGGTAGATTGCTCATCTTCTGATCTTGACATAAACTTAGTAAGAAGACAGGAGAAATTCTTCTCTGCATTTCACCCATCATGTTATTAGGAGCAGTGGGCAGCACATTACTGCACCCGGGGACCATCTCCATGATCTTCTTGCTTCACCAGGATTTTACCTGGTGCATGTTTTGGGTTGATGGGGGAAACCGGATTGCCCGGAGGAAACCCCCCCAGACACGGGGAGAACATGCAAACTCCACACAGAAAGGCCCGGGCGACCTGGAACCTTCTTGCTGTGAAGCATGAGCGCAGGCCACTCAGCCACCGTGCCGCCACGGTGGTACAGTAGTTCAAGACTCCATGCACAGCTTCCAGGTGCTGGTAACAGCAGGAACATTCAACAATTCCAAAAAATGAGAATGTTTACCACACACTTGCTTGACTTTATTCTTTATTTATTCTTTATTAGGCTAGAGCGAACAACGCGTTTTCGCCTCTAGGATGACGCTGTAGAGGCGAAACGCGTTGTTCGCTGTAGCCTAATAAAGAATAAAGTCAAGCAAGTGTGCGGTAAACCTTCTCTTTTTTTTTGGAATACTTAGTACAGTAGTCAGATCTATATATGCACAGGTTCGATCTCAGCTCCCACAGATGAAAACTGTTGTTGTGTCTTTTGGCAATACACTTAACCCACCTCCCCCACAGTGTCTGTGAATGTGGGTGAATGTCCTGGATGTAAAGCATTTTTGTTTAACCTCAAGGCTGAAAAGTGTTATTTATTATTTACCATTATTATTTACCATTATTTACCATTATTTACCATTTAACAGAGAATTACTGACTCACAATGAAAATGAATTGTGTTTTGCCCTATATTGCCCTTCTGGTAAACATTATTATAAAAATTACTGATAACCCACCATAGACTGTATATATTAATGGACACAGCTAACGAGCTAGCCGCCGCATTCCCAAATTTTGAATTTTGTTTGTGGGGGCGCTTCCGGCTCGATCAACATTATATTGAAAAATTGTCACTCCTCTCTCTGTAACTGCTGCAGTGAGCCTCGCCATTTTGGTCTTAAAATGTTCGTATTAACCCGCTCTACAATGATCCTGTTTTTTTAGCTATTTTGTCTGGTTATAAATTCCTATTCCTAATATGGAACTGTTATACTCTTACACTGTATAATGCGTGTTCTTATCAAGAGATGACCAAGATTCAAAAAGGTTAATATTTACCAAAAGTTTATTTCCCTAATAAAAAAGTCTAATACAGAGCTCTGGGTCCAAATTTCTGCTCTCGTGTGTACGCCTACATACGCCTTACCCAGCGCCTAAAAAAGTGTCTGCCCCTTCTCCCTCAGACCCAAATCGATATCCAATTCAAATAATGAATATGCAAAACATGTATCAGATGTCGTATCAGGTTTCGGCTGCTCCTCCTCACTTTCTCCCACTCTGCCACCAGACACGCCCACTCTTCCTATCAGTTTGGAGATATCCCTTCGTGGCACCTCAGCAGCATCTGCACAGATCACATTCCACACATTCCAAAGCACAACCCCTCTTATGCAGAAAACATATATGTTTCAGTACTCATTCAAATAATACACAAATAAATGTTTATATGTTGTGTGATTGTGAGATTTGATTCTCTTATATTAAAGGTATTCTCTGTACCTGGTGTATTCTCTGTATTCAAGTACTGGGAAGCACTGGGAAGTACTGGGAAGTGTGTCCATATGTTAAATGGGGTTTTACCTGCTTGGGTATAATGGGATATCCATCTGCTCCCATCCTTCAGCTTTTGGCTAACTCCTTCTACTACTGGCTAACTTTGGGTGCTACACAGTTTGACCCCTAACAAGGCAGTGAAACTATATGTTAAACTTAGAGGCTACATACACATATGTAGATGTGGTTACCCAACATACCAGAATCCTGTATATATGCAGCTACTGTGCTTTAGTTCAATGTGTGACGATGGGGGACAATGTGTGATGACTAGAGAGATGTCCTGGTGTAATCATAATGTCTTGTATTTTTGCTTAAGTCATGATTAAAAATGCTAATAACTTCAATCTTCAGCCTATGCCAGACCCGGGCATTTAAAGCCTGGGGGCCAAATACAGCCCGTGAGCCAACTCTGACTGGCTTGCGAAAGGTTGCTTGGAATTAAGAAAATAAAACCTACTTTCAAAATTGTACATAATGCAGTTGTACTGATGATCATCTGTTGGACGTGCTTCACATCTCCACCTCAAACATGCAACCTGACTTTGAGGCACTTGTTAAAGCTCAACAGAGGCTAGATTTCTCTCACTGATCAAGAAAAAGAAAACCACTAAAACATGCTAACTTTGACTTTTTTTTCTACACAGTTTGGCAGCTGGACAAAAAAATGTTGTGACATATCTTGTATTATATTATTTGGCATACAAAGACATTGTGGTGTCTTAATACAAAGTTAAACTCAAAGCATAAATTCAGTTTTTGTAAAACCTCACTGTCTCATTACTTTATAATAACACATAACTTACCAGCTTCTGTAAACAATGTCCTTTACTTATTTCAACGTAGAAATAAAATTAATAACTACAGTAGACTTCAAACGTTTGGCCTGGCCTTCCACAATATTTTCTGCTTCTCATTTGGCCCCTGGGGAAAAATAATTGCCCGCCCCTGGCCTATGCCCTTTTCTGATCCCTTTTTGTAAAGCTCACATGATACAGGAATATGATTAAATATATGCATGCACCTAAAATTTATTAATTCAGTATTTCTTCAGAACTCTGCTCCAAATTCGCTCTTATAACTGCTAGCTGCGGTGAGCTTCATTTGACTGTTCACACTCCCTTAATCCACTTCTTCATACAGTCTATGAACCCTTCCTGTCTGCAGAACACGAGGAGCGTTTGAGGTGAAGCTGCAGAGGAGCAGTCGGACCACAGACTTCCGCGTGCCCCAGTCCATCTGTACCATGTTCAACGTGATGGTGGACGCCCGGGTGCAGTCCGCCAAACTGTGTGCCATGGACCTGGGTCAGGAGGTACCACTCTCACTGGTTCTTTCTCTCTCTCTTTCACTTTCTTTTTTCTGTTTTTCTCACATTAATCTCCATTTCGCGTGCCACCTCAAATTTCCTTTTTTCTGCTGCTTTTGTCTTGTGAAAGTTTGTGAGAGACTGGGTAAGTGTGGCTACAGATTTAATGGAACTCTCACCTGTCTATTCCCCATTGTATAATTAGTCATCAGTTTTTCCTGCCTGCCTTTCTCCTTTTGAATTGTTTGACTTTCATTAGCATAATGTGTAGATAACGTTGAATATCTATAGGCTCCTAGTGAGACGTCTCGGATTTCACAGAATCTCTCCCAGTTACTGACAAAGAATTAATTACTGCACAGTCCTTCACCGTTATGTTAGTGTCACCAAGCCAAACCAAAGGGCTTTCTATCAGCTCACGTTTTACATGAGATGGAGCGAAAAAAGGCTTTTGTTAAATGTAACACTTTGAAGTGGCAAGAGGACCCGAGGGTAAGCAAAAAAGAGAAAAATGAACGGGGATGTGTTTGCTGCAGAACTTGAAATCCCAAAAATAATTATCCAGACCTATGTTTCAGGCTAAGACATATTTTTGATTTAAACATGCATTGTGTAACTTTCCTAGTGGAGGGTCTGTCATCTGCTTGTTTCTATGGATTATCTTACATTTATTCAATTATAGGTGGCTTTACAGGTGTTTTAGAAAAACAGGCATTCTGACTGTGAGTGGGCCGACCTCTCCACAGATCTGACCTGTAACTTGGCCCGGTTTCATTTTTACTTTGTTCAAAATGTAAAAAACACAACTAGTTTGCAGTGGTCCTGAGTTATTCCTCACTTATCCTGTGCATCCTAAGCATCCTAATCATTCACCAGGATGAGTTTCTTTTATTTTTTGTATTTTTGTTTGTTTATTTCATTCATAAAGTATAAAAACATCATCAGTGTGATAACAATACGAAAAAATTGAATGAAAAGGAGCAGAAAGAAGAGTAATCTTTTTATCTGCCCTTCCCTTTCCCAGACAATAACACCGATAGTGACTATAAAACATTTCATCAATACATTCCATTTCAATCACAATTATTAGTTGTAAACAGAAAGCTTCATTTTTATGTGCAAAAACTTAGTTTTCTTTTTCATACATGCACATTACACTGGATTTTATGTGTTTTTAAATGTCATTATTGTACTTGATTCTTTGATTTCTTTGTCAAGATTATTCCATAAATTAACTCCTTTCACAGCAACACTTCTCTCCATAGTTTAGTCCATAGTCCAGTTTAGAAGCCAGATTAGAGTTTTGCTGTTACAGTAATACTCACAACAACTAGCATGCGAATAGCGCTCTTGCTGATTCTCAGAGGATAAAAACTTTAGAATTAGATGCAGATAGCACACAGCAGGCTTAATCTTAAAGGTGCACTATGTAACCTTTCTAATGGAGGGTCTGTCACCTGCTTGTTTCTATGGATATGTCACTGCTCTGTCTGGAATGTTCCACAGTATGACATTAAACAGCTCTGTCTTACATTTATTCAGTTACAGGTGGTTTTACTGCTTGAAAAACAGACATTCTGACTGTGAGTGCGGTTGCCTCTCCACAGATCTGACCTGTAACTTAGTCTGGTTTGGTCTCCATGATGATTGAAAGGTTTAATACCAAACTGTGAAACATTCTGGACAAAGTAATAGCATCTCCATGGAGAAAAGTGTTTGACGGACCCTCCACCAGGAAAGTTACACAGTGCACCTTTAAGAACTGCTCATGTTCTGTATTAGGGTAAAAAAAAAGCTTAAGTACACAGAAATTATACTTTCATACCCTAAAAACTACATGTACATTTTTTGTTAATGTACAGGGTCCACAACCTTTTTGTCTCCATGGAGATGTTAACGCTTTGGTTTAAAAATTCCACAGTATTGCATTAACTAATCTGCATTTATTCAACTACAGGCATTATTTATTGCTCAAAAATATCTTAAAAACTGTGAGTGGGGTCACCTCCACAAACCTAACCTATAATTTGGCTTGCAAATCTCCATGCAGATTCTTTAGTTTATGTCTATACTGTACTGTGGAACTTTCAAGGCACATCTCCATGGAGACAGGTAACGGACCCATATTCGGACAAATTACACAGAGCACCTTTAACCTTGATAATGCTAATATACACGCAAGAGTAAGAAAAGAAAAGTAAAACCATGTTGCTGTTGGTGGGTGTCATAGTAAGCAGTGTGTTGTGTGTTCTTGCAGAGACAATACCATTCTCAAATCGACAATCTGATCGAGGAGACAGTGAGGGAGATGACGACGCTGCTGGTGGCCAAGGTACAGCCTGTTCCAATCACATCTGCACTGCTATTCTATATGCACACAGTTTAGACTCTAAAGATTGCAAAGCCAACAAATAATGGGCACTTTAAAGGTCCTATATTACACAAAATGAACTCCTGTGAGCCATGTTATAATGTTACCTCATCAAAAACATAATCTGGAGTTGTGTTTTGTTTCATTCACATGTTTGAGTAATCATGGTTTATTAGTCTGTTTGCATACCCAAAGCTCAGAATCCTCTGTTCCACCTCGTGATGTCATGAAGCAGTAGTTTTCAAGTTAACAGTCCTTTTACCTTTTGTTCAGTTGAGACTGGAAATTCCAGACTTGAAATCATCCAAATGATTCCAGTGAAGATGTACTGAATAAACACAGTGGAGCATTTCCTGTATTACCCCATGGCATCAAAAGGTGGAACACAGTGTTTTCTTTTTGAGAGAAAAACTCATCTTAAATATGCAGGATTTGTGTGTTAAACATGTGTGAATGAAGCAAAAACACAACTCCAGGTATGTTTGTCATGAAGAAACAATCTTATAACATAGATCAGGAAATAGTGTAATATGGACCCTTTTAATATCTATTTTAAACTTATTATGTACTACCTCTCATTTAAAATAAGAAATGTACATGAAAAAATATTATTCAAAATATTCTACCTAATGCATATTTATTACTGTGAAAAACAACAGTACATTTTACCTTGGCCAAAGGTTAATTTGTCTCGGTTTTTCTGTGTCCAGTTTGTGGTCATCTTAGAGGGTGTCTTAGCCAAAATCTCCAGATATGATGAAGGAACGCTCTTCTCTTCTTTCCTATCTTTCACAGTAAGTATTTAATTTATTTTTTACCTATGGTTTTGTTATCAAATCAATATAACACATTTAACACACAATAATGAAGTCAGATTCCTATTGTCTGAATGTAAGACTTGTGAGAATACTACAAGTGAATGTGTCCTACACAAGTGCAGTTTGATTATAACTGGCCTCTGCTCCGTGGTCCTAACTGTGGTGCTTCTTTTGACCTCCAGGTGAAAGCAGCCTCAAAGTATGTGGATGTTCCTGTAAGTGACACCTTTTTTTCCTGGATTTGACATTTGGTTCTGTTTTTGGCTTTACTTAAACTGTAAAAAACAACTTGTTTTTTCCTTAGCTCAAATCTATCAATGGCCTACTTTAAATTCCTTCTAAAAGCTGCTTTGTGAATTCAAATGCAGTGTTGGGGATTCTGTGAGGCCACTGTGGCTGTCTGTGTCTGCTGCGTGTACAAATATTTGACCATGCTTTCACATGTACTGCATCATCCAGATGGAGTGGTTCAGTTGATGTCCATTCATATGCATGTGGCCAGACACAGAGAGGCGTGCCTCGTGCCGCGCTCTCTGCCGCTCATTGGGAGTCCATGTTGTACGACACATGGCCATTCTGTCGCCGGCGTGTGCCGCTCAGATCTGGATTAACTGCCAACACTTCGGCCGGAGCAACATGCCAAATTTCAAATTAATGCCTTGTCACAGAATGTGTTGAGGAACTGCGTACCCTGGCAGGGGTCGCACTCTCAGCCCAGCATGCTAATTGTGTTCTTAATGTACAAAATGAGACTTTTAGTTGTAAAAAGAACACTCATTTGCACATTTTAAGTATTGTAGCAGATGTGTTAACCAGGTTTGTCACTGTTTTCCATAAATGCTGTCGGTAGATACAGTTTGTGCTGTGGGGACAAACGTCTGAACCTGAATCTTGCTCTTCACCATGTTTGATCACAGACGTATCATTTGTACCTTTATCAAGTTCAAACTACAATAAAATACTATGTCCACTTTGGACAGACATCTGTGATAGTGAGAGAAATTTGAAGTTAGCATATTGTCTTCCCTAGTGCAACCTTCCTATTTTATTCTATTGATATATTATAGAAAATTGAAAGGTAATCTAAGTAAATAACATACAATAATGCATAGCATTTGTGCGAGTGAATAAAAATAATGAGTGTCCCTTTGCAATAGTTGTTTTGGAGATTATGTAAATAGTGTAGTTTAAAAACAATTAAAAATGACCTCAAGAAAAGAGACAGAATCATCAACATAATCGCCCAAAGTGTATTCAGTGATATTTCACTCTTCTGTGATTCATTTAATGGTCCATTCACTTTTTGTGCTTGAACCTCAAACTGAGACATACATTTTTGTCAATATTCCTCTTTTTACCTTTAAAGCTGTATTTTATTGTGATTATGATTTATGTCTTTAAATGTTGCCTTTGTTAAACATGACTGGACGAGAGTAAAACTCTTTCCTGTCTTGTGTGCTGTGCTCCTGTAGAAGCCGGGGATGGACGTTGCCGACGGTTACGTGACGTTTGTGCGACACTCCCAGGACATGCTGCGTGAGAAGGTCAATGAAGAGGTGTACGTGGAGAGATTATTTGATGTGAGTAAAGCACAAAGTGATGACATTTAGAGGAGCAGATTAAACCATTCAAGTGACTTTTATCAACCCACTGTTCATGATTACAATCTTATATTATATAGATTATAATCTGACCCACACCTGGCTCTCATCTCAGCCAACAGAGCTACACAGGATTTATGCCATTACTGTGTGTTGTGTTAGAGAAGATAAAGGCCAGTGGTGGAAAGTAATGAAGAACAAAAATATAAGTACAACACTTAAGTACAATTTTTAGGTATCTGTACTTTAAGTAACCTGGTGTTGGTGTAACTTTTCTGGTGGAATGTTTTGGTGTCAAATGTTTTTCTCCATGAAGGTGTTATTGCTTTCCCTGGAATGTTCCATGACGTTTTCATTTAACATTAATTCATGTGTTTCCATTGCTCAAAAATACAATAAGTCCTTCAGTGAATAGGGGCCTGTCTCTACAGATGTAAATTGCAAAGTGGCGTAGTTCTGTAACCTGCTTGTCTCCTTTGTGATCGATCAAGCGGTTTAAACTATACTGTCGTAGAGTCGAGACAAAGCAACATTTCCAAAGAGACATTATTTGGCAGACCCTCCACTAGGAATTTTGCACAGTCTACCTTTAAATACATTTTATAGTGAATATTTTTTACTTTTTACATTTACTTCACTACATTTGAGAGCTCATATCTGTACTTTCTAATCCATAACATTTTAGATCTAGACTGAAAACTAAAAAATAGTTTTCTTTATGGCTTTATGAGACTGTTGAAATAGCTGAGACTTATTGTTAGCTAATTTAATTTGAGTTAAGGTTTGTCCTGGTTTAGTTTGGCTCTATTTTGGGCTCTAGTTTTTTCCCCACAAGTTCTTTCGTGGTTGTTATGGAGGCATTACTTAAATCAGGAAAACTGCATTTGAGCCCTCCCCTTCTGTTGTACAAATGAGCTACAGAAGCAGTAGAGATGTAGAGAGACATCTGCTCAGTCGTGTTTACCCAATGTGTGTGCAGCTGATCTGAGCGGGATTTACAAGTGAGTCAGCAAACACCACTTCAGTTCAAGAAGATAACGCTTTACCAGGACCAAGAATATTGCACTTTGTACTTCAAATATTCTGTAAATATTACGTTATAGCTACATTTTTATATGGCTAAAAAAAGGTTTTGAGACATTACCTCAAACTAACTAACTAACTAGGGATGGTTGATTGTCTCCAATATCTCTCAAACTGCCTCTCATTCCCAGTTTGTCCTCAGTGTATCAGATTTGTGTTTTTGAACAAAATAATGAGTAAAAATGTAAATAAAAGAGCATTTGGGCTGTATGTTTGAACTTAACTGTAACTATAACTAGAAGCAGGGAAAAATGATAATGAGACATAGTTCTATACAGTGAACCCTCGTTTATCGCGGGGGTTAGGTTCCAGAAATAGCCCGCAATAAGTGAAATCCGCGAAGTAGGACAATTTTATATTTTACAATTATTCTACATGTTTTAAGGCTGAAAACGCTTCACCAGACACATTATACACCTTTCTGAGACTGGTATTAACATTTTTCTCTTGTTTAAACACTCAAACTTTTGTAGATTTTCATTAAAATATATTAATAGTGGGGGGGGGGTATCATTTTGGGCAAGACTCAAGCCAATGCTAACAGTGCCAAACCGCTAACAGATGCCTCTGAGCACCAGTCCTCACCACAAGACCAGGTAAGACCAACCTGCGCTCACAAGAGTTGGTTGCATTTCACCCCGGCTCCAAAATCAGACCGCTATCAATGCGTCGCCAATACTCCACAGCTCTCTAGGACGGGGTCGGGTTCGTTCTCTCAGCGTGACGGGGAAGAGCCACTGTCTCCTCTGTGCGTGCGAGTGTCCTCTCCCCGCTGCGGCTCCCCCGGACACCGCGCGGCCAGGCGCCAGGCCCGTCCATGTTGATTCTTGGCTCTTCCATTTGTCCGGCTCGCACTCAGTCTCTTCCATGGCTCGTGCAAGTAAACAAAGGCCACACCTCCTGTCACCCAGGCGCTCTCGTGAAGGACATCTGAGACTCTGTCCCTACCATCCCTGGTCTAGACCTGGTTTAGTCCTGGTTTAGACCTGGTTTAGTCCTGGTTTAGACCTGCTTTAGACCTGGTTTAGTCCTGGTCTAGTCTCTTAGCTAATCAGGGCGCAGGACAGAATGTTACACTGTAAAAAAAAGTTACACTATAAAAAAAATTGAAAAAAAAAAAAAAAAAAAAATTGGAAAAAAAAATCCGCGAAACAGCGAGGCCGCGAAGAGTGAACCGCGATACAGCGAGGGTTCACTGTAAATAAAGGATTCTTTGTAATACTAACAATCGGCACCCTGCTCCCTGCTCCACGGCGAGCGCCCACCACCTGTAGGGGCTGGTGCAGTGAGGTCTGGGTGGCAGATCTGTTTAGGCTGTCGCCCCGTGACCCGAACCCGGATAAGTGGAAGAAAATGGATGGATGGGAAATTAAAGGTCTGAATGAGTTTGACGAAGACCAAATAATGATATCCACTCTAGATCAACAAAAATCTCTAAAGCTAAAAAAACAAAACAAAAAATGTGGATGTTCCTGCTCTTAAGTGGTCTTTATCAGAAGTTGGGTTGTCAAAAAAAGAAAAAAAAAAACAAACGAACCACATATTATTAAAACTGTTGTATTCTCTCAAGACTTTCCACTTTCAAGATTAGGAGTGTAATATTGGCACCAATCCAGAAAAATTTGCTGGATTGGGTATTGTTCACTTAGGTCGTTTTCACACCTGCCTTGTTTGGTTCGTTTAAAGCGAACCAGAGTTTGTTTGCTCCTTTGATTCGGACCTTTTGGGCTGGTGTGAATAAAAACCAAAAATCTCGATCCGGAGCAAACAAGCGAACCGAGACCACCTAAAAAGCTGGGTCTCGGCACGGTTCCATTCGAACCCTGGTGCGGTTCGTTTGAGGTGAGAATGCAGACCGGACTCGATCCGACACAAGTTAGCTTTTTGTACTTAACGAGCTCCCGTCGTATGTCGAGCGTTATGGGAAACCGAGGCTTACGAAACGAAACAAAACGAAATTTACGAGGCTTACTTACATTTTGCGTGAAGAGCAAGAGTCACAACTTGAAGTGCGCACATGAGCGTAGCCGTCTCGCCCTGTGTCTTCGTCGTTTGGAAATTGATTGTAAAATAGTGTAAACCTCACGATGCTGCTCAAACATTTGTGCGAACTGTAAAAACTGAGCAAACCATATCGCTAAGGCTAGATTGAAAACAGCACGTAACACCATTATTCTCCTCCTGTTTGGACACGGCGTTTTGACACGGCTCATTTCTGTCCAATGGCTGAGCGACCTCGGCACACGTGGTTTTATTTATACATGTTGGTTCACTTGGGGAAAAACTGCAGTGTGAAAGCGAACCGCACCAAAAAAAAATTTGGTCCGGACCAAAGCAAGTGAACTATCGGACTTTCCTGGTGTTAAAACTACCTTAATATCCTGGTTGGATCTTTAATTGGATGTAATAATAATATTTACAATCTGATTTTTGCCTAGAACATCTCATAATGTTTGAACTTTAATTCATGCAAAGCCGTTCTGGATTGGAACTGAAAAATCTGGATCAGTGCATCCCTAATGACGATAACATTGGTGAATTGGAGACAGGTGCATGTCAGGAGCAAAAGCAAACAAAAAAGACTCAAAGTTAGTCACTGATGTTTTCGCCACCTCTCCCTCCAAGGCTTTACAGCTGACAGTTTTTCTCTGTCTGTCCATTCGTTTCTGTTATTGCATCAATGGTGTAGTGATGTGTTTGTCTGAGAGCCCTGAGGAGAGGCTGACTGTGACTGGTAGCTCCTCCTGACTGCGAGTCGGTAGCTCTTCTTCTCTTGTTGTCAGTCTTGATCAGTTCTCCCCACGGCGCCACCAGGCCACCGAAGGTTTCTGTCGTCCTCTCCGCAGCCGTTGTGCTTTTCTTGTCCATGCCCTCTCTGTATGGCTCCTGTCCTTATGAGGTTACAATGAAAAAGGAGCTGTCTCGGATGTTGAAGTTGTAGTGTTGTGGCATGAAGAATAAAATGTAACATGTGAAAGTTGTGGTGTCATTTGGCAAAGCAGCTGCTGCACGAGACCTTGAGTTAATCACAGTTGAATCGACATTGTAATGGGAAAGGATTCTTGTACTGGAGGAACAGAGATTTAACTTAGCATATACCAGCATAGAAATGTGAGCGTTAGTGGAACTAAAAAAAGGCGTACAAAAATTAAAAATCCTTTATTGAGACATGGACCAACTAATTTAGCAACTAGCTTTTTAGTCTTCTAAAAATATGAATATTGATTACACTGCCATTTTAAAAATACAACAAATAATATCATATCAGAGAAAATACATTTTGTAATTATTTTTGAGTGGAAATTAAAATTGAAAGGCATTCGGCTCACTTATGGGCAACTTAATTACATGTTACTAGATGAAATGTTCATTTGTGACTTGTGGACCTTGCCAATAAAAAAACAAAACACTGATATCAGCAATTATTGGTTACTGGCCAAGTCAACAAGACAGATTTAGTCTTATCCCTATATTCTTATATTCAGCGCTGCTTCTAAACATATTAATGACTTTGAACATTTTATATTCCAATAATATTAAGTTCTACTTTTCTTTTAAGGTCCTGTATTACGCAAAAATGACTCTTGTGAGCTTTAAGTCTTGTTATAATGTTGTTTCCTCCTCAAAAACATACCTGGAGTTTTGTTTTGTTTCATTCACACATGTGTGAGTAACCCTTTATTATTAGTCACTCTACATCTTCAAAGCTCAAAATGCGCTGTTACCCCTTACCTTTTGTTCAGGAGAGATTGGGATTTTCAGGGCTAAAATTATCCAAGTGACACTAGTGAAGGTGTATGGAGTGCACTTCCTGTATTACCACATGACATCACAAGCAACAGAGTGCTTCCAGTTTGAGAGAAAACGCTAAAAAAAACAAAACCCTAAATATGCAGGGTTTGTGTGTTAAACTTTTGTGCAAAAAAACAAAGCACAACTCCAGGTATTTTTTTAATGAGGAAACAACATTATAATATAGTTCAAAAAATAGAATAAGCCCTTTAAATCATTCAAACTACTGCCTAGAATATGTCGTATCGTTTAGGAAACACTGGTCTCCAGCACTTTGCCCATCTCAAACATTCATTAGTTACATTTTAGTCCTGTCTTCTCTGCTGTATTTACCCCATTATCTCATTTACTAAAGGGCCTTGTATTATGTCCTTCCAGAGCTGTATGGCAAACATCTGAACAAGTGCAGTGTCACCGGGGCCTGATTCTGGTGTTTGCTGACGTAAACTTTACACATGTCATGATCAGGCCAGAACAATGTCCATAAGCTCCTCTGAAACTGTGAGTGGCCACCAGCGCAGTTAGCCCACATTCTCCTCTGTCTCTTAGCTTCGGCACAGAGCTCATTTCTTAAAAGAGGGTCAAAAAGGAGCCCCTAATCTTTGCTTTATGCACCGATCCCCCCCTCCCCTCCGCGCTACTTTCCCCTCGCTGAGCTGATCTGCTAACTTCAGCCGTTTCCCCTGGTGAGGATTACAACTGCTGCAGAATACACGCAGACAAAAGAGCTAGCTTGTTATGAAGCTGTCTATCTCCCGGCTCACTTGTTTGTTTACTTCCTGTCTGACAATGGCAGAGTCCAATCAGATTGTAGCTCAAGTGGCTTTGGTACATTCCATCTTGGGGGTATCGATTAAGATGAGCTAACAAGCGAGACGTTTTAGTGAGGTCAAAGTGCGTAGGCAGGAAATTACACACTGCTGAGTAAATTCTAAACAACTCACAATGGATAACAGAATCAATTTTGTTCATTTATTATATGACTAACGTTTCTTATGTTATTTTACACAAAAATTGTTAGTAATAAGAAATTCTGAAAATATGTGCTTAATGGACAACACTGGCTTGTGTGGTAGAGGGATTGGTAATCAGAGAGGTTAAGGTAAACATTTTGTCATTGGCACAGGATGGCAATCATGCCTCTGTTGGATGGCCTCAGGGCAGCTGTGGCTATGAAAGAAGATTCCCACCACAGAGTATGAGAATTGTGCGGAATATAAACAGGACTCTTCATAGGAATGTTCGTATGCCCAGTTTTTGTTGTTATTTTGTTTTGTAGATTTGTGTGTGCTGAATGTAGACAGGAGTGCATTGTGAAAGTTCTTTGTTTGTTCTTTGTTTGTTTGTATAATTGAAAAAATAAAAATGAAGTGTGTGGAGTATGGCCTGTAGTAGCGCTTTGAGAACCTCAAGCTTGTAATGTACGTAAACCCAAGCCATTGCAAATATGCACTTTTCTACAACCTTTTTTACAACCTTTGAAATGACAAATATATTAATAACAAATATGATGTCTGGGGATGGGTGATATACAGCTCTGGAAAAAAAAAATAAACAGACCACTGCAAAATTCAGTTTTTATGATTTTACTACTTATAAGTATGTGTTTGGGCAAAAGAACATGTTTGTTTGACTCTATAAACTACTGACAACATTTCCCCCAAATTCCAAATAAAAATATTATCATTTAGAGCATTTATTTGCAGAAAATAACAAATGGTCAAAATAATACAAAAGATACATGTTTTCAGACCTCAAACAATGCAAAGAAACAAGAAATGAATTAATTTTAAAACAACATAATACTAATGTTTACACTTAAAAAGAGTACAGAAATCAATATTTGGTGCAATAACCCTTATTTTTAATCACAGCTTTCATGTGTCTTGGCATGCTCTCCACAAGTCTTACACATTGTTCTTGGGTGACTTTATTCCACTCCTGGTGCAAGAACTGAAGTAGCTCAGCTTTGTGCTTGTGTTGGAATTCAACAGACGCTGAATGGAATGGCTGTAATATATGTAGAGATGCTGATTTCAGAAAAAAATGCAGTGGTGTCTTATTTTTTTCCAGAGCTGTATATCGGTTTTACAGAGGGATTTACAGAGATGTATCAGCCGATATCAAGCAAAAAAATCTGCCATATGGCATTATTCTGCTGTTGTCTTGTGTGTGCTCATGAGTCATTTTAAGCTGTCCACATATTTAATGGTATCCGCTGAAAACATACTGGACCAAAATTTAGGCTGTCATGAAATGTTACATACAACTTGCATTTTAAAACATATTGGCTTTGTGTTGGGAGCTAAAACATCAAATTTAGTGCAGTAGTTTTTATTTTGTTTTCTTGTCAAATAAAAAGTCACAAAGAGGACTGAACAAGCAGCACGTTTAAACATCTGCCCAAAACAACAAGAACTGGAAAAAACAATTTCCATCTTCACCCCTTGGAGCTAATCCAATCCTGAGCTCTCCAATGTTGTGCTGACCGGTAGGAACTTTGTGATGCCACTTGACCAGATTAAATACGGTCTTGGGCAGAAACGTGGAATACAGGAGCCACAGTGTCGTTGATTGTAAAAAGATTACACCTCAAATCACTTCGCAGGTCTACAAAGCGTTTCATATCACACATGTATTCAGAGGAAAATGAGGAGCTAGGATTTGGAGACATGGTTTCAACAAAGAATACAGCTCTACAGGTTGTAGTATTTCCAGAAAACAAAACATTTGAAAGATATTAAAATAGATGGTTAGTACTATACAAAGCTGGCTGCAATATATAACATCAAATCCAAAATAACAATTTGAGTAGGTGCAATTACCAAATCGCAAAGATTGCAAGCATTTTTATAGATCAATGGTTCTTAAACTGCCATTTTAGTATACATCTTTGTCCTCCTTTGGTTTAGACCTTGTTTAGATAGCATGTGAACTCCTTTTTAGTCCTGATTTAGGCCCAGTTTAGATCTAGTACGTTTTTAGACCTGGTTTACATCTGGTGGTACTTGGGAGGGAAAAGTTCGAGAATAATTGTTTTAGATCATAGAATATCTTCTGTAAACAACTAAATATCCTATTTTTTTTATTGAAATTTGCTTGTTTTAGTTAATGTGTTCATATTTCAGCCCCCTTTGAAATATTAAAGGCAAATTAACGTTTTTTTTTTACAATCTGAGCCTTCTTTCGGCAATAAAACAAGTAGTTTTACTCACCCATAGCATTTTTCTGTCAATTGGAGCAGTATCGCAGAACTTATGTTGAGCCGTTCTGTTCTACTAATGATCCCGTATCCGTTAACATGGTGCTGTATCATTTGCTTGGGGCATTACTTTGCGGTGTCCAAATAACACAAACTTTAGCACTTTTCAAATCATAGAAGCCCGATGTCTTAATGTAAGATTTCGTTTGAAGCAAAAGTGGCCTGTAATCCGAGATTTAGCCATAGTTTCGAGTAGATGAGGACGCCAGTGCGCATGCGCGGATTGTACTATCAGCTCCCGGGACCCAAACATGAAACGGAAAGCTGAAAACTATGGATAAATCTCGGATTACAGGCCACTTTTGCTTCAAACGAAATCTTACATTAAGACATCGGGCTTCTATGATTTGAAAAGTGCAAAAGTTTGTGTTATTTGGACACCGCAAAGTAATGCCCCGAATACTCATGCTAACGGATACGCTACAACATAACTTTCTTCAAACAGCTCCAAATGACACGAACGTGATATGGGTGAGTCAAACGACTTGTTTTATTACCGAAAGAAGGCTCAGATTGTAAAATAACGTTACTTTTCCTTTAATGCTCCTGGAGTGTTTACATTGTGCACTCTGAACAGACTTGTACTTTTTAAACGTATACCGCAAGTCAATCAAAATTACTCATACTTGGGTCATCAGCTGCACTAAGAAGATTATGTCATGTTTATTTTTAAAAAAAAAATAGGTTTCAATGTCAGTGGGTTGTGTCTTATGAATCTGAGACATATTAAAGCAAGATAATACTCATGTTTCCATTGATTTTAGCATTAAGACTGATCTGCGCAAGACCTTTTTAACTGACGTGACCTACTTATTCGCCTAATCTTATTGCAGAAGTCTACGTGTATTTATTATTATATTGGTTTTTACACCTTTTTTTCGTAAACTGTAAATGGATTATAGTTGGTATAATAAGATTTTGTCAGTGCCTCTTTTTTTTAATCCAATCCTAGCTGTTTTAAAATGATTTATTTCTGTGTTTATGTCGTGCTCTGGCCTTTGCTATTCTCTACGACTATATGGTTTAGGTTATTTTATTTTATTTTTTAGGTTAAGTTACTGTTTTGCACTAGGCTGCTAGGAAACAAGAGAGAATTGTTCATTTTAATAACTAAAAAAATTTGAAATAAATGTAATCCTTTTACTGTACAGATTTGTCGAG
Source organism: Paratrypauchen microcephalus (assembly GCA_036785185.1). NCBI lineage: Eukaryota > Metazoa > Chordata > Actinopteri > Gobiiformes > Gobiidae > Paratrypauchen > Paratrypauchen microcephalus. The sequence continues at coordinate 5,915,848 of JAVJIX010000005.1, read as the reverse complement.
CATCTGAAAACTTGCAGGCAATGAGCAACCGTTTTAGGTCAGTACTTTGTCAGTGGGTTTGTTGAATTTCACCTTCTATACAACACAATTTGAAAGCAGTTCATTCATTCATTTTTAAGTGTTATAATCAATTTGCTATTTAATTTAAAAATAGGTTAGATTTGATGACAATAGCTGTCAATGAGCAACGTGAATAGTTTCAATTTATATTGCTGTGTCCTTGGTCAAGACACTTAACTCACCTCGCCCCCAGTGTGTGCGTACACTGTGTGAATGTGTGTGTGTGTGTGAATGTGTGTATGTATGTGTGTGTGAATGGGTGAGTGGTTCCTTGATGTAAAGCGCTTTGAGTGCCTTGACGGTGGAAAAGCGCTATATAAAAATGTGAGCATTTACTATTGTAGCCATTTTATTATTATTGTTTTGAATTTAATGTCACATCCTTTTTTACCCTTCATCCAAAAGTTAAGCAGTGTACCTTTAAATATTAAACTGTCAGCATTCTGTTTATTCGCTTACTGTTTTCTGTAAAAGAGATTGCTACATGTCAAAGGAGACCCCCACCCTCCCTCTGTGTTTAAATTCTTGAAGGACTGTCTGAAGAGTGCTGGATTAAAGCAGATGTGCTCACTGATAATGGACTGAGGGCTTAGCCTGCTGCAGCCACAATCGCTGATTAAAAAAGCTCTGTGTGTGTTTGTGTGTTTGGATGAGCCAAATCCAGCATTTACTGATACACCACTGCTCCCTGCCTCACCATGCCGTCCCCACCACTAGGGAAGGGACAATAAACAATAATATAATTTGTCATGATAAAAATGAAGACAATTATTTATTTTATTTTTTTTTAAACTTTTTATACAATTGTGATAATCGCCAACAAAGAAAATCACCATTGTGTAACCAGAATGAGCAAAAAACAAAACAAAAAAAAGAGCTATGTATCCATCCTCTTCTGGTTCATTGTTGTTTTCACTTATAACAAAGTACAAAACTATCACAGTTTAAAAAATAAATAATTATCCATAATATTTAAAGCTGCACTGTGTAACTTTTATGTTGGCGAGTCTGTCAGATGCTTTTTTCCATGGAGATGTTATTGCTTTGTTTGGAATGTTTCACAGTATGGCATTAAACCATTCAATCTTCACGGAGTCTGAACCGGACCACATTAAGGGTCAGATCTGTGGAGAGGCAATCCTGCTCACATTCAGAATTCAGAATACCTGTTTTTCTAGGTATTTTTGAGCTATAAAACTTATAATTTAATAAATGTAAGGCAGAGTCAAAGTCATACTGTGGAACATTACAGGCAGAGCAATATGTAGGTACAGACTTATCCATAGAAACAAACAGGTGACGGACCCCCAACCAAAAAGTTACATAATGTACCTTTAAATTATATTTATTCAAATCCATAACATTTTAAAACCATCAGCAACTTTAATAATTATCATGATATAATCATTAATCACAATTATTTTGACATGACTTAAAATATGAATAAAATATGGTGGGATGTTGGTTGAGCAAATAAAAAAAGGTTTGGAAAAATATAAATCCTCAGATTTTTTTAATGGCCAAATATATTTCAGGTGTACAGAAATGTGCCTTAATACCTTCAACATAGGTTTTATATGAAATTGACCAGTGCCAATAAATAAATAAATAAATAAATAAATAAATAATGATAACTGTGACACCAAATTTCAATATTGTCCCATGACCAAAACCGCAGGGCTGTGAGTGGGAGGGGCCAAAGAAGAGGATATAGTCAGTGGGGGTCTTTGAGACTTAGAGCAATGTCCCGGTGTGGGCGGGAGCTGCGGATGCAGGGATTACATAGGTCAATTATACACTTAATCTGCCCGTGTGGGGGATTAGGAGCAGCTCATTGATTGATTTGAAGTATTTCCGTTGACCTTGGTTAGTTATCAGATTGAGCGGCGTGGTAAAATTGCACTTCTCTGTGTGACCAAAGTGAAATCGCTTTTTAATCGCGGCTGCTCCGTCTGTGTGTGCTGTGTTTAAAACCAGCTCCAGGGGTCACGGACACTAGATGACGAGGGGGATTGAAGATGTTCTGCTCAAGAATAAGGGAGGGGCTGCTGTGAGGTGGGGCTAAAGAGCAACTGGGCAGTATATGTGTTGTTAAGGATACTGTCAGACCACTTGGCTGGCCCGGACACTGCACCACTTTACTGCTGTGGTCATGGACTGCCTGCCCCCTCCACATCCGCAAGTGAACAATTTAATCAACACTGAGATCAAGTGACACGCAAACATAACTTCTCTGCCAGGACTTATCCAGTGAGCATTAAAGCTGTTAAACCTGTAGCTGAGATAGCCATGAATACTCCCTTAGTTGGGTCATAATGGAACTACTTGCTCAAAATATTCTGTTTTGTATTACTACACCATCACTAATGAACACTACCAATACATTTTAGCGGTCCTGTATTACACAAAATTGACTCTTGTGAGCTTTAAGACATGTTAGAATGTTCAATCCAGGGCTGAAATTTTCCAAATTCTGATTCTAGTGATGGTGTATGGATTGTAAAAACACAGTGGAGCACTTTGTGTACTACATCACAAGGAGGGACAGAGAATTTTCAGTTTGAGAGAAGAATTAACTCAGCCTAAATACGCAGTGTGTGAATGAAACAAAACACAACTCCAGATGTTTTTGAAGAAAAAAGAGAAGCAAAAATCCACATTGGAAATTACTTGGACACAGTAGCTTACACATTACATTATAATAACAAAGAGCAAGAATCATAAATTGTACTAAAATTCAAAATAAGTGTCAAAAGTAGCAAGAGATTGTACAAGGATATATATAGTAAATCTCAAATTTAATCAAGGCTATATAGAAGAGGCAGGATCAGGAGAAACAAAGATGGAAGAAACAGTGTGATAGTTTGTTCGTGTGTTTGATGCTATTGTCATACTACATTACTGATTAATAACACCTCCCGCTGCCTCAGCAGAGCTAACAACATTATCAAAGACAGTTTCCACCCTGGCTCTCAGTTCTTTGACTTGCTGCCCTCAGGAAGGCGTCACAGGTGCATTAAAGCAAGGACTAACAGACTCAAAAAGAGCTTCTTCCCAAGGGCCATAACCACCTTGAACTGCACTGCACTGACTCACCCCATATTCCTGTCCTCCACTCTCCTCCCATCCACCCGTTGTGCATTTCAGATTCAGATTCAGATTCAGAATATTTATTGTCATTGTCACAAATACAACGAAATTGCGTTTGGAGCATCCTTACAAACACCCTAAAATACCCTTAAATAGCCCCGTGTAAACATTGACCCAGTATATACAGTACACAGTGCAACACACAAACTATAGCAGCATAAGGTATAAGATGTGTCAATGGTAAAGTGCAGAGCGGGAAATTCAGATACTGTTGGGGGACGGAGGGTGAGGAAGGGTGACAGGGGAGTAGTGGATAGTACATTCTGCAACAATGCAACCCGGTACAGAGATATTGCTTGGTGGGGTATGGATGTCGTTAATGTCCGTTAGAGAGGGCAGGGTTAGTGTCCATAAGAGGGCGGCAGAAAGAGGGGAGGGGCAGAGTTCAATAACCTCACAGCCTGTGGATACAGACTGTTAGCCAGTCTTGATGTTCTGGCCCGTATGGACCTGTACCTTCTCCCTGAGGGCAGCAGGTGGAAAAGCTGGTGTGCGGGATGGTGCTGGTCCCGCAGAATGTTGCGCACTCTTCCCAGGCAGCGAGGGGAGAAGATGGTGCTGATCTCCGGGAGAGTCATTCCAATGATTCTCCCTGCAGCTTTCACCACACGCTGGAGAACCTGCTGGTCCGACTTGGTGCAACTGGAGAACCACACTAGGAGCCCATACGTCAGAACACTGCTGATGGCACAGTTGTAAAAGTTTACCATCAGGTGTCTGGAGATGTGAGTGCTCCTCAGCTTCCTCAGGAAATAGAGGCGTTGTTGTGCCTTGCCCACCACCGAGGTGATGTGGTCTCCCCAGGACAGGTCCTCAGTCACTGTCACCCCCATTTACTTAACACGGTGCAATATTCTGGACAATATTTATTACAGTCTAATATTATAGTTTTTTTAGCAGTATTTATTACTGTGTAATATCTTAAACTAGGTTTTTGTAGCATATCCACCTGTTGTTGTGCAATACCTAATTACAGTGCAATATTCTGTGGTGCAGTACTTAACACTGTGGTATAGCTTGTTGGCAACATTTAATACAGTACAATATGATAACAGGAGAAGTTCAATTTGAACAATATTACATAATAGGGATGCTCCAATATGGATTTCTTTGAGCTGATACCACAATCCGATATTTGACTTACAGTACAATATGGTAAACTGAGTTCTGTGAAACATCTCCCTCTGCAATGTAGAGACTCTCAAGTGTGTGTGTGTATGTGGCTGTATGTGTCACCCCTACTGCAATATCTGAGCAATAATCGGGATAACCAATGTGTAGTACCAGCTCGTAGAGGACTTTTTTGCACAAATTTTCTTTCTTTTTTTCTTTTTTTGCACAATTTTTATTTTAATCTTTATGCACTTTTTCCCCATACTGTGTTGTAAATATCTGGCTGTTTGGTGTATATATCCTACTTAAATGTCTGCGCTGAAGTGAGATGCTTTCAATCTCATTGTGAGGGTGTATCATGTAAATTTTACATGTGAATAGTGACAATAAAAGGGATTCTATTCTATAACTGTACTTTTATATGGTAGATTGGTTGATTTGATAACTCTTGAGCATTGTTTCTCATGAGATGTGTTATGTCTACTCTGCAATTAACAACCCATCAATACATATTTTGACTCTTACTTATGGGTTTCAGAGTGAGAATTAGCACTGTTTCCATTGCGATGTTAGTCATTCGATTTTGAATGGTGAAATGTCTTCAAAATGGAAGCTGAAATCTATGAAGAATCTTTTTTTTATTTGTTGGGTTTATGTTGTACAATCTCATAGAATTTTCAGTGAGACTATAACCTATGGAGATTACAAGATGCCAAATACTAAACATAGTGTTCATTGAAAAGCATGCTGAGTAGTTCTGTAGTATTTGGTCTTCAATGCAATCATTATACCCTCTTCATTGATATTGATATGATATTATAACCAAAAACACAGATAAATCAAATATTACGTAACATTCATGTCTTACAGTTTTGTAATTTATCTAATACAGCGATAATGGTGGTGAACATATGCACATAACATGCACAGAGTAAAATGCAGTGGTTTTATAAGGCCCACCACAGCCATCTTTAGTTTGCGACGTATTCAAACATAAACAATTTGTATTGAGTTTGCATTGAGGCCCTATTCAGTGTGTGTGTACGCCTTGGTTCATGATAATAGCTCAGCCTTTTGCATTTAGAGCCCCTGTGATTCCAGTGATTAGACTACTACATCTGGACTGTTCTTAAAGCCTCCTCCAGAATTCCCTCACTCAGCTGTTTATACAACATGCCCCACTATCACCACTCATGTTATAACTAAATGTGTTTATTTAGGGGTATTTTGAACAATATTACATAATAGGGATGCTCCAATATGGATTTCTTTGAGCTGATACCACAATCCGATATTTGACTTACAGTTGTGTTCGATAACTAATATTTGCCTGTGAAACTTTTCTGGTTGAGGGTCTGCTACCAGCTTGTCTCCATGGAGATGTTATTGCTCTGCCTGGAATGTTCCATGGTATAACATTAAACATCTAGCTTTTATTCATTACGGGTTTTTCCATTAAATTCCTTGGGGTTGTAATGTAGCGTAGTGCTGTAACCTGCTTGTCTCCCTTGTGGAAGGTAGGTTTAATCTATACTGTGGAACATTTTAGATAAAGCAATAACATTTCCATGGGAACAAGCAAGTGGCCACATGTATTTATGAAGTTACGATAAAATTCACATTTTTAAAATTTCACTTTTATCAAAAATAAGAACAAAATGTATTTATCTGGAATATAAAATAATTAGTTCCATAGTGATTGTGTAAACGTAGTCATATTTAGCCTAAATTATTTGTAACTTTATAGTAAAAAAGATAAATATGATGGATATATCTGCCCTATTGTCTAGATTTTCAATATCAAATCTAGAGAAAGCTGGAAGCTGATACAAAATTTTGCATTCCACATTCACTTGGAAATGTTCGACCTAGATTGCTTTCACTACCTGCTCGTGTCCATGGTATGGCATTAAACGTATCCAGCTAGCATTTATTCATTATGTGTGTTTTTATTGCTCAAAAATCCAATAATTGTTTCTGTGAATAGGGCTGACTCTCCACAGATCTGAACTGTAATGTAGCATAGTGCTGTAACCTGCTTGATAGATTTAGGTTTAATCTTTACTGTGGAACATTCTAGACAAAGCAATACAGTTTCCATAGAGACAAGCAGGTGGCGGACCATCCACTTGAAATGTTACGCAGTGAAGTTTTAATCATAACACAAGAAAAAAATAATTATACAGTGAATATATCGACGGATCATAGTAATAGTTGTGGTTGGAAATAATAAAAAAGGCTAACATGGCAGAATGCAATGTGGTGACTGTGTGTGACGGTTCACAACACGCTCTGAAAGGGTTTTACTTGTGTTTAATGAAGTCTGTAAGCAGCTTAGGGCCTTCAATAATTACTCACACAGACCATTTTGTTCCTCAGCTTGGTTTCTTTGGCTCTAAATCCGCAGTGAATACAGTGGAGGTAGTGAGGACTTTTCCCATTAAATAGAGCTGTAAAAGACAAACCTTTATGAGATTTCAGACGAGTATAAACGTTGATTTTCTGTTATGATAATTACTATATTGATTTATTGTCCAACATATGAAAGCTGGAGCAATAGTTTTAGGGCTCAGTGTTTATCGCGTATACATTTTCTTTGCACAACTGGGACATTTTTGATTATTTTTTCGTCTTTATGATGAGATTTAAACCGTAAAATGTTGAATTAATAACTTCTGTGCAAACTAAGTACTAAAGCGTTTCATTCTGCTGTTTATTATATTGTAGATCATGATTATTTTACAATATTGTAGGTTTAGAATAGTTTTTGTGGTTGGTTATTGTGTTAGTGGCATAAGTTAGTTTCAATATTATCGTTGATGGTCTATATTTACCAATTTGTTATCTTGGCAGGCCTAAATACATGTCTATATAATAATAGCTAATTTTGCTAAGGTTTTTTATTTATTTCCTTTGACTGCTGGTGTTGATACAGGGCTTGTGTGTTCATACTAAATGTGTAATCAAAATGGAGGGTTGCCTTTACAATTGCATTTCTGTATTTTGTGACCCAGGGTAAAACACTGCAGACTTTTTGTCAATGTATAGGTTGAATAATTAGAGGATTTCTGTAGTATTTTAAAGCATGCAGTACTTTTATTTTGTTCCTAACAGATTCACATGAATTAAAAGCCCTGCACCAGATTTTTCTTTAAACTGTGAATAATTAGGATGCTCTGGATGCATAAGGTAAATAAGGAATAACTTTGGACCAATGCAAACCGTTTAAAATGAACTAGTTCTGTTTTTTATAGACAGTAAAAATCACCTTTTAATAACAAAATCAAGTCCTCATTGAAGTGAATGTCACACAGGTTGCCAGTGGTAATTATTTTGCAATTAACTCCCTTTTGAAAGTAGTTGCGTATCTTTGCGGCAGCATGGAGAAAAAGCCAAGCGTCCAATGGCGGAGAGAGGAGGAAATTCCAGTTTAATTGAGTCAAGTCTTTTGTCAGGTGGAGCTGATGCAGTCGGCGTGGATTGATCCAGCACACACATGTCATCTCTGGGCTCTCCACGTCCAGCCTCTAGCCCTTTTTCCTCCTCCCTTTGCCCCCTCACTACCTCTCCCCCTCCGCCTTGTTAAAAGGGAGGTCCGGTGGCATTTGTTTGATTAACTTGTTGGACAAAAGTGACAGCTGCTCACGGGCCTATGTGGATGAGAGTCCCAGCGCCGCTCCCTTTTTGTACATCTGTCAGAGCCCGAGCAGGCCGAGCGGGGTGAAAAGAGACAAATTGGCCCCAAAAAGAAGGCCATTCACCTTCTCGGGACCCCCCTCCAACTCTCCACCCCTCTGTCCCATTCAGGTGCACGGCGGGACCCTCAAGTGCTTGCTGGCTTATTCCATTTTCACTCCCCCTATAGCGTCCCCTGAGCCTACAAGTGTTTTAGCCCCCTTTCTCCTTTCCTCAATCCTGCCCTAAGCGGCTCTTTGTGCCCAGAATGGCTCACTTTTCTCAGGGCCCAGGGCTGACGGCTTTTTTCCCTCTTTATTGTCCACCACCAAGCTTTTCTGACGCTCATTGTGTGTTTACTCAATGACTGGTTGCTGACCGTAATTCCAACTGTTTAGTTCCTCACAACATGGCCCCCTACCCTTCTCCGCCCACAAGCACAAATACACCTCGCAGCCTTCTCCAAACTGCTGTTTTTATTAGATCGCTCCTGCTTTGGTTTTCTCAAAGGGGACTAGGTAGGAGAGGAGTTGCAACAGGCGGAAAATGGAATCGTAGGCACAATACAGCTACTTTTTTGTTATATTGTATTGTAACACTGATTTCATTTGGGTTGTGAAGTGCAGGATTAGGCAAAGGATTGGGAAGTGCCACATTTCCCATTTTAAGAGCATGTTATTTATTGGTTTCATTATTCTATTTTAGACTCTCACAGCTAATATACAGGGTTATACGGATCTGAATATTTAATCGCCATGACGTCAGTGGACAGAAGTGAGTTTTGCGTGAATCACTAATAGGTCCCCAGTGATAGACTATTACCATGTGTGCTGTTAAAGCCCATAGCGGTGCTTCAGCTGTCGTTGACACATCTGTAGTTCATGAATAGAGACACAGCGCTGCCCTCTGGGATGACATCATGAGTGCTGAACCCATTAGCGGTCGGTGAAAAGCTCTGTTTGTTAGTCAAGGGTCAAGCTGAGGGTTCGTCTGTCGGATACAAGGTGAACATGGAGAAGGCGGGCTCACAGTCTGGAGGGACAGAAGCCAGGATTTACCAGTGCTGGGGAGAGGGGTTGCTACCTGCTGACTGAGTTACTATGTTAATTGAGTGTCATCATCAATGGGCCTCTCTGCTGAGGCGGTAAGCAGGACTAGAATAGGCCAGCGGTGGCCTCTAAAGCCAGAGCAGGTCGGATTAGAGCAGCTTTTTGTGCACACTGCATAATGTCTGCAGTCGGCTTTAAAGACCCCCTCCGCTCACCTCCATGTTTCCTTGTCCATGTGCTTCCTTCCTCTGTGCTTCTCTGCTGTGCGCTCTGCTTTAAAAGAGAAACTAGTGTAGCTGCCTTCTCCTTCACAAGAAGCCTGTCAGTTGGCATTAGCGTCGCCTCTCTGCAATCATCATTCCAGGCCTCGTGTTAATTGCACACACAGCTGGGTCCCAGCAGGACAGGCTCTCACTCACACACTCGCTCACGGAGCACAGGCAGAACAAGTAGCACTCTCATTTATTCTGATGGGATAAACAACATCAGTCCAGTTCTCCACTGTCCTAGGATCATTACAAGTCCAGGCTGTGAATAAGCTACTGTCAATAAGGGCCCATGTTGAAGTGTGCAAAGTACTGCAACGATCAGAAGAATCATGAGTTAAAGTAGCAAAATATAATTAACTATACAAGATTTTCTACACACTTGATTTGTAAATAATTTCTATAAACCTTCAGACACCATAGTAACAAAGGCACTACTCTTTAAAACATCAAAAACAGAACTAGTTCCTTTTCAATAGTTTTGCAGTGGTCCAGAGTTATTCCTCACTTACCTTATGCATTTCTAACATCCCAATTATTCACTGATGTGTTTTTCAGGCAGAGTGCAATGAAGATTTACGCCATTGTAAAGCTACTAATTAGCAGGCTAACACATTTCCTGATTATCAGACAATAAAATGCTTCATAATTAGATGCAAACAGCAGGCAGTGGACACATTTTGACCCAAAGAGCATCTAGTTAAAATAAATAAAAACTTCTGGTGGGTGAAAACAACTAAGTCCCTTTTTCCCCCATTGAGAAAAAAGTTAACAAGACTTTATCTGTACTTAATGCTTCGGATTAGAGCAGCTCATAATCATATCATCCAGGCAATAAATTCCCAAATGTGTCATTGCAATCAAATGTTCAGTGTGATTCAGTTTTCAGTGATGGCTGAAGCTGAGTGAGTATGCACAAACATAACTCATCTTTTAAACTTTATTCTTGGTGACGCTCAGGTCAAGTGGAAAGTGTCCTGGTGATGTTTAATGACTGTGTGCACGGGGAAGTTCAGACACACACACATAGACACACACAGCAGAGCAGGCAGGAACAGGCAGAGGACCAGGTTGTAATCCCTGTCAGCCCCCTGTAGTGAGCCCCTTCTACTGCTCCCACATGCCTGCGTCTCAACAGCACTATTCAAGTTTCCAAATGAACTATACTTCTAAATGGACTATTGGACTTATTATGATATGTTAAAGGTTCCCATTGTGATATATGGTGAAGGGTTTGCAACTTGAAGCTGCCATCTGCCCATCTGATCACCACCACATATTTATACATATGCACAGACAACGTGAAGTGTCTTGCTCAGGGACACTAGGCTTCAGGATGATGGGCAAGTGCTCTAATTATGCAGCTCTGGAAAAAAAAAGAGAGAGAGGCCACTGCAAAAAATATTAGTTTTTCTGATTTTACTACTTATAGGTACAGTGCCGTGAAAAAGTATTTGCCCCCTTCCTGATTTCTGTGTTTTTTGCATATTTATCACTCAAAACATTGTCAGATCATCAAACCAATTTTAATATCACACAGAAACAACCCAAGGAAAGACAAAATTCAGTTTTTGAATGATGATTCCATTTATTAGTGCACAAAAAAAATCTAAACCTATCTGGCCCTATGTGAAAAAGTAATTGCCCCCTTAATCTAATAGCCAGTTGAGCCTCCTTTGACAGCAATAACTGTAACCAAATGTTTGCGATAATTGGTGATGAGTCTTTCACACCGCTGGGGAGGGATTTTGGCCCACTCTTCTATGCAGAATTGTTTCAATTCTGCCATATTGGAGGGTTTTCTTGTATGAACTGCCCGTTTAAGGTCACACCACAGCATCTCAATCGGATTTAAATCCGGACTTTGACTTGGCCACTCCAAAACCTTAATTTTGTTTTCTTTGAGCCATTCAGAGGTGGACTTGCTGGTGTGTTTTGGATCATTGTCCTGTTGCATGATCCAAGAGCGCTTGAGTTTGAGGGCACGAACTGATGGCCGGACATTCTCCTTCAGGATCTTCTGGTAAACAGCAGAATTCATTTTTCCGTCAATCACAGCAAGTTGTCCTGGTCCTGAGGCAGCAAAGCAGGCCCAGACCATCACACTGCCACCACCATGCTTTACTGTGGGCACCATGTTCTTTTTATCAAATGCTGTGCCATTTTTACGCCAGATGAAACGGGCTGCAGACCTTCCAAAAAGTTCAATTTTAGACTCATCGGTCCACAAAATGTTTCTCCAAAAGTCTTGAGGGTCATCAAGGTGCTTTTTGGCAAAGGTGAGACGAGCCTTTGTGTTCTTTTGTGAAAGCAGTGGTTTTCTCCTGGGAACTCTTCCATGGATGCCATTTTTGGCCAGTGTTTTTCTAATGGTGGAGTCATGAACACTGACCTTAACTGAGGCCAACGAGGCCTGTAGTTCTTTCGATGTGCGTCTAGGTTCTTTTGTGACTTCCTGAATGAGCCGTCGTCGCACTCTTGGAGTAATCTTAGTTGGTCGACCACTCCTGGGAAGGGTTGCAACTGTTCCCAGTTTCCTCCATTTTTGAATAATGGCTCTGACAGTGGTTCGCTGGAGCCCCAGAGCTTTGGGAATGGCTTTGTAACCTTTTCCTGAATTATAGACTTCTATCACTTTTTTTCTCATTTGTTCTTGAATTTCTTTGGATCGTGGCATGATGTGTTTGTTCTTGAGATGTTGTAGCCAACTTCACTTTGTTTGACAGGAACTATTTAAGTGATTTCTTGATTCAACACAGGTGGTGACAATCAGGTGTGGGTGTGGCATGTAGAACTGAACTAAGTTTTCTCAAAACTGTGGTTAGTCACAGTTAGTTTGTGATTTAACAAGGGGGGGCAATTACTTTTTCACATAGGGCCAGATAGGTTTAGATTTTTTTTGTGCACTAATAAATGGAATCATCATTCAAAAACTGAATTTTGTCTTTCCTTGGGTTGTTTCTGTGTGATATTAAAATTGGTTTGATGATCTGACAATGTTTTGAGTGATAAATATGCAAAAAACACAGAAATCAGGAAGGGGGCAAATACTTTTTCACGGCACTGTATGTGTTTTGGGCGCATACCTATATAAACTACTGACAACATTTCCCCCATATTCCAAATAAAAATATTATCGTCCATCCATCCATTTTCTTCCGCTTATCCGGGGCCAGGTCGCGGGGGCAACAGTCTAAGCAGGGACGCCCAGACCTCCTTCACCCCGGACACTTCCTCCAGCTCCTCCGGGGGGACCCCACGGCGTTCCCAGGCCAGCCGGGACACATAGTCCCGCCAGCGCGTCCTGGGTTCGTTTAGAGCGAAAATGACAAATGGTCAAAATAACAAAAAAGATACATGTTTTCAGACCTCAAACAAGGCAAAAGGACAAGATTAAATTCATTTTAAAACAACATAATACTAATGTTTACACTTAAGAAGAGTTCAGAAATCAATATTCATTGCAATAACCCTTATTTTTAATCACAGCTTTCATGCGTCTTGGCATGTTCTCCACAAGTCTTTCACATTGTTCTTGGGTGACTTTATTCCACTCCTGGTGCAAGAACTGAAGTAGCTCAGCTTTGTGTTTGTGTTGGAATTCATCAGACACTGGAATGGAATGGCTGTAATACATGTAGAGATGCTGATTTCAGAAAAAAATGCAGTGGTCTCTTATTTTTTTCCAGAGCTGTACTTGTGTATTTTTCTTACTGAAGCTAAAACACTATGATGACAGTTCTGCATTTGAAAATTTTCAGTAACACCCAGAACTTCGACTTTCAAGGAAACATTTATGAATCTTGCACTAGTCATCTCCTCTCTGCATCAGTGTGTGCATGAGGAGACAGTGGGGCTGTAACTTTTGAATGTGAGAGCATACACATCCAGCTGGAGACAGTCGTTTTTCACTAAGATTATATTTACTTTTTGTCTGAACCAGAACCTGCACTGTGTTCAAATGATTGAGTAGAGACGTGCTGTTATGATTGAAGTCTTTATCAAATGCTCTGTAGCAAAGGTGACGTATTCCCATGGCAATGTCCTGTTCCTGTAAGTATTGGGTACTCGCTGTGGTTGAAGCACCAATGACACAGGGATGTCAACCTGCTGCCACTGATTACCATAAGGAGACCATACATATTTTAGGCTCTGAAAATATTCATTGTATTGTATAGTGCAGTGTTATCTAGTCTGTAACTTTTAACAATATTGTAACACTTTAGAATAATTCAAACCAGACTTTTTTGCTCATTTGATTTGATTGTGAATACATCTTGCAGCCGTACTAAAAACTGTAATTCTTTTCAGCTGTCTGAAATGTGAGTTTTCTTTAAAATGTTCAGTTTTACAATTAACATACAAACGTGCATTGCTCATTTCATCTGCTCATCTCAAGTACAAAAAAAAGCATCCCAAACTGTAATATTATTTACAACACAAAGTTTCAAAATAAACAACATTAGCTTATAATGTGGCCATACCTGCTTGTCAAAACCTGACCTTATCAGATGTCAGAAGCTAAGCAAGGAAGGTCCTGGTTAGTACTTGGATGGGAGACCAGTGGGAATTCCAGGTGCCACAGTGGGGCGCTAGTCGCAAAAAAAAAACTGTTGTTATGTCCTTAGGCAAGACACTTCACCCACATTGCCTAGTATGAAAGGGGAGTGTGGAGTGAATGAATAATGAATGATGTGTAAAGTGCTTTGGGTGTCTTGAAAGGTGCTATATAAATGCAATTTATTATTATTATTATTAATTAATTAAATAATTAATTAATTAAACACAATAAAGTAAAGATAAGAAGAGTATTGAAAATGTAGTACTATAGACATAATTTAGTCACAGTGAGGTATCATGGGGGCGTATACAGTTCTGCCCCACCACAGCACATTGAAACAAAAGTGAGGCACTGGCTCCACCGAATGACTGAGCGTGTTGCATCTGACAACACAGCTTGTTAGTCTTTTACGCTAACCCTGGCGCAAATATATGCAAAGGGGTCATGAAAAAGGTGAGTGGGTGGGTTTGTGGGGGCAGAGGTGTACCATGCTGCTATAGGCCTCCTGCCAAGTGCCATGTGTAGCGCGGGGTGTGAAGCTGGCTATGAGCAGGTCGCACTGCCTGGGACTGGTGTCAGATGGGGGCAGGAGGTCGCCTTTATATGTGTGTGCATGTATGTATGTATGTATGTATGGGGTGACAAATAACCCCGCACAAGGAAAAGGAGATGGAAGTGGTTTGAGTGTCACAGATTTGAACCCTGTCGCGTTGGGTTATTATGTATGCAGAGCCATATTACGCTTGTTTTGGCTGTGAGTGAGCGCTAGCCCCCTGCTGATCCCCATGCAGCCCGGGTGAAATCGTCTGTTCTGATGACTGCCTTTAGCAGGCCAAGAGAGGGGTGAACTCATTGGACTGGTCACTGTTCTTTTTGGAGAGCCAAGAAATCTAAATATTCTGTAAAGTGCATGGGTCCATACACACTGCTGTCCAAGTAAATACAGTGATGAGGAGTTTGAATTGGAGCTTACCCAGAGGAGATGGAGTTGCTCTGTGGAGATCTGGATTGTGTCAGAGAAGGTGAAAAGATGGCTCCAGAAATGGTGCTAAGAGTACCATTTGGAGGAGAGAGTTAGAGCAAAAGTAACAACCATCAGAGCACAGTGAGAGAAGAGAGAATCCACAAGAGGTGAAAAATACGCTTAGAATCAAGTGAATTGACTGGCTTTTGTGAGTATTATTTGTGTCACTAATAAGTATTGGATATTAAATAATTCTGCTTCCAGTGTACTGTATTTAAACAAAAGTTAATGATTTACTACACAGTGGTCCCTCG
Organism: Paratrypauchen microcephalus; assembly: GCA_036785185.1. Taxonomy (NCBI): domain Eukaryota; kingdom Metazoa; phylum Chordata; class Actinopteri; order Gobiiformes; family Gobiidae; genus Paratrypauchen; species Paratrypauchen microcephalus. The sequence continues at coordinate 5,900,696 of JAVJIX010000005.1, read as the reverse complement.
CTCTATCGCAGTTCACTATTCGCGGCCTCGCTGTTTCGTGGATTTTTAAAAATTTGTATTATTTATTTATTTATTTATTTATTTTTATAGTGTAACTTTTTTTATAGTGTAACATTGTGTTCTGCGTCCTGATTGGCTAAGAGACTGTAGACCTTTGCCGATTGATAGATGGAGGATGAAGGGGGGACCGGGACTAGACCAGGACTAAACGTGGACTAAACCAGGTCTAGACCAGAACTAAACCAGGTCTAGACCAGGTCTAAACCAGGTCTAAACCAGGACTGGACCAGGTCTAGACCTGGACTAAACCGGGACTAGACCAGGTCTAAACCAGGATTAAATCACCCCTTTGCTGGTTTCGTGCGGCTCTTGCGTTCGTTTGTGCGTGTTTGTTTTGTGGCTCAGGCTGCGAGGACGCGGTCCTGAGGGGGAGGCATGGTCCGGGCGCAGCGGTTCGTTCTCGTGCTTGCAGCCCCAGCCTTGCGCCTATCGTGCTGCTCTGTCACGGATTTGACCACGCGCACTTCCCCAAGGGGTTGGTGCATGTCGCGTCCCGGGGCAGTGCCGTTGAATAAGCGCGGTGCTTCCTGCGGATCCAGTGACTTATGTCTCCGCTCCCCTCGCGCGTCCGGCGGGACTCCCAGCAGAGCCCCCACACTTCACTATTAATACATTTTGTTGAAAATCTACGAAGGTTTGAGTGTTTAAACAAGAGAGAAATGTGAGAAAATGTTAATTCCAGTGTTTTAAGGCATTTACAGCCTTAAAACATGTATAATAATTGTAAAATATAAAGTCCTACTTCGCGGATTTCACTCATTACAGGTTATTTATGGAACCTAACCCCCGCGATAAATGAGAGACCACTGTATTGTGAATTTCATTTAAAGGTGCATTGTGTAACTTTTCTGGTGGAGGGTCTGTCAGATGTGTTCTCAGTGGAGATGTTACTGCTTTGTCTCAAATCTTTCACAGTATGGCATTAAGCTTTTCATCATCATGAAAACCAATCCAGGCCAAGTTGCTGGTCAGATCTGTGGAGAGGCAAGCCCCTCACAGTCAGAATCCTTAATAAAACCACCTGTAATTGAATACATTCTGTTTTATCTGTTTTATGTCATACAGTAGAACATTTGAAACAGAGCAATGACATAACCATAGAAACAAGAAGATGACAGGCTGCCAACCAAAAGGTTACATAGTGCACCTTTAAGTAGTTGATGATAAAAGGAGAAATTCAATTTGTCAACTGGACAAAGTTTGTTTTGTCGAAAACGTTTCGCCGCTCATCCGAGAGGCTTCGTCAGCTCTGTAGTAGTTGAATTATTGTATCGGTGTGTATCAGTATTACATTTTGTTTTTTTTCCAGATCTTTATTTTTAACAGCATTTGACATTTTGAAAATATTATTTTAAACCATGAATGTTCCTTGTTTGTCCTACTTATATTTCCTAATTTACAAATACAAGTTGTGTCTGTTGAGAGAGGCACTGACACATGGATGCTGGAGGAGGGCAGCTCTGGAGAAGTTGAGTGATGAGAAAGTGTAGAGGAAACACAAGCAACACTTAGACACAGCTGTGCACCTGATGGAGGACCATCTGTGTGCCCCTCACCCAGGATGGCTCCATCCTCCATCATGTGGGGCTCAGGACTTTTCCCAGGAAACTGCAGACGGAGGCAGGCCACAGACACCAACTGTGGGCCTTCTGCAGAACAACCATGCACATGTTGTCTGAAGGAGAGTTTACACATGATTAGGACTTTAAATAAACCAAAATAAACATACAGACATGTGTATAGCCCATTGAAAATCTTATAGATTTTTACTGGAATAATGTGAACCTGTGAATGACACTAAATGCTCTGACTTTATATGTAGGAAATTATTTCTCTTGAATAGAAAATTGAAGACTCAATTTTGTCTGAGAATGTTTCTCCAAAACCAGCAAAACAAAATAATGGAGCTATTGCAGCAGTTGAAGCAGATTCCCTCCACCTGCTCTATGCTGCTAAACATATGTTGTATATAACACAATATGTTATATACACAATGCACAAAAATAGTGTAGGGAATGTGGTGGGTGAAAATGTATAAAATTGTGCTTGTAAAAAAATCCAGTGTCCTCAATTAAAATAAATATATCTTATAGGAAAAGTCATGGTACTCATAATTATGAATGCCATAGTAAATAACAAAAGTAAGATCCAATAATTCTTCAGATATTCTCGAATGTCAACTTTAGTTAAAAGCCCCAATCCAAACGCTCCTAATGTTGGTGACAATCACAGGCAAGATGTCCCTGACAGGGCTCCAAAATGCCAGTCGTGGCAGCAAGAGGACTGTGACATAACTGTCAGAGTGATTTGTCTGAAATGAACAGGAGTAAAGCAAAGGCACACAAAGTGGCTGCTGCAAACAGACCTCAGATGGGAGCTAAAGCAGCCTAAAGAGCACAAGTGAAGCAGCAGAAGCCATTGGAGGCTGAGCAGTGAGTGGATCAGTCACTCCAGGCCTGGCCTCTCAGCGGGGAGCTGTGCCTGGGGCGAGATCACAGGCCTGCTGCCACACTGGAGCCTTCACAGGCACACAGCCACACACAGGAAGCTGCTGGCACCAGGGCCAATCTGATTCACCCCGGCACTGCCCCAAAAGCTCCTCAACGCAGCGCCATGTTCCCTCAGCCTGACCTACATGCTCTGCTTCCTCTGCAGAGCAGCCTCTCCTCCTCCACACACTCGGCTTAGGCAAGTTACACAAGAAGGACACTTTGATCGACATGAGTTTGTTTTTTATTGTTCTTTGCAACACTGTCAGAAGACGCAATACCATACACAAGTATCTACAAAACACTGCATGTATCTGTGTACAGTTCATTTAGTTATTGGGGGTAAAACATACCTGAACTTCAATTCCCCCAGTCAGTATTTTCTACATTAACTTGTAAACTACTCTAACTTTAACTTGTAAAGTTAATGTCATGTAAAACTGTAACAGTAATGACCAAAGAAACATCCTTAAATGTGCCTTTCGTTGGTGTCAGAATGTTCCAAAGCACATCTATTATTCAATATAGCTATATATAACTATAGTATATAGCTATCTTTTATGACTTTGTCTACCCTGAACTGCGCTGTCTAAACTGCTGTGTGTTACATATAAATTCTGATTGAGCATTAGCCTCGGGTCTCATTTGCTCTGAACAAACATAACGCTGGTTCCCCCCTTCTCCCCCAGTCTCTCCTCCACCCACCACTCCTCGTCTTCAGTGACCCCCTGTTCAAAGTCAGTCGTCTTGTATTAGTATCAGGCTGCTCGCATCATTAGTTATCAATTAGACTGGCACCAGCCCAGGCCCAGGGAGGAACATCTGTAGCCTTTCGGGCCCGTCGCTGTGGAGATGTCATTTTCTGTGCTCCAACCACAGCACATGCTAGACAGAGATAGCACCACTAACCATCAACTGTGTGGTGTAGTTTGAAGCACTGGTTTGTATGATAATCTGGGAAACAGTTGTGTATCATCTTTGACATTAAAGGGCCCATATTACACCATTTTCTGATCTAGGTTATAATGTTGCTTTCTCATCTAAAACATATCCAGAGTTGTGTTTTACTTTATTCACACGTTTAACACTCAAACTTTGCATTTAGGCTGAGTTCTACTCAGGAAGTAAAAGCACTCAGTTCCACCTTGTGATGTGGTAATACAGGTAGTGTTTCACAGTGTTTTTAAACTCTGTACATCTTCATTACCATCATTTGAATAATTCAGCCCTAGAATTGCCCATCTCTACTGAACTAAGGGTCAAAGGTAGCTGAAGCTACCACTACTTGATATCACAAGGTGGAACGGAGCATTTTGGGTGTTGAAGATAATACTGCAGGATTACTCAAATGTGTGAATGAAACAAACTATATCTCCATCTGTGTTTTAAGGGAGTAACGACATGCTAACACGGCTTAAAGCTCACGACAGACACCATACAGATATGACCTGGCAATAGATAAGTTTAATGCCATAATTTCAAGATTTCCTGGCATAACCACCAAAAACGTTATACAGCTCTGGAAAAAAATAAGAGACCACTGCATTTTTTTTCTGAAATCAGCATCTCTACATGTATTACAGCCATTCCATTCCAGCGTCTGTTGAATTTAAGATAAGATAATCCTTTATTTGTCCCACAATGGGGAAATTGCAGTGTCACAACGCAAGTTTCAGAAACAGTAGGAAAATATGAGCATGCATCAAAATTAAGATAAATAATAATAAGTATGTACTAAAAAAACACAACACTGTAAGGTTAAAAGGCACAGGAACGTTGCACCATAAATGTCTTTGATTCTGAGCAGTGAACAAACAGCAGTTAAAGTGATACTAGTATAATAATATATAATATCACTACAATAAAGTGACTCAGATGATTGTGTACAGTGCAGTGATGGACAGTGGTGGTTAAATAAATAAGTAGCAGGTAAAGTGACTTTAAATATTATTGCACATTGTTATTATTACTATGTAGATGACACATGGTTGCTATGGAGATGAATTCCAACACAAACATAAAGCTGAGCTACTTCAGTTCTTGCACCAGGAGTGGAATAAAGTCACCCACGAACAATGTGAAAGACTTGTGGAGAGCATGCCAAGACGCATGAAAGCTGTGATTAAAAATAAGGGTTACTGCACCAAATATTGATTTCTGAACTCTTCTTAAGTGTAAACATTAGTATTATGTTGTTTTAAAATGAATTTGATCTTGTTTCTTTGCATTGTTTGAGGTCTGAAAACATGTATCTTTTTTGTTATTTTGACCATTTGTTATTTTCTGCAAATAAATGCTCTAAACGATAATATTTTTATTTGGAATTTGGGGGAAATGTTGTCAGTAGTTTATAGACTCAAACAAAAATGTTCCTTTTGCCCAAACACATACCTATAGGTTGTAAAATCAGATAATTTTGCAGTGGTCTCTTGTTTTTTTCCAGAGCTGTATATTGTATAGTAGCTGTTATTCTGCACCCTTCTCTTTTAATGTAAATTTTATGATGATCATTTATGTTTTGATTTGTTTGCATGGTTTTCTGAATGTCTTTAAAGCACTTTGAATTACCTTACCTTGTACCTTTAGGTTGTATGCACTGGTGAATGGCATGGTGTGTTCAAGGCCTGTAGGAGATAATGGACACTGGTCAGACTCTAAGCTCAGTGTGTATCTGTCTGAATCACAGTCACTTACATAAGCCTGCTGACAGCCCTGAGGTCACAATGAAACTCTATCTCGATGATTCAACTCCTTCAAACTCATTAACTGTTATTTCATGAGTGAGAGGACGAGGATTTTGACAGTTTCCAAATGTCCACTCTGCTCATGTTCTCACTACAGGGTGGAAAGTTTGAGGTCTTACTTAAGAACACTGAAACACTCATCTTTGACAGAGAGGTACTTTGGATGTGTGTGTTTGTTAAGTTGTCCTGTATTCTCGGAGATGTCCGCTCTGGTATAGTCAAGGTCAAAATATACAGATCAATAATCACTGCTTTTGAAGCCCTCAAAATCTGCAAAGTACATTTTACCGCTACTTTAACATTTTTCATGTGATACTTTTACTTTTATTTGAGTATTTTTTTGTTTCAGTATCTCTCTCTATCTTCTACTAAGTAACCAATTTGAGTACTTCTTCCACCACTGGTTATGGTTATGTTAGACCAGGCATGTCCAAACTATGGCCCGTGGACACATTTTTCATGGCCCTCAGGCTTCCAGGTGAATTGGCCCAAATTACCTTGAGCAGAACTTTTGACTGCAAGTTTTTTTAATCTACTTTGACAAGACAATATTTATTATTTCTTGTGTGGTTTTGAGGATCTTAGCATGAATAAAGGACTGAAGCTCATTCTAACCTGTTAAACATGCATATTTCAATTATTGACTGTACTGAGCACCAGTCTATGGTTCTCGATCGGCCCTCTGCTTTGTCTGTGTTTCGATATGTGGCAGAGGTGTGGACTCGAGTTATGTGATTTCGACTCGAGTCAGACTCGAGTCACGAATTTGATAACTTTAGACTCGACTCGACAAAATGTACAAACACTTGCAACTCGACTTGGACTTCAATATCAATAAGTCGTGACTTCACTTGGACTTAGGCCTTTTGACTTGTGATGACTTGCTACGTCCAATGAAAAAAAAACTCTAAAAGTATGTTGATAAGGACCGCACTCGTTGTACTTGTGAATCTGCGAAAATGTATGCAAAGAGCATGTGCGCGCGGCTTGCACAACATCCAATCACAGTAGATCTACGTTGCTTTCGTTCGACCGCATCCAAGGCAGATCTTGCAGACATTATATGATTTGTAGAAATTGTATTTCTTTGTAAAGGGGACTCGAAATGACTCGAAACTAAAATGCTAGGACTTTGGACTCGACTTGAGACTTGTGAGCTTTGACTTCGGACTTGACTCGGCACTTGGATACTCTTGACTCGGGACTTCACTCGGACTTGAGTGCAAAAGACTTAGACTTACTTGGGACTTGCCCAGAAATTACTTTGTCCCACCTCTGATATGTGGCCCTTGATGAAAAAAGTTTGGACCTACGAATTGTTATCTTCCACATTAGCACACGACTACAATCAAGGATAAAGTAATAATTGAATGAAAGATAACATTTGATATCGTACTATGTGTTAACCCAGTGTGCCTTGCTTGGAAGGGTAGCACCAACTTTTCTTCCAAAGATAAACTTTGAATGTATGGGTGCATCATTTGCTCATTTGGTAGAGTGTTTGTCCAATGGTTGGTAATTCAAATCCCGTTCTCGACATAAACATTGGTAGATTCAAGATTCAAAGCTTTTATTATCATATGCACAGTAAAGAAACACGTTCCCCTGTACAATGAAATTCTTACTTTGCTGCCCACACAGGATGCCAAGAGCATGCAAAAAATTAAAATAGATAAATAAGATAATGAGAAGCATGTATAATAAAATAGAAACAATCTTTACAGAATATACACTATGAAAAATATAGGCTAGGTGCAAAAACTTGTCAGTGGCTGGCGGTTCCAGCTGCCTACGATGAATGCTGTCATGCCCTCAGTCTCTGTGTACATTGGTGGATGAGTTGCTGTGTCACTGGGTCAGTGGTTCCATGATGTAAGTAATTTTGAGTGCCTTTGAAGGTGGAAAAGCGCTATACTAGTATAATTTACCATAAAAAAAGAGATGCCACAGCACTCGTATCAAAAGTTTTAAAAAGCTTTATTTAACTTTGTTAATTAAAGCATGTGCTGATTTTCTTTTTCTTTCACATCCTAAAGAAGGCTTTTGTGTGAAAAACAAATCTGCACGTTTTTAAATAATGAGTTAGCTCCGAAATAATGAGTTAGCTCAGTTAAAAAAAGGCCTTCAAAACTTTTAAAACATCAACAGTGCCTTGATTTTTTTTTTCTTCTTTCCACTGAATGTTAGCACCTCCAATATTTGCTAACTACTTAGACTAAAACTTCATTAACATTTTGGACTTTTGGATTTTAACATGTACACATTTTAAATTATAATCCCAACTGTCTGATCTTATGTCTTCTAGCAATGGTACACCAGCACAATGAACCTCATTGGAACATGGCTGACTGACAGAATGGACCTGCAACTCCATGTCTACCAACTCAAGATTCTCATCCGAATTGTAAAGGTGAGGTGTACAGACTGGCAGCCACACTTCCAATAATGTGAAAAGCACTATGGGAGAAGTCCATTATTATTCTTAGACAACCAGTCAAATCCCACTGAGATCTGCAATCTGGTAGGGGAAACTGTGGACTTCACACAGAGCTGGAAATGACCTGTCACTGTTTCTAACCTTTTATAACTGTTTGATTTATATGAAAAGTTGTCTGTGGGTTGTGCGGTGATGCCTTGATCTTTGAATCTCAATGGGACTTTCTTGGTTTAATAAAGGTTAAATAAAAAGAAAGGCAACATGCTGCCTGGGAGTCGAACCCAGGACCTTCTTGCAGTCAGGCTGAAACTGTAACTCCTGCGCCACTGGGCTACCACTTTCAAATAAACTAAACTGAACATTCCTTCGAATTATAAATATGAAATGCAAGAAGTATCACACGGACCCCCCTCTGATATAAATTAATAGGAAGAGGGTCCAGTTCTTGGCCCCTAAACCCTGGGGCCCGGGACAACAGACCCCTTTGTCCCCCTCTGTCTACTGCCCTGCTTGTGTATCATGGGCATGCTGTTGTACAGACCTGGGCAAACTGTTCCCCAAAGGGCCAGTGTGGCTGCAGGTTTTTGTTCCAACCAAGAGCACACCTTAATCTGTCTGAAGACAGTTCAGTTGATTAAATGAGTCGAGTCTGGTGTGCTGCTGCTTGGTTGGAAAGAAAACCTGCAGCCACACCGGCCCTTTGCGGAACAGTTTGTGGAACAGTTTGTGGAACAGTTTGTGGAACAGTTTGTGGAACAGTTTGCCCAGGTCTGCTGTAGAACAACCACTGTGCATGTGCAAAATTCACAAATCACTATATATGGCTTTTTTAGAAATTCATCTACATATTACACCACACAACCATCTGTTTCGACAAAAAGCTCATTATTTGGCAGTTGTGCAACTGTTTGAACATGTGTGCGTACAGACATTGCCATGTGTGCTACTGATCTAAATTAGACACTTCCTTTTTAGAGAATGTATGGAAACCTACAATATGTCAAATTATGTAACGCCGCCATCTATCACCTAAAATATCTGTCAGTGCAGAGTGGGTGAATTAGGTCACTCCTGTTTCCTCTGTGCAACTGCTGTAGAATGCCACACGTATATACAGTATATACATTGTTCTCTGATTACCTTTATTCTAATATGTTAAATCACTACAAAAGTAGTGAAATTTTTCTTGGTTTAGGTCACTAATAAAGAAAAAGGTAAGTCAGAAGTGCTGATTGGCTATAGTTTCCAAGATATACTATTGGGTCAAAATAGGAAATTTATGCAAAATAAGGCAAAAACGGTAGTTTATCAGAAGGTACAGTGTGTCTACAAGCAACCAGTTCTATTTGAAAGCCTGTCTGCACATTCCAATACATTCATTTTAATATGACTAGAGTTTTAACATCAAATATTTTTTGATTTCACATAAGAGAGATGCCTCGAAATTGTGTGCACCTGATGTCTTAAAAGGATAGTTCGTTTTTTTTTTTCCTCTTCAGCAGTGTCGTGCATTAACACTGACTTACTGCTGACAGTGTCTGCTCCGGTTCTGTAGCTGATTAAAGTACAAGTGAACAGGCTAATAATACTAATAGGCGCGCAGTGATACGAATCGACAGAAAATAACACCAAGCGATTACGACTTCTGAATTTTTCGTGTGCAACTGTTTTGTGACGCAAATATATCACTTTTTGGACAAATATTGTTTTGAGAAGAAAAACAGGCTTTATTAAATGTCCCCGCTAACTTGCCGGAACTACTTTCGTCAGCTACAGAACCGGGGCAGAACTCGGCTCAGAGGACACTGTCAGGGGTAAGCCAGTGTTAATGCACGACTGTAGGGGATGCCATACAGATTCACAAAAAAAAGAAGAACCATCCCTTTAAGATATTTCTTGATGGATAAAGAAGTGCAAGTTAAATATTTTCAAAATATAAATATTATTTTTAAGCAAAAATGCCTCAATCTATTGTATAAACAGATGAGATTTTGATGTAAAACAATATCATGAAATATCTTGAATATATTAGCTAACCAGCACAGTTATCAATTGATTTTCAGTTCATCTTATCAATATAAATGAGATTTAGCCACTTTTATCTCGGAAGCAGATCAAGTCCAAAAATTTGTAGACCAGTACTTCAGTACAGCCAGTGGGTAGAGGAGTAAGAGTAACGCAACTTCAGAATTATTTTACTCACCTAGAAGTACAAATTAATGATCCAAGAAATTATTCAAATAGTTTGTTTCATTCACATATGATATACAAATCCTGCATCCATGAGTTCTTCTCTCAAAATAAAAACACTCTAATCTGTTCCACCTTGTGATGTCATGTGGTAATACAGGAAGTGTTCCACTGTGTTTTTAAACTCCATACATCTTCACTAGAATAATTTGGATGATTTATGCCTTGGAATTGCAGATCTCTACTGAGCAAAAGGTAAAAAAAAAACTTGAAAATTATCACTATATGATATCACAAGGTGGAACAGAGCATTTTGAGCTTTGGAGATGTAGACAGACTAATACTCAAGCTTGTGTGAATAAAACAAAACACAACTCCAGGCATGTTTTGAGGAGGTAACAACATTATAACATAGCTTAAATAGAGTAAAGTTTGTGTAATATAGGACCTTTAAACTGAAACTGATATCTGAAGCCTTTGTCTTCTCGCACATATTCAGAAGAAGTACCGTGACTTCCGGCTGCAGGGCGTGCTGGACTCCACTCTCAACAGTAAGATGTACGAAACCGTGAGGAACCGTCTCACACTAGAAGAAGCCACAGCCTCGGTGAGAGAAGGAGGAATGCAGGGGATTTCTATGAAGGACAGCGACGAAGAAGACTAGAATCACAAACCAGTCTCCTCAGAGCCGTACCTGAGCGCCTAGCAACACCAACTTCAAATGTCCTCACGCCACTGATTGATCCTTTGTTCGTCGGACTTTTGTTTTTCGGTATGCCCAGAATCTTAATAGCCAAGAAGAAATTTTGATGTCATTTTTGTAGTTTCAGTATCAGAAAGTACATACAAGTTACAATACACAGCAGGTTCCCCAGGTGAGAAAGCATATGTCATTCAGGATTTATCAAAAATGATTCTTACTGTCTAAATAAAGAGTGGCAACAGTGTCAGAGCTGTCAGTTTTTACATACTGGGGGACAGTTCCTCATCTCCACTTTTTTTTTTTTTTTTTTTTTTTTTAAATACATTTGGGTTTACTTGTATATGCAAAGTAGCATATTTTCCTCAGATCCACACACAGGTTCAGTAATGTCACGTGGCCAAAAGGACTGAGAGAGAAGAGACTGTGCCATCTTCCAATGTTGAAAATTGTATGTCAGATCCTACATGAAAATATATGACATAATCCTCTAATCTAATAGTTTATATTTAAAACATGTAATGTGTCCAATCTGTGTATTCTGTAATGGTATATACATTGGCACAGTGGGCTATATTTGTTTTCATTTAATGATAAAAGGGGCTATATTATGCACTAGACTTTCTGTACTTTCTACCGTCTTAAACATATCTGTATACATACTTAGATTTTAGTAATCCGGTACTCATATGTTTTTTGTTTTCTTAATTACAGTGACCTATAATTGCAATGATTTATGGCATTATCTACAGGCTCTACAACACTGCTTTAAAATAAAATCAAACCGTAATATAGCCTCTTTTTTTTAACATTGCATATCTTCCTTTAATAATACCAATACCATGTAATAAATGAAACATAAACCTAGATAATCGTTTACCTCCAAAAACACAATGTTTTATATTCAGTGTGTATCCAAAAATAACCAAAGTCTGATGTTACACCATAATAATATATAAGACAATGGAGTCAACTGTTAATGGGAGCGCGAATCTCAACTCAATAAGCAATATCAATACTTCATTATTAAAAAGGCTACTGCTGTCTATAATGTATGTCTTCGTTACACATTGGAATACATCCAATTAGCTGGACATGGTAGCATCGAAAAGGATTTGATGAGAACAAGGTGGAACGTGATTGGTTCTCAAAACTTTAAATGCACAAATTAATACATAAAGATTGATATATTAACATTTTATGGAAAGTTTAGTTGCTTATCGGCCATATAAAGAGGGTGTTCTGTTTCACCCCGATTCTGTATTCTAAAGATAACAAATGTATGATCAAGACGCAATGTTGATGATATTTTGGTATCCATATATAATAAACTACACCTTAATTAGCCTTAAAGGTGCACTATACTGTAACTTCTACTACTTGATTGTCTCCATGTAGATGTTATTTCTTTGCATGGAATGTTCCACAGTATGGCATTAAACATATTTGCCATGTGATATTCAATGACAGGCGTTTAACTCAAAATAAAAATACCTTTAAAAACATTCTTACCATGTGCAGGCTTGTTTCTCCATAGATCTAATCCTTAACTTGTCTCCATTGTGATAACCAGTTTGTTTCCATACTGTGAAATAATCAAGGCAAAGCAGTTACCTCTCACTGGTCTACAAGCAAAATGCTTCTGGAACAAAAGTAGTGACATTTTGTTTAGGTCACTAATAAAGAAAAAGTAAGTCAGAAGTGCTGATTGGCTATAGTTTCCAAGATATAGTATTGGGTCAAAATAGGAAATTTATGCAAAATAAGGCAAAAACGGTAGTTTATCAGAAGGTACAGTGTGTCTACAAGCAACCAGTTCTATCTGAAAGCCTGTCTGCACATTCCAATACATTCATTTTAATATGTCTAGAGTTTTAACATCAAATATTTTTGGATTTCACATCAGAGAGATGCCTTGAAATTGTGTGCACCTGATGTCTTAAGATATTTCTTGTTTATTTCTTGACGGATAAAGAGGTGCAAATATTTTCAAAATATAAATATTATTTTTAAGCAAAAATGCCTAAATCTATTGTATAAACAGATGCGATTTTGATGTAAAACAATATCATTAAATATCTTGAATACATTAGCTATCCAGCACAGTTATCAATTGATTTTCAGTTCATTTTATCAATATAAATGAGATTTAACCACTTTTATCTCGGAAGTCCAAACATTTGTAGACCAGTGTCTCCAAAGAGACAAGCAGGTGATGGACCCTCCACCAGAAAGTTACACAGTGCACCTTTAAAAAGCATAATCAAATCATTCTTAAACTATGTGTTCATCATGAATTAAGTCTATGTTCATGCTTTAATAAGGCTAGTTAAAGTATAGTTATTATTAAGTGTTACCGGTATTTTTTATTAGACAAATATTTGTGGTGTGTTGAATCTTGGAACTGTTGGAGTGGCCCTGAGCACAATTCCTTGGCTGGTTGTGTTTGTAGATTGATGTAATGTTAGCTAGTAGTCCCCTGTATTCTCTTATATGGTTTGCACAAATGTTCAAAGATTATCATTTTGAAATGATAAGAAGTAGCCTAGTTTTAGTCTTTAAGCATGGCCACTTTCTCTAGATAGCCAAGATGAAATTGCACTATAGGTTTTTTCCAGATTACTTCAATTTCACGACTGCAATAGCCATGTATGGGGCTGTTTTCTCTCTCTTATGTAGCACATTGTCAAATATGTTTCTATCTCTACCAGATACATGCCTAATTACAAACTACTGTAAAATTAGCATACAGCTCTGGAAAAAAATAAGTGACCACTGCAAAATTATCAGTTTTTCTGATTTTACTACTTATTGGTATGTGTTTGGGCAAAAGGAACATTTTGGTTTGAGTCTATAAACTACTGACAACATTTTCCCAAATTCCAAATATTAAAAATATTATCGTTTAGAGCATTTATTTATAGAAAATGACAAATGGTCCAAATAACAAAAAAGATGCATGTTTTCAGAGCTCAAACAATGCAAAGAAACAAGATCAAATTCATTTTAAAACAACATAATACTAATGTTTACACTTAAGAAGAGTTCAGAAATCAATATTTGGTGCAATACCCCTTATTTTTAATCACAGCTTTCATGCGTCTTGGCATGCTCTCCACAAGTCTTTCACATGACTTTTGACTTTATTCCACTTCTGGTGTAAGAACTGAAGTAGCTCAGCTTTGTGTTTGTGTTGGAATTCAGCAGACGCTGGAATGGAATGGCTGTAATACATGTAGAGATGCTGATTTCAGAAAAAAAATGCAGTAGTCTCTTTTTTCCAGAGCTGTATATTTTATAAATGTTCTGTTGGGAAGTCCGCCATCTGCTTGTCACCATTGTCTGAAATGTTCCACAATTTGGCCTTTAACATACACTATATATCTTACAGGTGTTTTTGTTGCTAAAAACTACATAAAAAACCATGCATTATCACTGTGAACTGCTTGTCACCGTGGATATACTGTAGATAACGTTAAATGCCATTCGGTGGAACATTCCTAGCAAAGCAATAGCATCTCCATGGAGACAAGCAGGTGGAAGACCATCCAACAGAAATGTCACATAGCGCACCTTCAGCTGTAACCAGAATAGCACAATAATATTTGACCTACAACCTAAGCTCAGTGACAATTCCAGTTTGAAATCATGACAGAAACACATTTTATCTGACCTATTTTCTCCTGCACAAACTTCTAATACTTCTAACATTCCTAAATTACTGCAGTAAATGGACTCCACTTTATTACTGTTACAACAATATTACTACATGTCAACTGTCCTGTTTTTTTCTTTTCTTTTTGCAGTCATGGAAAATCAAGTCAGGGCATTGATAGAACATTTGTAGCAGACTCCTTCCATTCCACCCCCGACATGACTTCAGTAGTGTAGGCAGGACTGCAGGGGCACATGTATCCTTTCCAATGCCGCTTTGTGCAAGTTCTTCCATGAAATCGTCGAGTAATCACTGTCAAAACTCTGCCTTCACCCTTTATTTGTTTTCCACATGTAGTTTTCCTTGGATGGGGTGATTTGCCTTAGGGATGCACTGATACGATACAGGAAAATTTGCTAAAATTTGTATCTGGCCCAGGACGTGATGATGTTTGAATTTTAATTCATACAAAGCTGATGAGTAGTTGCTTGCAGGATACATAACATTTACGTAACACAATCACATCAAATTTTGTAATAAGTTAACTGTATTTTGAGAGAAATAAATGCCATTTTCAATCTCTACACTGGTTAATATCGGATATCGGCAGAAATTAAAGGCCTAGTATTATATTGGAACTGAAAAACCTGGATCAGTGCATCCCTAATTTGCCTCCAGCTGCCCGTAGCCCTGGTGTACAGTCCACATTTGGTTATGGGGTGGGTGTGGAGGTGTGGGGGGCCAGTCTGTGTGGTTCTTCTGTATTTAGAGCTGTGAGCCGTACTGCATGTCCAGGTATTGTTGCTACATGTGTACGTGACTGATGGGTTCACCATGCTTCTGCCTTCTGTCACCCGCCGAGGCCAAGAACAATAAAACCAATAATATTATAAGCCGACTCTGTAATTTTTCATTCTATTGTTTCATTAATATTTTCTTGTAGGCTCGTAAGATTTATTAAACATGTCAAAGCAGGGCGGCAGTAGCTCATATGTAGAGCATATGCCTCGTGATCCAGGGGTTGGTGGTTCGAATCCCGCTCTTGACGGGTTGACCGCATGTGATCCCAGCTCCCACAGATGAGCGCTGCCGTTGTGTCCTTGGGCAAGACACTTAACCCCACCTCGCCCCCAGTGTCTGTGGACACTGGTAGCCCCCATGGCAGAAGATACATCAAGGCCTGTTGTGATGTGAGCCGTCCTCCTGTGGACCCACCACCTGTGGAAGGATTCATGGGGGCTTGGACTGCTGCCCCCGCAACCCAGAAAATGGAAAAGCGGAAGAAAATGAATGTCTAAGCAAGAAATCGGATAGGAGAGTGAAGAGAGACAGAAATTTGTGTGAGCAAGCAATCCAGACAAAACTTCCTGACAGCCTTTGAAATCTGTTAGGTAATGGATGTTTGAGGGATTACGCCAACATAATAATAACTGCGAATCTCCATATTTCTAAATATAAAAACAATTAAACTTGTAAATGTTTTTGAAAGCTTATAGGCAATTTATGAAAAAGAATACTTTCTTCAAATAATAATTTTATTATGTTGTCTTCAATTAGCCTTGCAGTTGGATGACACCAAATTGCAGTCGTGTGCAAAATTAGAGTTATATACAGGGTGTCCATAAAGTCCCTTCACAATTAAAAAAAAAAATGATTGAAAAGGCAGTTGATGAGATATCTTAACCAGATTTGTTTTATTTTAATCAGTGTTTATTAAAGTTTTTATTCACATATATATATAAACCACCACATTGGGGACTGCATGTTCGTCACTTCCTCAATCAAACATTTCCAGACCGATGGATTGGTAGGGATGGGCCAATTCCATGGCCACCGCGTTCACCTGATATCACTCCTTTGGACTTCTTTTTATGGGGTTATGTAAAGGATATTGTGTATCAAACAAAGGTACAGGACATTGCTGACTTGAAGCAAAGAATTTGTGAAGCCATTGCCACCATTAATGAGATATCCTACAGCGAACATGGCAAGAAATTGAGTACCGTCTTGAACTAATGGTGCTCATATAGAGGTCTATTAAATGAAATGAAAACAACTTTAATAAACACTCATTCAAATAAAATAAATCTAGTTAATATATCTCAACAACTGGTTAAATTGTAAAGAGACTTTATGGACACCCTGTATATTGCAACATACGAACAGCTGCACCATAGTGCTCAAATTATTACTAATGCTAAGATTTTGTGCTAAATATTCACTCTTCACATTTAAGATAAGGTAAACATTTATTTGTCCCACAGTGGGGAAGTTACAGCGTTTCAACACAAAGGTAAAAAAAAAAAAAGCAGGAGAATGCTTTTAAAATAATGATCAAAATAAATTATACTGAAGATACTGAAGATTTATAATAAACATACACAAAGTTAAGTTAACACAACACTGAACATATACATAGTGTGTGTTAGACAAGCTAAAGGAAAAGTAACGTCAGTAATAAAACAAGTTGTTTTACTCACCCATAGCACTTTGGTGTCATATGGAGCACTTCCAGAGATGTTTTAAATTTGTGATCTCCATAATGTGAGTTCTCGGGGCACATGTTTGCGGTCTCCAAATAACACAAACTTTAGCACTTTTCAAATCATAGAAGCTCGATGTCTTATCTTACGATTTCGTTTGGTCAAAAGTGGCCTGTAATCCGAGATTTAGCCATAGTTTCGAGTAGATGAGGACGCCAGTGCGCATGTGCGGAGTGTGCTCTCAGCTCCCGGGACCCAAACATGAAACGTAAAGCTGTAAACTATGGCTAAATCTCGGATTACAGGCCACTTTTGATTCAAACTAAATCGTAGACTAAAGACATCGAGCTTCTATGATTTGAAAAGTGCTAAAGTTTGTGTTATTTGGAGCCCGCACGGGGCATATTACATGCTCGGGGAATATATTATATGCCCCGAGCTATGGCTAGAAGTCGCGCTACCGCTAACGCAAATCTAAAACATCTCTGGAAGTGCTCCATATGACACCAAAGTGCTATGGGTGAGTAAAACAACTTGTTTTATTACCGAAATAAGGCTCAAATTGTAAAAAACGTTACTTTTCCTTTAACACAACACTGAACGGCCATACTCCATACATGCTACAGATGTGCTGAGGTCACTGAGCCCCACTGACCACTGGGAGACGGGCAGTTTAACAGACTGTGAAATACATATTTGTGAGGGCCCCTCCCTTTGCACCATTTTTCTTCAGAAAGGCAGATTAGGTCTGCGGATTACCGCTCGCTGTCATCTTGAGAGTTGATGTTGCCATCCAGAAGGAGATTGACTGAACGGCCTGAGATCAGCAACAAGCAAAATTAAATCAAGCCCAGAGGATTAGATATAATATAGTCTCCAAATTAAAAGGAGAAAGAATAGCTCATAATGAACAGGAGGGGAAATCTTCTTAAGGAAAGAGAAAAACAGTGTTTACTTGTACCAAGGGGTCATCCTTAGATAATCATGCTGAAATAAACACCTGCGTGGTATTTTCATAACATGCTTTTTACAACTAAAGTGCACGGAAACGGGTCAACCCAAATTTATTGATTCAAGTAGATTCAGATTCACTTCAGATGCACCGCAGCAGCAAAACAATGCAGCCACCTCATCTCTCCATCTGCTCTCAAATAATGTGAAATGTGTTAAAGGGCCCATGTTACACTATTTTCTGATCTATATTATAATGTTGCTTCATCAAAAAGTTTAGTTTTGTTCCATTCACACATATTAAACACACAAACCCTGCATATTTCAGCTGAGCTCTTCTCTCAAACAGAAAACACTATTTTTAGATTTTTAGATTTTAGACTTTATTGATCTCACACGCAGGAGAAATTCACTTCTGCATTTCCTTTCAGAATGCAGTTGGCAGCCCATCTTTCAGGCGCCCTTTCTATTTTCCACCTTGTAATACCTTGCTAACACACAGGAAGTGCTCCACTGTGTTTTTAAGCCTCATACGCCTTCAGTAGAATCATCTGGATGATTTCAAACCCTAGACTTGCCAATCTCTAATAAACAAAAGTTAAAAGGTAGCTGTTTCATGACGTCACAAGGTGGAGCTGAAGATGTAGAGAGACTAATAATAAAGGATCACTCTCCTCAAACATGTGAATGAAACAAAACATATATTTTGGTAAGATAACCATATATTCTAGTCAATTTTGCGTAATATAGGGCCTTTACATTAGGCTAAAAATAGTTGTTGCCATCAATGTTGGACATATAATGCAAACATATAAATATGCTCTCTAAATTTAGTAGTTATTGTCCAATATTCCAACATAATACATGCGCAAAATGAGCACTTAAACAAGACGGACTTGAGTTAATGTCGTCTCCTGCAGTGATTCCTCCTTCATATCCTCTGCATTTAAAAATAATCAAGTTCTAACGCTCCAAACAGCGCCCCGATTCCAACATCCAATATGGCCCGTGTATGCACCGCTCAGAATAGGTCTATTTTATCATTCATTTCTTGCCACACGAGCTCGGGCGCTTCGGTGCAAGACATGACACCGGTGTGGATTAATGGGACTGCAGATTTACGCGGGCACGATCTGAGCTGCTTTGGCTTTTAAGCTCCAATAAAGGTTTAGAAATGGGAAATGAGAAGTGTATGAAAATAGAGTGGCATGTAAAGCTGACCGGCACAGCGAGGAGCGGGCCCGTACTCGGAGCCACGGGAGCGCACCGGTACGAGGCGCGCGGATAATGACAACAGGAAAATGAATGCACACTTCCAAGCTGCCCCAGAAATTGGAAAGTGAGTTGTGTCTAGAGGCATTTGATTTCAGAGATAAATAGACAACGGGGCGAGATGGTTCACGAGTTTGTGGGTACAAAATAATTATTTTTAAGCAAGATGTTTACTCTAGTACCTTTGGGGTACTTTGGTTTTTCACCACTGGTTTCCCTTTTTGTGAGGGATGGGAAAATAATGATGCTCCAGGCCTTGATAGTGTTATTTCACAATAGTTACAAGGCTCAAATTAGTTTGACCTTTTTCAAAACCACTTTTACTGGACCTGTAATTGAGTTGATTTAGTTAATTTACACATATCATAGTAATATAAGACCAATCTATATTTGTGCAATAACAATATAAAATCAACTCAAATATTGCTTTTTACACATTAAAGTTGCACTGCGTAACATTTCTAGTTGAGATGTATGCAGCTCTGGAAAAAAAAAGAGACCACTGCATTTTTTTTTAAAATCAGCATCTCTACATGTATTACAGCGTCTGTTGAATTCCAACACAAACACAAAGCTGAGCTACTTCAGCTCTTGCACCAGGAGTGGAATAAAGTCACCCAAGAACAATGTGAAAGACTTGACGCATGAAAGCTGTGATTAAAAATAAGGGTTATTGCACCAAATATTGATTTCTGAACTCTTCTTAAGTGTAAACATTAGCATTATGTTGATATAAAATGAATCTGATCTTGTTTCTTTGCATTTTTTAAGGTCTGAAAACATGTATCTTTAAAAATGGTCTAAACGATAATATTTTTTATTTGGAATTTGGGCGAAATGTAGTTTATAGACTCAAATAAAAATGTTCCTTTTGCCCAAACACATACCTATAAGTAGTAAAATCAGAAAAACTGATAATTTTGCAGTGGTCTCTTATTTTTTTCCAGAGCTGTATGTTTAATGTCATATCATGGAACATACCAGGCAAAGCAAAAACATCTCCATGGAGACAAGCAGGTAGCAGAAAAGTTTCACAGTGCACCTTTAACTGCTGCCCTGCCTCACTGTGGCACTGGGTACTGCCAATTTGGTTTCCACCAGTAGTTGGCAGATGTGAAACCTTTTCCCTCTCCCCTCACCTTTGTTCATGACACCTGTGCTCTCTGGCCTTCTTCTGCCAGGGCAAAGCTGGCACCAGACTGCAGTAACACAGACAGCATCTAGTGGTGACAAGGTGGAACAAAGTATGAGAGACACATAACCTAAATATGCAGGGTTTGTGTGTTAAACATGAGAAAACAACATTATAACATAGATCAGAAAATAGCATAATATGGGCCCCTTCTGACTTCATATTCATTATATTTTATTACCTAAATTTGAATACAGTATGAAAACTTCAAGAACAAACGTCCATATCCGCACTTGTGTGAATACTTTGCGTGGCTGGCAGCTCTAAATTGCCTGCCATTTGAGAGGGCAGGTACATGTCACAGATCCTTTTAATGAAAACCACCCAAAGCTTCTTATGCTGGCCTCGGCATGCACCAAAAACCATGTGATCCCGCCCGCACAGACAACAAACCCGCTGATTAATTTGAGCTCTTTCTGTGAAGAGACGGGCTTAGATATCCAGATTGTGCCCCAGCCCAAGCTCTCATATTAGACACTCATATACAGTGCCAGAGCATATGGGACCAAGAATATGACTACTATTCTATGAAAGTTCAGTAATCCACTGGATCATGGACCACTAAACAGATCATTTGTTTGTAAATGAAAAATTACAGTCTTTATGTTGAATTTGTCCTTTTATTAAGATGAAACTTGACAAAAATACAAAAACCCAATGTATGTTTTGCAATGAGTTAAAGCTGCACTCTGTAACAGCTCTGTGGTGGATGGTCCCTACTCTGCTTGTGTCCATGATATGGTATGACTTCTTTTCTCAAATCTTTCACATTATGGTATTAAACTTATATTTATTACATTCCAGATTTACTGCTCAAAAACATGCACTCTTATTGTAGGGTCCTCCTCCCTCCATAAATCTGACTTGTAACTTGGCCTGGTGGCATCTCCTGTTTGTTTTCATGGACATAGATAATGCCACACTGTGAAACATTTCAGGCAGGGCAATAATATCTCCATGGAGAAAATGAAATTGTGCCTCCAGCAGATGGCACTACCAGGAAAAAAAAAATATATATCTAGTGTATCTCTAGGTGAACTTGACCAAAAAGTTTTACTTTTTACTTAAGAAAGAGTGATATTACCTTACAAATCTGTAGTATAGAAATGACACAAATGTATCTAAGTAATACGAAAAAGTATTTGGAAATAAAAGTTTGAGCACCCCTCTGAGGTTGCATAATAATTGACTCTGTCTTCACAGAAAATGATCACAGTGGCATGTCATTCATTTTCCCATAAAAGCTGAGGACTGGGTGATATTTCAGACAGATTTTAAGTGTAGTAATATTCATTTGTATGAAATTAAATCAAATGTGAAAAATAAACTGCAAAAATGTGGACACCCTTGTCATTTTGTTGCTTTGAAAACCTGTAACTAATCAACACAGAATAAATGGAACCCAAAATTGGTTTGATGAACTCATTAAGCCTTGAACTTCATAGACGGGTGCATCCAGTCATGACAAAAGGTTTTTCGGCGGCCAAATGCAAGTCGTTCTTCTTCTCTTTGACTCTCCTCTGAAGAGTGGCTGTTCAGCATTATGGTTTAGGGGAAGGCTACAGAAAGCTATCTCAAAGATTATAGCTGTCAGTCTCCACTGTGACAAACATAGTGAGGAAATGGAAGGCCACAGGCACAGTTCTTAAGGCCAGAAGTGGCAGGCCAAGAAAAATATCAGAGAGGCAAAGACGAAGCATGATCAGAATGGTCAAAAACAACTCACAGACCACCTCCAAACACCTGCAAGGTCATCTTCTGCAGATGGAGTCACTGTGCATACTGTAGGTCAACAATACAGTGCAATTTGCACAAGGAAAGGCTGTACGGGAGAGTGATGCAGAAAAAGTTTCTTTGCAGATGCCACAAACTGAGTCGCTTGAGGTTTGCAAAAGCACACTTAGACAAGCCAGCTTCATTTTGGAATAAGGTTCTGTGGACTGATGAAACAAAAATTTAGTTATTTGGTTATTTGGTCATCCGACTGAGGCACCCCCAGTGCAAGAAGGAGCGCTACCGCAGATCCTTCATCCCCACCGCCATCAGACTGTACAACTCCACTGTATAATCCAGACGTGCAAGATTGTCTTTAAATACTCTCCTAGTTACTGTTTCTTATTATTATTACTTGTATAACTCCACTGTATGGTCCTATCGTGCAATATCATTTTTCCAACGCGCAAGTATTGTTTTTTTTCCAATACTCTCCCTGTCACTGTTTTTATTATTATTATTACTATTATTATTATTATTATTATTATTATTATTATTATTATTATTATTATTATTACTATTATTATTTTTTTATTATTCGATTTACTACTTATTTTATTATTATTATCTTTATGCCATTTTTGCCTGCATGCACTTGTCTTTCTTGTTCAAACTGTCCCTACCTGGAGCTACTGTGACAAGTAAATTTCTCCTGTGTGAGATCAATAAAGTCTTATCTTATCTTATCTTATCTTAACAAGAGGCGATATGCATGGCGGCAAAAGAACACAAGATTCCAAGAAAAACACTTGCTACCCACAGTAAAATTTGGTGGAGGTTCCATCATGCTGTGGGGCTGTGTGGCCAGTGCCAGTACTGGAAATCTTGTTAAAGTTGAGGGTCGCATGGATTCCACTCAATATCAGCGGATTCTTGAGAATAATGTCCAACAATCTGTCACAAAGTTGAAGTTACACGGGGCTGGATATTTCAACAAGACAACGACCCAAAACACTGCTCAAAATCTACTCAGGCGTTCATGCAGAGGAACAAGTACAATGTTCTGGAACAGCCATCCCAGTCCCCAGACTTGAATATCATTGAAAATCTGTGTGATTATTTCACATATTATGTCCATGCTCAGCAACCATCAGACCTCACTGAACTAGAGATGTTTTGTAAGGAGGAATGGTCCAATACCTTCATCCAGGACCCTGACACTCATTAGAGGTTATAGGAAGTGTCTTGAGGCTGTTATTTCTGCGAAAGGAGGCTCTACTAAATACAGTGGTACCTCACTTTACGAAAGACCCAATAAACGAAAATTCCAAGTTACGAAACGCCTTCACGTTAAATTTTGGTCTCTAGATAAGAAAGAAAATTCAAGTTACGAAACGCGAAATCTCAAAAATTCAAATAATGCGCGCTCAGATGCGCGCTCAGCCACACACATTATACGCTTTTCTCAGACTGGATTTAAACTTTTCTCACATTTGTCTCTCGTTTAAACACTCAAACTTTCATAGATTTTCAACAAAATGTATTAATAGTGAAGTGTGAGGAGAAGGGGGAGGGGGGAGAAGACTGCGCGCGGACACATGTGTGATAGCGCAGCATGACCCGGCGCGGGGCTGCGAGCACCCTCCTCTAGACCAGGTGTAAACCAGGATTAAACCAGGATTAAACCACCGCGGCTCTTGCATGCGTTTGTTCATGCGCTCGGACTGCGTGCCGTCCCGAGGGGAGCACATCTCCTTCCCTCCTCGCTGCTCGCCTCAGCCGTGACTCGTGAGGTACACCGGTGCTGCTGCTAATAGCAGAGCTAGCACGAAACCAGGAAATAGACTCGCACGCGGCCCTTTAATCCTGGTGTCCAGTCCTGGTTTAGTCCAGGTTTAGTCCTTGTTTAGACCTGGTTTAGTCCACGTTTAGTCCTGGGTCTACAGTCTCTTAGCCAATCAGGACGCAGAACACAGGGTTACACTATAAAAAAAAAGTTACACTATCAAAAAAAAACTTGGAACGGGGCGTTGGAACGAATCAGGCTTTTTCCATTGAAATAGCTACTCAACTTACGAAAAATTCACGTTACGAAACCACTTCTGAAACGAATTAATTTCGTAAGGTGAGGTACCACTGTATTGATAGGATTTTTCTGTTAAGGTGCCCAAATTTATGCACCGGTCTAATTTTGTTTTGATGCATGTTGCACATTTTCTGTTTAAAAAAAACCAACTAATTTCACTGCTGAAATATTACTGTGTAATAATATTAGTTATTTGACAGATCAAAATGACATTGTGGACCCAAACACCCAATGATTTATAAATGAAAACAATGGCAATTGTCAAGGGTGCCCAAACCTTTTCATACAACTGTAAACTCTAAGAAAACACTACTATAAGGTAAAATAAACACAAATGTTCAAATAAGTTAATATTCAGTTTTTGTCACTTTTGTCACTTACTCGCAGGGGGAAGTTACCAGCATGTGAGTAAAATGTTCTAAAAAGAATTAAAGAATTATTAGTACAGAGTCTGACAACAAGACTGAGCAGTAACAAAAACATTTGAAAGAGAGTAAATTCTTTTACAATCCACTTGGAATATAAACTGTGGTCAAAACTCCATACCAATTGATTGAGCCAAATGTTAAACAACTGCTCAAGTAAAGCCCAGCAAAGATCTCTCTCTGTGTGTGTGTGTGTGTGTGTGTCTTTTTTCTTTCAAAAAACAAAAACAAAAAACTATCTCAAGATGGTAGAGCTGACAAAGTAGCACATATTGCTGATACAGTTTGCTGTTTTGATGTAGTCTTTAGACACACTTGGTTACGATGTGGAGGTGAGACAGGGTGACAGGTGCACTAGGTGTGTGTGTGTGTGTGTGTGTGTGTGTGTGTGTGTGTGTGTGTATGTGTGTGTGTGTGTGTGTGTGTGTGTGTGTGTATGTGTGTGTGTGTGTGTGTGTGTGTGTGTGTGTGTGTATGTGTGTGTGTGTGTGTGTGTGTGTGTGTGTGTGTGTGTGTGTGTGTGTGTGTGTGTTGGGACATGCTTCGGGACATACAGCTCTGGAAAAAAAATAAGAGACTACTGCAAAATGATCAGTTTTTCTGATTTTACTACTTATAGATATGTGTTTGGGCAAAAGGAACATTTTTGTTTGACTCTATAAACTACTGACAACATTTTCCCCAAATTCCAAATAAAATATTTAGTTTAGAGCATTTATTTGCAGAAAATGATAAATGGTCAAAATAACAAAAAAGATACATGTTTTCAGACCTCAAAGAATGCAAAAAAACAAGTTCAAATTCATTTTAAAACAACATAATACTAATGTTTACACTTCAAAAGTTCAGAAATCAACATTTGCTACAATAACCCGTATTTTTTCTGCCTCTGCTTCAGTTTTCAATCAATTTCATCGATTGTTCTCGACTGCTCCCCTTCCCATCCACCTGTCTGTCACCAACGAAAAAAGACACTATGTGTTTTACCTGTCCAGTTGTTGTTGTCGTAATATGTTTGTGAATATTGTTATTGATTGTACTGCACTTTTCAACTGCACTTGTCATCTCTAAGTCGCCTCCCATGTGTCTTGTACATATGTTTGTTTGTTTTTTACAATAAAGCAAACTATGAACTATGAACTATTTTTAATCACAGCTTTCATGCGTCTTGGCATGCTCTCCACAAGTCTTTCACATTGTTCTTGGGTGATTTTATTCCACTCCTGGTGCAAGAACTGAAGTAGCTCAGCTTTGTGTTTGTGTTGGAATTCAACAAACGCTGGAATGAAATGGCTGTAATACATGTAGAGATGCTGATTTCAGAAAAAAATGTAGTGGGCTCTAATATTTTTCCAGACCTGTATAGACTCAAGGTGAGCATGCACACACCTCTGCTCTGTGCATCCATGAGAAGTCTCCCTCCACCACATTCTCTGAGCTCAGTATGCTAGAGCACAGTCAAATGTTATCCACTCATAGTAAACTGCACTTTTTAGGCTTTGATATATTGCAATACATTAAATGTCCTTTATTATGCAAAATTTACTCCTTTAAGCCGTTAAAATGTTGCCTGGAGATGTGTTTGTTTTCATTCACATTTATTATTAATCTGTTTACATCTCCAAAGCTCAAAATGGGCTGTTCCACCTTGTGATGTCATGAAGTAGTGCTCAAGTTAACAGCTACCTTTTTATCTTTAGTTCAGTAAACACAGGCAATTTCAGAACTGAAATAATCCAAATCATTCTAGTAAAGGTGTATGGATGTTGGAGCACTTCCTAAATATGCAGGATTTCTGTGTTAAACATGCGTGAATGAAACAAAACACAACTCGAGATGTTTTTGAAGAGCAAACATTATAGACCAGAAAATAGTGTAATATTGGCACTTTAAATAGATATATACTGTAGATATTCCACACATACGCTGTAGATACATTTCAGACACATTGATCAGCTCTAAGAACACACAGTTAAACAGCATTCTTCACAAGTGTTAGCTCTGCTCTTAAGTGTTCAGGTGCAATCCTCTATACACTTACAGGGCTGTGGCAGTGTGGATGTGCCCTTCCTCGTCACCTCTCCTCCTCTTCCTCCTCAGATTTGGTGAAAGCGGTGGTGGTGAGTGGAGGTGTCAGGATACTATCTGTGACTTCCCCTGAATAACACCAGACTCATCAGCAGAGACTCGCTCCAGGGGCTCACACCTTAAAGAAGCACTGCAGAGTCTCTTCTGGGACTGTCACGAGATGTCACACAAGTGTGTACAAATCTGCCTAAACAGCTGATTTGTTGAGGAATTAAAGAAGATATATTACTCTCTGTGTAAACTTGATGCCAGTGGCGGTGAAGTACTCAATTTTCTTATTAAAGTGAAAGCACAGTGAAGGTGAAAAGGTGGGTTGATGCCCTTAATCCAGCTGCATAAAGATTACTAACATTTTGCAGCTTTAACACATCTTATACACAATGGCAGCAGGAGTGTGTTACAGTTTCTGCATTTGACTGTTGCTGTATTAAAGGATCTGCATCTGATTTTGAACCATAAGTCAGAAACATGTTTTAGTTTTAATGCTAGAACACTTTCGCTAACACCATCACTTTTGCTGGGTAATTTTTACCCAATATAATATACCCAACAAAAAGTACTTGTCATGAAAAATAGATCAAAATATGACAACACATGATAAATTAGTGTGGTTTTCTTTTATTTTCAACTCTGGTATGTGTAGCAAAATGGGGAAAAAAACCATAGGAAGACCCTAAAAACATGCTCCAAAATTATTGAAAAATTAGAAATTTGAGAACAAAAAATTCCTAAAAATAAATAAATAAATAATAATAATAGTAGTAGTAATAATAATAATAATAATAATAATAATAATAATAATAATAATAATAATAATAATAATAATAATAATAATAATACTACAAAATTGGTCTTTGGTCCACACATTCCTGGGACATGTGAGACTTCCCTGGTGAAGCACAGACACACAAACAGTTGCAGGAGAGAGGACCAAAAAATAGTATTTTTTCAGTGGGCAAAAATGACCAGTTGATTAAAATATTGTTTTCACCATAAGAATTCCCTTTGAAATCACCACTTTGTGATATTTATTCATAACCACTGCACTAAATAAGGATAGATACACATTCCAGGAGCACTCTTACTTACCTTTTTTTTTTTTTTTTTTTTTTACATCCTACATTAAATTCATTACATTCTTACATTCCTCTTTCACTATTGCCGGGTGAAAATCACCCGAAAGCCTGTAGGAAAAAGTGGGCTTTGGGGTAGGGAAACACCTACACCTTCAAAAATGTCAAAAACAATGGTGAAGCTCCCCAGGGACCCATGACACTCAGAAAAATGCAACGTATTGAAAATCATGTATACATTTGCTCAGGTGAAAATCACCCAGCGATAGTGCTCTAGGGTTAAGAAACAACTGTTTGGTATAGTCTCATGTGACTGGCTGCATATACTTCTCTAATCTCTTTACTACTTTCAGTTTATTTTTGTTATGCTTGAAAATGCACAGTGACTGAGAATCAAGTGTCTGGGATAGTGTCAGGCAGTTGTTTCCCACAATTCTTAGTGAACAATGTGCCTAACTGGAAAAAAATAAGGGAACCCTGTTTGCAGCTTTGTATTAGTTGATACACAACAAAATGCTCTGCATTACACATACATTATATATTACAATCTCAATGTATTTTTTTTTTACTATAAGACCCATGATATAAAGAACATTCATCCTGACAAAATTCAAATACAGCTCTGGAAAAAAATAAGAGACCACTGCATTTTTTTTTCTCTACATGTATTACAGCAATTCCATTCCAGCGTCTGTTGAATTTCAACACAAACACAAAGCTGAGCTACTTCAGTTCTTGCACCAGGAGTGGAATAAAGTCACCCAAGAACAATGTGAAAGACTTGTGGAGAGCATGCCAAGATACATGTAAGCTGTGATTAAAAATAAGGGTTATTGCACCAAATATTGATTCCTGAACTCTTCTTAAGTGTAAACATTAGTATTATGTTGTTTTAAAATTAATTTGATCTTGTTTGCATTGTTTAAGATCTGAAAACATGTATCTTTTTTATTATTTTTTTTTTTTAACCATCTGTCATTTTCTGCAAATAAATGGTCTAAACCAGGGGTCTTCAATGTTTTTCAGGCCAGGGACCCCCAAACAGATGGCGAACTGGGCCAGGGACCCCCTACTATATATACGGCATAGAATTGTGTTTTATATTAAATTGAGCTTAGTGTCATGTATAAACATTGCAACTCTGTTATGGTACATCCAATACAAGGAAATAATACACAGCTTAATACTGTATTTTACACTATAAAATATAAAATAATATTATTTTAAAGTGAAAAAAAAAGATTTCGCGACCCCCCTGCAGCACCTCCGCGATCCCCCTAGGGGTCGCGACCCCCCTGTTGAAGACCTCTGGTCTAAACGATAATATTTTTATTTGGAATTTGGGGGAAATGTTGTCAGTAGTTTATAGACTCAAACAAAAATGTTCCTTTTGCCCAAACACATACCTATAAGTAGTAAAATCAGAAAAAAATAAATAAATAAAAAATAATTTTGCAGTGGTCTCTTATTTTTTCCCCCAGAGCTGTATATTTGATAATTTGAGAATTCAATAAATTCAAACACATTTGAACAGCAAGAGTGCAAACATATCTAGACAAAATGAGCCCTTAACAAACAATCTGATAAAAGACATACTTAATGAACCCATAATGAGCTGCATATACCCTGTCTGGTGAAGTGCACAGAGATGCCTGCAGCCCTGTCTATGTAGCCCAGGTAACTGCAGTTGACCCAGTGATGCTGTGGAAATACTCTTATTATTAAAGGTCCTATATTACACACAATTGACTATTGTGAGCTTTAAGCCATGTCAGAATCTGGTTATCTCTTCAAAAATATAGCCAGAGTTGTGTTTTGTTTCATTCCCACAGGTTTGAGTAATCCTTTATTTTTACTCGGTCTAAATTCGCTAAGCCCAAAATGCTCTGTTCCACCTTGTGATGTCATGAAGCGGTAGTTTTCAAGCTGCCTTTTACCTTTTGTTTAGCAGAAACTTGTAATTCCAGGACCAGGCCTGGACTGGTAGTTGGGCATACCGGGCATTTTCCCGGTGGGCCGACAGTCCTAGGGGCTGATGCCCTCCTTCTTTTTTTTTTTTTTACTTAGAGACTGGCCCACAATTTAGGTTTGAACCAGGACTACATCAGGTCTGAACCAGGACTACATCAGGTCTGAACCAGGACTAAACCCCAGGACTAAATCTGGATTGAACCAGGACTAAACCAGGTCTGAACCAGGACTAAACCAGGACTAAACCAGGTCTGAACCAGGACTAAACCAGGACTAAACCAGGACTAAACCAGGACTAAACCAGGACTAAACCAGGTCTGAACCAGGACTAAACCAGGACTAAACCAGGACTAAACCAGGTCTGAACCAGGACTAAACCAGGTCTGAACCAGGACTAAACCAGGACTAAACCAGGACTAAACCAGGACTAAACCAGGTCTGAACCAGGACTAAACCAGGTCTGAACCAGGACTAAACCAGGACTAATCAGGTCTAAATCAGGTCTGAACCAGGACTAATTATGAGGGGCTGGTCTAAGCCAAAAATGCCAGGGCCATTTTTTTGTCCCAGTCCAGACCTGTCCAGGACTGAAATCATCCAAATGATTCTAGTGAAGGTGCAGGTTTAAAAACACAGTAGAACACACATGACATCAAAAGGTGGAGCAGACTGTTTTCTGTTTAAGAAAAGGACTCTAAATCTGCAGGGTTTGTGTGTTAAACATGTGTGAATGAAACAAAACACAACAGGTATGTTTGCGATAAGGAAACCACATTAAATCAGAAAATAGCGTAATATAGGCCCTTTAAGTAAAATATTGATACTGAAAATATATATAAAGGGAATATTTTATTTAATATTTTATTGGTTTGCGTATCAAGGCATTTACGCATTGGGTCTACTGTCATCATTATGTCACTGCAAAGAATGGTGAGTAGTTAAAGCTAAATTTTTCTATCTTAAAAACTTAAAATCCAGCACTTTTCACAACTTTCAGAGATCGGAGCGGATTTGCTGTTATGGTAATGCTAACAGCAACCAGCATCCTAACTTCCTGATTCTCTGACAATAAAATGCTTTATATTAAGCTGCAGACAGTACACAGCTGACTCATTTTGAAAGGGAGATACTGTATATTTTTGAAGTAAAACAGACACGATAAATGATAACAATGATAATAATTGATCCCACTGACACAATAATCCAAGAGCAGAATCACAAAACCGCAAAATTATTCTAAACGAACAATACTGTTAAAAAAAAAAACATAAGCTGCAATAAATAAGTAACAGAATGAAACACTTCTAGTAGTTAGTTTTCTATAATGAGTCATAGAAGTTATTCATTCAAACATGTACGGCTCAAATCTTATCATATAGCTTAAAAAGAAACCACAAATTTCGCAGTAGTACAAAGAAAATGTACACACGCTAAATATTCACCCTGAAAAAATATAGTCACATATATTTAGCGATAAGTCAATATAGTAATTATTGTGACAGGCCTACTCAGGAGCTGCTTATACAGTAGCTGTACTGAGAAAAGTCTGTGCTAAAGATACAATTTCAAGTAGAGAGCCATTTGCGTAACTTTTCTGCTACTTATGTGTCTCCATGGAGATGTTATTGCCTGTATTAAACATATCCACATAGCATTTACTCGTTACAGGTGTTTCTGGTGCTCAAAAACAGAATATCTATTCTGGGAATAGGGGCGACTCTCCACAGATCTGAACTGTAACTGTATGTAACCTGCTCGTCTTCCTTCTGATAGATCTGTTTAATCTATACCGTGGAAGATTCTAGGCAAAGCAATAACATTTTCACGGAGAGAAGCAGGCGACGGACCCTCCACTAGAAATGTTGTCCAGTGCCCTTTAACAGATTTGTTTTTATTTTATTTTATTTTATTTTATGTTTCTTGAATGTAGAAACAGCAGTTGGAGCTGAAGTGTTGCCTGAGGGCGACGAGCTCTAATCAGAGTAGACCTAATTGCAGTGTGAGCTGAATGAGGAGCCTGGTCACTGCAATAGGATAATGTTGATTGTGTGGATGAGCTGGGAGTTGTGTCTGAAACCACTGGAATGGGGCTTTTTTTTGGCCCATTACCATATGAGTGGAGCTGGGACAACAGTTAATCCCTCCATGCAGAGCCACAGGTGGAAACAAAACAGAGCAGGGATGTTTTTTAGGGTTATTAACAGGAAAACTAATGTTATGGGGCTGCGCCATGCTGGGCCTAATAGACTAAGTCTGTAGGCCTTAGGTAAACCAGCCATCCTCCACTTACAGACTTCTACAGGAGCATCTCACTTCAGCTCAGTAGCAGGCCTAACTGGATAACAGCTCTCATTTGGACTCATTTTTTGTCACAGTCAAGTTTCTTATAATAACTGTTTGTTTTAAAGAATGTGTAAGAAAAAGTAGGATATTTGCAAATCTTTTTCTGTTTGTATTTTGTTGAGCTGTGGTTTCCAAATGTACTCCCAAAAGTCCGTGATCTGGGCTATAATATGCAGGTTCTTTTACAAGAATGAAAATATGTGGAGCCATTAGGATTTAGACCTACATCATCAGGCCTATTCTGTCCTTTGAATGCCTTGAAAGTGGAAAAGCGCTATAAAAAAATGTGACCATTTCCCATAATACACTTTCTGATGCACGTTCTGTGATCAGTGGCACTAATCACGCAGCACAGAGCTCAAATGCGTGAAAAGTGTGTGTTGTCGTTGCCTGCATCGGGTGAAATGGCCTGCAAATACATCAAATTAAGAGGCTTTGTTGGCTGGGCTGCGTACTGTTCACAGCTCTGCGCGGTGGATTCCTGTGGACTCCTTGTGCGCCTCTTTAGAGCAAAGCCTTTTCTTTCATTAGTCCGTACTCTGTGTAATCCGCACTCCGCGCCAGCCTCAGAAAACAGCAGAGCCGCTTCACGCCGAGCTTTACAGACTGAGTGAAAAGCCTGGTCTTTTACAGAGCCGAGCCAGGGCCGCCGCGCGCAATCACTGCTTCACTGAAGAGAGAGGGGCAAGTGCATTTCACTGAGCCAAACATGTCTCTAACAGGTGGAGTGGCAGCCTAGTTATTCTATAAGATCCCTATAAGTCATTAAAGAGTCCGATGTTACAGGTGCAGCATAGGAGACGGTCCGTATGTGCTTAAAATACCTGCTGCCTGTTGGAGACACGTGGGCCTAACGTAGGCCTATTACATTTATACTGATAGCCATGTTTTAAAGAGAATGGATAGGTATAAAAGTCCCACATAATATGAATGAACTGACAATAATGTGCTTCCAATCATAATGAAGGGTTCATAATGATGTGTGTGGATCTCTGTCCCCACACTCCACATTAGGGGCGGATCCTGCTCCGCTCGGGCCCGGGGGCGGGGCTGTGCCATGTGACACAGTATGTCTACATTAAAGAGAGAGTCCAGTGCTGCGCCAAGACTTTCTCGGCATTGCCTTACACTCACTCACAGTTGTCACTCCCTCTGTCAGAGTGTCCCTGCTTCAGACTGGTCACACACCTGATCCCACCATCTCCACAGCCTCCACCGGGCCCAAGGCTTCCTGTCCACGCGCTCAGAGGAGACACAGCCACGGGACGCCGAGGCGCGCGCATGCTGATGCTGTGATGTGCAGGCCTGCTGTTGCTTAGTGAGTTCAGACCAGGTGCCGGTCTGACAGCGGAGCGGATTTCTTCAGGTCCTGCACTTTTCCAGCTCTGGAAACGGACATGGCCTCCTCGGGGTCCTTGGACTCGGTCACATCATGTGGCCGGACTGCAGGTGCTGGGGCCCCTAAGAGCCTGGCCTTCTCTATAGACCGGATTATGTCCAAGAGCGCGGAGCCTCGGCCTACGGAGGATGGCCGCCCGCTGCTCGGACTCTGCGCCCCCATCCCATGTATGATCCCACTGCCCCCACTGGGCTACGAGCTTCATTCCTGTCGCCTCATGAACTACTCCGAGCTCTGGCGGGCCAGCGTCAGGGGCGCGCTCTGTGGCAAGACCAACTGCAGCGCGTGTGCCAAACCGGACTCGGGTCTGAAACAGCCGCTGTTTTCATCCAGCCGCGTGGTAAAACCGCAGGTGCTGCACCAGGCCGTGGCCGTGCCTGGCTCTCTCTACTACCTTAATTACCTGGAGTCTGCGTACCCGCAGCACGAGCTTTTAGCCGGACCCTGGTCACAGGCCTCTTTGGCTGCGCACCAAAGGTTACTGCTGCGTGACAGCGCCAAACTTTCTTCGGACAAATTGCCAACACCACAATACCCGCATAAGGAGCATCTCCCCGGACAGTTGGACCAGATAGTCAAGGACCACAGTGTGAGCACGGACAAGACCACCAACAAGACGCACAGCAAAGTAAACAGCAACAGCGCCGATGGGAAGCCCAAGAATTTCACTTGTGAAGTGTGTGGCAAGGTACGAGACATAACAACATCTAAATAAGAGTAACTCAACAGAGAGGCTAAGTTAAGTGTGTTTTACGCACGGGCGATTGTCTGATTTAAGCCCAGCTAATGTGACACGTGCTGGTCACGGCTTCATGGTCAGTATTTTTGTTCTTTTATAAATCCAACAGTCATAGAAAGGATAGATATTTTTCAGGGCAATATTATTTTCCTCGTGTGAGAGTGTGCTGTGTAGTAACCCGTGTCTTTACGCAGGTATTCAACGCGCACTACAACCTGACCAGACACATGCCCGTGCACACTGGCGCGCGGCCTTTCGTGTGTAAAGTGTGCGGGAAGGGCTTCCGTCAGGCCAGTACTCTGTGCAGGCACAAGATCATCCACACACAGGTGAGTGCGGCTGCAGTCTGCTCTAATCATGTCTCTCATGTCTCATATACTGAGTCTAATGTCCGGGCGCCCACAGGAGAAGCCGCACAAGTGTAACCAGTGCGGGAAGGCGTTCAACAGGAGCTCCACGCTCAACACACACGTGCGCATCCACGCCGGGTACAAGCCCTTCGTGTGCGAGTTCTGCGGCAAAGGATTCCACCAAAAAGGTACGGTCCACTTTTTAAGAGCAGGTCATGTTCATCCTGACTATCTAAGCCTCACAGCCAAAACAGGCCTATAGCCTACTATTCATTTTATTCATTTTAACCACGTGTTAATATGTTTACACTTAAAAATTACCGCAATAAAGCAAAATAAAATAAAATAAAATAACACAAAGTTTATTAATGCGGTAAATGCAAATGCAGTAAGGTAATAAAAAAAATCTTAAATTCTGATTACTCAGTTAAAACAAACCCGTCCTACTGTTCGCGCTGAACTTGTGGCACAGGCTCGGGATAATGCCCGGTCTGTGGAGACGCTCTCCGGGCAGAGGATGTGATGGAATGCCGGGGCTGGGGACCATATGCTGCCGCTCTTCTCTGTAAAAGCCCAGTAAACAGAGAGGTAATTGCGGGCCGTGGTGATGACACGCTCATTGGAAATAGGACATGTCATGTCCCCGCACTAATCCCGCTCCGGGACGGCTGCATTTGCTCTGGGTCAGCTGCCCGACCCCTCTACGACGGGAGAAGGGCTTTTGTGGAGCTTGAGTCTGAAAAAGTTTGACAACTTCTTGACTCTTGTGAGCAAAGTTCTGATTAACAATAAAGCGGAGCAATACAGCAGTATTTACGAAAAATGTTGTAATCCTCATAGATTTGAAACTAAATAATAATAATAATAATAATAATAATAATAATAATAATAATAATAATAATAATAATAATAATAATAGCTAATAAAGCAGATATCAAGCCATGGATATTATAATTTAATAAAAAAAACACAGTTGTATAAACAGAAATATATTTTTTATTTTGTATTGTAAATAAATAATGAAATAAATATGGATGTATTAGATGAGCAAAATTTGGGAAATTGTGTTGTCTAAATAAAATTCCAATGTTAATTAATATCTTTAAACTATTAGTGCCTCGCCAAAAAAATAAAAAATAAAATAATAATAATAATTTTACTTATTTCAAAACACTGTGCAGGACAAGCTAAAAACACAAAACAGGTAAATAAAAACACAGTACAATACACAACTGGATGATGGTGATGTTTTATTACTTAACATTTCTTCTGTTGCTGTATTGTT
Source organism: Paratrypauchen microcephalus (assembly GCA_036785185.1). Classification (NCBI taxonomy): domain Eukaryota; kingdom Metazoa; phylum Chordata; class Actinopteri; order Gobiiformes; family Gobiidae; genus Paratrypauchen; species Paratrypauchen microcephalus. The sequence goes on along the minus strand of JAVJIX010000005.1, from coordinate 5,865,051 downwards.
CTTGGTTCTTCTCTGTGCTGACTCTGGACTGCCCCTCTCCCACAGGGAACTACAAGAACCACAAGCTGACGCACAGCGGGGAGAAACAGTACAAATGCTCCATCTGTAACAAGGCCTTCCACCAGATCTACAACCTGACCTTCCACATGCACACGCACAACGACAAGAAGCCCTTCACCTGCTCCACCTGCGGGAAGGGCTTCTGCCGCAACTTTGACCTCAAGAAACACATACGCAAACTCCACGACAACAGCTACTCGGCGAGCTCGGAAGGTGCCCGGGACCTGCCCAGCTGAACAGCCATTCCCACAGCTGTGCACAGGGGAGGGAGGGAAGGCAATAAAGGACTATAAATGCCCAAACTGCCCCACCTCTATGCAAAAAGGACTGGAGCTCTTACGTTATACTTCTACGCAATGTCTTTTCATTTATTTCGCCGTGGTGGCACACGCGGAAAGGATCAGGAGTAATTTGCAGGACATTCTTATGAACTGTACGATGTATTTTCTCCCACAAAGCAACAGCTGGAGACAGATTTTGCCTTTAAAAGTGAAAAGCGTTGGTGTAGGACGTAGACGAAGCAGGCCGCTTGTACAAATAAAAGAAATGAAATGTTATTTAAAAGCTCTTAGAAGCACATCGTCACAATGTATATTTCACAAACATAATGTGAATGAATAAATTATATAAAACATGAATGTGGGAGACATACTGTTTGCAGTTTTTGAAGATGTAATAAAAAAGTATAGTAAAAAAAAATAGATGGTTGTCTTTTTTGTGAATAAAACTTTTTTATTTTTGAACTCGGTGCCAGAATTTGTAATAAATTATGTTTTTCGGGGGATAGGGGTGAATTGATGAATGAACCTGTTGGTGTCTGTAAAAGAAATACTGATATTCCAATTATTTATCCTAAATATTAGACGTCAGACGCTGAAAAGTCCAAACCTAAATCAGATAAAAATAAATATTGATTTGGTAATTACATATTGGAAATCAACTACAGTTCTCTGGACACTTTGACCCTCAGAGAGATTAGGCCTTGCCAAGAAAAAAAAGACTTAACTGGGTGTAGTTCAGTTATTAAGATCCGTGCGTAATGTGCGTAATGTGCGTAATGTATGAAAAAACGATTAACTGATTGATTACTTGAATTGATTAATTGGTGTTTTCCTTTACCAAAGGTCTTTCTCTGGAAAAGACAAAGTATATCGTGATGGAGCTAGACAAATAAAGGCAAGTGTTCGTCTGTGGAGGTGATTATTCGCTCGTGTTCCGGTTATTACGCGCGCAGACCCCGGCTCCATATTTATTGACAGACACGATCTTAATAATCCAACATTTACTCTCGAGTGTGGTAATGGTGCAAATGATGAAGAGCGGACACTTGACACAGAATTGCATTAAAGAGCTAACCGGCCTCGTGAGGCGGCTGGCAGCGCGCACTAATCGAGCACTCGGGCCGCTCGTCCCCGGGGCCCGCGCTAATGGGGCCCGGTGTATTCCGCGCACGGCCCCTGGAACAATATTATCCCTCAGTATCCCCGCGCACATCCACCGAGAGGGGGCTCCGTGCTCCCCGATGGCGCGCTTTCTATTAACAGCCAATTAAGCGCGCGCCCTGCAGCCGGGTCTGCGGTATACCGGCACGTGCACGCGCAGTTTTGCCTGCCACACGCACGCGCGCGGTGGAGAACTAACGGAGCATCACGGGTCTGGACACACGGGGGGATGAGAAAGGCAAAACGCGTAAAGGCGCACAGGTAAACTCATCGTCATTTACGCGCGTTTTAATTAAGCCAAACGCAAAGCAAAAGAAGGAAAAAAAGCACGTTCTCGTGTCTAGTCAGGAATAACCATGCGTTTTGCAGAATATCACGCTGTATTGATTTTGTATTAAGCCTGGATAGTCTAGCTTTTCACTGCCTTTGTCTGTTTAAAAGTAAAGGTAAAAGCAAAAGTAGGCCATTCCTCATTTTCTGTTGATAAAAACAGCAAAATGTCTTTAATCTAATAACCAATAGAATAAGAATGTTACAGATGTTAAAACAGGAGTAGGGATATTTATATCGAGTGTTTGAAAGCAGAAGTTCACTACACGGACATGCAGGAAAACAGCGCCACCTCGTGACAAGTGAGGATGATTTGATTCAGAGGCTAAAGGAGTCAAGTCAATTCCTCAGGCACAGAAAATGGAGTGGTGCAGTGGTGCAGTAGGTGTGTAACAAAGCTTCAGGCGTGCAGATGATGTGGTGATTCTATAATGATAAATAAATATATTATAAATGTTCCCAATTGTTCACCAATATGTGTATTTACGTATATTGTACTTTCTACTGCATCACTGCTGTTACGTGACCACACTGCTTAAACTGTACATCCAAAATGACACATTGCTAATTACAATTAACATTAGTCTGGGCATGTCGTGAAACAAAGGAAAATATGATAATGTTCAAAATAATAGCATTCAAAACCAACTACAGGGAGGAGATTCAAGAGATTCAAAGCTTTTATTGTCATATGCACAGTAAAGAAACACATTTCCCTGTACAGTGAAATTCTTACTTTGCTGCCCACACTGGATGCCAAGAGTATGCAAAAAATTAAAATAGATAAATAAGATAAAGAGAAGCATGTAAAAAATATAATCAAATAGAAACAATCTTTACAGAATATACAGTATGAAAACTGTATATGTAGGTGCGTTGTACATATTTAGAGATAATGTGCAACATTAGTTTTATGTGCAGCTGTCAGTAATAAACTACAGTGGACTTTGATATAGTAACATGATTATTGTTACTAATCAAATCAAATCACATGAGTTTTAAAAATAAATTGATATTAATTGATACTAAAACAAATATCTAACTAGATAGTCATTTGAGTAAATGTCAATAATGAAAAGAATCAGACAAATAAAACAAAATGTTACCTTTCCTGAATAGGTGTGGAATGGTCTTGATCTGTATGTAGTATTACTAATAGTATAAGAACACATGGTACACATTAGTTTGTGAAGAATACATTCTATTGTCAAAAAAAGATTGTTTTTTGTTATTGTGGTATCAAATCGAGTTAAAACATTTGGTATTGTGACGACACTACTCCAGTGTACACTTTGAGCTAATAACAAACAAATATTAGTCTTCTCATCAGTGGAAGTGGGTAATATAATAATGTGACAAAGCATTTGTGTCCACTGCAGTGATGTGAACTCAGACTGGCCTTTTCCCTGCAGCCTTACACATCTGAGCAGCGGCGTGCACATGGCTTTGATGAGGCGTGTGCACGTGAGAAGAGGAGGGGGCTCGTACATGGCCCCCCACAGTAATCATCTGTCAACAACAAGAGGCCATCCCCGAACAACCCCCACCTCAGTGAATCTGCGCCAGCACAAAGTCTGGCCGGGACAGGAAGAGAAGAAAGAGCAGGACTTTTGTGCACGTTGAATTGGTGGTAAATGGAGATTAGCGGGGAGCTTTAGCGGAGCGCACAAGTGCCTGATGAGGAGCGCTCCATGAAAAGGACCAATTAAGTCTACCAAATGTTAACTTACATCAGTTTCCCCTCAGTTTAGCCCACATGAAACTCCAATTAAAGCATCCCCAGTTAGCAGCTTTTTATCCGGAGGGGTGTGAGGGCCACGGAGCCACTTTCCCACAACATCTGAGCAGCACCATTGTCCACTTCAGCTGCTGCCTGCACCATCAGAGCTGGAAGACTAATAAAGAAGTGCTTTACATTTTCTATAGAAAACAGATTGTGGCATTATTTAACATGGAATATCATTTAAAAATATATATATGTATATACATTTGCAGTGTTTTTGTAATACAATATACTTCAATGTTACTTCAACTCATGTCAGTCTGCCACAAAATAATGATTGCAAAGTTGTATTATTATCGATATAACTTGTAGCTGTTTCCATCCTAAAACATTAATTAATGTTTTATGCACAGAGCAGACAGATGTCACTCAGAGCATCTCTCACAAAAGGCCGTCTTCTTGTTCCAGGCCATGTTCACATGTTTGTTATAGGTTTGCTGTAGTTGAGACAAATATTGAGCAAGAGCATCTCAAAAGCTGCTCAGAAGCTGCCCGCCCGGGCCCCCTCTGGCCTCGTTAGAGTCCTCTCAGCCCGGCCACAATAAGCTGGGCTCTATTGTGAGGAGTGAGGGGTTAATGAGCTCTGCTCTGAGCTGCTCCTCTCACATCCACCCAAAGACTGGGCTCAATACAAGAGAACTATTTAAGACGTTATGTTGAACAACACTGATCACATGATGTGAGCTCTGAGCAGCAGCATGTGTGCTGTGTGTGAGAACCAGGTCCTCAGGAGCATCCACACTCACACACCTCACTGCTGCTGTAACCTGTCTGTTTAAACTGTCAAAAAGACTGCTCTGTGCTATACAATGATATACGTGATATATACGCTATACGTGACAATACCAAAAAAATGGATCACTTTATAAGGCCCAGTTAATATCCACAGCCTTTTACACTTCAGGAAAACTCTTCTAGATGCTCTCATATCTTACAATTCACATAACTGTACACAACAATCAGTTACAAAACAAAGTTTCCAGTTAAGGAGACACACAGACACACAAACCTTGTCTGAATAGAGATTAAAGTTTGTAGATATAAAACAAAACATATTGTTATTTCGGACAATGGTAAATGCTTTAATGACAAAGACTGAAATGAGTGGTGGTTATATAATGCAAAAAGGACATATTCTATTAAAATATAAATCCTGCAAAGCTAATTACAAGCTCATTATTGTGTGTCTCTTTGTCCAGCTCTGATCTGGCTCTGTCCCTGTGTCCCATAATGCACAGGGGGAGTAGATCTGGGATGTCCGGTCACTACAAATCTCTTTGACCTTACACGGCTCTGGTGGGAGGCTTTACTCATACTTACTTTTCGCACATTTGTTATTACATTATATTGTGAGCTATTGTGTCTAAATAAGTGTAGTGATCACATTTGTCTAAGTCTAATTTAACTATTCCTCCCTTCATCCGCAGGACACAAATATAAAAATCACCAAGAAAATAAACACTGACAACAGAACGTCTGACCTGGATTAAATCAAAGAGCAGTTGTTGCTTAGAGTAATCTACCACTGGTGGTGGAAAAAAGTGCTTGTTTTTTTTTCTTTGTAAAGATACTGGCACAAAAAAATAAAACTCAAAAAACTAAAAGTATCACATGAAGAAAGTACTTATGTAAAAGTATTGAAGTGCCAGTTTATGTACTTTAATAGTAAAAACTAAAAGTGTTTTGTGCAGATTTTGAGATGTAATAAAACTTCAAATGTATTGATTTGATAACGTTTTGTGCAGAATTTTTTCAACAGAAACAATTTCATTTATATATATATATATATATATACGTATATGTGTGTGTGTGTGTGTGTGCGTGCGTGTATGTTTTTATTTGCTCAAACTATGAACGTGCTAAAAAATAACCCCTTTTCATTTTCAACAGATCTGAATAATAAAAAATACTTTTCAGTTCAGTTTAAAATGTAGTGAAGTAGAAAGTTTAGATCCTAACCTGCTCTCAAATGTAGTGAAGTAAAAATATCCACATATACTTAAAAATATAAAGTACAGATACCTTGGTGATGGTAAGATGCTATTGTAGCCACAGCTGCCCTGGGGTAGACTGACAGAGGCGAGCTGCCAATCTGCACCATTGGCCCCTCCGACCACCACCAGAATAATAATAGTAATAATATTGTACCATGAGATTTGGATATCGTTACCTTGAAGTGTCTTGCCTAAAGACACGACTTCAGTGTGCACTAGAGCCCCTGCTGCCCCATTGTAGCACCTGGTATTCTCGGTGGTCTCCCTAGTATAGGAACATCTCAAAAAAATGTGAATATCGTGACAAAGTGCAGTATTTTTTGTCAAAATGTCAAACCCAGATATTATATAGATTAATGAGAAATGTTTTAAACTTTCTCATGATATTCTAATTTTTTTTAGATTTACTGTATACTTCAGGATTTTGCATCCCAATCCCAATAACCCAATTCTAATAACATGTTTTGAATTCCATGATTCTATCTCATATAGAGATCTGCATAACCACATGGCACAACACTCAAACCATCACTTTTTTTTGAATCACTGTGAAAATATTGGACAAGAAACCTTTCTCAGTTCACCACTGCACTATTTTAGACAAGTACAACTTGCTTAATTTTAATAATTTTGTTAATTTCAAATATGGTTGTTTTATATATAAAGTTTTGCATGGGCTCCTCTTCCGCTACAGGATTTAATTAAAACAAAGACTGTCAGTGGGATGGGAACTAGGGCCACGGGGGAACTGTGAGGTTCCACACAGACGGACTACATTCGGACAAACTGTGCTCTCAGTCCGAGGCACTAAGTTCTTAAACTCTTTCTCATAATCAATAAGAAAAAGAAGATTGACTTTATTGATCTCAAACAGGAGAAACTGTCCTCTGCATTTAACCCATCCTGTTATTAGGAGCAGTGGGCAGCACATTACTGCGCCCGGGGACCATCTCCATGATCTTGTTGCTTAGGCTTGGTCAGGACCTAAGCTGGAGGATTTTACCTATGGAGCATATTTTTGGGTTGATGGGGGAAACCAGAGTGCCTGGAGGAAACCCACCCAGACATGGGGAGAACATGCAAACTCCACACAAAGAGACCCGGGCGACCTGAGAGACTCCAACACTGACCACTTTCAGATCACATTTAAAACAGAGGATAAAGGAAAACCAGACTTGTGGACACTTTTAATATTTAACTACTGTTATTGTCACTTGTTATTGTTTTTGTTGTTTTTGCTGTGGTGTCACCAGCCCAGGGACTGCAGAATCACACGAGCATTTTTGCTATAATCTGGCGTATTTACACTGCCACGTTGTGGATGTAGATGTTCATTAATATGCACTGTCCCTATTAAATAAAAGAATAAATAAATAAGTATGTTTGTATTCTTTTTTTACATATTCATTGACAATTTGCACTATATTCTTTCTGCAAACACCCTGTTTTATGCCTTAGGTCTGCTTGTATTTACACCTCAGACACAAAGAAAGGGTTTATTTTGCTTTTTCGTACACACAAGCCAACTCCAACTGTGACTGAGACTGCCGTGTGCAAAAGTCCACTGATTAAACACCAATCAGGGACATCATTAGCCTAGCAACGAAGCGCTGCAGACAACATGCACATCTAAACCTGAACAGAAATCAATCAGAACAAAAGGCCTATGTACACACACACTCTTAGCCTACTTATTGCAGCAGTCAATGTGAATAGCACCACACAACCAGACTTTAGCAGCCTACGGTAGAAAGACAAGCGCCCAAGCTCGATCGATACAGGCTCTAAAGTAGAATTCAGCCAGCCTTGCCAACCGCTGTGAGCATTCTGAAAGCACAGAGGAGGAGGGAGTTTATTTAAGCCTGTGAAGCAAAGGATTTTCATGTTAAGTCCTATAGGAAGTCTGCATGCATGTATATAGTGAGATAATTTGATTGACTTTTCTGTGAATGGGTAGAAAAAAAGTGATTTTATTGTAGTGTATGAGAGGTGTAGAGTTTCATAACATAATGAAGTAATGAGAATGAAATAGCGGGGTGGTATTGACAAAACGTAAATCTAATTATGTTTTAGGAATGCTCAATAATGATACTGATATATTTGCTACTCAGATGCGTTAAAAATTTGCTCGTAAATGTCTTGTTTAAGGTTCAAATACTGCAGAAAATATGAACACTGTAAACAAAAAAATCCAAAAACATCACCTTATACACTTATACAAAAAAAAAAAAATAACACTGCAAAATTATCAGTTTTTCTGATTTCACTACTTATAGGTATGTGTTTGGGCAAAAAGAACATTTTTGTTTGAGTCTATAAACTACTGACAACATTTTAACCAAATTCCAAATAAAAATATTATTGTTCTGAGCATTTATTTGCAGAAAATGGTCAAAACAACAAAAAAGATACACGTTTTCAGATCTCAAACAATGCAAAGAAAGATCAAATTCATTTTAAAACAACATAATACTAATGTTTACACGTAAGAAGAGTTCAGAAATCAATATTTGGCGCAATAACCCTTATTTTTAATCACAGCTTTCATGCGTCTTGGCATGTTCTCCACAAGTCTTTCACATTGTTCTTGGGTGACTTTATTCCACTCCTGGTGCAAGAACTGAAGTAGCTCAGCTTTGTGTTTGTGTTGGAATTCAACAGACGCTGGAATGGAATGGCTGTAATACATGTAGAGATGCTGATTTCAGGAAAAAAATGCAGTGGTCTCTTATTTTTTTCCAGATCTGTAGATATCCCTTTTTGTTCTTCTTGATATAATAATTTTGCATACCTTCCAAACAACATTTTCTATAATCTTGTCAATGATATGAACTGTAGTAGTAGGTAGGTATTACAGTAGTTGTGAGCTAAAATCACACAAACCCCCTCCTCTGTTTCTGTGGCAAAGATAACATACGACGTCCATGCTTGAGATTCATTACACTCCAAACAGATTGTAGTGCGAGAGAGCAGACTGCCTCTCTGCCCCTGTGACAGCACAGCATAGCAATGAAACAGAGTCTGCAATTATCCATTACCCAATCAACTGCAGGCTACACTTAACCACTTACAGGACTCTAGGCCCCACCATTATCTATGGAGCATCCCAGCAGGACTCAGCCTTTCTGTGCTATTGCATAATCACAGCTCCAGACTCCAGGGCTGAGGAGCAGGGGAGGCCAGGAGTTATTTGAATGGGGCATCACCAACAGATGTGATACAGTTTAGAGATGCATGTGGTGGGTCAAACAAACAAACAAACAAACAAACAACTTAGAGATTAATAAATGTATGAACAGACTTGATTTACCAAAATGATTTACTGTATTTACAGCAGAATTTACAGGTAATTTCTGCAGAGGTAATTTCATACTGGATCCACAGATGCAGTTGCTTGTACAGCCTGAAGCCTGTCCTGTCACTCATCAGACCCTCCTGCCCCCCTGCCCCTCCCCCTTTTTAAATACTGCCCTTGACCTCCGTGCACTTGCCCCGTCCCACTCCCTCACCCCCCCCCCTCCACAGTCCATAACAGCCCAGACTGCTGCGGTCACCAGTGGCCAGTGGCTATGAGCTCTTCCCCTGAGGCCCAGCAGGACTGGTCCCAGCTGAGGAGCCCAGGCAGCTGCCAAGCACTGCCCCCTCGTCCCCTCTGTGTGGGTGATCGCATTTGTCAAGCCGCCACTCTGTGTCAGAGCGGCACTGATCACCACAATTATGGGTTAAGTGAGGAGGGGGTCCTGCAGGAGCAGGCCCTCACCATCGGGGCACAGGTGAACCACCACTCAAAACACACGCACACTTGGTGTAATACATTTTATCTGAAGTAGTAAAAGTACTTTCTTGTCTGTACATGGGCTCCCTCTAGTGGTTTATTTCTGTTACTGTAATAAAAAGACTGAATCTTGTATTGTCTAGAACAGTCCTGGGCAAACTGTTCCACAAAGGGCCGGTGTGACTGCAGGTTTTCTTTCCATCCAAGCAGCAGCACACCAGACTCGACTCATTTAATCAACTGATCTCAGTCTTCAAACAGTTGAAGGTGTGCTCTTGGTTGATTGGAACAAAAACCTGCGGCCACAGTGGCCCTTTGTGGAACAGTTTGCCCAGGTCTGGTCTAGAAGTACATGCATGAAGCAAGTCCCTCTTACTTTCTTTTTGAAGACCTAGTCTGGCTGGCCGGGCTAGGCAGAGGGGGCAGACCTGTGCCTTTGTTTCTTCTGTGTTTGTGCTTTGCTCCCCCAGCTGGCTCAGCATCAGTGGAGCAGTGGGGACCTTTCCCCAGCAGAAGATGCTCCCAGGCTGGGAGAGACTCCTCCACAGACGCCCAGTATCTGCTCTGGAATAAACACGTGTCAGAGGTCAACATAAACCACAGTGACTGGACTGTTCCTTTACCTCCAGCTCCTGCTCTTGTGATGGCAGCTGTGCCTCTCTCAGACTATGCTCTATAGTCTCTAGTTCCTGTACAGAGAATAACTTATCATTTCTGCGCCTAAAACATTGGTTGCTTTAATAAAAGTGACCTGCAATAGTTTTTGGTTCCTGCGGTGGGCAGCTTCACTCCTCTCACTGTGCTGGTGACGATGTTCTCTCAGCTTCAGTCTGCGCTCCTCCATCTGCTCCAGGAGCGCACGTCTCCTCTGAATACTTCACATTACAGATACAGAAAACACCTTTACCCACGTTTATATTAAGATCATAAATGTTGGACCAGGCTGTGTTCTGTTCCCTGGATGTCACGCGCCGTTTCTCTCAGAATGTCCTTAAAAGATAATCATGCACAGACTTACATTTGTTCATATTTAACGGCCAATTCCATCAGAGCTGAGAAGTCGTCTTCATTTCCCGAAAAGCAACGTCGACTCTGAGATGCGTCAATGTCACAGTGAGTGCAGCAGAACTACGGTGTTTTACGCGGAAGTGAAGCATTAAACGAGGTTAACCATTGAACTTCTGACAAATGCTGATCAAAAGACGTGTGTGCTTTTTAAATACCTTACAAGTTCATCCGCAGATTGCGTGCACTGCGCAGTGGTGAGTGCGCACTTTTCCAAACAGGAGCGGTTTATTTTGAAAGGATCTTTTACACCAGTGAAACTCTGGGCAGGAACTTTGCGCGTGTTTGTTGTTTCCATAGTAGAGTGCGACTGATTTCTGCTGCCCTCTATCTGCACAAAAACACTAAGCAACTTGTTTAGACAGTCAATTTATTCTCAAAACACAAATACTGTACTGTCAAAATATATATTGTTTAAAGCAAGTGGGTTACAGCCTAAACTGCCTTTTATTTATTTTAACACATGGTTAATAACCACACCACAAATCTATAGTTTTGGCATACATCCATTTGCAGGAAGACAGCTATTTAAATAGCATCAAAATTATAAAATGTATACTTTTTTCACCATAAAAGCTGGAGCAGTATATAAAATATGAAAATATTGTTTATTTTAATTTAGATCCACATTTGCTCCTGAAAAACTCTTTATCCTTCCTTCACTCTTGGGGTCAGGCCTGGACTGGTAATTGGGCATACCGGGCATTTTCCCAGTGGGCCGACAGTCCTAGGTTTTTTTTTTTATTTAGAGACCGGCCCACAATTTAGGACTGAACCAGGACTAAACCAGGACTACATCAGGTCTGAACCAGGACTAAACCAGGTCTGAACCAGGACTAAACCAGGACTACATCAGGTCTGAACCAGGACTAAACCAGGACTAAACCAGGTCTGAACCAGGACTAAACCACAGGATTAAATCAGGATTGAACCAGGACTAAACCAGGTCTGAACCAGGACTAAACCAGGTCTGAACCAGGACAAAACCAGGACTAAATCAGGATTGAACCAGGACTAAACCAGGACTACATCAGGTCTGAACCAAGACTAAACCAGGTCTGAACCAGGACTAAACCAGGACTAAACCAGGTCTGAACCAGGACTAAACCAGGACTAAACCAGGACTAAACCAGGACTAAACCAGGACTAAACCAGGTCTGAACCAGGACTAAACCAGGTCTGAACCAGGACAAAACCAGGACTAAATCAGGATTGAACCAGGACTAAACCAGGACTACATCAGGTCTGAACCAAGACTAAACCAGGTCTGAACCAGGACTAAACCAGGACTAAACCAGGTCTGAACCATCACTAAACCAGGTCTGAACCAGGACTAAACCAGGACTAAACCAGGACTAAACCAGGACTAAACCAGGTCTGAACCTGGACTAAACCAGGACTAATCAGGTCTAAAACAGGATTAAACCAGGACTAATTATGAGGGGCTGGTCTAATCCAAAAATGCCAGGGCCATTTTTTTGTCCCAGTCCAGATGTGCTTGGGGTGAATATTTTCTTACAGATTGAACAGTTCTAAGGTTTATCACCTCTTTGTATTCTTCTAGCTCTATTTAAATCTTAAATTCAATGTCTAAGCACAGTGTACAGGTGTAAGTTCACTCTCTTATGTCGATCATGGGAACTCTTTATGCTTTCTCATTGGCTGAACTGTAAGCTTTCCAACGTGAACTCCAATGTGTCTTTGTAAAAAAAAAAGTTTACTCTCTGTTTCATTCTTTTAATTCCTGATAGGATCTCATCGTTTGCAGTGGCACTCGTCTCTGGTGCTGTAACTAGCGCCTGTTTGGAGATGAGCTCTGTTTTGGTCTGGATCTAGTTGGTCTCCATCATTCTTTTTCTCCGTCTGTGCAGCTGAACAGCTGAAAGGAGCTCTTCAGTCTTCATCATGGCCAGACTGAGCAAAGTGCTGTGTGCCTCCCTCAGTCTCTGAGTGGACATGTGGCTCTGTCTTATGTCCCCTCCCTGTGCGTCCTCTCGGTCTTTGTTCAAACAGTGAGGACCCTTCTGTCTTCACACAGACAGCTCTGGACTCAGGGATAACACTGGAAATGTTATCAGAATGAAATAAAAACACAATTATAGTGACTTTTCAGGGATGTCCATACTTTTTTCATCAAAGGCTGGATATCAAAACACAGACGGTGTGAAGGGCCAATCCATGGTCTTAGAGTAGTGGTCAATACAGTGAATAATTCAAATAGGTGCATTTATAGGTTAGAATCAACAACCAGGCTTAGATTCTCAATAGGACACACAGAATATTTATATAAAAAAGTAAGGATATATTGGCCAATTCACCTGGATACCTGAGGGTATCCAGGTGAAGTAGTCTGGTGTCCGACTTTGGCCCCCGGACCATAGTTTGGACATGCCTGCTTTAGAATGAATGATCAAATGACTCAAATAAAGAGTTTACAACTTGATCCTGGATTTTCAAATAGTTTGAGCTATAGTAGTTATTGCATACAGATATTCACATGTAACCACTGTTAGATTGTCATGGAAAATGTGCTTGTAACACATTAGTCTGAGCTGGTTTGTATTGTAAATGTCTTCATAAATCAAGAATGATATTTCCCCTTCAAATGTTGTTTATGTTTATTATTACTGCCATCATTCCCCACATTCTTCATACATAATAATGACTGATGATGTGAATACCTGTGGAAAGCACACTAGTACAAATACAGATATACTGTTGTGATCAGAGGAGGCCAAAACCTTTAAGTCTTTGGTAAAAAGGTTTCCAAAATCTTGACAACATATTTTCTCCATTTTTGTGCTGAGGGGAATCAAGTTTTTTATTCAAATCAAAAACACGAGCCACCTGACGCCATCAATCACAGAGGTACAGGATAGTGTCTGGTCATAGTATTACTTTGGACCTTAAACTTACCACACACTAAAATCAAAAGGTGGGTTTGCATGTACACAAGGCCTCAAGGTCAAAAGAAGAAGTTACAAGCACAGATACAGAACGCACAGGTCTGGAAAACAAATGAAAACAAGAGGAATCAATTTTGTGCTGAAAACTGTAGCACAACTTTGAACATATTTGGCCTCTCAAAACTAACAAATGCTTGTCTAAATTAAAAGAAAATCCAATTCAAGTGTACAATCTAATAAGAATTGCATATTGATAAGAGTTTATAGTACGCTGTAGAAATCTGTAACTATACCAGGACTTAATCAGACTGTCTAACACTGGCCAAAGACTGCTAGGATGGACTACGTAAATTTTCTGGTTGGGGGTCTGCCACATGCTTATTTCAATCAACATATTATTGCATTCCCTGGGATGTTCCACATTAAATCAATAAACATCTCTATAGAGACAAGCGTGTGAAACCACCCAGCCAAGTTACATGTCAGATCAGTGGTAAAATAAAAATGCATATTTTTTGAACACCTGTAATTGAAAAAAAAGCAAGATAATTAAATGCCATGCCATGGAAAAGTCCAGAAAAAGCTATACAATCTCCATGGAGACAAGCAGGTGACATACCCATCAGAAAAGTCACACAGGGCATCTTTAAAATAGGTTACATAATACTAAAAGTCTAATTGGACAGTCACTTTTATCAGTGTTATCCATATCTATAGATTATAACCTTTTCACCAATTGTTTCCTTCACCAGTTTTTGCTCTGAATCTGTGCTTGTCTGGCTGAAAACAGTAGTTGCATCATCATTTATTTATGCTGAATAATAAAATATTCCAGAATGAGTTTGGATGGCAAAGCAGAGCAGAAGGACACGTCTGAGCTCGTCAAGTCTGCTGTGGTCTCAGGTGGGCAGCCACAAAGAACATGTACAAAATCACAGAGTTATTATGATAAGGATATATTTATATATGTATACATACAGTATCACCATATATTAAAAAGCATATTATGAATTATACAAACAAATAAGAATTTCACAGTAGCAGTTGTTACACCACCTAAGATTTCCCAATGTGGATGAGACTAAATGCAGAAGTGTCAACAGAAGAACTAAGTGATGAGTAGCAGAATGTAAAAGTATGATCTCTCTCTAAGAGCAATGACATACATTCATTGGCCACTTGATTTGAGACAACATATGAGCACTTTATGATGGACGTGCCCATCCACAGGAGGCAGGAGGAGTATGAGGCATATCCAGTCTTATGTAGCTTCTATGGTGAGGAGTTGGTGCGGATAATGAATGATTCAGTGCATCAAGGCAGGTCAGCCAATCACATGCTTGCATTCAGAATTGTAGGTCGGGCCAATACAGGGTTTAACATGTTCATGGCAGGTTAATTATCCTACAAAGGGAAGCTCTCCTGTGCTGCTCAAGGCTGGAAACATGAGTGTATGTTGAGGGTTTAGTTTGGTGTTCTCGTGTATGTATAAAGGCATAGAGGTCCTGTACTGTAGGATGATTAGATAAGAGTGACAATAAACATGTGTCTCTAATAAAATGGCCAGGGAGTGTGTGAGAGCTGTGACTCTGGAGATGTCAGGCAACACCGTTTTCTACCAGGAGGTGGCAGGATGAGCAAGAGTTTCCAGAAACAGTTACTTAAAGTCCAAGGCCATGGAATGTTAAACCAGCTGGAGTGAATGAGATCCAAGAGACTGTAGTAGAGGCAGTAACACTGATGTTTTAGCGCAAACAAGAACAGACAAAAGTGTTTCTTGTTGCCACTGTCATTAAACTGAAAAGTGCAGGAGCAGACTCTTCAGTAGGAGAACTTTTTGACATAAAATGACGAAAAAAATAAATATCAAAAACTTTTCAGTGTAAAAAAGTAATCAGGTTATTTTAACCAAGAGTCTGGCAAAAAGGCCTCAAAAAGTCTTGTCCACAATAGTAGAGGGGAGTCTCCTCCTGTGTGGGACCCTGTGTCGGAGCAGAGCCTACACACTCTGGGCCTTGTCTGTGACAGACCGTGTCCCCCGAATGTCTGTGGGCCCCACACCGTCCTGACTGGAGACCAGGCTGAGCACAGCTCTGTACAGGAACTTGTACTGCTCCTGCAACACAACCAACACATAACTGAAGTTAAATAAGAGTTACTAAAAAGAAAACAGAAATGACATGTAATGTGGTAGTATCTTAAAGGTCCCATGACATGGTACTTCTTGATGCTTTTATATGGCTCCTTAATGGTTCCCTAATACTGTAAATGAATCCTTCTTCAAAATCAACACTCACTGCATGAGATATGACTCTGACAGTCTTCATGAGGCTAGATATGTGTCTAAAATGCTTTATTGTGGGTGATGCTGCTTCAGTGCAAATGAGAAGGACAGAGAGATTGGTTAAGGAGCGGGGGGGGCGGGTTTCCCCCGCAGCTCGGCGCAGCTCGTCTCATCTCTTCCGTGTTTAACACAGGAAGACAGATGAGAGACTTTGCAATGAAAAAAGCATATTTACACAGAAAATAGAATTAAACCACTGGTATTTCAGAGGTCCAGAGGGTCGGGTAAGGGACTTGCGAGCCTAGAAACACTCGGACGTGCCTCCAGGCAAATAAAAAAACGCATTTCGCATTGTAGCGCATTCACTGTCCAAACTCTATGGGCGGGATATACAGGGACGCTGAGCGGAGACAGAGGGAGGGGCTGGAGCTGCATTTGCCGATCTGACGTCAAAAAGGTGCCTTGTCCGAACTCGCCCGTTTGAACACTGGTTTTGTGTAACGCAGAAAAGGACCGCAAATGCTCAGTTTAGACATTTCGCAACTTTTAGCCATGGGGGGGGGGGGGGGCTAAACAGGGTAGGGGAGCTCACATTAACGTTCAAAAACCTCAGAAAGTGAAAATTTCATGCCATGGGACCTTTAATATGTTGTATGTTGCAGATCTGCACACTAAAACAAAAAAATACCCTGAAAGCCGTAACCTTACAGAGACCAGTGTTGTGTTGTAGAGGTGGTAAACTCACAACATCAGTGAAGACTCCAGGCCTCATGAGGTTGATCATCTTGGCCACTTGATAAACATCTACGAGGCCTTCACACTCCAGCTGCTGAGACAGAGTGGTGAGAGCACAGAGCAGCCCCGCAGACAGCGCGCCCAGCCTGCACACACAACAATGGGAAATCAGCGTGAAATCAGAACTTTATCTCAATTACACTCAATCAGTTACACTTTGGTGGTCTAGTGCAGTGTTTCCCAAACAGGGGTACAGGAACTAGGCAGTAACTCTATAAGTGACCGTAAAATTAGATGGAGTATTTGAATTTAAATGTGATTTGAAGTAACTTTTTAGATCTTTAAGCATGTTTTGGAGGATTTTGAAGCTCAATGTCAGTAAAACAAAGAATACCATTAATAATTAACACTAATAATAATAATAATAATACATTTTATTTATAAAGCGCTTTTCAAGACACTCAAAGACGCTGTACAAGAGGTAAAATCAGTAAAAACAAGTAACAAAACAATAAACAATCAGAAAAGCATTAAACATTAAGAAACATTAAAAGCAGTTTTAAAAAGGTGAGTCTTGAGCAGTTTTTTAAAGGTGGGGAGGTCAGAGCAGTCACGGATAGTTTGTGGGAGTGAGTTCCAGAGGGTGGGGGCAGCAATGGAGAAGGCTCTGTCACCCCAGGTTCGGAGCTTGGTCCTGTAGGGGAGCGACAGGAGGTTGGTGTCGGAGGAACGGAGGGAGCGGGATGGGGTGTGGCGGTGCAGGAGGTCAGAGAGGTATGATGGGGCCAGGTTATGGAGGGCTTTGTGGGTCAGGAGGAGGACTTTGAATTGGATGCGCTGAGGGATGTAGAGCCAGTGGAGGTTTTGGAGGACAGGAGTGATGTGGTCTCGGGAGCGGGTGTGGGTGAGGAGGCGGGCAGCAGAGTTTTGGATGTATTGGAGTTTGTTGAGAGTTTTGGAGGGTAGACCATAGAAAAGGCTATTGCAGTAGTATACTACTAAAGTAAACAACACATATTTACCTAGTACCTGAGTTAGGGGAGTGTGATAAAATCATAGAATTCCAATGTATCCAAGATAAAGTTTTATTATAAACTGGCACACTATTGCCTGACTTATTTAAAAGATGGTTAAAAAGTTCATGGAGTATTTTGAAAAATCTTTTATTACAGTTTCCAAATTTGTCAGTTTCCAGTTTTTTTTTCACTGCTCTTATCACCAGTGAGTCAGAATAAATAGATGACAGCCACAGACATGCGAGCTCCGGGGTCACCTTCACATTGTAACCACTCCTGTTTCATTAGCATTCTGTCAGGAGCGGGGCTGAATCCACCGCTAACAACCCATGCCTGGTTGAGTAATGAGCACGCACGCAATTAGGCCAGGCTCTAACTGACACTCTCAGAGGTGCTGTGGCTGCCTGTGCCATAGCAACCAGATGAAGAGATCAATTAGTCACTTTGCTTCTAGAGGATGCGACAAGCAATCTCCATTATTCCGATGAATAAACATGAGGATTAGAGAGTCATTCTCCAGAGCTAATGTCGGTCAATACTAAAGACACTTTGATTAGGTGTAATTGGACAGATTCTGTGGTGGGAACCTGAGGGAGGTGGGGAGGTCTGACACGTGTTGAACTGAAGAATAATGTATATACTTATGTGCTGGTGAAGTAACAGTTAAGTGTGCATTTCACGGCTACATAGGCTAGAGCATACACCAGTGACAGCCAGTAGTTTCCTGTTAAAAGGTCCTATATTAGACTAAATGGATTCTTGCAAGCTTTAAGCCATGTTATAATGCTGCCACCTCCTCAAAAACATACCCAAAGTTACGTTTTGGTTCATTTACACATGTCTGAGTAATCCTTTATTATTAGTTTGTCTACATCTCCAAAGCTCAACCTTGTTCCACCTTGAGATGTCATGAAGCTGTAGATTTCAAGTTAACTTTTACTTTAAGTTCAGTAGAATTTAGCAATTCCAGGTGTGAAATCTTCCAAATGATTCGACTGAAGGTGTATGGAGTTTAAAAACACACCGGAGTACTTCCTGTATTACCACATGACATCACAAGGGGGTGGATTGTTTCAGTTTGAGCCTAAATACGCAGGATTTGTGTGTTAAACATGTGTGAAAAACATGTACATATTACATCAAAAGCATACTTGGAGTTTTGTTTCTAGCGCACATATTTAGGCTGAGTTCTTCTCTCAAACTGTTCCACCTTATGAAGTCTTGTGGTAATGCAGGACATGATCCACTGTGTTTTTAAACTCCATACTAAACTCCATACAGCATTAGAATAATTTGGATGATTTCAGTGGAATTACCAATCTGTAAGAGTCAATTTTGTGTACTCTGGGATGTTGAAGACTAAGGCTGCGTCCCATTTCTCCGTCTTACCCCTTCGTCTTACCCCTACCCCTCAGTTTTGCGCGTTCATGTGAGGGCAAGGGGTGTCCCGATTCTAATTCTGATCAAGGGCTAGGGCCACGACCTCTGGTTACATACACCTTGAAACGAAGTAAGCTCTCGACCAGACTTGAAACGAAGGGGTATGCCTACAAGCTCAGGCAGGTTTTGGGATCAGGATGGCAGCGTCACATCGACCAGCCCAGGAGTCTCATAAATGTATTTTCAGCAGTTGTAATTATCGATTAACAGTTTAGCATGGTTTACAATTATGACGCTGCGGTTTTAATTGTAGTGATGTCTGTTTAGCCAACGTTATCGTTTTCATCGAACTTTCATGTCGAAACAAGCTAGTTTTTTTGTCAAGCTGAGGTACCCGATAATCCTTGACATTTGTTTACATTTGTTTGCGTCAATTGTTGTGGGCTCTGTAGACGTAGCAGCCAGATAGAGGCAAGGGATGATGACACAAACGGTAATCGAGTGGTGTCCCATTTCTTAGGCGAACATTCGTACCCCGAGCCCTCTCAGCTCGGTATCAAGAAGCAAGACAAAGACGTAGATAAAGGGGTAGCGGAAGGGGAAGGGGTAAGACAGAGTAATGGGATGCACCCTAAATCCTACAGCGTGTGCCTTTGACTGTGATGTGGAGTTGTGCAGTTGTGAAGGCACATACTCGTCGTGCACGATGGTGGGCCCCTCTCTGTTGGCTGACTCCTCTTTGATCACGTTGATCAGTTCAAAGGTGCAGCTGAGCGGGGCGTCAGGGTTGGGCCACCGGGGGCACTGAAAATGTCGCACTTCTAAAACATAGTCATCCTGGTGGAGCAAACGGATCACATCAAAGTTACACATCATGCTCTGGTGATGCAGCTACATGTACATGCGTTTTGAAGTCCCGTACATTATGACCATATTCTAGCAGCCTTCAAGTAATCCATGTCATTTCCCTTTTAGATCAATAAAGCTTGTCCAAGTTTAAGATTATTCTAGTTCTATTAATGTAGGTATTATTGTTGGTAACATTTAATAATAATCAACAAATGATGCTAAAGAATGACTCATAGTTGGTAGCTAATTAAAATCTTTGTGCTATAGCTGAATTAGCATTTGCAGTAATTATGGTATTCATTAAGTAGTTACTGGGCCCAAATTATTCATCATATCATCATAATAAACTTTGTTCTACATGAATTAAGAATTTCATGTGTGATAAAGGCTAATTAAAGTGCAGTAATTATAGTGTGTGTTACCAGTTTATTAAAGAGAAATGTTACTTAATGGAAAATTAGCTGGAGAACACTGTAAGAATATGGCATTTGACAGTCTGAAACAAATACTACCAAACATTTTATTAACTATGAACTAGTGAACCAATCATTTATTACATTTGATTAAACTGTGGTATTAAACTACAGTGGAGCTGATGTTATTAAATGCCGTACTTGTGTGGCTTCCAGAATAAAATGGTGGATGCTGAGCTGCTCCTCGTTGGACAGACAGAGCTGTTCCTCACTGATCAGAGTGACGGTGAACGTCTCACAGTTGATGGACTCTTCTTGACTGGGCCAGTACACAAACTCATCCTCGGCCTGGAAAAGAAAAAAACAGCAACCGTCACCTTTATTCCATAAACAAGATCTGTTATCTGTCCTTCGTGACGATATTTACATAACGGGTAGTTCATTTAAACTTTTGAAGATTTAACACATTTATAATAATAAATTACACTGGTCTACAAGCAAAAGGCTTCCGGAACAAAAGTAGTGATTTTTTTCTTGGTTTAAGTCACTAATAAAGAAAAAGTCAGAAGTGCTGATTGGCTATAGTTTCCAAGATATAGTATTGGGTCAAAATAGGAAATTTATGCAAAATAAGACAAAAACGCTAGTTTATCAGAAGGTACAGTGTGTCTACAAGCAACCAGTTCTATCTGAAAGCCTGTCTGCACATTTTAATACATTCATTTTAATATGTCTAGAGTTTTAACATCAAATATTTTTTGATTTCACATAAGAGAGATGCCTCGAAATTGTGTGCACCTGATGTCTTAAGATATTTCTTGCTTATTTGTTGACGGATAAAGAAGTGCAAGTTAAATGTTTTCAAAATATAAATATTATTTTTAAGCAAGAATGCCTAAATCTACTGTATAAACGATGCGATTTTGATGTAAAACAATACAATTAAATATCTTGAATACATTAGCTAACCAGCACAGTTATCAATTGATTTTCAGTCCATCCTATCAATATAAATGAGATTTAGCCACTTTTATCTCAGAAGCAAATCGAGTCTAAAAAGTTGTAACCAGTGTTATATCAAATAATGGTACACTGTAATATGGCTGCCAAATCTTGAATAAGTTTTAACCAGTATGTGTTTGGGTAAAGTTGCCCCACTAGAGCCTTGGATTGTGTCATCCAGCCTACTGTTAATCCAGTGTAACCTATGCCTTAATCTGTCTATAATGTAACAGCATAAAAAATATGATAAATACTAGCAGTTCATTCGAAAGTATTCTGTTGTTTACCTTTTTAATATGGACGTGGCATTTGATCCTGAGCTTTATACACAAACCACTATACACATTAATACACTCGAGATGTTAAAACTCAGGTTATTCATCTTATTTTCAGATTTATTATCTACTTTCTAGACCAAATACTGCATAATTCTAGTTTAGAGGTAGTTTATTTTAAGATAACTTGTCAAGTAAAATTATCTTGGTGCATGGAGAGATAATTTCACTACTTTTAAGATAAGATAAGACTTTATTGATCTTATGCAGGAGAAATTTACTTCTCACAGTACAGACCCCCCAGGATTTCGCGGGCATTTTTTGTGATTGTTGCGGGCTAAAAATGCCTGAATTTGCGTGAACTTTTCCAAAAAGTTGCGATGAAAGTTGCGGTACTTTTAAGGTTTTTGCTGCGATTTTGTTGCGGGAGGAAGTGAAAGTTGCGATAAATAGTTGTGATTTTCCCTTTTTGTAATTAAAATTGAGTAATATTTTGAATACTGAGTTATTACTGACAAAGAATAATACAAGGACACAGAGATCACAGATATGGTCCTAAAACAACCTTACCAACATCGAAAATAAATTCGCATTTCGCAGACGGCCATGCGGTCTGCGGACTGCACTCAGGGCTGAGTAAGTGTGCACCCCATTGACTGCAGTCTGAGCCCCCTTCAAACCACGCTCCGAACTGGGACACGGCCGCAGTTTCGTTTCGTCACACGAAAGTAAGGTAGAAGGAAGTTGGTCAACGCGAGTTCAATACGTCGCAGATGATTGGTCAAAATTGGTAAAAATTGCGGGAAAGTTGCGGTGATTGGTCAAAATTGCAACACCGCCCTGAATTCGCGGGGATTGGCTGAAGTTGCGTTGAAGTTGCAAATCGCAACATCGCGAATTCCTGGAGGGTCTGACAGTAGCTCCAGGTAGGGACAGTCTGAACAAGAAAGAAAAGTGCATGCAGGCAAGAAGTCATTTTCTGATAGATTTAAGTGTTTATTTCTTAAATTTTGGCCAAGCTTTTTTACAGTACTAAAATCTTAACACGAAAATTTGGATTTGCATTTGGAGTTTCCCTGTTAAAACTAAACAAATCTAATGTAATGATGTAGAGTGACAGAACCTCTGTTTGTGTACAGGGCATAATAATGGAATGAAGAGTGTTCTATAGACAGCCTGTGTTTAGTGAAGTCAGGGTGTGTCTGTGAGGGACTTACCAGACTATTATCTGCAGGCAGCATAACAATAATTTGTGCATTATGGTCCCAGATCATTCTCCAGAAGTCTTTAATGGTGTGTGGGAGGGGATGCTGGGTAATGATGAACTCATTACTGCGATAGTAACCCTGCAAAAACAGCACATCTATAACGGTCAACAGAACTCAGACAGATCATCAGAGCAATATTACACAGACACAATTTTGTAAGTATAGATGACCAGTCAAAAGTTTGAAGTTAACAGTAGTTTCCTGTTAAAAGGTCCTATATTAGACAAAAGCGATTCTTGCGAGCTTTAAACCATGTTAATGCTGTCATGTCCTCAAAAACATACCCAGAGTTAGGTTTTGGTTCATTTACACATGTTTGAGTAATCCTTTATTATTAGTTTGTCTACATCTCCAAAGCTCAACCTTGTTCCACCTTGAGATGTCATGAACCTGAAGTTTTCAAGCTAACTTTTAATTTAAGTTCTTCCAAATGATTCTGTATGGAGTTTAAAAGCACGCCGGAGCACTTCCTGTATTACCACATGACATCACAAGGTGGTGGATTGTTTCTGTTTGAGCCTAAATATGCAGTCAAAAGTTTGAACTCACCGTCTCGTTCAGTTTTTTTTTTTTTTTCTTACTACTTCCTACATTTTAGATGGTACAGAAGACATTAAATATACGAAGTTGGCACAGATTTGGTGTCACGACTATCACGACCAAGATGACTGCAATTAACAATTATATCACAATAATTATGAAAGTTGCAATTTAAAAATGTTATGGATATGAATATGATCATTGGAATATTATAAATAGGTTCCATATTTAAACAACTGTTATAGTGTCTGTAAGTGAAAGTGAAAACAATAATGATCTAGAAGAAAACATCATAAAGAAGTATCGTTTTTCTGGTGATTTAAGACCATTATCTTTGTTGGTGATTACCACAATTATAGGGTTACTTAAAATGTCCCAGGAACTATTGTTGTCTACCCTTTTTATCACAGTAAAAAGGTATTATTGTTTAATGTCCCATCCCTAATATGAAGCAACATATACGGAATTTCAGTGTTTACCAAATGAAAACCGAGTGCCACAAATTGAGAGCCGCGCATACGTCACTTTCATCCAGCATGACATTTTCATCCAACCCAAGCGCAACTCAGACCTCAAGTTAATGTTAAAATAATGTACCTGAACTCCTTCCTGACCTATTTATTTCAAAAGGTATAGGCCATGCTTTTGATTAGCTCAATCACAGCCTTATTGGCTTACATAAAGCTGACATCTCTTGCATTTAATTCAGTTTAATTCAAATAATTTCCCTTGTGGATCAATAAAGTTTGTCTAAATGTAAGTCTCTAAGTCTATTTAAAACAAAGCGTTACAATGTTGATGCATAGCAGTTGTGAGGAACCTGCTGCCGTATAGCATTTGCATATTTTGTCCCGCTTCAGGGGGCATCACCGTCTGTTCTCCCCCTGGTCAGAGTCCCTAGCCCCACAACACTGTATTTAGTAGGGGTGGGTATTGGCAAAGAAGTCACGATTCAATTCGAATCACGATTCATATGCCACGATGCGATACTATCACGATGCATCACGATACTTGAATTATTGCGATGCATTGCAATATATTCGACATACTTCAGTGAAAATGTACCAAAAAAAAGAGGATAACTTAAATATCAGTGGCTGTGTATCTGGGTAGTGTTTTCAATTGATACATACTGTAACTCTGAGCAACTCAATTCATAACTGAATTTATTGAATAACAAAAACAAATAAACCAAACCAATAACAAAAAAGTGCATAGGATTTTTTATAAAACAAAAAATGATGTTCTTAAGATGCGTGAAGAGTCCCTCAGTCGTCCAGGTAGAAATTCAATTTGTCAACTGGACAAAGTTTGACAAATTGAATTTCTTCTTTTTATCAAAAAATGATGTTCAAACATTTGCCATTTTGGAAGTAGCTACCATCATAACAAACAATACCCTTTCACAAAGAAAAAAGTGCATAGGATTAGGATATATATATACTGTATATATATATATATATATATATATATATATATATATATATATTCGTAATTAATTAATTAATTATTAATTAATAAAAATCGATTTTTGGCATCAAGAATCAATGCAGTATATTGTGTTAGTATCGCGATGCATTGTCATGACGATTATTTTGCACACCCCTAGTATTTAGTATGTAAAAGAGCATAGAAAAGAGTGGCTAATTTGAGGATTTGGTTAAAAAAATATTTGTTTTAATATTCAGAAGATTTTATTAATTTTGTTTTCTTTGCTACATAATTCCCTATATCTTACTTCATAAATTTCATGTCTTCTGTATGTATGTCAAATGTATAAAGTAGTAAACGTATAGAAAAAAAAAATAAAAAAAATAAAAATAAAATAAAAAACACTGAATGAGTCCAAACTTTTGACTGGTAGTGTATGATCATTCTCTTCGTTCTGAGGTGTGTGGATTCAAAGAGTTTTTTTCCCCCCTGTATGTCCTGAACTTAAAGACTGGATAAAGCACAGTACAGAGTCTGCTTCCTATGAGTCTATCCTTAACTGAAAGACAACATGGAAATAAAGACACGGCCTGGGATCATTTTTAGTATGAAATAAAATCAGAAGGAACCTTCACCTAAGACATAACATCTAAAACATCACAAAATCTGAATAAATGCCTTGATTTCATTTTACTTGTAAATTGTGCCACTTTATTTAGCTTGATTTTTGGCCTGTACTATGTTTTTGTGAAATAGTGGAAGTCGCGTGGCTAGTCCAGAATGATATCTCTGTGTATTTTTTATATCAGTCTGGACATTGCCCTCCTCTCACCTCAATCCAGACTCCAAAAATCAGCTCTGTTTATTTCAGTAATGGATGTGAAACAAAGGAGTTCATTGGTCACCCTCATTCTGAATAAAAACAAAACTTCTCTCACTTCAGATAAACAGTTTAGTGCTTTGCTCATCAGTTCTGCAGAAATCCACAATGTTTTTTCAATCCGTTGTGGTTTGTTTTTACTTTTTTCCTTGTAAGCAGCCAAATTTGTTTTGATACAGACAAACCATCATGCCAAACCTGTCAATCATGCTCATCTGAACTTGGGGAGATGCACTAGTGACCAGACTTATATGTTCGTAAATTACTGGAGAAGTGTATAGGCAAAGAGTAAAGAGCGTAGACCAGCTATGTTTCTTTTGTTTGTTTCCCTAAAGGTGCATTACACTGGTCTACAAGCAAAATGCTTCTGGAACAAAAGTA
Source organism: Paratrypauchen microcephalus (assembly GCA_036785185.1). NCBI lineage: Eukaryota > Metazoa > Chordata > Actinopteri > Gobiiformes > Gobiidae > Paratrypauchen > Paratrypauchen microcephalus. The sequence goes on along the minus strand of JAVJIX010000005.1, from coordinate 5,839,242 downwards.
ATGAAATTTTTCTTGGTTTAGGTCACTAATAAAGAAAAAGTCAGAAGTGCTGATTAGCTATAGTTTCCAAGATATTGTATTGGGTCAAAATAGGAAATGTATGCAAAATAAAGTAAAAAATGTTAGTTTATCAGAAGGTACAGTGTGTCTACAAGCAACCAGTTCTATCTGGAAGCCTGTCTGCACATTCCAATACATTCATTTTAATGTGTAGAGTTTTAACATCAAATATTTTTTGATTTCCCATAAGAGAGATGCCTCGAAATTGTGTGCACCTGATGACTTAATATATTTCTTGATGGATAAAGAAATGCAAGTTAAATATTTTCAAGATATAAATATTATTTTTAAGCAAAGATTCCAAAATCTATTGTATAAACAGATGTGATTTAGATGTAAAACAATATCATTAAATATCTTGTATACACTAACTAACCAGCACAGTTATCAATTGATTTTCAGTTCATCTTATCAATATAAATGAGATTTAGCCACTTTTATCTCAGAAGCAGATCAAGTCTAAAAATTTGTAGGCCAGTGTTCTGCATTTCTCTATGGAGATGTTTTGCTTTGTCTGGAATGTTTCACAGTATGGTATTAAACCTTTCCATCTTCATGTAGACCAAACCAGACCGTGACAGACAAAGAAACAAAAGACTAACCATAATATAAGAGGCGTTGATGTAGTCTGTGTCTTTCAACCCGGGCAAAGGTGCAAGTCCGACCCTGGCCCTCTCCGCTGTACACAAACACAAAGAGACGCCCTCGTATTAGTCTCCATTCATATTGTCAGAAGCAATGCCATCACAAACACACTCTTGTGCGTACACAGTTCTGAGAAGTGTGGTGGGACTGCCAACAGATTGTATAACAGCTGCAGATAAGACTGAGGAGTCCAATATTCTCCAAGTGGCAGTTTGTGACAGTTCTCATAAGTACTCCTCTTATGGCAAGTGGATTATGGAAACAATGGTCCCAGCTCAAACAAACACTGAATCAAGAATTTAATTTATTATAGCCAACATAGTCAGTATTAGTGGATAATCGTGCTAATCGCTCCATGTGCACTGAGTGGAAGTGAGTAGCTAAATAGGCTGTGCATAGATAGAACAGTAGATCTCACGTTCAGCCTCTTGGCATGTGTTATTACCCCATCTGCCATCTTGTTACCTGGGTTTCATGGCCTAAAATAGTCACTGACTGCATTTTTTCATAGTATCCGCGAGTGAAGATGCTGGACTCTGGCACAGCATACGGTATATTGCATAGTTTGTACGTTGTAAATAGTTCTTTGCCAGGGTCTTTAAATTAACATTGCTGGCCTATTTTGTAGTTTCTGTATTGCGTTATTGTTATTGTATTTGCATTGTTCTGCATGCAGTAGGAGTAGTTTGTGTTTATTTCGAATGGAATGTGAAAAATGGCATTATTATGTCCATTACATTTTGAACGTGAAAGTACACTGCAAATTTCTATGATCTGGCCAAGATTTTAAAACTTATATCAGGTTATTCATCTTGTTTTCAGATTTATTATCTACTTACTAGTTCTGAATTGGATTAATTCTAGTCTAGAGGTAGTTTATTTTAATATAACTTGTCAAGTAAAATGATATTGCTGCATGGACAGATAATTTCACTACTTTTAAATAATTTTCTGATAGATTTAAGTGTTTATATCTTAAATTTTGGCCAAGCTTTTTTGCAGTGTAGGCCATGTTAACTAAAAACCTCTTCTCTATCATTTCATTAGCGGCTCAGTTGTAAATACTCATCACAACCCATTAAAATTCAAATTAATTAAAATAAAGATTACCCAATTCTTTTTATGTGTAGAATACTTCAGTTTGTGGCATTATTGTAATATTTATTAAGCCTCAAAATTACCAAAATTAGTTTTAGCACTGAGGCACAAACATCTATTTCTAAACACTCAAGTGTCCTTTAATCAAGTATTCATTTTATTTGTGTACTTTTTAGCACAACTCGCAAAAAAACTAATTGAGATAAAATTAGACAGATGTAGCGAGGTTGCTGGGTGCTATTATACACAGAGCCTATTGTTCATAATTAATTAATGTTACTTTGAGGTAAAAACAACTTGAAATATGAGCACACAAAAATTCTAAAGGATATGTAATGACTAATAAACATACTTCATAAATGCAATTGGATTTTTACAGTACAGCCATAACAGTACACTGGAATAGCTTACTTGGAACGATGGAGGAATTTCGGTTCTTCTCTTTGTTGCACTCTTTTTGAGAACTCAAGCAGTCTGTAGATCTGACGCTGCATTGTGTTATGAGCTGGTGAAATACAAAAACAAAACAAACAAAAAGGTTTGCGACACCAGGGGGCATTGAGTAATCCTAAAAAGAAACCTAAAATCATTGCTAATAGACCATTGTGCAATATAAAGTTAAATAATAACTAGAATAATAGTTTTTACAATTGGGGGAATAGGCTTATTAGTTTTCGACTAAACAAATCAGCTATTGACAGAGTTTGAGTTTGTCTGTCCAAAATCAATACTATTAAACTTCCATTTGTAAAGCATTCTAGTTATCATGGACAAAATGAGAAACTGACAAAATACATTTTACTGCAGGTATTTAGTATTCTGTAACTAAATACATTTTCAAAGTCTTCTTCCCATCACTGGTAAGTCTCCCCATAGCAGAACACTAGAACAGTGGGCCTCTCCTCACCTTGAACTGTGAGTCTAGTCTGGAGCAGCCGCTGTGGTCGGCTCTGGTGATGGTCTGCAGGTAGCTGTGGAGATGGTTGGCAGACACCTCAGTGTCTTTCCCCAAAATGGCTTCCATCAAGGCATCGTGGATAAAGATGTACTGCTCCTGTGTCCATGGGAGAGGTTGAGAGTTAAATAAACGAATCAGGCTAACAACAAAAACAAGGAAATGTAACAGTTGGGTGACTTTAAAAGGTACACTATGCAACTTTTCTGGTGGGTGTTTTTTTTTTGCCCTGTTACTGCAAAAACATCCAACAATTTTTAAAGAACTCGTTACATTTTCATGTCAGTTGAGTCATAAACTATGGGTGCAACAAAACATGTTTTGAAAACATAGCCTTTTCAAATTCACACACAATGAGACAACTATCTTTGGACAAAAAGTATAAACTCAATGCATTTGAGAATGGAAAATACATTTTGAAAGTTTGACTGGGATTAGACCTAAAATAATCTTTGATTTTCTATATCTCTGTGGTAAACAGTGACACCAGGCTCACCTCCGTCTGGACTAGGTAGTTTCTCTGTGTGCGTATGTGCTTGAGGAAGCCACACACATTGACTGTGCTCTTGTGTCTGATCTGCTGCAGCATACTGTCAATGGTGATGTACGTTCCAGTGCGCCCCACTCCAGCACTGGACACAACAACAGAATAATATACTGATTAGCAATGTACAATACACCGCAGTAAAATCAAAATCTCAGATTAAGTTGATGTAATTATCAAATTACACAAGCTGCAGTTATTTAGATAACAGAATGTTTTATAGGCCTGCCTGTAGTTCAGACCGCTACAAGCATGTTCTGAGATGTGTGAGATTCCTGTATTAAGCTTATATTTCAGTCTTCCCTCAAATGTCAGTGGTTTGGGAGTTGTTTACAAAGTACATTCTTAAACAGAAGTATCACAAATGTAATCTACAATATAGTTCCCAATTAAATACCTTTTCTAAATCATGGAACTGGATCACTGTAATTGTACACTTAACAATTTTGTCACAAATCTGTAAACATTTTTCAAAAGGCAATGATATCACTGATCTGGTACCTCCTGGTGATCCTTCATCCCCACAGCTATCAGACTGTATAACTCCACCATATAGTCTAAATGTGCAATTTTTTCTACATTCTCTTATTTACTTATTTTATTATTATTACTTATCTTGTCTATATGCACTTTTTTGTTCTAACTTTCTTTTGCACTAAACTGCCTGGAGCTAATGTGACAAGTGAATTTCTCCTGTGTGAGATCAATAAAGTCTCATTTTATCTTATCTCTTACACTTCTGAATGTTTCTTTACTGGTTAAAAAGACAGGAAGACTGTGTAAATAAATGGACATACTAGCTGCTGCGTTCGTAATAAACCACTCTACATGACCCTGGTGTTTTTATTTAGCCATTTTGTCCATAAATAAATTCATATTCCTTATATGGACCTGGCCCCAAATTCACCCTTACAACTGCTAGCTTCGTGAGCTTCATTTGACTGGAACACTATGGGTGACGGCGCACTCCCTTACACACTTCTTTATACAGTCTATGTTTGAAATACACATGACATGACAGTTAATTGTTTTATGTGTTACGTGTTGTACCTGCAGTGGACCACCATAGGCCCCATGTCTGGCGTCTGTGCAGCTGACGAGCGATGGACAAACGTGAGCACTGGGAGGGTGTACTCGGGGACCCCCATGTCAGGCCATTGAGTGTAGTGATACTGAAGCACTGTGCGCTCACTGTGTGCACGGGCTTTAGAGGTTCCTCTGGTTCCCTGTAAAAGCAAAGTCAGTCAGTACATAAAATTTATAAAACAACATACAACTGAGGCAGTGATTCATCCACACTCTGATTTAGCAAAAAAAAAAAAAAGTAAAAAAAAAATTCAAGGGATTGTGAGTTTGTAGAGGTTAGAAAGAGTAAAAAAAAAAAGATACCCCAATTCTAAATCAAAACTAGATTTTCCTTTGAACAAATATCTAAAGCGTACACTAAAAATTAAGCAAGACAAAATTTGACTTTTTCAGAATAATTTTAGAATGGCTTTAATCTAGGTCAGAACTGGTGGTGGTGTAATATGTTAATACTAAAGAAAATAGTATTAACTGTGGAAAATTAGTCAAAGTCAAGTCAAAGTCAATTTTATTGTCAATTCTGCCATCTGGAATTGAAATTCCGTTTCTCTGTGGCCAAATGTCTTTTTGCAAAATACAATACAAAGACGATACAAAAACTATCCAAGGACAAAATCTAAAGCAGTGCAAAGAATAAATGCGTATTTACAGATGTCAAAAATCAAATGTGCAATAGAATGTGCATTGAAGAATAAAGATAAAAATAAATGTGCAACAGTAGTAATTTCTTAGCATTAGTGTTTAGAGTGATATGTGCTTTTTTTAATTTTTATTACAGCCTGGTGGATGAAGCTGTTTGACAGTCAGTGGAGTGGGCCCGGAGACTCCGGTACCTTCTCCCTGAAGGCAGGGATCTCTATTGTCTAAAAATACACATTTTATCACGGTGGTATCGAGTATTAAGATATTGACTATCAAGCCTGTGTTCTGACAACACCAGTGCAAACATTTTCAAGTCACATCAAAGTGTACTTTATTGTCAATTCACTATGTAACAGGCATTACACAAAGGACTGAAATTGCGTTTCACCAGACACCAAATGTGCAATTTAAAGTAAAAACTAAAAACACGCACAGCCACACAAACACACAGCTACATTCATGGACATGAAGTGTATACAGACATCAACAATAAATAGACATAAGACATACAGGTAAACATATACGCTTCCAACAAGAAGGAAAGTTTGAGGTAGACTCTTCTTGGACCCTTCTTTTCCCCAATTCCAAAATTTAACTAAACATAGCTAGTGCCCCAATAAGATTTTAGCAATAATATAGCTGTATAAGCTTACTACACACAAAAATGTTCCCAAATCCCAAAGATATGTAGAATGACGACAGAATAATATGAATACGTGGGCTCCATCTCACCTTCTTGACCCTAGTATTGCGCAGTGTGAAGCAGCGTACGGTGTAACAGGCGTAGACCTGAGTGTTCTTCAGTGTCACCACAATGCTGCCGTACTCTTCACTGTTCTCCAAGGGCCAGTACTGCCCACACTTCCTCTGCAACAAGCAACACAACGGATATTCAAGTACACGTAACATACTGTGGCAGGTGTACTTGACATGATATGTATATGGAGAAAATTTAATTAAGTTAAGATTATATATTTTGGAGAGAAGATAAACATGGTCACAATTACAAATTTTATCAGAAGTTAATCACAAAAACTTAACTATAAAAATGCAGATCTACAAAACCCATACATACCCTAAAGACTACCTATTCATAAACTAGGCCTGTCACAATAATTACTATATAAATGTATTGTTAAATATATGAAAGTTGGAGCAATATCTTTTTGGGGTATTTAATATTTATTATATATATAATATTTATTGTATGTATATATATTCTTTGCACTACTGAATTTTATTATTATTTTTTTTTTTTGATTTGGAAGATTTAAACTGTAAAAGGTTGAATAAACAACTTCTATAACTCATCACAGGTTCTACAATATTCTAGATTTAGTATAGTTTTTGTGGACTAAACCTGTTCTTGGGTGATTGTGTCATGTGGGTGATTGTGTCTATGGTGTAAATAAGTTTCAGTATTATTGTTTATAGTCAATATATCGCACTTCAAAATGTACCAATAAGTTTCAGTATAAATAATGAACCAATTGATATTAACTACTCGCGGACTAAAAATGAAATGCTTGACGCACTAATCATGAACAAAAAATGTAGTAGTTATTTACAAATGTTTAATAAATCATTAACTAATCAGATACAATAGATTTATTCATGTGTACAACTCATATGTGAACTACTAAATTACATATACAGGAACATACAAGCATTGATTCACAGTCTTGTGTAGAGACGTGTGTTTTGTTTTTTCTTTTTTTTTGCTGACAGGATACTTGTGGTCACTGGGGCCCCTAATAACAAGAGCTGCACCTACCCGGCCCTTCTCCACTAAGTTGGTAATCATCACAATGACGCCAGTGTTTTGTTCCCAAACCATTCTCCAGAAGTCTTCGTAAGTGGACTTGAGAGGTCCCTGGGTGGCAATGTATGCTTGGCGTTTATTATAGCCCTATATGGTGGAAGAAGCAATAAGAAAAACAATTTTTACAAAAGCAACCATCGCCTATATTTATTACATTAGTTTGATTTGTTTTTAGTGTTTCAAGTCAAACACAGAACCACTCCTTCGATTTCCTGATTAGGGATGTCAAGCTTAACTCATTCACTGCCGGCCTGTTTTCAGAATTCTAACCCCAGAGTGCCACAGGTTTCAGTAGAATTTCACTGATTTTCCAAGACCCACAGAATACTGAGTTCTTTGACTATATAAACATGGGACACATCAAAATAAAGTGTCGACTCTCTTCTTTCACCTGGAAAAAAAATTATGTTTCTAACCTTTTCGGTTCTCAAATAACTGATAGTAGAACATAGGGAAGTTTCAGCAAAAACACTGGTTTTTGAGCAAGAAATGGAGAAAACGAGCGTTTAGTTCAGAGAAGGATTTCGAGCAGATCAGTGACTTTGACATCAATATTTATCGATTTAGTGACACCTCAAACATCTAAAATAACAGAGAAAGAGATTTTTGATGACAAAGTACATTTTTTATTTACAAATATAAGAATATAAGGCTCTGTGAATCCTTCAACTCAATTGTGCCAAGAGATGTTTACAGGATATAATATCTTTTCATATAAAATAGAACTTTGTCACTTCACAACAATATTGAGGCTCAGAGTACACACTCATATACACACACACACACACACGCACCTACATACACACACACACACACACACACATATATACGTATATGTACATACGCGCCGCACGCGCGCGTACACACGCACGCACGCACACACACACACACACATATAAACTCAATTCTTCTCATCTCGTGCCTCTTTGGAGAGCAGAATCCAAGTCAGTAAACTTCTTTGGCACTGTCGTAGTTCTCCCTGCTCTGCTGCGCGGAGCAGGGAGTCTCCCTGCTCCGCGCAGCGCGATCAGGACACGCCCCCTGCCTCAGCCAGAGCAGATCTCTGCCCCGACATCGCTGCGTGTCTCTGTGATCCTCTGATCCGGGATCTTGGGTCCCAAAAGCGATCAAACCGCTCCGTAGGCGCTGATCAACAGTTATCTGCTTTTCCGGGTTCACTCGCCTCACCATCTTACTCCATTCGCCTCCACTCGCACTCCACAGTACACACACACTACACTCCTCTCCTCTCCCGCCTCTCCGATCGGCAGATAATGATACAAGATCGCCACCTACAGGTTGGGAAGTGTGAATTACACCTTCAAAGCTGCTCCAGGTCGTATCCTAGCAACCCCCGCTGAAAAACGTCCTTGACGAGTTTATTCGTCACGGCACTCAACGTTCGGATTCAACATGACGAGAAAACTCGTCACCGGCAGTCAATGAGTTAATAGTAGTGATTATTCGGCTGTGTTCCATTTCTCTGTCTTACCCCTTCGTCTTACCCCTACCCCTTGGTTTTGCGCGTTCATGTGAGGGCAAGGGGTGTCCCTATTCTAATTTTCATCAAGGGCTCAGGCCACGACCGAAGGCTACTTGAAACGAAGTAAGCTCTCGGCCAGACTTGAAACAAAACAAATTTTCAGCAGTTGTAATTATTGATTAACAGTTTAGCATGGTTTACAATTATGACCCTTATGTTCTACATTACTTTTAGTGAACCGTTGTTGCGGTTTTAACTGTAGTGATGTCTGTTTAGCCGACGTTATCATTTTCATCGAACTTTCATGTATAAACAAGCTAGTTTTTTTGTTGAGCTGAGGTACCCGATAATCCTTGACATTTGTTTACGTTTATGTGCGTGAATTGTTGTCGCCTCTGTAGACATCGCAGTAACGGTAATCGAGTGGTGTCCCATTTCTTAGAGGAACAATTGTACCCCGAGCCCTCTCAACTCAGTTCAAAAGTTCAAAACTCCATGCACAGCTTCCAGGTGCTGGTAACAACAGGAACATTGAATAATTCCAGAAAAGAACTCAGTATCGAGGAGCAAGACAAAGACATAGATAAAGGGGTAGGGGAAGGGGTAAGACAGAGTAATGGGATGCAGCCTTCAAGTCTAAACACTTAACAGTAGTAAAAGAAAATTTGGAAGTAAAAATTGCTAATGATTGTTTGGTCATTAATAATTAGTAATCATAAACTCATTATGTTTTTCCCACACAACTGGAACATACATTTTTATCTTAACATTCCTATTATGTATTAAATGTTTGGTCCTATTACTCAGAATTAACTCTTGTGAGCTAATCCATGTTTTAATCTTATTATCTCATGAAAAACATACCTGGACATGTGTTTTGTTTCATACACACACTTTAATAATCCTGCATCATTATCTTTCAACATCGCCAAAGCTCAAAATGCTCTGTTCCACCTTGTGTGTTAAAAACTCAGACTATTCTGATGAGGAAACAACATTAAAATAGATCAGAAAAAAGTGTAATATAGACCATTTAAACTGCACTTGACTTTTTTTTTTGCAGTAATAAATAACTTTAGAATGCTGTTTTATAAACTTACATCCACATAGTTGGCGTTGATGTAGTCATTATGCCTGGACTCTTTCCCTGTTAGTGGCTTCAATTTCACTCTTGTGTGATCATCTGAGGAACATGAAATAAGACAAAATCCAAACATTACTTTTAGATAAAATTCCACATTGGCTTTTGTTTCCTCAGAGATATGAAGAGCTTCTTACAGGCCACGATGTTGATGTATCTGTTCTTGTGCTTGTTCTCGGCGTGGTTGGAGTGCTCCCATGTCGTCCTGGTGTCTGCCGCACAGCGATGGATCTCCTGCTCAACACGACATTTTAACTGTTAATAATTACACACATTATTCAACAGTTTAGAGAAGAGATTGAAAAGTAATTTTATTGTGACAGGAGAGCAAATAGCTTTGTGTCAAGTCAACAAAGATGATAATAATTCTTGTAAGAAGTAGTCCCCAGTATCTTCTGAAGATTGTCAACATACTGGTACACATACACAAAAGATGTTACAGAACTAGCCAAGGCTTTTGTACTGTCGCTATAGCAATTAACAATTCCATCTTTTGAATGGTCCTCAAAACGGTGCCCTTAACCTGACACTGAAAAATCAGTGTAAAGCAATGCCTAAAATTGGAAACTTCAATTAAAGATGAACCATTTAATTTCAATGCAACAGTATTTAACTGGTCTATGACTCAATAGACCTTGTGTTTTTATTTTATTTTTATTAAAGAAATAAAAACATCTGTAAATGAATAAATTAAAGTGTCGACTGTGGAAATTTCCAGGCAAAGCAATAACATCTCCACAGAGACAAGCAGGTGGCAGTCATTCTTACATATTCCTAATCGTTTTAATCTTTTTGTTTCGCTCTTGCCGGCGGTTTGTGTATATCCTTTGATTGCACAGGAACCAGCCCATCCCTGCTTGGTGTGTTCATTTATTTCCATAACCCCAAGGCTTGGTACACGTCAGGTTTAACAGGGAGAAGAGCTGTGAGCAAATTTAGACCCAATCAATTCCACCGTTCGCCTGGAGGGCCCGTACCTCTCGTGTATACATATATATTTCTGTTTAATAACTCACGGTTTTGCTTACTGTACTAAAAATGCCTGCGCTATTCCTAGGCCAGCAGTGTGAGAGTGTGTTTGGGTGTGTATGGGTGTTTAACGCCGAGTCCCTGCCAGGCAAACAGCTGAGGGGTGCACACCGGCTAGCCCCTACGGAGAGAGAGGAAAGAGAGAAGAGAGAGGAGAGAGAAGAGACAGAAGAGAAAGACGAGAGAGAAGAGAGAGGGGAGAGAAGGGGATTTGGCAAAGACCCCCCCCCCCCATGCTCACTTCCTCTACAGCTTAACGCTCTGTGACTGCACTGCTAGTTGAAGCTCTATTAAAGTCCGATTCAGCATGTGGTGAGGAGAGGGCTATTTTGGGGGAAGGGAGAGTCCATACCGCCCAGAAGAAGTTGTAAACATGATAGTACAGGAAGCCAACTGGAATAGGGGAGTCACCTTGTATGTCTGTAGTTAAGACTTTTTAAAATCTGATATTTAAAGGGCACATATTACGGTATTTTCTGATCTATGTTGAAATTGGGTTGAACAAATTCAGTTTAAACTATAATTTTACTATCACGTATTCATTATCCGAAACAAATTAGCCCAAAATATTGTAGCTCTTCAGACCAGGACCTTGAAGTTTGATTTCTAAAACATTGTCCATATGACTGCTTTGAAACCTCTTCTGCCATAGCCAAAAGAATACAAAAAGTAAACAAAAATACTGTGGAAAAACCTGGTTGAAAATATGTTTGCGTGAAGGTCATCTCCAGTTTAATTAACATCTCCAAATATCTATTGATTTACAACCACATCAACGTACCGGTACCGACAATCCTGATCTGTATTTCAGCAAATGCAGACCTTTTGTGGGGGACATCCTAGATCCTATTTTCATTTACTGCGGGTGATTCAGTTTATGTGTCACATTATATTTACCAGAAAAACAAGCTCCAAAGGTTTAGTGACAACTGCACTATCTATATATGGTTGGTTGAGATCGGGTGACCTGCGAGTCTCACCTCAAACTCTTCGGAGAATCCATGTTGCTTACTGGAATGGAGTTGTGACACATGCTTGAGGAAGTCCTGGACGGAGACAGCCTCTGCGTCATCTGCAAAAAGACAAATAAATAATACCCTTGACTTTTGACATTCTCATAAAATTAGGCAATATATTAAGGTTTTTTGTTGTTGTTTTTTTTAAAATAAAAAAACATAAATAATCAATAAAAACACATCCATGACAATAAACATACCAATATTGCATGTATTCAATTAGAGATGTTTAACTGCTAAAAAATACCTGCAAAACATGCAATCGTGCATGAGCGGGGTGCATCCATAAAGATAGCTAGGTCTTATACCATTACAGACAAAGCAATAACATCTCCATGGCGAGAAGCAAGTGGCAGACCCTCCACCAGTAAAGTTGCATAGTGCATCTTTCAAGTGAACTTACTGGCTTTTTATTCTGCTGTTTGATTTAGTATTAGTTAGTAAAATATATCAATAAATAAAAAGAATAACTAACCATTTAATTCGGTCTGACTGTTCTGATGCATGTGTAGTAATACGAGTACATGGGAGTCAGGGCTGCTGGTTACAAATCCACAAAGAGGATTATGGGATGTGCTCCGGCTCAGCTCCAGGTCTGATCTCATTCTATCAATTACCACAGCTAACATATGTCCAAACATCAGTGTGGCCTTTCCCGCTCTCGAGCGTGTGGAGCTCCCAGCAGCAGATATGTTACATACAGGGTCTCACATGACAGCGCTGGACATTCTAGGCCGGGGGCAGGAGGGGGCAGTACTTAAAACCTCAGCCACTCGCCATAGTGAGCAAATTTCACAAGGTTTGGACTAAACTATTGAGAAAACTATAATTGGGATTTTTTTTTTGACAAGCATTGCAATTGAGATTTTTTTTTTTATTAGCATCCCTATGAGCTGTAGTCTTCATGCCATGTAGCTAGTTTTCCTGGGGTACTTTTTTAAAACAAAACAGTTTACAGCTTTAATTTCATTAAAAAACAAAACAAAAACAAAACAAAAAACATGTCTTAAAAACAGTACAATACAGTTCAGGAAAAAAAAATAAGAGACCACTGCATTTTTTTCTGAAATCAGCATCTCTACATGTATTACAGCCATTCCATTCCAGCGTCTGTTGAATTCCAACACAAACACAAAGCTGAGCTACTTCAGTTCTTGCACCAGGAGTGGAATAAAGTCACCCAAGAACAATGTGAAAGACTTGTGGAGAGCATGCCAAGACGCATGAAAGCTGTGATTAAAAATAAGGGTTATTGCACCAAATATTGATTTCTGAACTCTTCTTAAGTGTAAACATTAGTATTATGTTGTTTTAAAATGAATTTGACCTTGTTTCTTTGCATTGTTTGAGGTCTGAAAACATGCATCTTTTTTGTTATTTTGACCATTTGTCATTTTCTGCAAATAAGTACTCTCAATGATAATATTTGGAATTTGGGGGAAATGTTGTCAGTAGTTTATAGACTCAAACAAAAATGTTCCTTTTGCCCAAACACATACCTATAAGTAGTAAAATAAGAAAAGCTGATAATTTTGCTGTGGTCTCTGTTTTTTTCCAGAGCTGTATATATATTTAACAGCTAGATGTATTTGTAATTAAAATGTCAAATTCTTAAATATGCAGTGGGCAATTCATCCTTCAGGGTGACAGAAAAAATATTCTAAGATTCTGTTCAAAGTTCATATTTTAAAAGTGCATTGTGTCGTTTTCTGGTGGAGCGTCTGTCAAATGCTTCTTTCCATGAAGATGTTATTGCTTTGTCTGGAATGTTTAAGAGTATGGTATTAGACCTTTCTATCCTCATGGAGACCAAGCCAGACCAATTACAGTTCAGATATGTGGAGAAGCAAACACACTCAGTCAGAACTCCTGTAGGCATTTTTAGCTTTAAACCACCTGTAATTGAAGAAACGTTAGGTGGAGCTGTTCAATGTTATACTGTAGAACTTTTCAGGCAGAGCAATGACCACAGAAACAAGCAGGTGAAGGACCCCCAACCAAAAAGTTACATAGTGCACCTTTAAACACGTCCAGAAGAATTAACAAAAGGACTGAAATATGAAGCGACAAACTCACACTTCAGAACATGTTTGTACTACAGCATTAGCAGTTTTTATGCTGAGGATAATAACCTTTGTTGTTAGTAGAGAAAATTAAAGAACTTAAACAATTTTAGCTTTTGCAGTTTGCTAAATGTTCATTCAAATTGCAATTGTGATTAATCGTGCAGAACTAGTCTGAACTGACAGAGGCTATATTCAAATCTTGAATGTGAGAAGTACGGAAGGCCTACTCACTCATAGCAATTGATTAGAAAGCTCAAACTAAGACCAGACTGTTTTTTAGGTGGAGGTGGAGAGAATTTGTGGACATGTTAATTTCGTTTGATCTGTTTGTTTGTTTTTTCATTAAAAGTGCACTATGTAACTTTTCCAATAGAGGGTACTCACCATCTTCACGAAGATAGCTTTGCCTGGAATGTTATCTAATATGAGATAAAACATTTGTGACTATATAAATACCTGTAATCGAGTAAGTTGCAAGTTTAAAGCCATAATGTGGAAAATTCTAGGAAAAGCAATAACATCTCTTTGGAAACAAGCAGGTGCATTTATTTTTGGCAGTACAAACTTCTGTAACTGAATAAATGCGAGATAAACAATCTTAATGCGATATTGTGGAATATTCCAAAGAAACAACATATCCATGGAAGAAAACACATGGCTAACCCTGCAACAAAAAAGGCAGCGCAGCTTTAAGTGCTAGAGATGCTAACACGGGCTGAGTAATATTGCCAAGATTTATTTCAGGGCTCATTTGCTAAATAAAATATTAAATGTACCAACTCTAAAATGACTCTGCAACTTCAAATGGCACCGATTTGGGTTGACCATGTAAGCCTGCACTCGTAAACATTTTAAAATAATTAAGTAGCTATTTTTTTCTATTGCAAAAATATAGTGCAAAGTGATATGAGGAAGATGAGCGCTTTAGTACAGAAAAAGCTCTGAACTTTAACCCCCAATGTGACCTCCAGGTGACTCTAGTTAGTACGGCGAAGCTAACCTCATAACCCTGACCTAATCTGGATGAGTTCAACAAATTAAGACCCACTTTCTGCTCCATTAACCAGGCTTATAAACACACCACCCAAAGCGAAGTTGCTCCACATTTGGTCAAGAGAAGGTCAAGAGGTCACCACAATAACCTGCTGGGGACTGGAGACTGATTAAAATTGCAAAACATTTTCATGTTATACTAATTATAACTTAGAAGATGTCTTTGGTAAGTGTAAATCATAAATCATCAGTCAATTGACAGTTTGTGAAGAAAAGTTGAAGATAAGTTGAAAAAATACATAAACATACTGTATATATGTTTATGTAAATATATTGATAACTTTAGGGATTCCGATTTCCATCCATATAAGCCAAGCCAGTTAACATTTACGCAAAGGACACATTTTAGGCTACATTTGTATGATGACGGTCTGAGCAGAAGACGCAAAGTTGGCGTAGCGTATTCACTTTTTATTCTGCGTTTAGATGAGCATTTTGGAGAGGAAATCTGTGTGCATACGGTGACGCAAAAGTGTGTGGAATTCGATTGGGTATGCATGCCAGGCGGCTAGGTGGTGCTGTGATGCATTATCACTATGTCCGCGCGTATGTGTAGAATCTTCCTTCTTCTCATCTGCGCCGCGAAAAGCAAAACAAAACATGGCTACCGGTAGCAAAAAAACATTTGTGTGGTCAGTCGAAGAAGTTCAACTATTGCTTCAGATCATGTTAGACTACAAAGCAATGAAGGCCCAACAAGGTGTGGACTGGGAGTCCTGCCAAACAAAGTACACTGATATATGGACCGATGTGATGTAAACGCGTATGCGACGTCAGCAGATTTGACCAGAGTTTTGCATCTTAGGCAGTGTAGACAAAAATGCTACGGCGGAGCGTATTCAAGTTTTCCACTTTGGAGGGCGGTTTCAGTTTTTTGTGTTTTTAAGCCCCCAAAACGATGTCACCGTCTAAATGAAAGGCAATTCCAATCAAATATTTTGTTGTTTTTACCCATAAGCGTTCTCGTATAAACAGGAATCTGGAAGTTCAAACCCTAATTTATAATCACAATCAACGTGTCAAATATTTGTAGTTTTCATATCCATAGTTATTGTGTAAATTATGTAAGTTGTTTACAGTTCTGGTCCTAGATTATGGAAATACCTCGACTTATGTCATATCTGCTACCCATGTCTAACCAGAAAGTAAAATGATACTACAACTACTACTACTACTACTTATTCTGAATTTGAAGTAATTTAACCTGTCATGAGACCTAAGGTATGGACAGGGGCTTTCTCATTCAGGCCATGGTAACAGTGGACACACAGCAAGTATATGGATCAAACTATGGCTACGTTCAGACTGCAGGGCTTAAAGCTCAATTCAGATTTGTTTGTGAAATCCGATTTTTTGCGAGGTCGTTCACATTTCCAATTAAATGCGACTTTTATGTGATCTCCAGTGTGAACTTTAAACGCCCCAAAAGTGTCCCGCATGCGCCTTGGAGGACACAACGACGTCACATGCAACGAGCGTGCTCAGTGTTTATGGAAGTAGCCTAAACATGGACAGTAGCACTGAGCGCCTGGCGATTTTAAAGTTGCTGTCGTACCGGAGCCAGAACATGTACAACTTATTTGTTTTAAGGAGGTGATTGAGAAGGACAAGGTTTTTTGGCCTTGGCGTTTTGTGGGGAGCAACGTCCGTAGAAAGGAACGTGTTGGTGCCGAGAGTGGTGGGATTGCTGTGTGCTTTGCTGCTTCACTGACATGGACTTCATACACAATTTTCCTATGACGAGAAGAACGCTTGTGTACATTTGTGAGTGCCTACTTGTACCACTCTCACTTGTTGATGGACAGATGAACGCGACCTGGCTGTTCAGACTGAAGTCGCATGCCAAAAGATCGGATATGCATCGGTTTTAGGACCACATATCCAAGTGGCCTGGGTCGCATATGAAAAAAAAATCAGATCTGTGTCATTCAGACTGTCATTAAAAGATCAGATACAGATCGCATAGGGGCGAAAAAAATCGGATTTGGGTCACTTCAGGCTGCAGTCTGAACGTAGCCTAAGTCTTAACTGCCAAACAAAAGTACATATTCTGAACAGTTCCCTTATAAACCCCGTATCAAACTCCAAAATACCATAACCATATACCATACTGCAATACCATACTGCAAACACTGGTTACCTGGGATAGTGACTGCAGATGAACCGTCGCTGGGCAGAGCTCTAGTTGAGGTGCGGTCTTCCACGTACAATTGGTGAGCCTGGAAACAGCGTCTAGAAAAAAAATAAAAAATAAAAAATTAAGAGAGTTTATTTAGGTTAGTTCTCATGTTTCTGTAATAACTGGACATTTGCTGACAAAGTTGAAGATACCACTCTCCTGATACACGAATCCTCCAAAAATATTGTCTTATGAAGTGGAAATTGATAGTCTAATAGTAATGCAATATTCAGTAAAGAAAACATGCCCACACTACTGAGAAGAAAAAAGGAGCCAGTGTATGTTTAGAGCTACTTGTTATTTTTATTGATCAATAACTGGTTCATTGTTGTTAAATCAACAATTCTGTTAAGCCCTCTGGGGAGACAGTTGTTGCGATTTTGGGCTATGAAAAAATACAATAAACTGAAAAATGAGTGAGGCTATATACTGGACGCTTAAATCATACTCAGTGGTGGGTGAAGTACTTGATTTTGTTACTTAAAGGAAAAGTAACGTTATTTTACAATCTGAGCCTTCTTTCGGTAATAAAACAAGTCGTTTGACTCACCCATAGCACGTTCGTGTCATTTGGAGCTGTTTGGTGAAAGTTATGTTGTAGCTTATCCGTTAAACATGAGTATTCGGGGCATTACTTTGCGGTCTCCAAATAACACAAACTTTAGCACTTTTCAAATCATAGAAGCCCGATGTCTTAATGTAAGATTTCGTTTGAAGCAAAAGTGGCCTGTAATCCGAGATTTATCCATAGTTTTCAGCTTTGCGTTTCATGTTTGGGTCCCGGGAGCTGATAGCACAGTCCGCGCATGCGCACTGGCCTCCTCATCTACTCGAAACTATGGCTAAATCTCGGATTACAGGCCACTTTTGCTTCAAACGAAATCTTACATTAAGACATCGGGCTTCTACGATTTGAAAAGTGCTAAAGTTTGTGTTATTTGGAGACCGCAAAGTAATGCCCCGAATACTCATGTTAACGGATACGCTACAACATAACTTTCACCAAACAGCTCCAAATGACACCAACGTGCTATGGGTGAGTCAAACGACTTGTTTTATTACCGAAAGAAGGCTCAGATTGTAAAATAACGTTTCTTTTCCTTTAAAAGGTGCTTTGTGTAACTTTTCTGGTGGAGGCACGGTCAAATGCTTGTCTCCATGGACATGTTATTGCTTTGTCTGGCATTAAGCGTTTCTGTCTTAATGGAGACCAAATCAAGTTACAGGTCAGATCTGTGGAGAGGCAACCCTGCTCATAGTCAAAGTGCCTGTTTTCCCTCGGTATTTTGGGCAGTAAAACCACCTGTAACTGAATAAATGTAAAGTAGAGCTGTTAAATATCATACTGTGGAACGCTCCAGACAGAGCTGCGAGATATCCATAAAAACAAGGAGGTAATGGACCCTCCACTAGAAAAGTTACACAATGCCCCTTTATGTAGAAGTACAGATACAAAAGATAAAAAGGTACTAGAGCCTATCTAAAAAAAGTATATGTAGCAACTAATCAATATTTTTGTTTGCTCAGAGCAGAAGCATGGTATTTACATGGTACAATAACTCCTAAAATCATTTGAAAAGTACTTTTTACTTTTCAATCCAGTTCAAAAATGAGTAGAAACTACAACTACCTGCTTTCAAATGTAGTGGAGTAAAAGTAAAATGTGGCCACTGTAAAAATGTACTTCAGTTAAGTACACATACCTACAAATTCTTAACTACAGTGCTTTACTACTGCTCCATATTTTCTGTTGTGTAAGGGGAAAAAAAATAATATAATTCAGTGGTTCATGGTGAATGTGGGGTGGTGTTCATGCCATGATGAGTTTATCTGTCAGAGCAAGATAACATTTGGCTGGTACTACTTCTTCTTACTGTTGCTACGATTCAGCCATTTCAATTTTGATACTGAGTAAAACTACCAGTTTCAATACAACAACAACAACAACAACAACAACAAAAACACACCATTTATGACAATAGGATGGGGTTTTGGACACAAAATAATAGTAGTTTATCCTGAATTCTCTTCATTTTCTACTGTAGCTATTTCAGAATACTCCACTCTGTCTATCTAATTTGGGTGTTGTTATTTTTTCAGTATTGATACCTGTACAAACTGATATTTAGTTTTGATATTAGTTTGAATATCGATTAGTATCTGGGTATAGATTTTTTGACATACCGGTTCTGTAACTGAACAGAAAGCAGGCAAAAACACACTTATTCATACTCATCATTATGTAATCAAACATTATATAATCAATAGATTTGACGGAAGCTGGTTCTACTGGCATTTCAAAGCATTTTTAATTTCAATGGAGTAAAATAGCATCAAAGGATAGGATTTCCCTTTTATGTTAAGGAAAAAGCACAACAAAACTACTAAAGAAAACTGTTAACAACAAAATGTGAACACTTTCCAGAGACATGCCTTAGATAATGTTCAGTTGCCAGTCTGACAAGCAACTGCAAATGTTGACAGCCGTAGATTAGGCATAATCCATAAAGCAGAAGAGCTCTCGGCGTGTTGACATAGTTTCTAGAAGTTCAGTTGTAATCAGACTGATAATGATTTACGTTCTTATTGCGTCATTCTCTGTGTTCCAAAGCAAGCTAGTATACAGCTCTTCAAATGCACTTGTCTAATCTTACTCTCTTAAAGGCAATGTTATTTTTCTCTTTTAGAATCAACAGGTGCCTCCTCAAAAGAACGGAAAGTGTCAAGTACTAAGTGACAACTGACAATGCAATTTAAAATCATTGAAATACTAGACAACAAAATCAAAATAATTTCAAAATAACAAAGCAGCAGTAAGGTAAAAAAAGAAAAAAATAAACACTATGGAAAACATTTATGCAACATTTGTGAATTTCAACATTCTCTGTACACTTGGTTCTATTTTTCTGCTTTCTGCTCACCTTATATTTAAAAAAGTGCATAGTGTAACTTTTCTAGTGGAAGGTCCGCCACCTGCTTTCTCCATAGAGTTTTTATTGTTTTATCTGAAATGCCACAGTGGGGCTTTAAACCATTCTATCATCATAGAGGTACTAGTCAGATCTCTGGAGAGGGAACTCCATTCAAACTCAGAATGTCTGTTTTTCTAGGTATTTTGAGCTATAAAACCACCTGTAATTGAATAAATGTAAGGTAGATCTGAACATTCTAGGCAGAACAATGACATATCCATAGAAACAAGAAAACACACTCAACCAAAAAGTTGCATAATGCACCTTTAAAGACAAGAATGAGCAGCAGCACTATAAAAGTAACCAAAAATTTAAAAGTAAGACCATGAAAAACATTTGTAAAACACACTTATTTCAAACCATTTCTTTCTTTCACTTTCTCTGCACAATTACGAGGAATTATTTTGTAAAATTAACAGTGCAAAATCATCTGTTTTTCAGCTCAGGTTGATTGACTATTGAGCAATGTGTTTACCACTAAAAAGCACGTGTGGAACTTAGAGCCTTCTTTACCTGGCTAACCATGAGAAAAACTTTTTATCTTTTTTATTTTGATTTTCTCGTACGCATACCTGTACTTGACACAGAGAAGGGAGCAGAGTGTATTCATCCTGCAGAGCGCGAAGGCCACGGGTTCAGCTGCTACATGCTGCTAGTGATCCAAACTGCAGCGCAACTCTCAACTTAGCCTCACACGTGCTGCCTGACAGGGGGGCGGGGCCTAAAGGACAAGGGGGAGTGACCTAAAGGACAAGGGGCGGGGGCTAAAGAATAAGGGGAGGGGCCTGCTTTGTTTTACACAGATCACATTTTACACATGCTTCTGCAGTCAAAGGGTTATAGGTAGGGTGACCACCGGCATGAAACAGGAAAGGAGGACCAGTGTTGTATAGTCATGAAGTAATAATACTTCACTACTGTACTTAAGTACATTTTGGGAGACTTTGTACTTTACTTGAGTTTTTAAAAAAATTATAACTTTAACTTTTACTTCACTACATTTCCGAATTGAATTGCATACTTTTACTCAGATACATTTTCAATGTGCCGTTTAGTTACTCGTTACAAAAAAAACCTCTACTGACTGCAAGGAAGTCAGGACGTGCCTGGGCTTGTTTGCTATTTGCGCATGACAATCAGCCTACACCTGTTGGTTTTATGCAGCTAGTTTAATCAATCAACATCCCTGATAGAATTACAAATAACGTATTTTGTGCCTGCATTTACTTGCTCATAGGACGGCGTTTCATGGATATCACCAAACCCAATATCTTCGACAGTGCTCCATATGACACAAACTACCATGGGTGAGCCGAACATGGTGTTTTACAGTAGAATTAAGGGTCCAATTGCAAAAAACCTTCCTCCAAAAACACTCCTTCAATGGTGTTATGTATGCCTTATTTTCAGCACTGTTATTTAAAAAAACCCCACAAAGGTTTGGGAGGGGGGCGAACATTAAAAAATATTAAATTCAGACTGCCTTTGCTTGATACTTTTACTTGTACTTTTAATTACATTACTTGAGTACATTTATTTTTACATTACTTGTCATACTTAAGTACAAGAAGTTCCAGATACTTTAAGACTTTTACTCAAGTAACATTTCATTCAGTGACTTCGACTTTTACCAAAGTCATTTTTGGGAGGGGTACCTATACTTTTACTTGAGTTTGATTTTCCAGTACTTTATACAACACTGAGGAGGACACTTGTGTCCAAAAAGGAGGACAAAGGCCCTAAAGTGAGGACACCTTTTTTTTTTTTTTTTCCCCTCGCCATCATATGGCGCCAAAAAGCAAAAAACATGAAAAATTGAAAAAAGTTGTAGGCCTCTGTCATTTAGCCTACTGGCCTTTGCTTGTCCACACGAACAAATTTACATCGCAGAGTAGCAAGTGTAAATAATGGGTGGGGATTTATGACGATTTATGCAACGGTGGCCGACGAGGGTCCGAAAGGAGGACAAAACGTAAAAAAGGAGGACACGTGACAGACGGCCGGACAGACAGCTCTAAAACCGGACTGTCCGGACGAAATCCGGACAAAATCCGGACGAATGGTCACCCTAGTTATAGGGTAAATGAAAATTAAAATAAATAAATACACAAGTAAACAAGATGGAGGAGCTCATTCTCCAGCAGGCGAAACGGTGAGATACAGGATGACATTCATACTATAATACTCCCTACAACTGTACAACAACTCACCCTTATGTAATAGATAATACTCCCTACAACTGTACAACAACTCACCCTTGTGCAATAGATAATACTCCCTACAACTGTACAACAACTCACCCTTATGTAACAGATAATACTCCCTAGACAATAGTCCCTACAACTGTATATAGCTGGGATTGTTACATCTTATTTAATATTGTATTTTACATTTTATTACTACTTTTCTATTTAAATTTGATTTGTATACAGTATATACATGTATTATCATTATATTTATTTGTATAATTAAGTCTCATCTGACACTGGTCTATTGCTCTTTGGTTGCTATTCCATCTATTTTTTTTACTCTCTGTTATATATTATATGTTATATTTGATGAGTGAGCTACTGTACCCAAAACAATTTCTCTTGTGGATCAATAAAGTTTGTCTAAGAATAAAAATACACAAAAAATGAAAGGAAATAAATATCAAAAATAGACAGTTGTGACCTTTTTCGTGTAATTATTTTATGTGAATCTAAAACAAAGGATGTGAATTTGATCTACTTAAAATGTATATGCTTATTTAACATAGAATAATAAATGGAAAAGGTCACATAATATATATTAATTTATTCTGTATTTTTTCTATTTTAAGTAGGGGCTTTCCTATAAAACAAAAGCAACAAACAAGATGAAAGGTGAAACCAATTCTCTTAAGTTAGACAATAAAACTGACAACCTAATGTAAAGAAGAGGGTTTGAAAATCACAATCCGGTTGAGTAGGTTACTGGAATACTATTATGCAAGTAAAACACAAACACAAACACACACACACGCACGCACGCACGCACGCACACACACACACACACACACACACACACACACACACACACACACACACACACACACACACACAGACAAACCGACTGCCAAAGACTTCTGTGACCTAACACTGTACTGAATCACGTGCCCACTCTCAGCACTAGCCAGGCCTCCCTGTCACCTGACCATTTTGTCCGCCTCTCCGTTCTCTTGGATCATTCATGGCCATAGGATGACGTCAGCTGACTGCAGTTACTGTCATGTCAGGTTGTGTAAGACCTGTTTAATCCACCCCTCCCCTCACCTCAACTCACCTCAAGTCTCTCACTACGACCTACAGCTCTGGAAAAAAAATAAAGAGACTGCTGCAAAATTATCAGTTTTTCTGATTTTACTGTGTGTTTGGGCAAAGGGAACATTTTTGTTTGAGTCTATAAACTACTGACAACATTTCCCCCAAATTCCAAATAAAAGTATCATCTTTTAGAGCATTTATATGCAGAAAATGACAAATGGTCAAAATAACAATAAAGATACATGCGTGAAAAGTCCCTCAGTCGTCCAGGTAGAATCCATGATAAAAGGAGAAGTTCAATTTGTCAACTGGACAAAGTTTGTTTGGTTGAAACGTTTTCAACCAAACATACTTTGTCCAGTTGACAAATTGAACTTCTCCTTTTATCAATAAAGATACATGTTTTCAGACCTCAAACAATGCAAAGAAACAAGATCAAATTCATTTTTAAACAACGTAATACTAATGTTTACACTTAAGAAGAGTTCAGAGATCAATATTTGGTGCAATAACCCTTATTTTTAATCACAGCGTTCATGCGTCTTGGCATGCTCTCCACAAGTCTTTCACATTGTTCTTGGGTGACTTTATTCCACCCCTGGTGCAAGAACTGAAGTAGCTCAGCTTTGTGTTTGTGTTGGAATTCAACAGACGCTGGAATGGAATGGCTGTAATACATGTAGAGATGCTGATTTCAGAAAAAAATGCAGTGGTCTCTTATTTTTTTTCCAGCTGTATGCTATACATGTACTACTACTACAAAGAGGTTATAGCAGTCATTATCGACACTGAGTTGCATTGTATTTGCCACTTGCTGTTCAGTCACAGTAAGTAACTAATATGCAATTTTTGGGACGTATGGGAGTATATATATCGAGTGTATAAGGCAGGCTGAGTTACTGCCACCTGCTAAACTGCTGCCACCTGCTGACCACTGCAGGTA
This sequence comes from Paratrypauchen microcephalus, assembly GCA_036785185.1. Classification (NCBI taxonomy): domain Eukaryota; kingdom Metazoa; phylum Chordata; class Actinopteri; order Gobiiformes; family Gobiidae; genus Paratrypauchen; species Paratrypauchen microcephalus. Next base: position 5,815,224 of record JAVJIX010000005.1, on the reverse strand, counting down.
AATTGCATTCTCCAGTTCACGCCAAAGGGCAAATACTACACTTTCTTTAATCTATGTTATAATGTTCTTTCCTCATCACAAACACACCTGGAGTTGTGTTTTGTTTCATTCACACATGTTTAACACATCAATCCTGCATATTTAGACTTCTCTCAAACGCTCTGTTCCAGCTTGTGATTGCATGTGGTAATACAGGAAGTGCTCCACTGTATTTTTAAACTGCATACACCTTCACTTAGAATCATTTGGATGATTTCAGCCCTGAAATTGCCAATCTGAAGGTAAAAGGTAACAGCTAATTGAAAATTACCACATGATCAAAAGGTGAAACAGAGTATTTCTAGTTTTGGAGATGTAGACAGTCTAATAAATCAGGATTACTCAAACATGTGTGAATAAAACAAAACACAATTCTAGGTATATTTTTGATGAGGTAACAACACTCAAACATGGCTTAAAGCTCACAAGAGTCAATTTTCCATAATGGAGGTCCTTTGATATAATTCACATCATCTAGAGTGAATATTTTACTCAAAAACACACTTCACAGGACACAAAGAAAAAAGAAATAGAATATGGGCAAAACTAAATGAATACTGTAAATATAATGTAAGTATATAATGTGTGCATTAAGTAGGGCAAGCTACTGCCATCTGTTGACCAACACAGCATGTGCATGTGCATGTGGTCCCCAGCTCCAATGTTTTTACAACAACATAATTCTCATCAATCAATATTTGCAATATATATTTTACTCGTAATACGTCTAATTTTGCCACATATGAATCAAGTAATAGAAAATCAAGATGGTAAATTTATAATGGGCGAATGCTAATAATACTTACTGTTAACAGAAAGTATTACAAAAATATATATATATATCTATATATGTATATATATATACAAAAATACTTTAAAATACAAATTATTATTATTATTATTATTATTATTATTATTATTATTATTATTATTATTATTAGTAGTAGTAGTAGTAGTAGTAGTAGTAGTAGTAGTAGTAGTAGTAGTAGTAGTAGTAGTATTGTTATATTTTGTCTCCTTTTTGGTCAGTATGGCTTCATCTTTGGCTGTATTTTTTGTTAAATATTATTATTGTTTATATTTGTGTTTATTATTTAATTTGTTGTGTTGATGTCTGGCTGATGAAGATTGTTCACAGAGACTACGTCCCTCTCCCCTCCCTGCAGGACATCTACTGCACCCGCCTCACCCGCAAAGCCCTCTGCATTTTGATCCCACCCACCCATCCAACTGCCTCTTCAGTCTACTGCCATCAGGAAGGAGACTGAGGAAAGACCAGCAGACTGAAAGACAGTTTCATCCACCAAGCTGTCAGGATGCTGAACTCTCTCCCTGCCCTGCCCTGCCCTGCCAATGCTTAAATGACACCATTTGAGCTGTATTATGCTACACATTGTGTGTTTTACTTATTTGTATTATATACAAGTTTACTGTCCTTTTGCTACGGGTAATGTGATGTTTTAGTCATTGTGTTTATTGTCTTGTTTATAAAATGTTTTATGTTCACTATGGGCCTAGGGAGCACTGCAAATTCAAATCCTGTGGGTGCAACCTGGTTTGACAATAAGGTTTTTGACAATAAAGCTGACTTTGAACTTTGAAATAAAAAAGAGGTAACAAAAAATAAATAAATACTTAAAATACTGTGTCGGTGTACCTGCAGTAGCCAAGCGCAGTCAGCAGCAGGACAGTACAAGCAGAGGTGAGAGCAGAGAAAGTCAGGAGGGGGAGGGGCCAGTCCACAGGGGTCACATCCAGGTCCAGGTAAATATCTGACCCTCTCGGCCTGCAAAGGACGGTCATTTCACTGGCAGCTTCTGAAACACAGAGAAAACAGATTTTTTTTACATTTCATCAAGTGTAAGAACAATACATTTTTGAAGCTTTGAAGGCATGTGTTAGGCTAGATATATCAGGATTTTTCAATTTTTACTAAAAGTACTGCTTGACAAAATATTAGGTCTTCCAAGTGCCACCAAATTGAAAATAGTTTTAAAATTATTTTAGGTCTAAACAGGGGGAAAATTTTGAAAGCCTGAACTCATTTTTATGCTGTTGTCCAAAGTTATGCATTCAAATCATTCTTATTATTCACTGCAATGATTTTTCAAAGGCCAGATCAGTCACAGTAATGCTAACAACAACTAGCATGCTAACCACTCACTCCCTAATTCTCGGATAAGAAAGATTTGATGCTAATAGTGCACAGCAGACTTCATTTGCTGCTTATACAATATAGTATATGGACTGGGGTAAGACACTATACCATTACATTATAATGGAGTTGGCCACAACCCACCCGCTGCACTGGCCTGTGTCTGTCCTCCTCATTTGCATTCAAGCAACAACGCCCAGAATAAAGCGTTTCAGAGACATATTTATGACACTGACTGTCTTCATGAGGCTATCTCATGCACTGAGTCTTGATTTTGAAGAAGGATTCATTTACAGTATTAGGGAACCATTAAGGCGCTATATAAAAGCATCAAGATGTACCATGTCATGGGATCTTTAAAGGGATATGCCACCCCCAGGTCAAATTTGGGCATCTCCCCACAGTCCAGAGACTAAAATAAGTGGTGGAAAGCGTTTTCCTGCTCACCCAGCCATTGTCCGAGTCTGTCGCCACTGACCGCCGCGGTATCTGCAGCTCCTCCGCCTTAGACTGGAGTCTAACGTCGCCAGAGAAAGATTTCGGCCAGAAGGAATGAATTTGCTCGATGCGTTTCCCAATTACTTTCTGTGTAGTGCGCATTCATATCGAGTGCAAATAAATGTGCAAATCAACACGGAGAGCTTGCCTTGGTCATTTTGGGTGGGAACTATTTTCCAGTGCGGAAGAATACAGCCGAATCACGCACCACGTTGTGCAACAGGGGAACTCCCTTCCCGGTGCGTAACTGGGATTCCCCTGGCAGCGTGCTGCGTGATTCGGCTGTATTCTTCCGCACTGGAAAATAGTTCCCATCCAAAATGACCAAGGCAAGCTCTCCGTGTTGATTTGCACATTTATTTGCACTTGATATGAATGCGCACTACACAGAAAGTAATTGGGAAACGCATCGAGCAAATTAATTCCTTCTGGCCGAAATCTTTCTCTGGCGACGTTAGACTCCAGTCTAAGGCAGAGGAGCTGCAGATACCGCGGCGGTCAGTGGCGACAGACTCGGACAATGGCTGGGTGAGCAGGAAAACGCTTTCCACCACTTATTTTAGTCTCTGGACTGTGGGGAGATGCCCAAATTTGACCTGGGGGTGGCATATCCCTTTAAAATAAAGAAATACAACTTAGCCTGTAGAGTACCAGAGAGTATAATATAATTTGAGATATTTTCCCAATAATATTCCAGATCTGTAATCATGGTAAACTGGGAAAAATGCTTCTAAAACTGCTGTTCAACAACCAGAGGAAAGCCCATTCTTAAGAACTACTTCTTAAATGACTTTCCTCCTAATAGAATAAAGCACACCTTGGCTGCAGCCCCACCCTCAGCCGATCCCAGTGAAAATTGTTAAATGCATTCTGACAAGTAGATTGAGGAAGTCATTTCCGGGGAGAAGGGCTTTCTCTTGATAATAATGTCTGGGCCTGCGTTTGAAAGCAGCTCAAATTGAATTGCCATCCCAGGGTATTTGCTGGAATAATGCACTGTGCTGAGGCTGGGAGAGCAGCACTAGTGGATCAGCTCTTAGCTTCCAGTGAAACCATGTTAACACTTAGCTTTAGTCTGTCTCAAGCTAATTAATTTACCTCAATGCTATTCATAATCACTCAATACACGTCTGGAGTCTTAAAAGGTGGTCAGAGGTCAATATGCCTTTTATTAGGATACAAAAATAACATTAGTGTCGGCACTTTTAAAGTTTCACTACATCTTCTACTGCATCTTACTTTAGAAAGCAATAAAAGTTAAATGGATTATTTTGTCTATGAACAAAGAGCTCTTAAGTGAGGGATTATAAAGTATTTTAGAAATTAAAGTGGAAACTAAACACTAAATCAACTTTTCAACTGTCAAAAACAGTGTGCTGCCTCCAGTGGCCTCTGCAATTACAAGTACTATGTGACATTACACAAAACTCACATCACTGGCTGCAGGGGCAGAGTTTGAAGCGAGGGCCAGCGTTGTTAGACCAATCAATGTTCTTTGGCAAAAGTATAAGACAATAAACGCAATGATTAAAACGTCACGTACTTTTGCTATGGGTATATGTGATGTTTTATGTTTATTGTCTTGTTTATCAGTTGTTTTATGTTCACTGTGGGCCTAGGCGGCACTGCAATTTCAAATCCTGTGTGTGGAACTTGTACATATGGTTTCTGACAATAAATCTGACTTTGAACTTATATCTCTAGACCTGTCCTCCCCCTTCCCTCTCCTTTAGTCTCCAGGCACTTCCCAGTTTAGCAGCTCTATTTGAAATATGGCCTTGGGCGGGGTTTAGGTGTTTAGGCCCACAGTGTTCTTATAAATAGAACATGTTTACAGTTTATCTGAGGACAGTTTCATGATATTTGTAAAATATGTAAGGGATTTTTCTGTCACAAACGGAATGATGCACCATATTCTGCATTTCCATATCTTTTATATATAGATATATTTATACACACACATACACACACATACATTTGAATGTAAAAAAAGAAATGCATAACTTGTGTGACTCACCAGAGTGCATACAGTTTCTTTGGCAGTCTGTGTCCTCTTCTGTGTACTCTTCTTCGGTCCCTGCTTGTTCTCCATCTGTGGACTCATCTGTTTTGTTTCCTTCTTTTGACTTTCTTTTCTTCCTCCTCTCCTCCTCTTCCTCTTGCTCTTCCTCACCCTCCTGTCTGGCTTCCTCGCTCTCTTCTTCTACAGTAGTATCTTTGGTTCTCTGTGCTGGTGTGGAGGGCCAAATGGAGCTGGGGAAAGAGGAAATGACCCCACCGCTGAAGCCCAGGCCAGCCAGGAGAGTGCTGGTCAGGACGGATGCCACGGTGGCCTGGCTCCCACTGGAGGAGGGGCCGATGCCCGTCGCCATGGAGACAAAAGAGAAGGGAATTCCAGAGGAGGTCCAGGTGGAGGATCCCGAGGAGATGGGAGCCATGTCGGCCGAGGAGGCGGGAGACACTGTGGGCTGCAAAAATGTTGACATCTATAAGATTCTGTTTCAAAATTGTCAGGGGCAAATCATTCAATTTTTTATGTTTTGTACTTTATTTATATTTTTTACATAAGCATCTATTTTTTATTTTTTTTAATCAATTTGCATTTAGAAATACATGAAGCTCATCCCTGCAAAAAACAAACAAAAAAAAGCTCTATGAATAATTATAATAACATATAATTACTTTTCAATTTAAAATGAAGGTAAACAAAAATAATTTCTTACATTATTCAAAACATTTAAACAATATAATTCGATTTTTAAGACCTATTGTGTGTGGAGTATAGAGTATGTTTCAATACTTGTGTGTATACAGCTGATATACTGACCTCTGCTGGAGGAACAGACCACTCCCCGTGACTTACCATTCCAGTCTTCACAATCCTGGTGCCCTCAAAGATCCTGGTGGTGTTGGCTAAAGTCGCAAAAGAAAAATAATACATGATTTACAAAACTGTGCGGTGATTTCAATATATTTGTATATAAAAATAATTCTTAAAGGTGGATTGTGTAACTTTTCTGGTGGAAGGTGCGTCAAATGCTCCTTGGGCATGTTATTGCTTTGTTTGGAAATATTTCATAGTATGGCATTAACCCTTTCTATCTTCATGGAGACCAAACCAGACCAAGTTACAGGTGAAATTTGTGGTGAGGCAAGCCCGCTCACAATCAAAATATCTGTTTTTAAAAAGTAAGATAGAGCAGTTTAACGTCATACTGTGGAGTATTCCAGGCAAAAATGCCGCCAACCAAAAATGTACATATTCATCTTTAAATCAGTTGTTTAGTAATGTGTATAGTACCTCTGAACAGCATGCTCTGGCTGAAGTCACTGCGCATGTCGTTCATACACACAGCCTGTACTCTGAAGAGGTACAGCACATCTGGAGACACAGGGGAGATGATGGCCTCCTGCACACAATCACAAGACCAGTCAGTTACTACAAAAACACTTATAGAGTTTTAAAACAGTCAGAAACTTTGTAGAATGCCCTTCCAAAACACATGATCTTATTATATGCAGCAATTAATATAGAACACATTGTCATAATATTCTTTGTTCAGGGTCCAACTTCTTTTAATACATTTTAAAGGTTCTATATTACATAAAACCCATATGTTCATTTATGGCTCATTTTCTTATTTGAGGTTGCTACAGCAATTTTATATTAAGCCTTTTTATTTACCATGAAACAATTTTAGACCATTGATCTGTTTTGAATTTAGAATTCAGGTCAAGTATTGAACCTTTTTAAATAACCCAGAAAGAAAAGAGAAAATGCAAATTGAAACTATAAGTACTTATTTTTTGTGTGTGTGCAAGCAGCATACATTTTTTTGAGCTAAATAGTAATCCAGTGTCAAAGCTAAATGATGTTCTTAATTGAGCCAGGACTTTCAGCAAAAGCATCTGAGAACATGTTTCTTAAGCAGAAACGAGTGGTTTGTCATTTACAGGTGCCTGGAGAGCTCATATGAAGTTCAAGTGTCTTGGGTCTTGTTCAAGTGGGAGATAAGAATGCAAGTGAGATTGACAAGCAAATACGCGCAGAATCCACTATACAGCAATGTACTGATCTGTTGTGGTGAGAGTCCAACATTTACAGTGGTAAACGGTTACATTTTTATATCGCACTTTTACACCTTCAAGGCACTTTATAACAAGGAACCACTCACCCATTCACACACATTCATACATCAGTGTACACAGACAATGGGGGCAAGGTGGATTAAGTGTCTTGCCCAAGGACACAACAACAGGATTCATGGGGAGCTGGAATCACACCAGCCAACCTGTGGGTCAATGGATGTGACCGCTCAACCACTGATGTTTATCTCGAGAGCGGGATTCAAACCGCCAACCTTCTGATCAGTGGACATGTGGTCTACCGCGGAGCCAAATGTAAGAAACCCAGAGCAATTTCATTTTTAATTGTATATTTTTTGTTCTGGCAGGTAGAGTACCAATAGTGACTCATGTATTTAGAGACAAATAAAAAACATTGTGTACCCAATTATATCGAGGGTGTAATTAATGTCAAAAATAAATGACATACTTTTTGTTGTTCAGTTACTTGCTGACTCACTTCCAGTCAGAACAGAGGTACAATAGACCCTGCAGTGTCACCATAAAGTTTGTGCACACAAATTAGTGTATAGTGTATACATTGAGCATGACAGGGGGGCAACTTCATATAGTTGAGTAATACAGTTTAATACAGTTTGATCAGGGGTATAAATAATTCAACTTAATTCACTCTAGACTGAAAGTAACATCACCGATTTGAACCAAATGAAGTTATTGTGGTTAATTGGCAACCAAGTTCCATATTTGGAAATTTGAGTGTGCAACCAAGGAGACAATCAAGAGCGAGGTTACTGAAGGTTACTACTCCTTCCTGCTTGCACTGCTGGTTTGGCAAGGTGCAGATGCTTAACAAGGTGCACTGCTGTCACTCAAACCTGTTGCTAATAGTGGCTGGCTCCTAAAGAAGGCACCTGATTGATCCGTTATTGATGTTCATAAATGGGTTTACAGACAAAATAGTGAAACAAAAACAATAGAATCATATAGAGTGGAGAAAAACAGCAGTTAAAACAGAGAAAGTGGCAGCAGTTTTCCAAAAGTCAATTGGAACCAGACGTGGATGGAACTGGCTCATGGAGTTGCACACTTCCTATCAGTTTTTGCCAACTAATGTCAAGTAGGGCAGTCAGTGCAGATTACACAGGTTCTGTCAGGTAATTTTAATGGATAGAGAGGGTCATTAACCTAACACTGGAAAGTTGAAAATTTCCTGGTTTAATAGTGATATTTGGACAGTTAATGCAGGTTTCCTTTGGCATCTACGTTTGACATTAGCCACTAGATCCAATGCAGGTGGCAAAAAACGATTTGGAATGTGGCAGCGAGCAGGCTATTAGCAGGCTTATGTCCATTTACAATCGATGCTGTTGCTATGCTATACTACAAACCACGCAAGAATCTTTTGAAGCAAGTAACACCACGCCTACTTTAACGTTTTGCAGTGGTCTGAGGTATATAAGTACAGACTATTTATAGATCTTCACATGTTCCAGTAAAAGTGTGACAAATCCTAAATCTTTGTGGAGTTTGTGAGTTTGTAAGCATTGACACAGTGCGCATGGTGATGGGGTAAAAGTGTAGAGTAGGACTGGGAATCACAGGGTCCCTCACAATTTGATATGATACATGATACATGGCTCACGATGCGATATTATCACCTCATACGTCAAGTGTAGTGAATAAACAAGTTTCCTTCCACAAAATAAGCAACAAAAGTGTAGTTTTTGCTAAAAGATACAAATATACTCTTGGCAATATATCGATACAGAAGCCCACAATAACAAAACTGTATCACCGAGTTTAATATCACAATATATTGATCATTTCATATTTTTGCACAGGGTTTGTGAATCACTATCTCACCAGAAGCTCTTTTCACAGTTGTACCCACTGTATCTTCTGGTCTGATGTTTAACTGCGTTGTACATGTGCTCTTACTTCTAAAATATGGAACCGTACTCTACACATGACATTTTCTTCCACAAAAGGCTGTCTTTGATTGGAAAAGGTAACCATAAGTAACAGTCTGCTGGGTACTGCCATATGTGTGGCACAGTGGGGGTACACCGCGATCAGTCTATTTGATGTACGCTGTGAGAAAACCTGTTTCTCAGTGTGCAAAATGCTTTATTAAATTGACTGTATATTTGAAAAAGTATCTCTATTCAACAGTTTTCAATTTTATACATTATCTCAAACCATGGGCATCAGCATATGTTTTCCTGAATAAAAATAAGCAAAGGCAGTGTAAATGACATGCTGTAGGTGCCACTTTATAAGATAAGATACAATAAGAGAACACTTATTTGTCCCACAATGCAGAAAGCCTCAGTGGTTGGAGCTGCCTGAAGGTTGGAGGATCGATTACTACTCAGACCACGTTCTGCTGTTGTGTCCTTAGGCACCTGCATGACCTAGTATGAATGTGATGTGAGTGAGTGCTGGTTTTGATCAGAGCGGACGATGGGGCAGATTGGCAGCCTCGCTTCCATCACTTTACCCCAGGGCAGCTGTGGCTACAGTAGTACCTTACCACCACAGAAAATGAAGTGAATTATTATTAAATAACTATGAGAAAATAGACTTCCATTAAACACAACACTGTGGATGCAAAGTAACTACACCTTAATTGGCCTGATTAAAGGGATATGCCACCCCCAGGTCAAATTTGGGCATCTCCCCACAGTCCAGAGACTAAAATAAGTGGTGGAAAGCGTTTTCCTGCTCACCCAGCCATTGTCCGAGTCTGTCGCCACTGACCGCCGCGGTATCTGGTGCTCCTCCGCCTTAGACTGGAGTCTAACGTAGCCAGAGAAAGATTTCGGCCAAAAGGAATTAATTTGCTCGATGCGTTTCCCAATTACTTTGTGTGTAGTGCGCATTCATATCGAGTGCAAATAAATGTGCAAATCAACACGGAGAGCTTGCCTTGGTCATTTTGGGTGGGAACTATTTTCCAGTGCGTAAGAATACAGCCGTATCACGCACCACGTTGTGCAACAGGGGAACTCCCTTCCCGGTGCGTAACTGGGATTCCCCTGGCAGCGTGCTGCGTGATACGGCTGTATTCTTACGCACTGGAAAATAGTTCCCACCCAAAATGACCAAGTCAAGCTCTCCGTGTTGATTTGCACATTTATTTGCACTCAATATGAATGCGCACTACACACAAAGTAATTGGGAAACGCATCGAGCAAATTAATTCCTTTTGGCCGAAATCTTTCTCTGGCTACGTTAGACTCCATTCTAAGGCGGAGGAGCACCAGATACCGCGGCGGTCAGTGGCGACAGACTCGGACAATGGCTGGGTGAGCAGGAAAACGCTTTCCACCACTTATTTTAGTCTCTGGACTGTGGGGAGATGCCCAAATTTGACCTGGGGGTGGCATATCCCTTTAAGCATGCACAAATAATGAATTCATAATGATCATTCTTAATAAACCTTTTGTTCATTATAAATTAATGTAAAGTCTTTGTTCATCCTTCATAAAGTCTACTAAAAGTGTACATTTTTATTTATTTATTCATTTTGTTTGTTTATTTCATTCATAAAGTATAAAAAGACATCAAAAGTGTGATAACAATACAAAAAAATTGAATGAAAGGGAGCAGAAAGAAAAGTAATCTTATGTTATCTGCCCCCTTCTTCCCTTTTCCAGACAATACATTAACACATACTATAAATATATATAAACACATATTATAAAGAGTAAAAATGTATAAGCTAAGAGCATGGTCGATACAAAGCTATAGCCAGCACTTCAAACAACAACCTCTATATTTTGTACGCAACAAACTCCAGATAAATTCCAAGAAATTAGAGCTGACAGTTCTGACCCCAGGGTGAGATTGAGAGTGCCACTACAACCTCAAACCACACTTTGTAATGTGGAAAAGGGCTTTGTACCGCACCAATAAGACCAAAAAATAATGTTGCAGCAACACTCAACTGTCATATTTTACACATTTTAATGTGTAATATTGAATTCTACATTGTACTTTATGCCCCTTTGTGTCTGGTTTATGGTCACTGTTGATGAAAATGAATAAATAAAACTAATATTAAAGATATGCAAGCTAGACAATATTAAAGGTCCTACATTACACCAAATTGACTCTTTATGTAATCTTTAAATGCTGTTACCTCATCAAAAACATATTCACAGTTGTGTTTTGTTTCATTCACACACATGTTTCAGTAATCCTTTATCATTTATTATTATCCGTCTACATCTCCAAAGCTCAAAATGCTCTGTTCCACCTTAGGATATTATATAGTGGTAGTTTTTGAGTTAAGAGCTACATGTTACTTTTGTTCAGTAGAGACTTGCAAATCCAGGGCTGAAATCATTCGAATTATTCTAGTTAAGGTGTATGGAGTTTAAATATAAAGTGAAGCAAAGTGGAAAAACTCCTAAACATGCAAGATTTATAAGTTAAACATGTATGAATGAAGCAATATAAAGCTCCAGGTTTGTTTATATGGATCCCATTAGCTTAAGGCAGTGCCATCAGCTACTCTTCCTGGATACAAAGGTGTGTTTGTGATGAGGAAACGACATTATAACATAGATCAGAAAATGCCGTAATATAGCCCTTTTAAGAAGGATTTAAATTGGGTATTAAAACTAGATATTATAATATTAAAATGTAAATATATCAAATAAAAATGAATACTAAATAGTGTCTAATAATAAGAATAAAATCAAACAAAATATAAACACATAGAAAGCAAGTCAGGCATTATATTGGGTCTATTTGACTGAGAGCAATATAGCACTTTTCACAGCCTTTTCTGAATTGCAATGTTGTTATGGCCCCTTTCACTTCAGATTTCAAGTTTTATTATTTGCTGCAAATTTCCGGGTGACATTTACACCCTGAAGACGATATTAAAATGATGGTACAACAGGTAGCATTCTCTGAGCACTACAGACCGACAGGGGGCGCTCTCATCTGCAGTTTCCCCCTCACCTGCCCAAGGTCACGGTTAGTGCACAGACAGTATCCCTCCTCCAGCCCTGCATTAGTATTCTGCGTGAGATTCAGACCACTGTGAGCGAATGGGGCCTGGTCTGCTCCCGACCACAGCTGCTCTGCTTAGATCAGATGCTTAATATAATGTAACTAACACAATAAATTACACCTTATGGCGTTTGGGTATGTGGGTTAAGCAAATGATGAATGTTATAACTCTATTTAAAAGCCTGGTTGCAGTCATTTAAATGTTATTTACATTCACAAACATATTTTTATAATGTTTTGTTTTTTTGCTATACATTTTTTCCATGTATTTCAGCAGCATTTGTCTTGCCCCAGTGCAGATATATTGTACTGATACTTTCCCTGGGGGGTGTGATGCTAACTGTAAACGCTGTCATGTCTGAGGCTTGTTAGACATTAATCTAAGGCTGCGTCCAATTACTCTGTCTTACCTCTTCCCTACCCCTTTATCTACGTCTTTGTCTTGCCCCTAAATACCGAGCTGAGAGGGCTCGGGGTACGAATGTTCCCCTAAGAAATGGGACCCCACTCGATTACAGTTTTCGTCATCATCCTCTACCTGGCTGCTACGTCTACAGAGGCGACAACAATTGACGCAAACAAACGTAAACAAATGTCAAGGATTATCGGGTACCTCAACTCGACAAAAAAACTAGCTTGTTCATGCATGAAAGTTCAATGAAAACGTCGGCTAAACAGACATCACTACAATTAAAACCGTAAAAACAGTTCACTAAAAGTAACATAGAACATAAGCATCATAACTGTAAACCATGCTAATCTGTTAGTCGATAATTACAACTGCTGAAAATACATTTATGAGACTCCTTGGCTGGTCGATGTGACGCTGCCATCCTGATCCCAAAACCTGCTTGAGCTTGTAGGCGTACCCCTTCGTTTCAAGTTTGGTGGAGAGCTTACTTCGTTTCAAGGGGTATGTAGATCTCGGTTGTGGCACTAGCCCTTGATCAAAATTAGAATCGGGACACCCCTTGCCCTCACTTGAACGCACAAAACCAAGGGGAAGGGGTAAGACGAAGGGGTAAGACAGAGAAATGGGACGCAGCCTAAGCTTTATGTTAAAGGGATATGCCACCCCCAGGTCAAATTTGGGCATCTCCCCACAGTCCAGAGACTAAAATAAGTGGTGGAAAGCATTTTCCTGGTCACCCAGCCATTGTCCGAGTCTGTCAGCACTGACCGCCGCGGTATCTGCAGCTCCTCCGCGTTAGACTGGAGTCTAACGGCGCCAGAGAAAGATTTCGGCCAAAAGGAATGAATTTGCTCGATGCGTTTCCCAATTACTTTCTGTGTAGTGCGCATTCATATCGAGTGCAAATAAATGTACAAATCAACACGGAGAGCTTGCCTTGGTCATTTTGGGTGGGAACTATTTTTCAGTGCGGAAAAAGAAAGCCAAAGCACACACCACGCTGCACAACAGGGGAACTCCCTTCCTGGTGCGTAACTGGGATTCCCCTGGCAGCGTGCTGCGTGCTTTGACTTTCTTTTTCTGCACTGAAAAATAGTTCCCACCCAAAATGACCAAGTCAAGCTCTCCGTGTTGATTTGTACATTTATTTGCACTTGATATGAATGCGCACTACACAGAAAGTAATTGGGAAACGCATCGAGCAAATTCATTCCTTTTGGCCGAAATCTTTCTCTGGCGCTGTTAGACTCCAGTCTAACGCGGAGTAGCTGCAGATACCGCGGCGGTCAGTGCTGACAGACTCGGACAATGGCTGGGTGACCAGGAAAACGGTTTCCACCACTTATTTAGTCTCTGGACTGTGGGGAGATGCCCAAGTTTGACCTGGGGGTGGCATATCCCTTTAACGCAATCTGATCAGAAAGAATAGACTTAGTTGGAAATACAACAGGTAAGATGATTTTTCCCTCTCAAATAACACCTTGAATAGACCATAAATGCTTGTACTGATCACAGGCTCCTGAAAATATAGCTGTGGCACTGTTTGCTAATTGTACTCTGTGTGTCCATGGTAACATTCTGATAATACACATACATGTAGAAACCCCTAGTGTGATGTCAGAGATGTCAAAATACCAATAAGCAGCTCTTGAGATCAAAATAACTCTGCTACGTGCTGTCTGAAAGAAACTATTTATAATCCGATAATCAGGAAGTTAGTGTTAGCATGCAAAGTTCAGCATACTGGTATTGGAGAGCTGTGAAAAGCTCTTTTGAACTCACGGTGAATGATTAGGATACTCTGAACGCATAAGGTAAGTGAGGCAGTTGGAAAGCACAATGAAAGGTTGTCAGCACCTCCGTGGATAGATGCAGATGATGTTAGCGAGCAGTAGATTTTATTAAGGCTGCTGAATTTTACCCCCAATTAAGAAAAATAAAATCAACAAAGAAAATAAAACAAAATAAGCAGTAAAAAGACCAGCGGGAATCTATCAGTGGTGTTAAAAATTGGGTCGTTGGAGCAAAGGTGTCTTGAATAAAGATTATTCAAACATGCATAAATAAATCACTAAATGAGAAGGAAAAAAACAATTATTTACAAGTGATTAAAATCTCTTAAAAGTAGATTTCCTCACCAGTTTGTGCCTAGCGTCGGTGAGGTGCGTCTCCTCATAGCTGTCGTCGTGGGTGGTCCAGCTGTAGGAAACCAGGAAGTGCAGGATGGGTGGGTGGTAGGTGTTCTCCGGGTGGGCCCAGCGCACCACCAGGGCACTGCCATTCACGTGCTGCACCTTCATGTTGTAGGGGGCGCTGCTGCACACTGCCAAAAAAAAAAAAAAAAAGATTAGGCCACATAAACCACTTTTGACAAATTTGATTTTAAATTCTCTAAATGCATTTTATTTTGTATTTTTGGGGGGGAAAGTTTGACTGCCAGTGAAAAATAGACTTTGGATACTGCTTGAGTTTTTGAGTTGAATAAATACTTGTCAGATAAATGCACTGCCCGACTTTTCTGCCACATGCTTGTCTCCATGGAGATGTTTTTGCTTTTCCTAGAATGTTTCATGGTATGACATGAAACATATCCATCTAGCATTTATTCATTGTGGGTGCTTTCTATTGCAAAAATTCAATAATTCCTTCTGTGAATAGGAGGACTCTCCACAGATCTGAGTTGTAATGTAGCATAGTACTGTAGTCGGCTTGTCGCGCTTGTGATAGGGTGCAACATTATAAACAAAGCAATAACATTTCCATAAAGGACAATCCACTAGAAATGTTACACAGTGCACCTTTAAAAGCAAATTATATAAAAAAAAGAAATATAATAATATCTTGAGTTACTAAAAATGCTGTCAATCATTTTTCTTAGACGTTATTTGACCGCTTTCTAAACAATGAGCGGTTGACTAAACAAAACAGACTTGAAACCACTGGCAAACACAATCAAATGTGAATATACAATATATGTTGCTGAGTTTTATAAATTAGTATGCAGTTGATGCCTGGTTAAATCATGAATGACATTGTCTATCCTATACAGCTCTGGAAAAAAGAACAGCAAAATTATCAGTTTTTCTGATTTTACTACTTATAGGTATGTGTTTGGGCAAAAGGAACATTTTTGTTTGAGTCTATAAACTACTGACAACATTTCCCCCAAATTCCAAATAAAAATATTATCGTATAGAGCATTTATTTGCAGAAAATGACAAATGGTCAAAATAATAAAAAAGATACATGTTTTCAGACCACAAACAATGCAAAGAAACAAGATCAAATTCACTTTAAAACAACATAATACTAATGTTTACACTTAAGAAGAGTTCAGAAATCAATATTTGGCGCAATAAGCCTTATTTTTAATCACAGTTTTCATGCGTCTTGGCATGCTCTCCACAAGTCTTTCACATTGTTCTTGGGTGACTTTATTCCACTCCTGGTGCAAAAATTGAAGTAGCTCAGCTTTGTGTTAGTGTTGGAATTCAACAGACGCTGGAATGGAATGGCTGTAAAAAAGTAGAGATTCTGATTTCAGAAAAAAATGCAGTGGTCTCTTATTTTTTTCCAGAGCTGTATATCCATATACAGACATGTAATTGGACTGCAGGGACCGTTATGACCACTAGATGTCTCTGTTTGAGCAGCGTGCGCCCCGTTCCTTACACATTGATATTGCATAGACTTAACTCCCACTTTGAATAATGCAACAGTTTATCAGCAGTCAGCATATTAATAATGAGCCTATTACTAAATCTGCTAAGCACTTACTCGGTGACCTTCAAGTGTTTATTTTAGCGTAATACTTCAGGACCTCTTCGCATTCATACATAAGTGAAACATTATCTAACTGAAATTCACGCACAATGTATAAAATTCACAATTATTAACTATAAAGTCAAGTTTTTCTATGAAATGCAACAAAAATGATTCCTGACTTCTGTTCATAATACACAGTGTTTATATAATCACTTCCTGTGGCCACCAACCGCACACAATGAGTATGGACCTTGAGCAAGGGTTCAGTGCTCATGTACTTTCAGAGGCAGCTAGAATAGGTTGTGTTTGTGTTATACCAGGCATGGGCAAACTACGGCCCGGGGGCCATATGCGGCCCGTTAAGCTTCTTAATCCGGCCCGTCGAACTTGAAGAAATTATATTAATAAACCTTGTTAATGTTTTAATGTTTTAATTTCCCTGCAATTCTGGCGTTTTCCAATAGCTGGCGCACTAGATACATTGACCTTTGTTGAGGTGCGGCGTTTTGCTCCACGTTTGTGCTTTACTCTTTGATCCCTCAGCCCTCCTGTAAAGATGAGCGGAGCTAAGAAAAGAAAAGTGGACAGAGAATGTCGAGTGTTTAATAAGGAGTGGACAAGTTAATATTTTTTCACCGAATACTTATCAGCTGCTGTATGCCTGATATGCCAAGAGACTGTAGCGGTTTTTAAAGAATATAATATCAGGCGTCACTTTGCCACAAAAGAACAAAAGAACCTGAAGGAGAACAGAACTTTCAGTGCTTTAAAATAGTAACTGTTAGTAATTTTAAAAAGCTGTATTTTATTAATTACATTTTCTGTGTTTTAAGAGACATTTTAATAAATAGCTAAATACCGTTGAACTTGACAGATGGAAATTTTGTTGTAATGCTTTGGTTAATTTTTAATTGAAATAAAGCACATGTTTTCTACATATCCCATGTTATTTTTTGCTCTTATGAGGTGGATTACCAAAACACGAAATCCACCTGCTCCTGGTCCGGCCCTTCTGTCAAATTTTAGAACCCTTTGTGGCCCACGAGTCAAAAAGTTTGCCCACCCCTGTGTTATACATTATTTGACATGATCAATTTGATGATGTTATAATTTCAGATGGAGAAGGGGCCAATAAGTCTACAGGAAATTTTAAGTTTGGAAGGAAATATACATGATCCACAAATGTTGAACCAATCATTTGTTAGAGACTTGCTCCACAAAGTTGCAGTATGCATTTTCTGGAGGCTGCAATTCAACTGTATGATTCCATGGTAACAGGTAAAACCATACTATGGAACATTTATAAATGGACAACATTTCCACAGAGACAGGCAGGAAGAGGCCCTCCTCCAGGCCAAATAAGGCTGTGTCCCATTACTCTGTCTTACCCCTTCCCCTTCCCTTAGGGGTAAGATGAAGGGATGCAGCCTAAGTGTCAGGTTTTTGGAAATCCAAGCCCTCAAAGTAAGGAAGAATATATTTCTATATTTTTCAGTGCACAAAGTCTGTTTTTTAGTTTAACCTTTCATTTATGTTGCCAGAGAAGACAATGAACTCTGTACCAGTTTTTGTTTCATGTGAATAGGCCCAGCAATTACAGAGATATTAAACAAAGACAACAAATCTACAAAGTGAACAACAAATTGTATCATATTCTAATGTTGCGCTGTCACGTGAACACAAGAATAAGCATGATAAAACGCAATGAATCCTAACTTTGATCTTAATGGAACTATCAGCTATTGTGATGGTTCAACAGCTCAAGTTTGTGTGCTATGTTATGAAATGCTACCGGGGCAACACATTAGCATAACCAACACGGCATACAACGATTATTCCAAACACTGTATTATATTATGCAAATGCCTCAGGTAATTCAATGATGAGCACAGGTTCATTGAGATTAGGGCTCATGTGCCTACCCCAAACCAAATTGATTAGTGTGCTCATAAAGTAGCAGCAGAGTTGTTCTATTCACAACCTGTGCAGAGGGTCCCACATGGCCTATAGCATTACTGAAAAAATTAGTCTCTCACACATGCACATGCTGGAGTCAGCCAATGACCTCTGCTCAGACAGGCCATATTTAACACATTAAATCAGGCTGGGCCCAGTCAGCCGTGCCCTGTCTGACACCAGGGGGTCTCCACATGAATATACAATCAGATCACAGCGCCATACACATGCAAATGAAAATTAAACATATCCGCGATTGCTAAAAATGCAATTATGTGGTGAATTTTCATGGAAACCTAAATGAGGAGTTGTCAAGGGGAGTGCTAAATAGCTAGTTAACGGGTTTGTTTTCAATATTGCAGCCTTCAGAACTACTGGCAATAAAACTAATTGTGATTTTTCTTATTATAATGAAAAAAACAAATGCTTAAATGTACTATTTTCATCATCTATTTTCATTTAAACAGATTGTGTTAATGCTTTGATTTAATCCTCTATACACATATTATGTCAATGTGGCATGTCTTCAAGTGTATTATTTGCTTATAACTATAGAGAACCTAATTTTATGATCTTAGTAAATGTTTTGAAAGTAGGTCAAATAGTAAACAATACACTTAAACATGCACAATAGACAAAATCCTCAACCTACTGAGCAACACTGTTACATTAATTAGTTGCTATGACAAAAGCTTTCATTCTTCTAAAACCCATGGATAGTATTTCACACTAACCACATTTACATGAAGTTTAGTATTTTTTATTACATTGGGAAAAAAAGCTTAAATGTACAATGACATCTATTTCCATTTAAATAGATTATGATAATTAAACTATAGAATGTAAATGTTTTGATTTAAGTCTGTAAATAAATACAATTTTCTACATATTATGTCAATATGTTTTGAAGTATAAGTGGTATGGTATATTTTTCATGAGGGAACAACATTAAAATAGATCAGAACATAGTGTAATATGGGCCCTTTAAAGGGATATGCCACCCCCAGGTCAAACTTGGGCATCTCCCCACAGTCCAGAGACTAAAATAAGTGGTGGAAAGCGTTTTCCTGGTCACCCAGCCATTGTCCGAGTCAGTCAGCACTGACCGCCGCGCAGCTGCAGCTACTCCACGTTAGACTGGAGTCTAATGTCGCCAGAGAAAGATTTCGGCCAAAAGGAATTAATTTGCTCGATGCTTTTCCCAATTACTTTCTTTCTGTGTATCAAGTGCAAATAAATGTGCAAATCAACACGGAGAGCTTGACTTGGTCATTTTGGGTGGGAACTATTTTTCAGTGCGGAAAAATACAGACGAAGCACACACCACGCTGACAGGGGAATCCCAGTTACGCACCACGTTGGGAGTTCCCCTGTTACGCAGCGTGCTCTGTGCTTCGGCTGTGTTTTTCCGCACTGAAAAATAGTTCCCACCCAAAATGACCAAGTCAAGCTCTCCGTGTTGATTTGCACATTTATTTGCACTCGATATGAATGCGCACTACACAGAAAGTAATTGGAAAAAGCATCGAGCAAATGAATTCCTTTTGGCCGAAATCTTTCTCTGGCGACGTTAGACTCCAGTCTAACGCGGAGTAGCTGCAGCTGCGCGCGGCGGTCAGTGCTGACAGACTCGGACAATGGCTGGGTGACCAGGAAAACGCTTTCCACCACTTATTTTAGTCTCTGGACTGTGGGGAGATGCCCAAGTTTGACCTGGGGGTGGCATATCCCTTTAAAAATACTCATTATGTATGTAATTATATAATTATGTAATTATGTAAAGTTCAAAATCAGCTTTATTGTCAATTCTGCCATATGTGTTCGACATACAATGAATCGAAAATGTGTTTCTCTAGCCAAGCAGTGCAAAAAGACAGTGTACAAAATACAATATAAGGACAATACAAAAACTATTAACTAACTAAGACAAAATCTAAAATCTAAAATCTAAAATCTAAAAGCAGTGCAAAGAATAAATAAATACCTATTTACAGATGTCCAAAATGTGCAGTGTGCATCCAAAATGTGCAGTAATGTGCAATAGAATGTGCATTGAAAATAAAGATAAAAATAAATGTACAACAGTAGTAATTTCAGTAGTAAATGTGCAACATATTAGATTAAACCCTTCTATTGTTGTCATTTGCTGAAGCCCGACACATGTGCCTGTCTCTAACCATGATTGTGTGCCTTGGCGCAACTGGCCAGTCCCTGAACACAAGGCTCTGTGATGAAGAGATCCTCTCCCGGCTTTCATCAGAGATAAGCGGCCCTCTCTACACTCACAC
Organism: Paratrypauchen microcephalus; assembly: GCA_036785185.1. Lineage (NCBI taxonomy): Eukaryota > Metazoa > Chordata > Actinopteri > Gobiiformes > Gobiidae > Paratrypauchen > Paratrypauchen microcephalus. The sequence goes on along the minus strand of JAVJIX010000005.1, from coordinate 5,795,000 downwards.
ACAGGAGGCATGCGAGGTGGCAGAGACTGATGGAGGGGGGGTCCAGTCAGGGGCCTGGAGGAGAGGGAGGAGGAGGAGGAAGGAGGGCTTTACACAGGTGGAAGTGCTCTGCTCTCTGAGAGGCCATTTGGCGGAGGAAAGGACATGTTTGGCCCCACGGCGTGTTGACCACAATTGATGGATGAGAGGGCTTTGATTGTGGGGTGGGCTCTGGGCCTAAGCTCTGGAAGAACCATACCAGGAGCATCTGATGGGAGCTGCTCTGAGCACGAAATAGTCAGCAATGTACGGCTAACAGGCTGGAAGACACGCTGCCAAAATGTGTGGTTATTGATAACGTATTGACATATTTTCTGTTTTATTTGCTTATAGCTATAAAATATGTAATTTTATGATCTTAGTAAATGTGTTAAAAGTAGGTCAAATCGTAAACAGTATACTAAAATATGCACAATAAGCAAAATCCTCAATCTACGGTAGTGAAACCAAAATGACAAGGCTCACCGCAGCAATTCAGAAGGAGGAGTGACCCTTTCTCATTGTAAAGTCAGTTGGAGCCACAGTGGGTTAGCCATGTCCATTTAAATCTACAGTTCAATGTATGTTTTTTGAGATATTTTTAGCAATGAACTGAAGATGTAATATAATAAATGCTTGTAGGTGTAGTGCCATTCTGTGTGCCTTTCAAGACATCCAAAGAAGACAGACAGAACTTGGTTAGAGAGGTAATCGATACAGTGACCTCTGAGTTGTGGGGTCTAAACCACTGAGGCACTGTCGCCCAGACCATCTCAAATGAGGCAAGCAAATGGCATATGGTAAAAAGTCCAATTTTTATAGTGTTTTTCCACCTTAAAGGCACTCAAAGTGTTTTACATCGAGGAACCAGGGGGTTGCATAAGGACACAAGCACTGCCAACCTGTGAGTCAGTGGATCTGATTGCTCGAACAGTGATGTTTATGTATGAAAGTGGAGTGTGCGTGAGTGTTGGAGGTGGTCGGAGGGGCCGATGGCGCAGATTGGCAGCCTCGCTTCCGTCAGTCTGCCCCAGGGCAGCTGTGGCTACAGAAGGTAGCTTACCACCGCCAGGTGTGGAGTGAATGAACGGTGAACTATGGAGTGCTTTGGGATGACAAGGCATGTCATGAAAGGCGCTATATAAATGCAATGGAAAAAAAAAAAAAAAAAAAAAAAAGAGCAGGATTTGAACCACCAACCTTTGGATCAGTGGACAGAGTGGAATTGTACACAAAAATCATATACAGGTACTATTAGTGCTGTCAGGTCATAAAAAAAAATAATCTAATTAATTACAGGATTTGTAATTAATTAATCTAATTAATCACATTTTAAGACTGTGAGAGAGAGAGACTGTGAGTGAGCAAGCGATCGAGGGAGTGAGTGAGCGATTGAGTTTGTCAGTTTTTCTGTGGTCGCTTTGCTCATTCGTTTCCCAAATTCTGCGAACGTGGTTTGGTGGTTTGGTGGTTTGGTGGTTTGGTGGTTTGGTGAAGTACACACTATAACCGGTAATGATGGAACTTGTCCGGACATGTTTATCGTTCAAATGATCTGTCAGGCTGGAGCAGCTTCAGCTTCAGCTTCTTTTTGACAAAAGCTACAAATCATTGCGTTCTTGTTGATAGTCCTGTCTTCGTTCTTTTTATAAATACATTTTTATAAATAAACTGCCATTCAAAGGCCCTGGCAGCGATTTGCTCACCGCACGCCAAATTGAATTGCGCGCACATTGAATTGCCGCTCATAATTAACTGCGTTAATTTTTATAACATGTTAAGTTGCAGTGTAATTAATTAATCAAATTAACGCGTTAAACTGACAGTCCTAAATACTATACAATGATGTAGAATATAGTCGCTCTGAATGCTTGAGTATATAAATAAATTCAGTGACATTCAGAAACTGGGGTGTGAGCAAACAGGGGATGTTTACACAACACCTTCTAATTTCAATCTGAATCTGACTGTGTGGGCGGTTTAGCTGCGTCTTCATCACATCTGTGAAACGTGTGAACTGTGAGCTGGATTCTCTTGGATAAGTTGTACAAGTAAAAATATATCGTGTCTGTTTTACTGTTCTGGGAAAAAAGGCGAAGTGTCCAAGGGAGCTATAACTACCATCTTCCAAGACAGAGAGTATTCTTTAATATCTTTGTACTGCATCCACACTGCCTACACTGCATATAACTTGTATTTAGCAGAGACATATTTTGTATTACTGTATTTCTGTATTTTATTTTTACTGGAAACATATGTTTTTATAACTTTACCTTATTTGACAGCAGTCTCTTGCTACTTTTGCTACTTATTTTGAATTTATTAACACCATTTATATTTTTTACTGTTTGCAATTTGTCTAAATATTCTCCCTTGTGGATTAGTAAAGTTTGTCTAAGTCTAACCACCTGTCTTGGTTTGATAAAGTGTAAGCTACCACATATGAACATAAAACAAAAGGATTGACAGTTAGTCTAGAATAGTCATTCAGGGCCATATTTCACACCTCCTCTCCCTAAAACTACCCTCTCTTCTCATTTTCTTTTTATATTCCTCCTTTCTGCATTGTCCTTTTTCCCCGACAGCTTCTCAAATGAGTATCTCAAAATCATGTCTTTGTACAGAGATCGGAAAACTAGTAATTTCCTTTGGTATCTAGTTTTAATACTAGTTTTATTGTAAATAGGTATCAATTTCTGACAACCCTAGAGGAGAATACAAAGCCCAAGAACCCTCATCAGCATGTCTGCCATAATCATTATCTTCATACAATACAATAAAAGGCGCTGTAGCAGATTTTTACCGTCTTAAAAAGTGAAAAGCAGAATCTGTTTGATTTAAAATGCAGTAGCATTACGCCAGGTCGTGGCAGATAAAAATACTTTGTAATAAGATGACTCTACAGCTGTTTTTAAGATATAGCTGTACTGCTAACAGCAACTAGCATGCTAACAGTGCACCAGCATTGCATCATTGTTCATGTCTGATAAAATGCTTTGTGATAATATGTAGACAGTATACAGTAAACTCATTTTGTATCTGTACTGGGGAAAGACACATTTTTACTTCACAAAGTACATTCACAAATAATCATACAGTACTTTAGTGATTTACTCTATGTTGTGGTCTGCATACTTTGATTCGACTGCAGTGGCATAACATTAGAATCTAACTGTGTATTTCGCATATTCTCGTTTAGAGCACTGAGCATTGTTTTATAATAAAGCCGCTCTCGCTGTCATAAGAGCCCTATATAGAGAGGCTCTTGGACAGTGCTGTTCAGTGTACTTGTGAACACTACATGGCTCTGTATAGCTGTTATAGGCCCCCACATCACCCCAGAGGTCCAACAACGAGACCACAACAGTGTGTGGGCAGCAAATGAAGCCTATTCCAACTCTATGCCATCTCGTTTCTGTATAAAAATATAGTGTTAGAATTAATTATTCCTTGTTCACTTGTATCACATACTCACATATTCTATCTTATATATTTATTAATGGAAGAAATAGAAAGAGATTGTCTGCATATCCACTTTGCCTAAATAAAGGACTTTTATTGTAAGTCAGAGCACCAGCGCAACTTTTTATTTGACCCAATTATGCGCTCAACCTCCATGTTTTTAATGTTATGTATTCATGGGTTGCAGTCATATCACTTTTTCTGCTACGGATGCCATTTTGAGGACTTTGTTTTGTTGATTTGAATGATTAAGAAGAAGAAATCCTTTATTTATCCCCGTAGGGAAATTATTTCTCTGCTTTTAACCCATCCTTTCTGGAGCAGTGGGCAGCTCATCTTTCAGGCGCCCAGGGGCAGTACCGTGAAGGGTCTTGCCCAAGGACCCACACTGGTTTTGCTCATTGCCGGGGGGGGATTCAAACCCAGGTCCCCCAGGTGAAAGTAAAGTGACTTACCAGTTGAGCTAACCAGCCGATTAACTGCAACATTCTAATATCTGATCATTTGGAGTACAGAAGTGTAACTAAAGAAGTGTTTGATTTTTCGTATTCATATTATTTTTTTTCATAAATCAGCTTTTTAAAAATGTCGAGCACGTACAAAAAGACTCAAAGACAGCTATTATCCCCAAGCTGTCAGACTACTGAACTCTGGATAATACTCTAAATAATACTGAACTTTCAATAATACTGCACTAAACTACTTTCCGTAATGCATTATATGTTTACTGCTGCTGCGCTATATGAATGTACTGTATCATGTATATCACTACCTCACTGTAAATGCTACTGTTACCTGTGCAATAACCTGCTTCATAACCCACGTGCAATACTCATACTATATTTTATGTGCAATATGAAATCCATGTGCAATACTTATATTATTCATTCATTCATTCATTTTCTTCCGCTTTTCCATTTTCTGGGTCGCGGGAGCAGCAGTCCAAGCAGTGTTCTGCTGCCCAGAACACAATGCACCAGCCCCCATGAATCCTCCCGCGGGTGATGGGTCCACAGGATGACGTATACTATTGCACATAATATATATATATATATATATATATATATATATATATATATATATATATATATATATATATATATATATATACTATATGTGCAATACTTATACTATATTATATTATGTGCAATACGAAATTCTTCTGAGCAGTATTACCACCTATGAAATACTCCACCTACACTATATTTTATTACATATTTATTATATATTTACATATATTTATTATATTGTTTACTTTTTCCCTTGTATATTTATTGCATGCTGTTAGTACTTCTTGACTATCTTAGCGATGGTTCCTCTGATCCTAAGCATTTCATTGCATTGTTGACCTTGTGTTGATCCTGCATATGACAAATAAACAATCTTGAAATCTTGAAATGTCTGCACTTCCACTACAGATTTCACAATTTTTGACTTTACCAATAACAATATTTTGTTTTTGATTGTGTTCTATTAGTAGGACAGGTCTCAAAGGTGCTTGTTCAATACGCAATTGTTTCTAATTGATCCCTCCTGTCACAATATAATGATGCTCGATTTGAACCAAAGATAGGCCTATATAGAAGTACTAATTGCACACATTCCTCTTCATGTTATTCAGAGATGAAATTACCACTGTTTTTATAGTAACTAACAATTCAAAACAAAATATAGTTTCACACCCTATAATACACTATTTTCTATGTCATAATGTTGTTTCCTCATCAAAAACATAGGAGTTGTGTTGTGTTTCAGTCACAGGAAGTGCTCTACTGTGTTTTTAAACTCATTTGAATCATTTCAGCCCTGGAATTCTTATTCTCCACTGAACAAAAGATTAAAAAAAACAAACTATTAACTTGAAAACTACAGGACATCACAAGATGGAACAGAACAATTTGAGCTTTGGAGATGTAGATAGACTAATAATAAAGGGTTACTGAAAAATGTGTGAATGAAACAAAACACAACTCCAGGTATGTTTTGAACGTGGGAACAACATTCTAACATGAATTCAAAAGTTCAAGAGTCTATGCACAGCTTCTAGGTGCAGGAACAGCGGGAACATTCAGCAACTCCAAAAAAGAGAAGGTTTACCGCACACTTGTTTGACTTTATTGTTTATTAGGTTAGAGTGAACAATGCGTTTTGCCTCTACAGCGTCATCAGGTTCACCCGAGTAGTGCCAGGTGTGACTAAATACCATCCAGTCACATGTTTGTTTTTTCTTTAAAGGCAAATTAACGTTTTTTTACAATCTGAGCCTTCTTTCGGCAATAAAACAAGTAGTTTTACTCACCCATAGCATTTTTCTGTCAATTGGAGCAGTATCGCAGAACTTATGTTGAGCCGTTCTGTTCTAGTAATGATCCCGTATCTGTTAACATGGTGCTGTATCATTTGCTCGGGGCATTACTTTGCGGTGTCCAAATAACACAAACTTTAGCACTTTTCAAATCATAGAAGCCCGATGTCTTAATGAAAGATTTCGTTTGAAGCAAAAGTGGCCTGTAATCCGAGATTTAGCCATAGTTTCGAGTAGATGAGGACGCCAGTGCGCATGCGCGGACTGCTCCCGGGACCCAAACATGAAACGCAAAGCTGAAAACTATGGATAAATCTCGGATTACAGGCCACTTTTGCTTCAAACGAAATCTTTCATTAAGACATCGGGCTTCTATGATTTGAAAAGTGCTAAAGTTTGTGTTATTTGGAGACCGCAAAGTAATGCCCCGAATACAAATGCTAACGGATACGCTACAACATAACTTTCTTCAAACAGCTCCAAATGACACGAACGTGATATGGGTGAGTCAAACGACTTGTTTTATTACCGAAAGAAGGCTCAGATTGTAAAATAACGTTACTTTTCCTTTAAGTCATATAATTTTTTTGAATGAAATATATAATACATATATACAGTAGAAAAACAGAGCCATATCATCCAATGTACACAACATTATATGCACACCACATGAGCAATATTTACAAGGATTATTTACAAAAAAAACAACTCAAATCCTGCGTTTCATTCAGTCCCCCAGGTTCAATTTAATCCAGTAGGCTTCCCTCCTTAAAAGTTATCCCCCCCTTCCCCAGGATTCGATGGCACTTTTTCAATGAGTGCACAAAAGTCAAATCTGTGTAATGTAGGGCCTTTACTTAGCATTAAAACATGAAGAAAGACTTGATTCAATATGAGCACATTATTTAATATTAATTTAGTAACTAGTTAAATAAAGAGTTGTGATAGGGCATTAATTAGGCTTAGTTACTACTTAATTCAGTAGTTACTCTTAGCGTTAGGGCATTAATTAGCAGTTACGCAAAACATTATATCTTTTGACATGTGAAAGTATTCAAAATAGCGCTGTAAACAGGAAGTTTAAACTACGAATAAAAGGTCAGGTTGTCCGCCTTAAGCCAGCTCTAACCAAGGTTTCTTCAGCTCTAATTCTTGTGCTTCTTCATCCATCTGTCCTACTTTTTTCTCCATTTTCTGTGCCAACCTTAACGGATCTGCTTACAACAAACATGTCCCACTGCAGCACCCAAGGACACCCAGTGCACACAGCAGAAGACAGGGACCCGATGCCAGCTACACACACACCCACCCACCCGTGCCACACATGAACAGCGCATCAATGGAGAGGAGGGACATAGGTGCTGCCTGGACCATATGGAAGTGTCTATAGAGGAAAAGATGGGTGGGGAGGAGGGGCTGGGGGGACAGTTGACACAGCACAGATGCTACATGACCGCACATACGCACACATGCACACACACACTCACACAAGCGCAGACACACACATATATGCGCACATACACAGAGAGGTAATGAGGGAGCAGTGTGCAGACTGGTGAGCCTCCTACTGCCTTATGGTCTGGGAGTTCGCTCGGAGAGTTATACACGCACTCACACGCACGCACGCACGCACGCAAGCACGCACACACACACACACACACACACACACACACACACACACACACACACACACACACACACACACACACACACACACACACACACACACACACACAGGCACTGCCGCGTCCAACCTTCACTTACTCACTTTAACAAATGCCACCAGTGACAGCACCTTTTTTCTTATATTATGGAATTTCATTCTCAAATTTTAATTCAATTCGATTTGAATTTACTTTTTTCACCTGTGTATCTGTTGGTTGTCTTGAACAGCCATTTAGGCCCCTGTCCCTTGCCTGGGATCCAGAATACTAACTTCTCCAATAATAAATGGAAATGTAAGTCTGGTCATTGGTGAATCGCCCAGTTTTCAGATGGGCATGATTCACAGAAAGATTAGGCAATCAGTGATCTGTCTGTATCAAAACAAATACAGCTCTGGAATAAAATAAGAGACCACTGCAAAATGATCAGTTTTTTTCTGATTTTACTACTTATAGGTATGTGTTTGGACAAAAGGAACATTTTATTTGAGTCTATAAACTACTGACAACATATAAAACATATAAAAATATTATTGTTTAGAGCATTTATTTGCAGAAAATTACAAAGGGTAGAGATGCTGATTTCAGAAAAAAATGTAGTGGTCTCTTATTTTTTCCAGAGCTGTATGGCTGCTTATGAAGAAGAAGTGCATATTTCTGGAGAATCAATAAACAAAGCACTAAACTCTGTTCATCTGATGTGAGAGAAATGTAATTTTGTTTGTAAATAATATGACCGACGATTGCACAATCATGTTTGGTCGGACTTGAGATGTTATGGAGGATATCGGGACCAGACTGATCCATCTGTATTAAAAATACAGACGAAATGTTGTTTAGTATATGCTAACCTCATGCCTTTTAGTTAGAGGGTTTTTTTTCCTCACAAATAAGTCAAGCCTTTTATGTTCAGGCTTTCAGGGTTGTACATTGGCACAAATTGCTATTCCAATCTCTCCGTGCCTTATGAAAGTTTAAATTCAGTGTGCCTTATGCTGTTTTGTTTTTAAGATTTACAAGGCTGTAGTTGCATGATACTATTTCAGCACAAAGCATTGCTAAGTTTCAGATTACATCCTAACATAAAAACATTACAGGCCAATAATATCAAAAACAGATGAAGGACAGCTAAAATGAATACTGCTAAAATGCTATTTATGCATGTAATATCTGGTCTGAAAGATCAGCCGCAACTTTTGTGAATTCACCTTTTAGATATTTCATGGTGAAGTAGAATATTATCAATAGGCAAAAGTAGATCTTGATCCCCATCTGGGAGTATGGTATCACATTCAAAAATCTAAAGATCATGCCAGTATTGATATTTTATAGGGACATGTTGGGGGTGTTCTATGTATATCTATGGTGGAATGTTCAGCAGTTACCATGGAGACACAATGCACACATTAACAAACACTGTCAAACATGTTTAAAGATCACCTGAACACACAAAATGGATTTAAACTACACATTTTCAGGAGCTTCTGACCATTTGAAGTGTTTATGACACAGTTTAGGTGTCTAACTTAACAATGTGAGGCGTTCAAATGCGCCTCGTAAATAATATTGCATAATATTCCAATAAACATAATTTTCATGCAGATATAATAAGTAACACTTTAAGAAATTACATAAATAGTGATAACCAGAGGTAAAACATACGAGCAAAATGATGCCGATGATGATGATACTAATAAGATATCAATAAGATAAGATATATTTTTTTCTTTCTCATTTTTTTCCTGTCTTATTGTAATTGCTTTACACTGTACAAGTATTCAAGTATTGGCAGCCAACCACTGTCACCGGTTAACTGTAAAAACACAAAAATAAGGATTACTACTAACTTTGGGAGAAGGGGTGGGATTTAATAAGTTTTACTTCTACCCACTCCTTTTCGGGCATGTACATATACGCAAAAAAAAAAAAAAAAGTATTTGTGTCTATATATTCTTTCTTTTTTATGTTCTTTTTTTGTTGTTTATTTAAATTGTATGACACTGTACATTTTCTGTGCACTACAAGTATCATATGCTCGAAATAAATTACTACTACTACTACTACTACTATATTGTTCAGAAATTAAATTGAAAATGACACACTACTAATAATAGGGGGTGTCAGTGAACCTCAAAACAATCATGTTTAAATCCATTCACAATAATCATGCTTCAAAAATGCAAAAATATTGCAATCTCAATATATCATATTGTTTAATCTCGTGAAACATTACGGATATTGTGGGCTGCTGTTTCAATACTTTGCCAAGAATATTATTTATTTTTTTATATTTTACTAAATTATTTTTTGAAAGAGCTACAAGTTTGGAGAAAGAAAACTTGTTCATGCAATAAATTCACTTCACTATTTTGATGAGGGAAATGGGTGTTTTTCATATTAACTTTGTACAAACTTAGTGGTTTAATAAAGGCTTTTAGTATGACAGCAATGATTTAGCCTTTGTTTTTTATTGAAACGTATTTTATCGATTTGAAATATATTGTATGGAATCAAAAGTGCACTGTATCGTATATGTTTTACGTGTATGTATCGAGGTATGTATCGTATTGGCATCTTCTTAACGACACCCTGCCCTAATGTATAAATGTAAATTAATGAATCATGTCTCTGTCTGTCAATCATGTCAAAACAATTGAAAACCCCCAGGTCTCTCACTCTTACCTTTGGAGGCCTCAGTTCCCAGGGGCCCACTGTTGTCAGTCAGGTCAGGCAGCCATGCATCCTTCACAGCAGACTTGTACACCACACGGCTGTCCAGACTCTGAATGGGCCTAAAGTTACTGCGTAGGTACTCCACACTCTTCACGTGGTCCTGCTGCTCTGTGGTGAAGATCGAGTAGAATGCCTCCAACTGAAAAAAAAACAAACATTGTTTTTGAAAAAGTAAATATTACGCTATTGTCTGAGTTGTTTCCTCATCAGAAACATACCTGGAGTTGTGTTTATTTAACACACAAACTCTACATCTTCACTAGAATCATTTGGATGATTTCAGCTCTGGAATCGCCCATCTCTATTGAAACTTGAAAACTACCACTACATGACATCACAAGGTGGAACAGAGCATTTTGTGCTTTAGAGATGTAGACCCACTAATAATAAAAAACTCGAACATGTGTGAATGAAACACATACGTACGAGTTCACATACGTTTTTGAGGAGGTAACACTTTTCTAACATGGCTTAAAGCTCATAAGAGTCAATTATACATAATATAGGACTCTTAAAGTGTAATATAATAGAAAAATATCACAATAATCAATAATGTTGAAACTACGCTACACCACTGACAGTAGGGGTAGGCGATATATCAGTTTCAATATTGTTATAGGCTGCAAAATTGGTTGATATTTGGCATCATTATTTGACACTGATATTTGGAACTGATATTTGGCACAGATATTTCACTAGCACTGTCCCAGTCTCTCTGTGTGCCCATGTCTCAATCCCAATTTGTCCTTGGTGCATCTGACGTGTTTTTTGAACAGAGTAACTCACTTCAAAAGCTGAATCTGTGATACAGCTGAAACTCAGAAAAGTCTATCACAGCAAAATATAAAGCTTAGATATGGAACTTAAAAAAAAAAAAAAAATCACTGATAGTCCCTGCCACCTTGAGAGGTACCGATCTGTCAAATTTTGGCGTCTGGCCCATGGACTATAATGAGAAAAATGGAAATAGAAGAGAAAATGCAAATTTAAAATTAAAACCGCAAGCAGCATCAAACGGCCCAATGTGCACGCCCCTCCCACACGACCGTCCTGACATGCTATTAACCCTTCCCGAGTGCCGCGCAGACCAACAGGTCCTTCACCAGAAAAATCATGTAGTGCACCTTTAAATGTTTTGGATTTTTTTTTTTTTTTTTTGAGTTTTTGCGCCCCTGCTGGTCAACCGTGAAAAATGCCTCATGTCTCTTATATATACATTTGCTTCTTCTTCATTCATAAAATTTAATCCCCAAATTTGGTACAAATCCGAGAATGTATTTAGAACGTAGAGAATGTAATTATAGGGGGCGCTATAATTACACTTTTCATATCCAGGTATATATTAGTGATTCAAATTTCAGCATGATCAGACTAAGCATGTGCGTGTAAGTGTAAGTGTAACTCCCACACTCGGTCAAACTTGCAACAAGTGAAGTGATCTTTATTTACAGTGAAGCAACATTTCAGCAACTTTTTTTTTGTCTGATGAAGGTCTACATTGTTCCACAGTAAATAAAGCTAATTTTCCCTAGCTTATAGAGAGTGCAGGAGTCTTTCTATTTTTGATATCCCTGATAAATAAATATTGTTAAGATATCTTTTTTTTTTTTTCATTTACAAAAGTCACAACAAAGTTCACAAAAGTGAAAAGTTAATTTGTGATCTTTGCTTCAACTTAAGAGAAATGTATGGCTCTTGCTAGGGATTTTAATGGTCATATCAGTAAATATTGTAAATATCACCAACACCAGTAAGCCATATATCAGCAGTGTTGCCATAGTTACTTTGAAAAAGTAATCTGACTACTGACTACTTCTTTAAAAACTTAGTTACGTTACTGACTACTTGCTTTTAAAAATAACTAAGTTAGATTACTTTTAGTTACTTTCAGCAGAGGGTTGTGATATTATATTATTATATTATATTATATATTATAATATTATTATCTTATTATATTATCTTATTATTATATTGCTTGTCCAGGAAACTAGAAAAGCATGTTCTGTGAGGCAGCCCAGTATCGTTACTGGTCGGGATCTTAGATACAATGGCACTAAACGATGGTGAGTCAACAGTGTTCACAGGCAGCATTTCGTCAACCACATAATGCCCAACCATCCTATTCAACTCCGCCCCACTTACTGGTTTTACACCGAAATCCAGCTTCCTTTCCTTGCTAGGTCTGGGACCTCCTTCACCTGTGACTTTCGCATCGGGCGGGTCTTGCTCTGTTAGCTTCGTTGTGCTGTGCAGTTTATCCAGATGTTTTTTCAGATTTGACGTTGTGTTTTGAAGGTAGACAGCACTCTGTCACCAGCACAGAGTGTACAACGGACCTTAATGTTGTCATCCTTAGCCGAAATAAAATCAAAATAATGCCTGTATTTCGAGCTGGAAAAGGCGAACCTCTCTCCTTCCATATTGTTTACATTGACTTTGGCGCCGCAGAGCCGAGATGACGTAACCTCATAAGAAACGTGTAGCCAAAAAATAAGAATAAATAAATGTAACCTACGTTCCCCCGAAATGCAGAAATAGTAACACACGGTGTATTAGATAAGTAATTTAATCTGACTACTGGTTTTGAAATAGTAGTTACGTTACACTACTCGTTACTGAAAAAAGTAGTCCGACTACAGTAACGCGTTACTAAGTAACGCGTTACTAAGTAACGCGTTACTAAGTAACGCGTTACGGGCATCACTGTATATCAGATAACAGTATAAGCTTAGTAATCCATATTGGACCTTTCCTAACTGATACACCGACTCAAATCCTTTTGTAAACATATAATATTGTTAAAAACAATAAAAATAAATAAACTGGATAAATGAAATATGCAAGTATGTATTTAATATCTATAATGAGTCATAAATGTAAATGATTCAACCCCTTTTAACTCAAATGTTATGATAATACAAAACATCACACATAATACCCAACAACTGCAAAGAAAAACACTGACCCATAAAAAATACTGTAAACAAGTTTTCCCGTATTGAAAGATGAGCAGTACAGTAATTACTGTGACAGATCATATACTCACATGAGCAGTGGGAACTTACACAACTGACCAAAATGTTGCACGAGAAAATAATGAGGATTTCATCACTTATTTTTGTGGGCTGGTTTCCACTAATTGTTTCCACTGAGAGGTTTGAGTTTGGTCAGTTACAAAGAGGGAATAATAATGCTGTATGAATTAAAATGTAAGTGTTAAAAGGTGCACTCTGTAACCAGCTTTATTCTACGGATATGTCACTGTTCTGCCTGGAATGTTCCACAGTGTGACATTAAACTGCTCTACTTTATGATTATTCAATTATAGGTGGCTTTAATGCCTAGAAAAATCAAATCTAATGTTCAAACCACAAAAGAGGAAGTATAGGGCCCATATTTCAGATCTTGTTACAAAGTTGTTACCTCGTCACAAACATACCTGGAGTTATTTATTTGTTCCACCTTGTGATGTCATGGTAATACTCTGGGTATGTTTTTGATAAGAAAACAGCATCATAACATAGATCAGAAAATACCGTAATATGCGCCCATTAAGGTGTGGAACTATCAGTCTGATCTCACATTTATCCTGGTTTTGCCCTGGTTTGATTCCAGTTTGGTCCTGAAGTAGACTTGGGTTTGACTCTGTCCAGCCCTAATTTAGGCTGCATACCATTTCTCTGTCTTACCCCTTCGTCTTACCCCTACCCGTTGGTTTTGCGCGTTCATGTGAGGGCAAGGGGTGTCCCGATTCTAATTTTGATCAAGGGCTAGGGCCACAACCGAGGGCTACATACCCCTTGAAACGAAGTAAGCTCTCGACCAGACTTGAAACAAAGGGGTACGCCTACAAGCTCAGGCAGGTTTTGGGATCAGGATGGCAGCGTCACATCGACCAGCCAAGGAGTCTCATAAATGTATTTTCAGCAGTTGTAATTATCAATTAACAGTTTAGCATGGTTTACAATTATGACGCTTATGTTCTACATTACATTTAGTGAACTGTTGTTGCGGTTTTAATTGTAGTGACGTCTGTTTAGCCGATGTTATTATTTTCATCAAACTTTCATGTATAAACAAGCTAGTTTATGGTCGAGCTGAGGTGCCCGATAATCCTTGACATTTGTTTACGTTTGTTTGCGTCAATTGTTGTCGCCTCTGTAGACGTAGCAGCCAGGTAGAGGCAAGGGATGATGACGTAAACGGTAATCGAGTGGTGTCCCATTTCTTAGGGGAACATTCCTACCCCTGGCCCTCTCAGCTCGGCATCGAGGGGCAAGACAAAGATGTAAATAAAGGGGTAGGGGAAGGGGTAAGACAGAGTAATGGGATGCAGCCTTAGTCCTAAGCTGTGTCCCAATTCCCAGAGTGCACGGTTCGGAGCGTGGTTTGAAGGGGTCCCAGAATGCAGAATGCTCATGGGCGTCGGCGAAGATGTAGCGCGCGGTGCATGTTGGGATATATGAGTGCGCGAAGCATGCTTTTTCACGCGCTTGGTCCACGCCCCGATTTCCATGGAAATGACTGCGGTCTTCAGCTTGCGTGTTAACTGTGCATGGGACATAAAAGAAATGGGACAGCAGTCGTCAGGCCGGATGTGACGCACATGCCCTTAAAACCACGCTCCGAACCGTGCACTCTGGGAATTGGGACACGGCTATATAGTCTAGGCGTGGTTTATTTCCTGGTTTACTTCCTGGTTTAGCTCTAATTTAATCCAAAATTGACGTAGCGATTGTGTGGAAGTATGAAAACAGAATTTTTGTGGGTCTTAAGAAATCTGTCCCCTCTTAAAGCACTTAAAAGCAGAACTTCCCAATTGTAGTCATCTCCAAAAAACACTGTGACTTATTTGTATTGGTTTAGTATTGGTTTAGTATTTAATGAAAATCCCCCCTGAATAAATAATGGGATTTGGTGGATTTGCTGGTAGCGTTAGCGGTGTATCAGTCCGATGGTGGACTTAGCCTGTTTGTGGAGCTGTCGGTTGGAGATGTGTGGTGCAATTGTGGAGAAGCAGGCATGGATTAGCTCAGTGTGAGTGGAGTGTGGTCTCGGTGGGAGCTGGCACCAGGCTCCCCGGCCCTGTGTGGAGAGCTGGGGGCAGAGCTATAAACACGCACAGTAAATATAGGACGCACTGTTACGCCATGCGGTAGCATTCTGTGCAGTTTGAGTGAATCTGTTCAGAAAAAAAACATGTTAAAATTTTGTAGTTTGAGTGAAAAACTTAAGTTAAAGGTGCGTTGTTGTAGCTTTTCTGGCGGAGGATCTATCAAATGCTTTTCTTCATGGAGAAAACCTAACCTAACCTAACCTAGATGTTGTTGCTTTGTCTGGAATGTTTCACAGTGTGGTATTAAACCTTTCTATCTTCATGGAGACCAAACCGGACCAAGTTACAGGTCAGATCTGTGGAGAGAAACCATGCACACAGAACACCAGTTTTTTGAGCTATAAAACCACTTGTAATTGAATGTAAGGTAGAGCTTTTTAATGTCATACTGCGGAACATTGCAAGCAGAGCAGTGACATATCCATAGAAACAAACAGGTAACAGACCCCCAACCCAAAACTTACATAGTTCAACCTGTTTGTTTCCATGGAGATGTTAATGCTTTAATTTAAATTGTCCACAGTATGGCATTAAACTGATCTGTCTTGCATTTATTCAAGTACAAGTGTTATTTATTGCTGCAAAAATGATCATAAAAAACATCTATTCTTACTGTGAAGGGGAGGGGGGTCGCCTCTCCACAAATCTAACCTGTAATTTGGCTTGCAAGTCTCCATGGTGATTTGTAAGTTTATGGTCATACTGTGGAACCTTTAAGGATTTGACATGAAAAATAGAACTACTTTGAAAACGTATTGCTGACTTTCCTAATACAATGTTTAGAAATGCTTTCCAGAATGGACTTTTGCCATCACAGTAATGCTAACAAAAACTAGCATGCTAACAGCAAAACATTGTTGCTTCCTGCTAAGTGAATGATAAAAAAAAATACACAGAATGCTACCACAGTTCAGCATTCAGTTTTAGCAAATCTGCTCGGAAAAAACAAAACAAAACAAAACAAAACAAAACAAAAAGACATGTTGATAAAAGGAAAAATTCAATTTGTCAACTGGACAAAGTTTGTTTGGTCGAAAACGTTTCGCCGCTCATCCGAGAGGCTTCGTCAGAGCTGACGCTGGATGAGCGGCGAAACGTTTTCGACCAAACAAACTTTATCCAGTTGACAAATTGAATTTCTCCTTTTATCATGGATTCTACCTGGACGACTGAGGGACTCTTCACGCAAAAAGACATGTTGCAATATTACAATTTTGGAGTTAAAACAGCAAGTTAAAAGAGCTCTAAACTTTGTAGCAGTCCAAACTTATTTTTCACTTTTCCAACACCTTCAAGTTTATAATTGATTTTCAAAACTTTCAGAGGCCAGAGTGGAGGTTTGCCATCACCAACAAATACTAGCATGCTGACAGTGAACCATTGTTGCTTCCTGGTAAAAATGTTGCATAATCAGATGCAAATAATTTTAACCCTAAGAGCTGCTTTTAAAATATATCTGTATTGAGGAGAAACAATTTTTCTTTATTAGCTTACATGAATGAAAAAGGCATAGATTTTGAACATTAGATTGATTGGATAAAATTAATAAAACAAAAATGATGTTATGGCAAAGTTGATCTTTCAGTAAAGCAACAACTTTTAGTTATTAGATATTGCAAGCTACAGACTCAAACTAATTCACAAATATAAATACAACCCTTTATAGGATCGGAATATATAGATTATTATGTTGCCAAATATGCTTTTTTTTTGTGCACAAAGCTATCCCCGTGTTTCCTGATCTGCTTCTGTGCTGATTCTTGTGCTGGTTCAGCATTAATTGGTTAAAAAAATGCATACAAGATAGAAAGAAAAAGAATTGGCTCTTTCAAAAAATGAGATCTGGTTCCACCCATTCACAACAAGGAACCGTTCAACAGAACCGACCCAGAAGGAAGTGTATAATATGTTGCTATGTTTAGATTTGAAATGGCTTGAATGTCCTAAGGTGGCTATCCCAACTTTGCCATGTGAAATTTTTTTCTAAAAATAAAGTAATGGGTGTGAATACGAGTAGTATGCCAGAGAATTTGGGAGAGCTGTGAACAGACAGTGAAGAGACAGTACGTTTAAACGGTTCTAAAATCAATCCACAGTATGACATTAAACAGCTCTACCTTACATTTATTAAATTACAGATGGTTTTATTGCTCAAAAATACCTAGAAAAACAGGCATTCTGACTGTAAGCGGGGTTGCCTCTACAGAGATCTGGCCTGTAAGTTGGTCTGGTTTGGTTTCCATGATGATAGAAAGGTTTAATGCCATACTGTGAAACATTCCAGACAAAGCAATAGCACCTTTATGGAGAAAAGCAGGTGGTGGACCCTCCGCTAGGAAAGTTACACAATGCACCTTAAGATAAAATAACACACATTTAAAGCACAATGAAACACATATGAAAGGGACTGCATTGACCTACATCCTGTCTCATCATGAAATATAGAATTTTTTTCATCTTTGAATTTATTCTCATACACCATGTTAAAACAAAACTGAAGAATGCAGAAAAATCATGAGTGAGACATGCTGTCCTCTGCTGTGTGTGTGTGTGTGTGTGTGCGTACTGATCTGGTTGTGTTTTTGTGTGTGTGTGTTTGTGTACTGATCTGGTTGTGTGTGCATGTATGTGTGTGTGTGTGTGTGTGAATGTGTGTGCATACTGATCTGGTTTTGTGTGTGTGTGTGTGTGTGTGAATGTGTGTGCATACTGATCTGTATACATGTGCGTTTGTCTGTGTACTAATCTGTGTGTGTCTGTACTTATCTGTGTGAGCGTGCGTGCACTTGTGTGTGTGTATGTGTGTGTGTGTACTGATCTGTGTACATGTGCATTTGTCTGTGTATTAATCTGTGTGTGTCCGTTTTTGTCTGTGTGAGTGTGCGTGCACTTATCTGTGTGTATGTGTACTGATCTATGTATGTGCGCATTTGTCTGTGTACTGATCTGTGTGTGTGTGTGTGTGTGTGTGCGTGTGTGTGTGCATACTAATCTGTGTGTGTGAATGTGTGTGCGTACTGATCTGGTTTTGTGTGTGTGTGTGTGTGTGTGTGTATGTGTGTGTGTACTGATCTATGTATGTGTGCATTTGTCTGTGTACTGATCTGTGTCTGTACTTATCTGTGTGAGCGTGCGTGCACTTATCTGTGTGTATGTGTGTGTGTACTGATCTATGTATGTGTGCATTTGTCTGTGTACTGATCTGTGTCTGTACTTATCTGTGTGAGCGTATTGATCTATGTGCATGTGTGTGTGTGTGTGTGTGTGTGTGTGTGCGCGTGTGTGCGCTTCCATCGATCCTTGGGTAAGAGCCGCCCTGTCTCCCACTGACCTACTTCCAGAGCCATCCAAAACAACAGGCACACAGCTAGTCCCTGTCCAGTCCCTCTCATCTGCCTTCACCATGTCCTCTTGAGAACAGGAAGGCACAAGAGCACTTGGAAAAACATGGTGCACCTTGTCACCACCATCAGCCCCGGAACAGAGCCTGCCCATCCACTTTCCTCTGCTTCACACTTAAGGACATACTGTTTTCACCTAAAGAGCCTATATTAAAATCTGTTATAATGTTGCATCTTTATCAAAAACATACCTGGAGTTACCACATAAATGCTGCATATTTATTTCTTCTCTCAAAAGGAAAACATTCCACCTTCTGATGTCATGTGGTAAAATAGGAAGCTCTCCACTGTGTTTTTAAACCCCATATACCTTCACTAGAATCGTTTGGATGATTTCAGCCCTGGATTTGCCACCATCTACTTAACTGAAGGTAAAAGGTAGGTGTTAATTTGAAAACATGACATCACAGGTGAAAAAGAACATTTTAAGCTTTGGAGGTTTTTGATGACGGTATAAAGCTGAAAAGAATCCATGTTGTGCAATGTGGGCCCTTTAACTGTCTTCTTGCATCATTTTGCAGATCTGTTTGGACTGCTGCCCCCGCGACACGAAGACTCAGAAAAGCGGAAGAAAATGAATGAATGAACCAATCAAAATAGAACTTTAAGTAAGTTAATGGTAAGACACAACTGTAAAGTTAAAATCTCATTACAGTTAATTTTGCATAACATCAATCAAACCATGTCCCCTTAAAGCATTTGCATCACTTCCTTTGTCTTTGTTTTGGGAATTGAAGTTTCATAACTGCTCTCATAAACACTGGATTATTCTCAAATGTAGGACCATCTGTGTATTGTGAGTGCTGTGGGCTTTGGCATAGACTCCATGGTTGTTTTCCTGATGCAAGAAATTGATCAACTTTTTAATTGGTTTAGATGCAGTAAAGACAGCGTCTGTGCAGCATCCGGTGTTTATTAATTTTTACATAAACGCAAACTTAGAGATTAAATTAATATGTATTGATTCAACTGTGCTGTTTTCATCCAGTCCCAGATCTGTGGACAGCAACACAGGCTCAGTGTTTTCTTATTTGGATTCTCGTCTGGTGTGACTGTACCAGGCTGAGATTTGGCATCAGAGCTACAGTGTGTGGGTTCTCTATTGATTTATGACATTCACTCATAGTTAGAAGACATAAACATGATAGAAACATGACGTGATTGGACAACCCACGCTCCACACATGGGTTCTCCCGCAGGGGGAGATTTAGGAGGAGGAAGAAGTAGGAAGATAATATAATAACACCTAAAATAAGGAACGTGAATGACAAGGAGTTAAATCTAGACTTAAATTGTTTTTGGTGCATTAGACTGCTGCCTTTTTACATATGTATTTAAAGATCTATGTTATAATGTTGTTTCCTCATCCAAACACACCTGGAGTTGTTTATTGTTTTGTTCACACAAACGCTGCATATTTAGGCTCAATTGGGCTTTTCTCAGACTGAAAGCAGTCTGTTCCACCTTGTGATGTCATGTGGTAATACAAGAAGTGCTCCAATGTGTTTATAAATCCATACAACTTCAATAGAATCATTAATTTGGGCATTAAAGATATGTAGATACTTATGTTACTGTTTTTATTGACCAAAGATACCTTGAAAAACATATATTCCTACTACTGTATACTGTGAGCGGCATCACTTCTTGACAAATCAAGATATACAATACAATGGGGTAACTTTCTTCCATCCTCTATACTGCATGCAGGTTGCCTGTGTATGATTGCATTCAATTCACCAACTATGGGTAGCCATTATAGAAATACAATACAAACAATATACACATTGTTATACACATTGACTGTTTTCTGAAAATTGTGCCAAGGACACTGCCCACTCAGTCCTTGTTACCTTGGTCAGCGTCATCAGAGGTATAATACTCCCTACAATGGAAGCATAGACAGGTCTAGACATTTTTTGCCTAATAACAAGTCCCTAAATCAAATTTTTAGTGAGATATGCCTCAGTTTTAACATGAAAATTGACAATCAAGACCCAACAAATGCTCAATCTGCTGTCTACCAGCTCATCCTCAGCTATACCTATTCTTATATTTACCCCAAATAATTCAGGTGGAATCTGACTTTCCTGCATAGAACTTGTTCCTATTTAAACAGAGTAGATCAGACACCAGAGGCCAGAGCCTCAGCTTCACCGAGAGTCCAGCCATTCGTTTGTGCTCCAAAGGGTTGACAAACAGATTGGTTTGAATTCAAAGTCATTTTAGTTAAGACATAATAGGTTGAAATAGTGAGGGGTTAAATGTGATAGAAATTGAACACTGTTACTCCAAACAAGTCTACCCCAAAACCCCACCCTTTTTCCTCACACTGTACATACCTGTTTGTAGGAGACGTAGATGGGACGACTGAATACGATCCACTCCACCACCTTGCTGCAGGGCGGTGTGGTCAGAGAGCCTGTGTAGCGGTAGTAACTCCCCAGGGAAGAGGGAAGGAGCTCCTTAAGCACAAATGGTTCCAAGAAGGTCTCTTTTTCTATTAGGGAAAAAGAGAGAGAGAAATAGAGAGGGGGACTGATCAATACCTCTGTACCCACAATACATCCAGCCATGCTTTGAACAGCCCCTTGAGCTCACCCAAGCGTCACACGTAGGGCTTTATGCTATCGATTGCATTTGCATTGTGCCTGCCTCGTTCACTGTCCTCTGTATTGACAGACATAATTGTGGTAGACACCTATAATTATAATGGGTGCTGTTGGGTGGCATAAACAATAGAATCAGCCATGCACCTCGTGTCTCGACAGCCCAGTGTTGACGCAGGAAAATTACGGGATAACAATGTGTGCCTGGGAAAATGAAACTAAACAGCCATTAAAAAGCAGCAGTGATGTGAAACAGATGTTAGGCTCAAATAAACCCATTAAGGCCAGTTTGTGTACAGGTACAGGGCGGAGTGGTAAGCCTTACCACACATTATTAAAGGTGCTGTACCTGTTTTTCATGGTCTTAAAAAGGAGAAAAAATATACAGTGGTACCTCACCTTACGAAATTAATTCGTTCCAGAAGTGGTTTCGTAACGTGAATTTTTCGTAAGTTGAGTAAGTTGACTATTTCAATGGAAAAGGCCTGATCCGTTCCAAGGTTTTTTTTTATAGTGTAACTTTTTTTTTTTATAGTGTAACATTTGTGTTCTGCGTCCTGATTGGAATAAACCAGGTCTAGACCAGAACTAAACCAGGTCTAAACCTGGACTGGACCTGGACTAAACCAGGATTATCCCGGGACATGGCAGTGCCGTTGGAGGAGCGCGTTGCTCGTGTCTCCGCGCTCCTTGCGCGTTCCGCGCTAGAGCTAAGAGGCCGAGAAAGACGCTCTTTCAGCGGGAATAACAGCGCGGCGGGGCGGGCTCTGGTTCTATGTGACTTCCAGAGCCGGGGGGCTGACACTGTGAGCTAACAGGCCGAGAAAGGTGCTCTATCGGTGGGCAAGACCGCGGGGTCTCGCTCGGGGCGGGCTCTGGTTCTATGTGACTTCCAGGTCTAGACCAGAACTAAACCAGGTCTAGACCAGGTCTAAACCAGGACCAGATCAGGTCCAGACCCAGACCAAACCGGGACCAGACCAGGATTAAATCACCCCATGCTCGGCCCGCGCGGGCGGGCCAAGCCGCGCGGCCCCGAGGGAGAGGCACGGCTCGGGCGCCGCGGCTCCATCCCACGTCGTGTCGACGTCGCTTTTTGATCCTTCGATGTCGGCTCTTCCTATCATTGTGAAGCAGAATTCACCAAGCGTTGGATTGTTCACTCACTAATAGGGAACGTGAGCTGGGTTTAGACCGTCGTGAGACAGGTGAGTTTTACCATACTGATGATGTGTTGTTGATAGTAATCCTGTGTCCCTCCGCTCCCCTCGCGCGTTCGGCGCTATATTGAGCCGTGCCCCCCACGCTTCACTATCAACACATTCCATTGAAAATCTATGAAAGTTCGAGTGTTCAAACGAGAGAGAAATGTGAGAAAAGCCCAACTCCAGTCTGAGAAAAGCGTAGAATGTGTGTGGTGAGGCATTTACAGCCCTAAAACATGTAGAACAATTGCAAAATACAAAGTTGTCCTACCTCGTGGACCTCTCCCACCGCGGGCCACCTCTGGAACCTAACCCTGTGTGTGTTGATAAAGTGTATATACGTTTTGAAGCGTGCATCTGAGCGCGCATTAATTGAATTTTTGAGATTTCGCGTTTCGTAACTTGAATTTTCTTTCGTATCTAGAGACCAAAATTTGACATGAAGGCGTTTCGTAACTTGGATTTTTCGTATGTAGGGTCTTTCGTAAGGTGAGGTACCACTGTATATAGTTCATTTCTTAACTGTTCGCACTTGTCCAAATTGATTGGTGACTTTCCTAAGGGAATCCACGGGCCCTAATTATTCAATAATTACTCCATGTAATGAGTGTACAAATGCTTTTCACAAACTTCAGAGACCAAAGCAATGTATATTGTCATGATGAGGCTAATAACCATTAGCATGCTAACAACACACTCAGTTACTTAATAAAATTAAAAGTTAAAATAAAAGTTATCTTTGGTAATGACTGAGAGAGAAAGGACACTGCCCACTCAGCCCTTGTTACCTTGGTCCCTACAATGGAAGCAGAGCTTGCAGTACCATGTTAGTTATTGTTAAATTTACAGTGACTGCAAAACTACGCTCTGTTCACTAAAAGTTGTGAAACTTCTTATAAATTCATTGTTGTGAATAATTAGGAATCTCTGAATACGCTAAGAGCGAGAAATAACTCTGAGACACTGCAAACTGTTTAAAAGGAACTAGCTCTGTTTTTCATGTTTTCAAGAGTAAAAATCAGGTACATGGAGAAAAAAGTGACACAGGGCCTTTAAAAGTAACAGTAAACGCGTGTTCAGGCATTGTGCTATGACAAAATCATGAGATATTGTTTAGTTTGCAGGGTTTTGTGCTTGCCAGTTACATTTGTATAGATTTTGTTTTGTAGCGTTGCATTGCTCAATTTTTCCTCTCATTTTGAGGATTCATTCAGTAGTTAGAATAGAAAATCAGCTGTCCTTGTTTATTTCTGTTTTCAACATCCTCTTCTGCTGATGGGATTATCGCTTTACAATTGATTTTGTATTTTTGTAAATTGCCTACTTTACTCACAATAAGCGTAGATACAAGAGATCTTTTATTTCTTTAATGTTTTCATGTGTTGTCTTGTAAATAATCGTATGAGTATGTTGTAAAAGGATGCACTTTGTGACTAAATTTAATTGTAAAACTGTATTGTATCCAAAACAATAAAGGCCTGGTGATTTCTATATAATGCTCTAATGAGAGAGGATTTGCTCTCCTAGGGCAGTCAGTCATGCTTTGTTATTTGAAAAGCTGTTTTAAAATTTAGGGATTTATCTTTTTCAGTTCTGGTACTGAGTTCTATATCTTTAAATATCTGTATATCAATAACCGATGTCAACCAATACTAATGCAGAGGCTGAAAACATAAACAGTAACAACAAACATAAAATAAGACAAAACTTATCTAAAAAAGTGTTATGTTGCTTTTACATAGTTGTTATTTCTGTACACTTTATCACAATAAAACATAAAAATTCAAACAAGTAGTGTTGTTAAAAACATTTAAATGTCCAACCAGGATATCGGCTGAATCAATACTTGAAAGCCGATATCCGAACCCTACTAAAACTTCATGCAAAATTCCAAATAAAAATATTATCATTTAGAGCATTTACTTGCAGAAAATGGTCAAAATAACAACAAAGATACATGTTTTCAGACCTCAAACAATGTAAAGAAACAAGATCAATTTAATTTTAAAACAATATAATACTAATGTTTACACTTAACTCATTCAGTGCCGGCCTGTTTTCAGAATTCTAACCCCAGAGTGCCACAGGTTTCAGTAGAATTTCACTGATTTTCCAAGACCCACAGAATACTGAGTTCTTTGACTATATAAACATGGGACACATCAAAATAAAGTGTCGACTCTCTTCTTTCACCTGGAAAAAAAATTATGTTTCTAACCTTTTCGGTTCTCAAATAACTGATAGTAGAACATAGGGAAGTTTCAGCAAAAACACTGGTTTTTGAGCAAGAAATGGAGAAAACGACCGTTTAGTTCAGAGAAGGATTTCGAGCAGATCAGTGACTTTGACATCAATATTTATCGATTTAGTGACACCTCAAACATCTAAAATAACAGAGAAAGAGATTTTTGATGACAAAGTACATTTTTTATTTACAAATATAAGAATATAAGGCTCTGTGAATTGAAAATTCGTTCAAATCAATAGTGCCAAGAGATGTTTACAGGATATAATATCTTTTCCTATAAAATAGAACTTTGTTGAGGATTTGTCTGAGGCCCAGAGTACAGACCCATAATAAAAACTAATACACACACACACACACACACACACACACACACACACACACACACACACACATATATATATATATGTACATACACACAAGCCCATGCATAAACCTTTACACACACACAGCTACACACGCGCACGCACACGCGCGCACGCACGCACGCACACACGCACGCACACACACACACACACACACACAACTTCATTCATTACAATTACCATACACTGCTCACTGCTCCAAGTCAGTAAACTTCTTCTTTGGAGCTGTCGTAGTTCTGAGGAGACTCCCTGGTCCGTGCAGCGCACACAGGACACGCCCCCTCCTCGGGCACAGCAGATCTCTGCTCAGACCTCTCTGCTTGATCCGGCTTGTCTCTGCGATCCTCTGATCCAGGATCCTGGGTCCCAAGAGCAATCTGATCGCTCCATAGGCGCTGATCAACAGTTATCTGCTTTTCCGGGTTCTATGGCCTCGCCATCTTACTACTCTGGCCAATACACCATACACACGCTGCACTCCTCCTTTCTTCCCCAGCTCTGATCGGCTAATAATGATACAACATCGCCATCTACAGGTTGAGAGATGTGAATTACACCTCAAAAGTTGCTCCAGGCCGTAACCTAGCAACCCCCGCTGAAAAAAGCAATTGACGTCTATAGACGTCACGGCACTCAACGGTTGGATTCGAGGGGACGTCAATAGACGTCTCCGGCACTGAATGAGTTAAGAAGAGTTCAGAAATCAATATTTGGTTCAATAACCCTTATTTTTAATCACAGCTTTCATGCGTCTTGGCATGCTCTCCACAAGTCTTTCACATTGTTCTTGGGTGGCTTTATTCCACTTCTGGTGCAAGAACTGAAGTAGCTCAGCTTTGTGTGTGTGTTGGAATTCAACAGATGCTGGAATGGAATGGCTGTAATACATGTAGAGATGCTGATTTCAGAAAAAAATGCAGTGGTCTCTTATTTTTTTACAGAGCTGTAAGTCATTGTTTCCCAACAATGGGGTACAAGTACCCCTAGTACCCCAACCACGGGTACAACTACCCCTAGGGGTATGTGAGCACATTGCAGGGGGTACTTGGCAGTGTCACTGCCAGGTGCAGAGGGAGATTTTTTTTTATTTTTTAATTCTAATTTGAGTAAATTTTAATTAAAGAAAAGAGAAAATGCCTGACAATTAAAAATTCAAATTAAGGAGATGAAATAAAATGATTTTCATTTAATAATCCATTGTGTTACGAGAATTATCAACACGTATGCGTGAGGGGGTACTCGAGGTATGACAAAAAGGCTCAAGGGGTACACAAGACAAAAAAGGTTGGGAAACACTGCTGTAAGTGATCTGCCAAAAGATTTGTGAGAGCTATAGAAAACACATTTGAGCCACAGGGAATAATTGAAATACCTAGTTCCTCCATTCACGGTTGGAAAAACAGGCCTCAGCTTTACCACATTTATAAACAAATAATCAACATTTTATCAATTTATTGTATCCTGTCAATAATATTTGTATTTTGTAGGCACAGGTGATAGCAGGAGCTCCTTCTTACCTGACCAGGCAGAATCACACAAACTGAATCACACACTGTGACAAAGTGAGTGATTGACAGAAACAAACATGGCTGCTTATACGTCAAAAAGAGGAAAAAAAGCTAAATAATGGACTGAGAAACGGCATGGATCAAAAATCGAAGCACCAAACTATTACTTATCTCAGGTAAAAGCTATATTTATATTTTGTTTTGAATGTCACAAAAATGTTGGAAAGGAGATGTCTTCCGCATTTGAGGGACACGTGCTACAAATTAGAAGCTTTGGTTGAATCATCTCAAATTTGGACAGATGTTTTTCATGCTCTATTGTCCAATTTCTACATTCTGTTCGAATCCAGAAGGGATGGCTGGTCAGGCAAGAGTGAGCTGCTACATGGTTTCATCAAAGTCAACTCACAGCAAATCTATAAGTCAAATGGCCCAACTTGAAGCCTACACACTTGTGCCACACACTTCTATGGACCATGTAAGGCTGGTGGGATATTGTTATAACAATGGCATCACCTGTCTCAATTACTCCAGCTTGTTTAGTGTTTTGGTCACATATACAGACTTATAGCCTATGTTCAGACTGCAGCCTGAAATGACCCAAATCCATTTTTTTTGCCCCTATGCGACCTGTATCTGATCTTTTAATCACAGTCTGAAGGACACAGATTTATTTTTTTCAAATGCGACCCAGGCCACTTGGATATGTGGTCCTAAAACAGATACATATTCGCTATTTTTGGCATGCGACTTCAGTCTGAATGGCCAGGTCACATACATCCGACCATCAACAAGCGAGAGTGGTACAAGTAGGCGCTCAGAAATGTACACAAACGTTCTTCTCGTCATACGGAAATTGTGTATGAAGTCCATGTCAGTGAAGCAGCAAAGCACATAGCAATCCCACCACTCTCAGCACCAACACGTTCCTTTCTACGGATGTTGTTGCCACTGCCCCACAAAACGCCAAGGCCAAAAACCTTCTCAATCTCTTCCTTAAAACAAATAAGTTGTACATGTTTTGGCTCTCGTACGACAGCAACTTTAAAATTACCAGGCGCTCAGTGCTAGTGTCCATGTTTAGGCACTGAGCACGCTCGCTGAGTGTGACCTCGTCGTGTCCTCCAAGGCGCATAGGGCGTTTAAAGTTCACACTGGAGATCACATACAAGTCGCATTTAATTGGAAATGTGAACAACTTCGCAAAAAAAAAATCTGATTTCACAAACAAATCGGAATTGAGCTTTAAGCCCTGCAGTCTTAACATAGCCTTAGACATCTCCAATTTAACCCATATCAGTCAAAAGAATCAGAAGTCATTGTCACATATTCTATGAAGGTGCACTGTGTAACATTACTAGTGGAGGATCCGCCAGTTGCTTGTCTCCATGGAATGTTATAACTTTGTGCAGGATGTTCCACAGTATAGATTAAACCTATCTATCATGAGGGAGACAAGCAAGAGAGTCGCCCCTGTTCACAGAGGTTCATTGTATTTCATTGTTCATTGTATTTTTGAGCAATTGAAACACCTGTAAAGCATAAATGCTGGATATGTTTAATGTCATATCATGGAACATTCCAGGTGAAGCAATAACATCTCCATGGAGACAAGCAGGAAAGTTGCACAATGCACCTTTAAGGAATATTCTAACAGCATGTTCATAACCATTTTCTGGATGCTCATCCCTGCTGTTTGCAGATGATGTCTTGATCGGACCGGGACCTCCAACGTGCACTGGGGCAGTTTGCAGCCGAGTATGAAGTGGCTGAGATGAAAATTAGCTCCTCCAAATCTGAGGCCATGGTTCTTGACCGAAAAAAGGTGGCTTGCCCTCTCCAGGTGGATGGAGAGTCCTTGCCTCAAGTGGAGGAGTTCAAGTATCTTGGGGTCTTGTTCACGAGTGAGGGGAGGATGGAGCGTGGGATTGACAGGCGGATCAGTGCAGCATCGGCAATGATGTCGTTGCTGTACCGGACCGTTGTGGTGAAGAGGGAGCTGAGCCGAAAGGCAAAGCTCTCGATTTACCAGTCAATCTATGTTTCTACCCTCACCTATAGTCATGACCTCTGGGTAATGAACAAAAGGACATGATCACGGATACAAGCCGCTGAAATGAGTTTCCTCCGCAGAGTGGCTGGGCGCACCCTTAGAGATAGAGTGAGGAGCTCAGTCACACGGGAGGAGCTCGGAGTAGAGTCGCTGCTTCTTCACGTCGAGTGGAGCCAGTGAGGTGGCTCGGGCATCTGTTCTGGATGCCTCCTGGATGCATCCCTCGGGAGGTTGTTCCGGGCATGGCCCACCGGAAGGAGGCCCTGGGTGAAGACCCAGGACACGCTGGAGAGACTATGTCTCTTGGCTGGCCTGGGAACGCCTTGTAGTCCCCCCGGAGGAGCTGGAGGAAATGTCCAGGGTGAAGGTCTGTCTGTGAAGTCCCTGCTTCGACTGTTGCCCCCGTGACCCGGCCCCAAAAAATGGATGGATAGACGGATGGTGATAATATCTGTCCAACATTTTAGTAAATCCAAATGTTTTTTACTCTTCATTATATGCACCTCTAAAGACTCTGACAATCATCCAACTGCACCTATTTTATCTGCGATCTATTTAAATAAATGCTGGTGAATTATTCATGTTAGAAAAGGCATCTTCAGATCTCATAATTAGCACACCTTTTAGAGCACTTTGTGCCGTTTGATATAAGCTCCATATTAAGAGCCTCAGTGATCAATGCACTAAACTGAGTAGAAACTGAAAAAGAACACATTTGTAGGCATGTTGCGTGTAGACTTTTTTTTGTTTGTTTTATTTTACTTATTTTTTTTTTTTAATTTTGACAAGATTGGACTTGAGTGACAACTGTTGTTTGGTGTGTTTTATCACTGTTTTTGTGTTGTTCAGTGTAGTGTGAAGGGAGGGCTGTTTTTATGTAAAATGTTCAAAATTGGGAGGAAAAAAAATATTAAACTTATATATATATAAGTATATATATATATATAAGTGTGTGTGTGTGTATATATATATATATATATATATATATATATATATATATATATTTTACAATTTCAGTTGGATTTAAATGGTCAACCTAAACTCATCTAAACTTCACAAATTCAAAAGATTAAAATTTTTTATCATTTCTTTTTCATTCTCCTCTTCTTTTTGTCAGTTCAGACATATAGTACTTTGTGCTGTGTGACGTAGAGCTGGAGGAGCACCATGAGGGAGGAGGTGTTAATAGAGGAGCAGTGTGGAGCTGCCAGTGAGAACGCAGCTCTGCATGTGGAGAGGTGTCAGGAGGACGAGGCTTAGACCTGCCTGCTCTCAGTCCAACCACACATGATGATGAAAAAACAAGAACACACACCAAACTATAGGAACTAGGAACAGATATGGGACAAGATCTCCTACCACACGATCTCATGAAATAACCTACCACAATCTACCAGATGGTGTGCGCATGAGAAAAATGATCAAGAAAAGTAAAAAAAAATAGTGAATAAAAATGTGAGGCCAAAATTGTGAATTATTATGTCAAAAATCTCGCTTTCTCTCGTTCTAGAGGACACAGTCTTTTATATGGTCTTGTTTTGTGGAAATTGTGTCTAATGTCTGTTTTAAACCTGATTTTGGAGGCCACAAGCAAGTTAAAAGTTAAAAAATAAAAATAAAATTTCAGGTACTAAAATTGCACTCCTGTTTTGTGAACACTGCCGCATTAAACCATGACACTGGTATAAGCAGAAGAATGTAAAAAGATGCATTAATATATGCAGTGGCTGTTGTGTTATAATGTGATGAAAAACATATTTCAAATACTTAAAAAAAATTCCATTA
Source organism: Paratrypauchen microcephalus (assembly GCA_036785185.1). NCBI lineage: Eukaryota > Metazoa > Chordata > Actinopteri > Gobiiformes > Gobiidae > Paratrypauchen > Paratrypauchen microcephalus. Next base: position 5,764,531 of record JAVJIX010000005.1, on the reverse strand, counting down.
ACCTTTACTCTACACTGTAGCTGTAGTCAGAGTAAAAAATATTACTTTTGAAAACTCATCTATGCTAGCTCCTCTTCCTTGGGGCTACTGTATATCATAAATCAATAATCTCCCCACACAAGCATACAAAATTAGAAATAACTACACTTATAAATGATTCTCTGGAGAACAAAACCGTGCTGTTTGGAGTCTGACCTTTTAGTAAGGCCATAGCACTTTCACACCTGGATGAAAATGATTAATATGCCATATCCAGGAGCGCTATACCGAGATACACCTCTCACCAGCAACGAAAGTCTATGCTATAACTTTAGCATGACTCTAATTAAAACGATTTGAGAAAAATATCTAACTGCAATTTTTCTGAGCATTGCAGTTGTGATGTTTTAATAATAGGATTCTGTTCAAAGTTCACATTTAAAACACATCCAGAAGAATTGACAAAAAGACTGACGAGCACAAGAATCACATTACAGAACATATTTGCACAAATCGTGACTGCATAAACGGGCATGACCTGCTACCCACGTCTTTATACGGTCTATGGTACAGATCTGAACTATAGGGTTTTACTGAAAATAAGACAAGCTATGTTTGTGGAGGAAATTGCGGTTTTACGATTTGCTTAATGCATAAACATCTATTTGATCATGATTAAAGGCGTTGTACCTGATTTTTACCGTCTTAAAGGTCCCATGACATGGTACTTCTTGATGCTTTTATATGGCTCCTTAATGGTTTCCTAACACTGTAAATGAATCCTTCTTCAAAATCAACACTCACTGCATGAGATATGACTCTGACAGTCTTCATGAGGCTAGATATGTGTCTAAAATGCTTTATTCTGGGTGTTGCTGCTCCAATGCAAATGAGAAGGACAGAGAGATTGGCTAAGGAGCGGGTTTCCCCCGCTGGAAGCGCAGCTCTGCACCGCTGTCTGCTCGCTTCCGTGTTTAACACAGGAAGACAAATGGGAGACTTTGCAATGAAAAAAAGCATATTTACACAGAAAATAAAATTAAACCACTGGTATTTCAGAGGTCCAGAGGGTCGGGTAAGGGACTTCCGAGCCTAGAAACACTCGGACGCGCCTCCAGGCAAATAAAAAAACGCATTTCGCATTGTAGCGCATTCACAGTCCAAACTCTATGGGCGGGATATACAGGGACGCTGAGCGGAGACAGAGGGAGGGGCTGGAGCTGCATTTGCCGATCTGACGTCAAAAAGGTGCCTTGTCCGAACTCACCCATTTCAACACTGGTTTTGTGTAACGCAGAAAAGGACCGCAAATGCTCAGTTTAGACATTTCGCAACTTTTAGCCATGGGGGGGCTAAACAGGGTAGGGGAGCTCACATTAACGTTCAAAAACCTCAGAAAGTGAAAATTTCATGCCATGGGACCTTTAAAATGTGATTTTTTAATTTTTTTTTTTTAAAACTACACCAGCTGCATCACTGTGTGGTATTGCACCTGCACTGTGTATTGCCGGAAAAAGCTACACCGAGTAGTGAGAGCAGCTGAGAGAATCGTGGGTGTCTCTGTCCCTCCCTGCAGGACATCTACCACACCCGCCTCACCCACAAAGCCCTATGGGTGATCCCACCCATCCATCCAACTGCCTCTTCAGTCTGCTCCCATCAGGAAGGAGACTGAGGAGCCTCAGAGCCAAGACCAGCAGACTGAAAGACAGCTTCATCCACCAAGCTGTCAGGATGCTGAACTCTCTCCTTGCCCTCCCTCCCCCAATGACACTGCTGCTTGAATGACACTTAAATGACACTAACACTGCTGCTTAAATGACACTTAAATGACACTGACACTGCTGCTTAAATGACACTTAAATGACACTGACACTGCTGCTTAAATGAAACTTAAATGACACTGACACTGCTGCTTAAATGAAACTTAAATGACACTGTCACTGTTGCTTAAATGACACCATTTGAGCTTTTTTAAGCTACACATTGTGTGTTTTACTTATTTGTATTATATAAAAGTTTTACTGTACTTTTGCTACAGGTATATGTGATGTTTTAGTCATGTTTATTGTCTTGTTTATCAGATGTTTTATGTTCAGTGTGGGCCTAGGGAGCACTGCAATTTCAAATCCTGCCTGTACATATGGTTTTTGACAATAAAGCTGACTTTAAACTTTGAACTATTTCATTTTAAACAGTTTGGTGTGGTCCTAAGTTATTCCTCGCTGACCTTATGCATTCTGACCACTTTAATTATTCACTGTGATGAGTTTGTAAGTGCTTTTCACAACTTTCTGAAGCCAGGGCGGGGTTTGCCCTCGCTGTAATGCCATTGCTAATGTAATGCTTATCCTTATTATTGAACAACAGACTGCTTTATGATCAGATGCAGGCATAATAATATTAATACTACTACTACTACTAATAAATCATACAGTGAGGAAAATAAGTATTTGAACACCCTGCATATTTGCAAGTTCTCCCACTTAGAAATCATGGAGGGGTCTGAAATATTCATCATAGGTGCATGTCCTCTGTGAGAGACATAATCTAAAAAAAAAATCCAGAAATCATAGTGTATGATTTTTTTAACAATTTATTTGTATGATACTGCTGCAAATAAGTATTTGAACACCTGAGAAAATCAATGTTAATATTTGGTACAGTAACCTTTGATTGCAATTACAGAGGTCAAACTTTTCCTGTAGTTTTTCACCAGGTTTGCACACACTGTAGGAGGGATTTTGGCTCTCCTCCACACAGATCTTCTCTAAATCAGTCAGGTTTCTGGGCTGTCGCTGAGAAAGAGATTTTCTATTGGGTTTAGGTCTGGAGACTGGCTAGGCCACTCCAGAACCTTGATATGCTTCTTACGGAGCCACTCCTTGGTTATCCTGGCTGTGTGCTTCGGGTCATTGTCATGTTGGAAGACCCAGGCACGACCCATCTTCAATGCTCTAACTGAGGGAAGGAGGTTGTTCCCCAAAATATCGCAATACATGGCCCCGGTCATCCTCTCCTTAATACAGTGCAGCCGTCCAGTCCCATGTGCAGAAAAACACCCCCAAAGCATGATGCTCCCACGCCCATGCATCACAGTAGGGATGGTGTTCTTGGGATGGTACTCATCATTCTTCTTCCTCCAAACACGGCGAGTGGAATTAAGACCAAAAAGTTCTATTTTGGTCTCATCTGACTACATGACTTTCTTCCATGACTCCTCTGGAGCATCCAAATAAGATGGGCCTGGACATGTGCTGGTTTAAGCAGAGGAACCTTCCGTGCCATGCATGATTTTAAACCGTTATGGTTTAAAATCATGCATGTCACGCATGTCTTAGTGTATTACCAATAGTAACCTTGGAAGCGGTGGTCCCAGCTCTTTTCAGGTCATTGACCAGCTCCTCCTGTGTAGTTCTTGGCTGATTCCTCACCTTTCTTAGGATCACTGAGACCCCACGAGCGAGGTGAGATCTTGCATGGAGCCCAAGTCCGAGGGAGATTGACAGTCATGTTTAGCTTCTTCTGTTTTCTAATAATTGCTCCAACAGTGGATCTTTTTCACCAAGCTGCTTGGCAATTGCCCTGTAACCCTTTCCAGGCTTGTGGAGGTCTACAATTTTGTCTCTGGTGTCTTTGGACAGCTCTTTGGTCTTGACCATGTTAGTAGTTGGAGTCTTACTGATTGTATGGGGTGGACAGGTGTTTTTATGCAGCTAACCACCTCAAACAGGTGCTTCTAATTTAGGATAATAAGTGGAGTGGAGGTGGACTTTTTAAAGGCGACTAACAGGTCTTTGAGGGTCACAATTCTAGCTGATAGACAGGTGTTCAAATACTTATTTTCAGGAGTATCATACAAATAAATTGTTAAAAAATCATACACTGTGATTTCTGGATTTTTTTTAGATTATGTCTCTCACAGTGGACATGCACCTACGATGAAAATTTCAGATCCCTCCATGATTTCTAAGTGGGAGAACTTGCAAAATTGCAGGGTGTTGAAATACTTATTTTGCTCACTGAACATAATACATAAGGCATCATTTAGATTTAATTTGGTAGGATTATAACAGTTGTAAATATAAACTCTAGTGTTACACAAATCAAGAACCAATTTGCAAAGAAAAGTTGAAAAAATTATGTTACTGCACTAGTCTTGAGCAGTAGAAACACCCGGTATGAATAAATGCTAGATCGATATGTTTAAAGTCATACCATGGACTGTTCCAGGCAAAGCAATAACATCTCCATGGAGACAGGTAGGTAGCGGACTCCACCAGAAAAGTTGTGCAGTGCACCTTTAACTGTGCTTTCGTAAAATGAGCAGTCTAACCTGTCACAGACCCTTAAATCTTGCAGGCCTATCTCTTATAACGATATTCTTTTTGCGACTGTGCTAACTGTGTGCGTTTTGTGTGGCGTGGGCGTAGTAGAAGTCTCATGGGGACGCGCAGGTAAAGCCGAGGAGCTGAGGAGAGTGCTTTAAAGAGAACCGAGCTGCACTCATCTGTCTGCGGTGAATTAGATTGCTTCATTTGCACATGAAATGAATGGACGTATTCTGCCTGGATGAGAACTTTTGCATTTGTGTGGAGATAAGTGGATTGTACTGCAGTGAACAAGAGAGGCCCTCATATGACTGTGCTCATGTGGATTTATTACGTATTTACTGATTAAAAGCATGTTAAGCCACAATCTCCCTTTTGTAAAAGCACTCGCAATTATTTTTATTGAGTGTGTTGACGGACTGCTCGTTTTTCAATTAGGGTTTATTTGCGGATTAAGGGAAGGGTTTTAATAACCCTGGCAGAAGCTATTGTAATGTTTGGCTAGGCTGAGTGGGGTTGTCAAAAAATCAATGCTCAGATACTAATCAGTGCAAAACAAGTATTCAAAGGTACTCATTCGAAGTGTCAATATTATCAAGTATCAATAGTGAAAAAAAATATCAGTTAAAGCCCCTATATTATGGAAAACTGAATCTTGTGAGCTTTTAGTCATGTTATAACGTCATTATCTCCTCAAATCATACCTGGAGTTGTGTTTTATTTAATTCACACATGTTTGAGTCATCCTTTATGTCATCTGTCTACATCTCTAAAGCTCAAAATTAAACTTTTACCTTTAAATTATCCCAAATAATTCTAGTGAAGGTCTATAAAATTTAAAAACACACTGGAGGACAGTGTATTGGTAAATATGCAGGGTTTGTGTGTTAAACATGTATGAACAAAACAAAACACAACTCCAGAGGGGTATTCCACGAAAGCAACTAAGCGCATTCGACAGTTTGCGCTAGTTTTAGTGAGAGTTCGGTTCCATGACGCTCGCTAAACTTAGTCCCTGCTGAGTTGCTGGGGCAACATGGTTTTAGCGGATTGTCTGGTACCGATAATTAAACATGGCTGCTTTTTCATTCCTTGAGGGGGGGGCTTGTGTTTTTTTTTGGTTTTCATTCCTGGGGGGGGCACTCGGAGGGGGTCTCGCCCAGGGAGTAATTCAATGTAGAATCGCCACTGTACAAATATATAATATTTATGACATCAACTGACCACCATGAGAATCAAACTCACACCTCCTGCACACCAGACCGTAACTTTTCCCCTGCGCCACGGATTAGTGTTGACATTGATAGTGAAAAACATACTTAAAAAACTCAACCTCCAGCACTGTTATAGGACTTACGTATTTAAGCGCTCGGCGATCTTCTGCCACGCCATGTCTCTTGCCTTGGTCATTGCAAATGTGTTGTAGAGTTCCAAAAGCAACTTCTGTTCTGATGCGCCGAAATAATCGGCCCGAATCTTCGACATGATCGCGTTTTCGACAGTTGCTTGTTCAGGGCTTCTTACCTTCCCTGTGCACGCGTCTAGGCCAGGCCTGCTTAGGCCTGACTGAACTTAGCGCTGCTGAGGCACAGCTGAAATGCGTTAGTGGAACGGCTTCACGCTTCAGTCTAAGTCAGGCGAGGACTTAGCACTTAGTCGCCTCTATGTTTAGCGACGTTCGTGAAATACCCCTCAGGTATGTTTTTGATGAGGAAACATCATCATAATATAGATCAGAAAATAGTGTAATATTGGCACTTTAAAGCACAAAACTGAACCTTTCATAAATAGTTTTAGAATGGTCTTAATCTACAGCTCTGGAAAAAAATAAGAGACCACTGTAAAATTATCAGTTTTTCTGATTTTACTACTTATAGCTATGTGTTTGGGCAAAAGGAACATTTTTGTTTGAGTCTATAAACTACTGATAACATTTCCCCCAAATTCCAAATAAAAATATTATTGTTTAGATCATTTCTTTGCGGAAAATGACAAATGGTCAAAATAACAAAAAAGAAACATGTTTTCAGACCTCAAACAATGCAATGCAATGAGGGCAGGCAGAGGATGTGCAGTAACAAGGGAGGAGAGTGGAGCAGACAAGAGCTGTCTCAACTCCTTCAGACTAATATGTGACTATGCAACTCTGCCATGGTGTCAGGGCGCTGTGGCAGGGGGTTTGCAAAGTGAATGGTCAAAAATGTTCAACTTCTTATGGAGAGAATGCCCTGTATTTGGCATGTTTGAATAATATTGCATAGTTACACTGACCTGGACGGTATAAAAAGAAGCTTGGTCCTACAAATTGATGTCATCTGTTTGTATGGCGGGAAGTGGAAAACCAAGAAAACCACAAAGGTTTTAGAGTTCATAGAAGTTCATAGGAATCATTCTGACTATTTCAGCATTCAAATGGCCTTCACGGAGCTAACCAAATTCCAATTGTAGAATTTGTTTTATGCTAGTTTAGCTGAACATGCCAATTAGACTGACTATATACAGCTCTGGAAAAAAACAACAACAGTTTTTATGATTTTACTACTTATAGTTATGTGTTTGGCCAAAAGAAACATTTTTGTTTGAGTCTACAAACAAAATATTATTGTTTAGAGCATTTAAGCTAAATCAATAAAGTTGATCTAAGTCTAAGTCTTATTTGCAGAAAATGACAAAAAGATACATGTTTTCAGACCTCAAACAAAGCAAAGAAACAAGATCAAATTCATTTTAAAACAACATAATACTAATGTTTACACTTAAGAAGAGTTCAGAAATCAATATTTGGTGCAATAACCCTTATTTTGAATCACAGCTTTCATGCGTCTTGGCATGCTCTCCACAAGTTTTTCACATTGTTCTTGGGTGACTTTATTCCACTCCTGGTGCAAGAGCTGAAGTAGCTCAGCTTTGTGTTTGTGTTGGAATTCAACAGACGCTGGAATGGAATGGCTGTAATACATGTAAAGATGCTGATTTCAGAAAAAAATGCAGTGGTGTCTTATTATTTTTTTCTTCAGAGCTGTATATCAGATCTAGCGAAATAATATGTATTACTGTAAATAAGTTGCTATTGCTATGTTTAAAAAAATACTGTCTTACTCTAAGTTGATATCTTCAATACTGTACTATGGAACATTTCAAACCAAGCAATCACATCAAAAAAGTCCCATAATGTCTCCAAAAAGCATGGAAATCTGTTTGGAATTTGGAAATAAACTGGACAGTGGGTGGAAAGAGGATAGGATTTGTGTGTGTATGCGTGCGTACGTGTGTGTTTGTGTGTGTAGGGCTGTCAGTGCTGACTCTCTGTATTTACACACCTGTCTGACTACACTGTTCTACTGCAGCTCTCATGACACAGAACTCAAACACACTCCTTTCAGCTTGTCACATTTATTACAAGTCCATTATTTGACTATCGCACACAGGCTCCACCACTGCATGCCTGCCAGTTTCAGTTCTAACACTTCCAAGTCTAAATGTGCTACATTTCTGGACTACATTAGTTTCTTCATAGCAAAACCAGTTACAGTGATGATGCTGTAAATTTGAAAACTTGCAGCCATTTCAAAAACGACAGGAGCACATTTTTCATGCTTGCTTAACTCAGGGCTCTCAAGGCTCACGCATTGAGAGTGTGACACACGCAATTCGACGTATTCACACGCGCACACGCCACACATGGCATTTCTCACGCTGATTAGTGTTTTTTTTTGTTTTTTTGTTTTTTTGTGCCCAGAAAATCGGTCTGTGTGGCTTAGTTTATGCAGGCTCCGCGCGTTTTCAGCGCCGCCCCCTCCCCCTGCTCCCCCGAGCAGGGGGAACAGGGGGAGGGGGGGACGGCGCGTCTGCTCGCCGTCCCCCGGGCACGTCCTGAGCCTCAGTCCCGGTGCCACGTCTCCTCTGAGACGCACCGACTCCGGTCCCGGTGTCTCCGTCTGTGCGTAACGTGTCCCCCCCGACGGCCTACGCGCGGAATACGCGCGGCCCAGAGCCGAACTGCCCGTGGTGAGACGCGATGAGACGCGGTGAGACGCGGGCCCGGTGCATTGACCAGACTCTTACATGAATCCGTTAAAAATGTCCCGCTCCCTCCTCCCCGCCCCTGCGGTGATGATAAAACAAACTGAGAACCATCATGTAATAACTTTATTTATATAACTCTCATTAGTTGCTTTGTAGTTTAAGTTTGCTCTTTAGAAAAACAGGGCTCTCAACACGCAATTCGACGTGTTCACACGCTCACACGGCATTTCTCACGCAATTCAAGCGCCAAAAATTGTTCACTCGCACCCCCCCCCCCCCCCGCACCCCCCGTCCTCGGAAATTACAGTCACACGCACGACCCCGCTCAAAACTTGAGAGCCCTGCTTAACTTATGTTTACTTGCGATTTTATGTCCTCCATGAATCTTTGAATTCCTCTAGAGTAGTGCCTGTTAAAACCATCTCATTCTGCTACTTCTGATTTTTTCCTTTAAGACAAACAATATCCTGTCCCTCTGATGATCTCATTCCCTGGCAAGATGGTTTTTAAATGATAAAAAGAGAAATTCAATTTGTCAACTGGACAAAGTTTGTCTGGTCGAAAACGTTTCACCGCTCATCCGAGAGGCTTCGTCAGCTCTGGTTCTAGTGCTGGTTAGACACTGTTTATATCTAGCTGCAGGGAGGAGCTCCCTACACTGAAATAGCTCTGAAACTATCTCAACTAATCTGTCTGTTTTTCAAATTTCTCTGGCGTCTAGTTTAGCCTCCCTATTCAAGCCTAACAACCCTCTCCACACCTCTGCCCTGGCTTGCCTGTTTCTTTGTCTGTTTTTGACTTGGTTTGAGAATCGAATTATAAATGAGAGACAAGTTATGTCTAACTCCCCCATTTCTGTTTAACGACGGATTCTCTTTTTTGACAAAAATTGCCTCTTTAACTCCCCTCTCAAACCAGTTCTTTTCCCTGGCTAAGATCTGAGAGCTAGATATAAACAGGGTCTAACCAGCACTAGAACCAGAGCTGACAAAGCCTCTCGGATGAGTTTTCGACCAAACAAACTTTGTCCAGTTGACAAATTGAATTTCTCCTTTTATTATGGATTTTACCTGGACGACTGAGGGACTCTTCACGCATGGTTTTTAAATATAGAAAAAACGGCATGTCGAAAGCAGAGGACACAAGGAGTCCAACTGCTGGTGCATTGAGGTTAAAAATGAGAGCTATGAGCAGTGTAGTAGTGCTAACAGTAGTTTTTACTGACTAAAAATAAACACAAATGTTGTCATTATGATTAATCCATTTTTCGTTAACTAAAGCAATGCCTAAAACAAAAAAAAATAATAATAAAAATGAAAGAAACAAGTAGAGATAGATCCAAGTTGCCAGAATATATATTATAAAAAAGAGACCACTGGATTTTTTTTTCTAGGAGCCAGCTGAGGTGGCTGGCCTGGGAACGCCTTGGGGTCCCCCCAGAGGAGCTGGAGGAAGTGTCTGAGGTGAAGGAAGTCTGGGTGTCCCTGCTTAGACTCTTCCCCCTGCGACCTGGCCCTGGATAAGTGGAAGAAAATGGATGGATGGATGGATTTTTTTCTGAAATCAGCATCTCTACAGACATTACAGCCATTCCATTTCAGCGTCTGTTGAATTCAACACAAACACAAAGCTAAGCTACTTCAGTTTTTGCACCAGGAGTGGAATAAAGTCACCCAAGAACAATGTGGAGAGCATGCCAAGACGCATGAAAGCTGTGATTAAAAATAAGGGTTATTAATAAGGGTTATTGCACCAATTATTGATTTCTCTTCTTAAGTGTAAACATTAGTATTATGTTGTTTTAAAATGAATTTGATCTTGTTTATTGGCATTGTTTGAGGTCTGAAAACATGTATCTTTTTTGTTATTTTGACCATTTGTCATTTTCTGCAAATAAGACTTAGACTTAGACAAACTTTATTGATCCACATGCTCTAAACGATAATATTTTTATTTGGATTTGGGGGAAATGTTGTCAGTAGTTTGTAGACTCAAACAAAAAAAAGCAACAGCTTTTGCCCAAACACATACCTATAAGTAGTAAAATCATAAAAACTGATAATTTTGCAGTGGTCTCTTATTTTTTTCCCAGAGCTGTATATAGTGAATCTAATTGGCATGTTCAGCTAAACTAGCATAAAACAAATTCTTCAGTTGGAATTTGGTTAGCTGCGTGAAGGCTATTTGAATGCTGAAATAGTCAGAATGATTCCTATGAACTTCTATGAACTCTAAAACCTTTGTGGGTTTTCCTGGTTTTCCACTTCCCGCCATACAAACAGATGACATCAATTTGTGGGACCAAGCTTCTTTTTATACCGTCCAGGTCAGTGTAACTATGCAATATTATTCAAACATGCCAAATACAGGGCATTCTCTCCATAAAAACTTGAATATTTTTGACCATTCACTTTGCAAACCCCCTGCCACAGCGCCCTGACACCATGGCAGAGTTGCATAGTCACATATTAGTCTGAAGGAGTTGAGACAGCTCTTGTCTGCTCCACTCTCCTCCCTTGTTACTGCACATCCTCTGCCTGCCCTCACTGCCCCGCTGTAGACAATGCTCTCCTCTCTCTGCACCAAGAGGCTATCCACAACTCTTTTATGCAAATGTGACTGGGGCTTTTTAGCAGACGGACTACGGAGAGATGAAAGCAGTCATTGGGTATTTGTTCCACTGAAATGTCATGTAAAAATGCAAAGAAGAGTCTGACCTGAGGTAGCAAGTAGACAGGAGATCTGTGTGAACAGTGTACCTGCTGCTCTGTACAATGGCAGTGGTGAAGACAGAGCAAATTAACCCAGCACCTCCACAGCGAGTGCCTCCCTCCCAACCCAATTGCACCAGACTACATCTTTGAGGACCATAAATTATGCAACCATAGCGGCTTATCCAGACAGCTGAGCGGGAGATAAAGTGCGAGGCATTCTATCAAACTTTTATTTGTGTTGAAAATTCACTCTGTTGTTGAAAGCCAAGGCGATCAAGACACAACATGGCTTTGGAGTGAATGTTTTGATCATCAGGTTCCCATGACATAAATCCTTTATTTTGAGATCAACAACAAATACAGCTTAAAATAGGTTGGGGTGCACTATGTAAAACTTGTAAGGTGGAGGGCTGGCTACTTGCTTGTCTCCGTGGTGACTATTTGTTATTTCTTTGCACGTAATGTTTCACAATATGGCATTAAACTTATCTGGCTTGCATGCATCCACTTAACGGTTGTTTTAAAGCTCAAAAATACCTTAAACATGAATTCGTACTATGTGCAGGTTTGCTTCTCCATAGATCTGACTAGCAACTTGTCTCAATTGTTCCATACTGTACCATTACATCTCCATGGAGACAAACAGGCGGCAGACCCTCTGTCAGAAAAGTTACTCAGTGCACCTTTGCTATGTTTATGACTGTGCACATCTCATTATGTAACTATATTTAACTTCATTTATTCTTTACGGGATTCGGGAATCAGGAAGTACACGCTTTGTATGCTATTTATTGTTAGCATAAACAGTGAAAAGTGCTTCTAAACTCATTGCAGTGAATAATTATGATGTTCTGAATGCATAAGGTAAGTGATTCATAACTACACCGCTACAAAACAACTTATAATGAATTAGTTCTGTTTTTCACGTTTTAAGATTGTAAAAATCAGGTACAATCTTTAAAGGTGCACTGCGCAACCTTTCTTGTGAAGGGTCCACTACCTGCTTGTCTCCATGGAGATGTTATCCATATAGCATTTAGAATATAATAGTCTTTATTGTCATTATGTTTATTTATTTATGGTTTATTTATTTATTTATTTATTTGCACAGGGACAGTGCACAACATTTCATTGACCTCTGAAATAAACAAGAAAGATGCAGGTGCCAGGTTATAGCAAAAATGGTAATTTCCACCTGTAGCCCCGGGACAGGTTGATGTTAATTAAATATACTATGGCAGAGATTTTAAATGGGTAATGGACCCGTGCATAAGAATAATCACATGTGCATACATATCAGATAAAATTCTGACTGTCACTATGCCATTTCTAATAAACATTTAAAAAAAATCATCTTTATACATCCATACACACACTCACCAGTCCTAGCTTCACTCAAACACATTCATCACTAATGACTGCAAATTTGCTTTGATAGTAGCCATTTCTTTGTTCAATGTGCAAACGTTTGAAAACTTGTACATGTGATAATCTCATTTGTCAGGTAAAACATAACAAAATTGGGGAAGGCTTCTCTGCAGGTGTATCACAGATACAAAAATACGTATTTTTGACCGGCAAAAAAACAAATCTTCAATAAAAACAGAACAAAACAAACAATAGCAGCAATCAACACTTGGCATGCAGGAAACTCATAGAATCAATACATGTAGTAAGGTAAAGTGTTGTGGTGCGATTGGGGGGCAGGGGGAGGGGGTTAGTGCATGCGTGAGTTCAGTCTGGTGATGCCTTGGGGAAGAAGCTGTCCGGTCCGGATTCTGATGGACCTGTAACGTCTGCCTGATGGCAACAGTTCAAAGAGATGGTGTGCGGGGTAGGATACATCCAGAGTAATCTGCTCTGCCCTGCTGAGGCATCGAGAGGTGTAGATGTCCTTCAGGGAGGGGAAGGGGGCAGCCTATAATCCTCTGGGCCGTCTTCACCACCCCCTTTATTCATGACATGCGTTTTTATTACTCAAAAAAGTAGTGCCTGTAACCTGCGTGTCTCCCTCATGATAGAATCTATACTGTGGAACATTCTAGACAAAGCAATAACATTTTCATGGAGACTAGCAGGTGGCGGACCCTCCACGAGAAATGTTACCAAGTGCCTCTTTAAGGTCAGTCTCTATGGAAAATAAAGTTAATGAGATGTCCCCAACAAGCATGGGTTTGTGTTGTGTGTCAGCTGGACAGTTGGAGGATAGGATTTGTGTGTGTGTGTTTGTGTGTGTGTGTTCTCATGACACAGAACTCAAACACACTCCTTTCAGCTTGTCACTTTTAATATGAGTCCATTATAAGGCGTTTTATCAAAGTTTTATTCGTGTCTAAAATTCACTCTGCAGTTGAACGCCACCTTTGAGGATCAAGGCAGAACAAGCTTTGGGGTGAATGTTTTGATCATAAGTTCAAAGTTCAAAGTCAAAAACCATATGTACAGGTTGCACACAGAGGATTTGAAATTGCAGCGCTCCCTAGGCCCACAGCGAACATAAAACATCTAATGAACAAGACAATAAACACCATGACTAAAACATCACATATACAAAGATTCATAGAGTGAATGCAGCAGGGGTTGAAGAAGTACTCAATTTTGATACATGAGTAAAAGTACAGATATTGGAGCAAAAAATACCCAAGGAAAAGTAAAAAACATGAAAAACATGAAAAAATCAACTTAAGTAAAAGTATTATAGTACCCGTCTAAAAATGTTAATTACTGTAAAGAGTCAAAAGTAGTATTTTGTGCATCAAATGTAGTGATTTTGATTCAGATTTATGGTGGATTTTGTTCAAGAGAAACAATTAAATAGCTTTTTAGAACAGATTTTTTTCCCCTCAAACTACAAATGTGTTTAAAGATGAACCCAGTCAGTCTCACGCGATCATAAAAATACTTTAACTTTTCAGTCCTGTTCAAAAATGTTGAGTAGAAAGTACAGATACCTGCTCTCAAACGTAGTGAAGTAAAAGTTAATTTTTAAATCTACTTAAGGAAAGTACAGATAACTCAAATAGCTGTAATTTAGTACAGTACTTTTACTACTTTTGCTTTTTTGCTTCCACCACTGGAATATATTTCATGTCAGACACACAATCATGGTAGAAATATGAAAATAGGATGTAAAGGGCGTTAATGTATTAATGTATAGAAAAAAAAGGGATCCCCAAAGTGTTCATTTATGTTGTGAGTTTTTGAGAGGAGCAGGGAGTTTATGATGAGAACAATCAAAGCACAAGTAGCCTCCAGTCAAGGCTCCATAAAACATGAGTGTGTGTATTTGTGGCCTTCCTCTTGCAGTACATGTGCGCTGGAGGTGCAGACGGGCTTTGCTGTGGAGAACAGCAGTGGTTTAATAGTCCAATGACTTGAGCTTTTAAATATGTTTTAATAGTCATCTTATTTTTATACCAAGGGATCCATTCATCACTCCGTCACCCCCACAGACTGTAGATATAAATGGACATAGCGAACCTGCTAGCCACTGCTTTCCAACGTGAGTGAGTATTCCTAATATGGAACTGGCTCCAAATTTGATCCTATAACTATTAGGCTACGTTCACACTGCAGCCTGAAACGACCCAAATCCGATTTTTTTTGCCTCTATGTGACCTGTATCTGATCTTCTAATGACAGTGTGAACGACACAGATCCGATTTTTTCAAATGCGATCCAGGCCACTTGGATATGTGGTCCTAAATCCGATACATATCCGATCTTATGACATGCGACTGCAGTCTGAACGGCCAGGTCGCATTCATCCGACCTGAGTGTGTTTCCTCCAATGAGAGTGGTACAAGTAGGCGTTCACAAATGTGCACAAACGTTCTTCTCGTCATGCGAAAATAGTATATAAACTCGTATCAGTGAAGCGGCGAAGCACGTAGCAATCCCACCCCTCCTGCCTGTGACTCCGCACCCACATGTTCCTTTCTGCACACGTTGCTGCCACTGCCCCGCAAAACGCTGTGGCCAAAAACCTCGTCCTTCTCCGTCTCCTCCTTAAAACAAATAAGCTGTACATGTTTTGGCTCTGGTACGAAAGCAACTTTAGGCTACTTCCGTAAACACTGAGCGCGTTCGCTGCGTGTGACGTCATCGTGTCCTCCAAGGCGCATTCGGGACACTTTTGGGGAGTTTAGCGTTCACACTGGAGATCACATACAAGTCGCATTTAACTGGAAATGTGAACGGCCTCGCAAAAAAATCGGATTTCACAAAAAAATCGGAATTGAGCATTAAGCTCTGCAGTGTGAACGTAGCCTTAGTCACTACTGTAACTACTTTATACAGTCTATGGACACACCTCAGGCCAGTTTCAGACAGTACTGTACCTCAGATTTGTGTATTTCATGACCATTCACACATGACCAGCTCATTGGTCATTATTTTCATTTACAAGAAAAAAATCAAACTTCACCTTAGATTACCTCAGATTTTAGTGCTTCACTCATTGATTCTGCAGAAATATGCAGTGTTATTTTAAATATTTTTTCATTGTGAGCAGCCATATTTGATTTGATACAAATTGACCATGTGTGTCCCCGATTATATGATCAACCTGACTGACATATTTGTAAAGTACTGACAAATAAATTATGATAAAGTTTGACATTTGTGGATCATAAGTTTGGATGTTTCTTTCAAAAACTTTGGATGTCTCATAGTGACGTAGGTCCCTGTCCTCCACCTGAAATTATGACATTATCCAATTGTAGTGAATACAAACTATTGTACTGCATTTTTAGGCATCAGTGCTCAGAACATCAGTGTGCTCCAATCTCCTGCCCCTGCTTACTGCCTGTGCTGCTCGCTACAACGAGGCACTATAGAGACAGTGTCATTCGAGATTCGGGCTCTGTAATGTAATGAAATGACATTCGGACTGATATAGTTATGGGGCTATTGAGAAACTATTTTGCAGTTTTGAAACACAAGTCCATAAAACTGTTTTGTTTAGCAATAAACTGGCCTGTGTCAGATTGATAAACGTGTCACTCTGATTTGAGTTCTACACATAAATCAGTCTGGGATGGCTCTCACTGACAGCGATGGGGAGCTATCAGGAAGTTCAAACAAATACTTACAGACATCTCTAACGTTCGCAAACACATAAAGTGCTTACATTCGGCACATTTTTCACAAACAAAATAATTCATATTTTAGCTGAGTATGTCTGTTTGGGTCCCGTGTTTGTTTTGATTCACGTGGGAGCACTGTCTTTGACTTCTTCCCAACTTCTACCCAAAACCACAATGCTGTGATTGGCCCAGTCCCTGACCCATCAGTGTCCGGGCCCTATCGCACCATCGGAAGCATGCCAAGATGTTTTCTCAGGAGTTTGTGAACTCATAAACATTGTGGGATTCCATCTTGCTGCACAAGGTGAGATTAACAAACTGTTTTAGACCAATAATGGAGCTGCAATGAACAAAGTCATAAGTACATTTCAGATAATCGTATCATTTGTCTTCTTTAATTCACCACATTTGTTTGTTTTTTACCTATTTTGTATGAAGATTAATTATGCAACTTTAGCTCTAAGTCAATATATTCTAGGTACACAAAATAATTAGCCCTATTCCAAAGCCTGCATAAATTGCTTTAAAGAAGATACTGGCCAAAAGAATACGCACATCACTTTATCCAACTAAAGGCTGTCCCTGTAAGCACACACCTCAGAACTAAGAGGCATTTGAGTCCAAAGTTTATAGTATCTATGAGAAATGCCATCATTTCCATAACCTGAAATGATTCAATGTTGTTGTTATTGTTACTGGGAAATAATAAAATAAATCAGAAATTAATTGAAGTCTGTAAACAGGAGGTGAAGGCTCTTGGCATAGACAGCATTATAGACCAGAGAATAGAGCGCTTGTTTTCCAGAGAAGGACACCCTGAATGTCTGTAGGAGGTTGTTTTGCTCTGGCTGAACCAGAACATAAGGTTTTATCTTCAGTTTAAAGAAAATCAATAGCAGAGAGCAGAAATAATGAGGGAGAAAGTGTCGGCTTGATGTATCATGTTCAGTGCGATCTTGAATGCAGCATGTTCTAGCAGTTACAAAGAAAATGTCCTTATATTAACCTTAATAAGGACATATTGCAACATCAAATTTTATGAGCTTTTCATCTTTTTTATAACATCGTTCCCTCATCACTTGCTTGCTTTAAGTTGTTTGATTGATTTATGCATGTTTGAGTAGTCCTGTTTTGTCTGCTTTTTCGTTTTCACTCACCCTCATCATTTTAATATTATGAGATATTTTGGGGGCAATATTGACCAATAAATCATCTTATTACACAATTTTATAGGCCAAAAAAAGGGTTTGGCATTGGCTGAATTGATATCTTGGAAGCCCGAAACCCAATCCACCAAAATATTCTACATCAACAAATCACATTTTTCAGCCAATGTAAATTAAAATCAGCTACGGCCTTTGGGGAAATGCCACTCTGAGGAAACTCTCTGTTCTACAATTTGAAAAGGAAGTCAATAGACCTTTTTCTAGTACTAAGCCGTAGCAGATCAATATTGTAGTGTACAATGAACAAAGTGTAAATTAAGGGTGCTATTACACAAAATTGCCTCTCGTGAGCTTAAAGCTATTTTAGAATGTTGTTGCTTCATCAAAGACATACCTGAAGTTGTGTTTTGTTTCATTCGCAAATGTTTGAGTAACTTTTTACATTTATTATTAGTATTAGTAGTAGTATTAGTTTCTACATCTCCAAAGCTCAAAATGCTCAGTTCCACCTTGTGATGTCATGTAGTGGTTGTTTTCAAATGAAGAAAAAGAAGCAACTTTATTGATCTCACACAGGAGAAATTATTCTCTGCATTTAACCCATCCTGTTATTAGAAGCAGTGGGCAGCACATTACTGCGTCCGTGATCTTCTTGCTTCGGCTTGGTCAGGACCTAAGCTGGAGGATTTTACCTATGGTGCATGTTTTGGGTTGATGGGGGAAACCGGAGTGCCCAGAGGAAACCCACCCAGACACGGAGAGAACATGCAAACTCCACACAGAAAGGCCCGGGCGACCCGAGGATCAAACCCAGACCATGCATGCAAACTCCACACAGAACACACACACACCTAACTTAACAGCTACCTTTTACCTTTTGCCTTTTAGAGATAGGCAATTCCAGGGCTGAAATGATCCAAATTTCTAACGAAAGTGTCTGTATTACCATGACATCACAAGGGGGAGTGTTTTCTGTTTGAGAGAAGAACTCATCTAAATATACAAGGTGTGTGAGTTAAACACGTGGGAATGAAACAACACAACTTGTGATGAGGAAACAACATTATAACATAGATCAGAAAATAGCATAATAGCATAATATTGGCCGTTTAAGAAATAGATGGTACCTAAATCATGATTAAGTAAAGAGTACAATATAACTACAACAATTAACTAAAATGTACTAGTTAATCTTTTAACTGATGGAAGACTACATTCTAAACAGAGGCCAACAGTTCTGATTTTGTCTAAAATCCCAAGTAAAGCAGGAGTTGAAAAGATAAGAAGACTTACCATGATGCACCACTCCCTTCAGTCCGTGGATGATGGGTTCCACAGCCGGGTTATCCTTGGCTCCAACCTGAGGACACATCATTTCTGTTAGTTTTGTATTTCAGACACGGTTGGGCGCGACCACATCCTTTGCCCTCACCATAAACACCGGTGCACCACAGGGATGTGTGCTTAGCCCATTTCTTTACACTCTCCAAACAAATGACAATATTAGTCCCTCCGCAAACATAACATACCTCATATACTCAGATGACACTGCTATCCTTGCCTTGCTCAAAGATAATAATTCAGTTATGCAGTGCAGTGACAACCATCTCCACCTCAACGTCAGCAAAACAAAGGAACTCATTTTCAACCCCCCTCACCACAGCCACCCATCATCATTAGCAGCCAGACAGTAGAGACAGTGGACACGTTCAAATATCTCGGGGTCACAATAGACAATCCACTTACATTTGATCAGCATATCACGGACATTTACATAAGAAGCCATCAACGATTGTCAGTAATCAGAAAACTCAAAGGACTCTATGTTTCTCCACATCTTTTATTACGGTTGTACCAATCCCTCATCGAATCCATCCGCTTGTAATGTTCCACCTGCTTTTCCAATATTCTCACTGTTAAAAACCGGTCTAAACTCACAAAGGTAACACATACAGCTACTAAAATCATAGGACTCCCCACACCCAGCCTTTGGCCGTTGGACGCATTGCACTCACCATAGAACAGGACCCCACTCACCCACTACAGGAGCACCTCACCCTTCTGCCCTCAGGAGGGAGGTACAGGACGCTCAGGTGCAGGAGGACCTGCTTTGGCAGAAGCCTGATCCCCTTGGCCATCACATTTTTGAACAACAGGCCCCGTTGAGTGTGCTGTAATTTCTATTGTAATGTGTATATGTTTGTTGTGCTGTGTTTTCACTGTATATGTCAAAGAAGCTCTGTGTGTGTGAGAATGAATTTCCCCTTAGGTACAATAAAAGTCTATAGTCTAAAAAGTCTAAAGTCAGACACAAGAATTATCCAAATGTGTTTACAGTATCAGGGAGATTCCAATCACAACATCTTAAAAGTTCTATATTACGCAATATTGACTTTAAGCCATGTTACCCCCTCATAAGCATACATGGAGTTGTGTTTTATTTCATTCACACATGTTTGAGTAATCATTTATTATTAGTCTGTCTACATCTCCAAAGATCAAAATGCTCTGTTCCACCTTGTGATGTCATGAAGCGATAGTTTTTCAAGGTAACAGCTACAATTTACCGTTAGTTCAGTAGAATTCCTGGGCTGAAGTAATCAAAATGATTCTAGTGAAGATGTATGGAGTTTAAAAACACAATGGAGCACTTCCTGTATTACCACATGACATCACAAGGTGGAACAGTGTTTTCTGTTAAAAAAAAAAAAAAAATGCAAGAATTTGAGCTTTGGAGTTGTAGACAGACTAACAACAAAGAATCACTCAAACGTGTGAATGAAACAAAATTCAACTTATGGTATGTTTTTGATGAGGACAACAATGCAACATAGCTTAAACCTCACAAGAGTTCATTTTGTGTAATATAGGACCTTTAATTACAGGAACAGAACTTCATGTTAACTAGGAACCTGCTTGAAAGTACTGTGTATGACTTAGTATTGTGGAGACATTTGTTGGCCCTCTGCCTTTGACTTTACTTTACTTTATTTTATGAAGGTCTTGGTATTGGATTCTTGGACTACATGAGGTCTTTTGTGTGTAATTTGTTTGGTTCCTCAGAGTTTTCCTCTGAGTGCGTCACTAAAAACATCTACAACAGTGGAGGACAAGACTCCCGTGCAAAGGGGATTGTAAATCACAGTGGGTATCGTTTTAATTAAAAAGGTCAAAAAATAAACAAGCAGCAACACTGTCAACAGACTACCTACTCTATCAATATTAGACTACTCTCTGCAACCCATGTGTTGGAAAGCTTATTGTGTTGTTGTATTGTATTTACTTTGACAATGAATGTATGGACTGGACCGTGTAATTGTATTCTGAATACCTGAATGCTTACTTTTACTGCAAACTGTCCAAAATGACCTTTTTTTTTAAGACAGTAAAAATCAGGTACCTTCAGCACTAATTCACGAATGAAAAGAACTGCACATGTATTCACCAAAAGAGCAGTGTTTTCTTATTTCTTATAAAAACACAACAACAAAAAAACAACTGAGCTACAACGGTCCAACGTTTTTCTGGACGGGGTGGAACTCAGTCTCGTCACAGAGTTTAAATACCTGGACTGACGTTGAACCCACATTGACATTTAAGAAACACATTAAGCACCTCACAAAAACTGTTAATTTTAACTTAGTGAATTTTAGACAGGCAAGATCCTTTATGACTCTATATGGGGCACAAATGTTTTTACACTCTATGATTCTGTCTCATATAGAGTACTGCATAACCACATGGGCACCACACTCAAACCAGTGGAATCACTTTTTTAAAAAGCTGTGAAAATATTGAGCAAGAAACCATTCTCAGTTCACCACTGCACTATTTTAGACAAGTACAACCTGCTTAATTTTAATAATTTTGTTCATTTTAAATATGGTTGTTTTATATATAAAGTTTTGCATGGGCTCCTCTTCTGCTAAAGGATTTTATTAAAACAAAGACTGTCAGTGGGATGGGAACTAGGGCCACAGCCCGGGGGAACTGTGAGGTCCCGCACGGACTCCGGGGGAACCGTGAGGTCTCGCACAGACCCCGGGGGAACCGTGAGGTCCCGCACGGACCCCGGGGGAACCGTGAGGTCCCGCACGGACTCCGGGGGAACCGTGAGGTCCCGCACGGACTCCGGGGGAACCGTGAGGTCCCTAACGGACTCCGGGGGGAACTGTGAGGTCCCACACAGATGCTCTACATTTGGACAAACTGTGCTCTCAGTCAGAGGCACTAAGTTCTGGAACTCTCTCCCATCATCAATAAGAGAGACTCCAACACTAGACACTTTGAAATAATTTGAAACAGTGGCTAAAGGAAAACCAGACTTGTGGACACTTTTAATGTTTAACTACTGTTATAGTCACTTGTCATTGTTTTTGTTTTTGCTGTGGTGTCACCTGCCCAGGGACTACAGAATGACAAGAGCATTTTTGCTATAATCTGGCGTATTTAAACTGCAATGTTGTAAATGTTCATT
The DNA here is from genome assembly GCA_036785185.1 of Paratrypauchen microcephalus. Classification (NCBI taxonomy): domain Eukaryota; kingdom Metazoa; phylum Chordata; class Actinopteri; order Gobiiformes; family Gobiidae; genus Paratrypauchen; species Paratrypauchen microcephalus. The sequence goes on along the minus strand of JAVJIX010000005.1, from coordinate 5,742,751 downwards.
AATATGCACCGTCCCCATTAAATAAAGAATAAATAAATAAAAATAAATACATTTTTGTCACTATTTATGTGCTGTTTGAAGCCTACATTATATGATCAAGTACCACAATTAGCCTATTTTAGGAAAAGAGAACTGAAGTGAATTCTGAATAGTAACTGTACTGGAATACACTGAAATATACAAGTTTAGTACATACTGTATATGTATTTTCTGTACATGTATTTAGTTATTTCCCAAATCTGGTGACACAATCTTAAGTGTATTCATAAATTACCCCAGGTGCTCTTAAGTGTACCACTGACTACACTCACATCAGCGGGGGGATTTGTGGAGTGACAGGTCCCAGTGGTGGAGCTCAGTAGGGGAAGGCTCTGGTGCTTTCTCAGAGTAACATTCTTAGCAAAAGATGCCTCTTTTCTCCTCCTCCGCTCTCCCCGTGATCTCTTCGTCTCACATGCACACTCTTGAGTCTCGCGTTCAAAACAAACTCTTATTGCACTTTCAGTGAATATCTTCTTGTGCTATTTGAAATGATTACAGTTGCGTGGGCGTCTGCAAAAAGACTGGAACATTGTCTCACTTTATCTTCCTTTAACCCTTTGTACCAAACCTCCATACTTTTTGTTTATTGCGTGTCGATCTCTGGAGTGCAGGTTTCACAGTGTGTTAGTAAAGTCTTTCCATTAAGAGGGGGTATTTTAGTTCTATGGGGTATTAACTGCTAACTTATAATGTATTTAGATCACCACGTTGCCTTTTGTTTTGAAAATGCCATATTCATTGAGAATAATGTACAGTATTAACATGGTGTATTAGTTTTACTTTCATTTTTTGATGCTCTGAGTCTCCTCTTCCTTAACTACATCACTCAGGAGACCACAACAATATCAGCGTCCATCCCGCTAATGAAACTACTGCACATCACATCATTTGTGAAGTTGTTGTGTACAGTTTATCATGTTTTTGTACACTAGTATTTATGGAGAATTGTCACATGGGAGCATGGATAACGTAGGCTTGTGGGCTGATTATTGTACAGAATCTTAAGGCTCAGGAGAGATCACAAAATACCCAAACATGGGTGATATCTAAAACGTTACCTTATAACATGGTAGAAAGTTTGATTGGGCATAATACCCTGTCTTTAATAAACTTTAATGACACACAGCAATGACAGTGATAGGCTATTTTAACTGGTTCCCACATATGTAGTTTCTGTAAACTATTGACATTTAATATTTGCATGTCTGATATATGTATAAGTATGTTAATGAGATAAATGGTCACATCTTTATATAGCGCTTTTCCACCTTCAAGGCACCAAAAGCACTTTACAACAAGGAACCAATCACCCATTCACACACCAGTGTACGCAGACACTGGGGGCGAGGAGGGTTAAGTGTCTTGCCCAAGGACACAACGGCAGCATTCATCTGTGGGAGCTGGAATCGTACCAACCAACCTGTGGGTCAGTGGATCTGACCGCTCAACCACTGATGTTTCTTATGTCAAGAGCGGGATTTGAACCGCCAACCTTTGGATCAGTGGACAAACGCTCTACCAACTGAGCTACTGCCGCCAGATAATGGCTTTGCATGGATGGCTGGAACAGATGCAGCGTCATCTATTCAGTATTTCATGGAAATTTTCCCTGAATTCCCAGAATTAAATTCAAAAACACTTTGAATTGACCAAAAATATTACATCAAAGGCTGCCAGCAGTTATGCAACAAATGTTCTTTGCAAACATGTAAAGGGTTTCACAATGTTTTGATCTATGTATAATGTTTCCTCATAAAAAAACATACCCGTAATTGTGTTTGGATTCATTTAAAGGTAAAAGAGAGGTAAAAAAAAAAAAAAAAAAAGAGGTAGAGAGGTAAAAGGTACAGTAGCTCTTGACTTGAAAATTACTACTTCATGACATCACAAGGTGGAAAAGAGCATTTTGAGCTTTGGAGATGTAGATAGACTAATAATAAAGGCTTACTCAAACATGTGAGAATGAAACAAAACAACTCCAGGTATGTTTTTGAGGAGGTAACAGCATTATAACATAGCTTAAAGCTCACAAGAGTCTATTATTTTGTGTAATATAGGACCTTTAAATACTGTCCAATAATCATGTATGTAGATTCATAATATGTGTTACAGATTATAAAATGTATTCTCATTCATATTCATTTTCAGAGGCATTCTCAAACTCAGACATTTTCGCTGGTCATACTTTGATACAACGCCAGTGCAACTTTTAAATGTGCTTTCTTGTAATATTGAAATTGTTTGAGCTTTTGGGTTGTTTAAGTTTCCAGTGTGACTTCAGTTGGTGCAGCAATTTGAGAAGAAAAACAAAATGAAATGTCTGAGGGCAGATTGAAAGAAATGTATTCGATGCTGGGGCCAGTGGAGTGTGCAGTACTGAATGCAAACCAGCCAGCAGTGCTTTTGGTGTGATTACAGTCATTTAACCCACTGGCATAAGAGAATGAACTAATTTTTTTGCTAGATTCAAATAGCAGTCGTCACATAGATTATGGTTAATTTCTCAATTTTGCATCCGACAGTGAAAATTGAGCAAGTATATTTTCTGTAATTACCTCCAGAACTCTTTCTTTATTGCCAGTTTTTGAATGCATACACCTGGAGGTTGAAATTTTGAAGGTATTTAAAAGAATTTAAAGGTGCACTATGTAACTTTTTGGTTGAGGGTCCTCCCCTGCTTGTTTCTATGGTGTAATAGCCCAGGTAGCACCTTTCGCGGCCTAAGAGGAACAGAGTCGCGCTGAGCCAACACATAGCACCTACACCTTGACGAAGACGAGTCAAGTCCAGTACAAAATTATATATTTTTATTAATTTACCAGTGTTTGAATAATGTAAAAATACTCAATAGAAAAGAGCTAAAATATTTGTGCACCCCTCCTCCAAGATGGTTGCCTGCCCCGGAACCTTCATAAGGTGCTCCGGCTACCTGGGGACTCTTTTAGCCGGAACACCTGAGGCAGACAACAAAAGAGGGTAAGTACAATTAAATTCACTCCCAATTACTTAATTAAATGCACTTATTTCATTTACTTATTTCATTTCTTTTACAGGTCACTCACTGAAACACAATTTTAGCCAATTAATTATCAATAAAGTTTTAAAACTTTGCTTGTTTCTGTCAGTACTATCACCTCTTACCTCGTACCAGATCTATATAATGGACTAGCTACATTACATATGGATATGTCATTGCTGTGCCTAGAATGTTCCACAGTATGACATTAAACATCTCTCCTTTACATTTATCCAATTACCGCTACAACTACAACTTACAACTTCACAAACCTGATGTGATGTGTCGTTCATTTGCAAGGATGTACAGTGCCGTGAAAAAGTATTTGCCCCCTTCCTGATTTCTGTGTTTTTTGCATATTTATCACTCAAAACATTGTCAGATCATCAAACCAATTTTAATATCACACAGAAACAACCCAAGGAAAGACAAAATTCAGTTTTTGAATGATGATTCCATTTATTAGTGCACAAAAAAAATCTAAACCTATCTGGCCCTATGTGAAAAAGTAATTGCCCCCCCTTGTTAAATCACAAACTAACTGTGACTAACCACAGTTTTGAGAAAACTTAGTTCAGTTCTACATGCCACACCCACACCTGATTGTCACCACCTGTGTTGAATCAAGAAATCACTTAAATAGTTCCTGTCAAACAAAGTGAAGTTGGCTACAACATCTCAAGAACAAACACATCATGCCACGATCCAAAGAAATTCAAGAACAAATGAGAAAAAAAGTGATAGAAGTCTATAATTCAGGAAAAGGTTACAAAGCCATTCCCAAAGCTCTGGGGCTCCAGCGAACCACTGTCAGAGCCATTATTCAAAAATGGAGGAAACTGGGAACAGTTGCAACCCTTCCCAGGAGTGGTCGACCAACTAAGATTACTCCAAGAGTGCGACGACGGCTCATTCAGGAAGTCACAAAAGAACCTAGACGCACATCGAAAGAACTACAGGCCTCGTTGGCCTCAGTTAAGGTCAGTGTTCATGACTCCACCATTAGAAAAACACTGGCCAAAAATGGCATCCATGGAAGAGTTCCCAGGAGAAAACCACTGCTTTCACAAAAGAACACAAAGGCTCGTCTCACCTTTGCCAAAAAGCACCTTGATGACCCTCAAGACTTTTGGAGAAACATTTTGTGGACCGATGAGTCTAAAATTGAACTTTTTGGAAGGTCTGCAGCCCGTTTCATCTGGCGTAAAAATGGCACAGCATTTGATAAAAAGAACATGGTGCCCACAGTAAAGCATGGTGGTGGCAGTGTGATGGTCTGGGCCTGCTTTGCTGCCTCAGGACCAGGACAACTTGCTGTGATTGACGGAAAAATGAATTCTGCTGTTTACCAGAAGATCCTGAAGGAGAATGTCCGGCCATCAGTTCGTGCCCTCAAACTCAAGCGCTCTTGGATCATGCAACAGGACAATGATCCAAAACACACCAGCAAGTCCACCTCTGAATGGCTCAAAGAAAACAAAATTAAGGTTTTGGAGTGGCCAAGTCAAAGTCCGGATTTAAATCCGATTGAGATGCTGTGGTGTGACCTTAAACGGGCAGTTCATACAAGAAAACCCTCCAATATGGCAGAATTGAAACAATTCTGCATAGAAGAGTGGGCCAAAATCCCTCCCCAGCGGTGTGAAAGACTCATCACCAATTATCGCAAACGTTTGGTTACAGTTATTGCTGTCAAAGGAGGCTCAACTGGCTATTAGATTAAGGGGGCAATTACTTTTTCACATAGGGCCAGATAGGTTTAGATTTTTTTTGTGCACTAATAAATGGAATCATCATTCAAAAACTGAATTTTGTCTTTCCTTGGGTTGTTTCTGTGTGATATTAAAATTGGTTTGATGATCTGACAATGTTTTGAGTGATAAATATGCAAAAAACACAGAAATCAGGAAGGGGGCAAATACTTTTTCACGGCACTGTATGTGTGTTGTGATAGCGCTCCGAAGGGGGAGTGACTTAGAACGGGCAGTGTAAAAACTGTAATAATCCCACTTTAAAGGGTTTGTACCTGCTGATTTTTTTCATGTAATTTAAGTAACATTTGTTTGGTACAGATACACAGTATAGTAAAAGCAGCTCTTGGTGTCAAAATGAGACTGATATCTGCTGATGCATCTGTTTTTATAGTGTTTTATTCTCTGCGAAACAGGAAGTACACTGTTAGCATTTTAGTTGTTAACTTTAACATGGTGATAAACTCCACCCTGGCCTCGTGATACATAGGTAAGGATCAATATCCTGCCATTTTCTAATCGATGTTATAATGTTTCATCATTACAAACATACCTGGAGTGTTTTGTTTTCAACATCTACAGTACATCCTGCATATATTTTGTGTTCTTCTCTCAAGACTTGATGTCATGTGGTAATACAGGAAATGCTCCACTGTGTTTTTTTAAAATCCATGCACCTTCCAGAGCATTTTGAGCTTTGGAGATGTAAACAGACTAATAATAAAGTGTTACGTAGACATGTGTGAATGAAACAAAACACAACTCCGGGTATGTTTTTGATGTGGTAACATGTCTTAAAGCTCACAACAGTCAAATTTGAGCAATATAGGACCCAAGAAGACCTAAGAATTTACTATATTTTAACACTTTTTTACCTTTTGTAGAAATACTTGGTGACTTTTTTGAATGTTTGTTTGTATTAGCTTTGACCCAAAACCAGTGGAAGCGTGCATTTGTATCTACCAGCATCAGTGTGAAAGCAAGTTAACCTTCTTTAGTTATTGCAATGTTTAGATGAGTTTGAGAGCTCCATCTGCTGCGTACAGCTGAACAGATTACTGTCACCCAGCACAATGCACCTATAGTATTTATCCAACTGCAATGGACTGCATCCCTCTCATCTGTGGAAACTGCCTTTCTTTCACATTTTGACTTTGCCAAAACTTCCTTCCTTCCTGAAAATGAAATCCTCCAACTGAAGTAAAACTGATTACTTGGCTATGCATGTTAGTGTAGAAACATAAAATAAATACCACTTTTTGATTAGTTTGTATATAGCCCAGAACGTACTTGGGGGCTGTTTTAAACTAATTTGAAAGTTATAAGTTTTGTCTCCTGTGTGCGCTCAGAAACTTGAGTAGGAGTTAAAGGGTTATGAGCGATTTAATAAAAAATGTTAATGATGAACTTAAAACACATGGAATATGCACAAAAAACACTATACCATAAACAAATATCCTCTCCCTCTTCTCCCACGGCTATTTGAATACTGCTTTTAAATATTCACCTATACAGGGCAAAAAATATGCAAAATTTACTGTTGTTTTCCTCATCAAAAAACATGAAGTTACGTTATATTTCAGGAATATTTGCTCTGTATGTTTTCTCAAGGGCTAAAACTGCCTGCCCCCCACTGCTCTACAATGATATCCATGAAGCAACTTTACGTTTTATATCCTACACCCCTGTGTTTCTCAAATGTGTAACATTGATACACGTGGCCCTCTGCAGTTTGAGCATTTGTTTAATTTAAAGCTACCATCTGTAATTAGACCTGCCCTGTTGTATTCTCACATGTCACCACTAGATCCTATCTACAGTACTGCTGACCGATAGTGTGCCAGCTTTGGCCTCACAGAAGACCACCAGACTGGGCTCGTTCTGAATTCCTCTGATAATAGGTCAGTATATGTCTTAGCCCCTAACTCTACACTACTACTACTACTACTAATAATAATAATGATTCATAGCATTTATATAGCGCCTTTCATGACACCCAAAGCGCTTTACAACTACTGCTCTTGATGTTTGCTCTGGAGCTACATCACAGGGTCAACTGCAAGGCCAAGACAGATAAGAGGAGCTTCAGCTGTGTTTGTAGAATCTGACCATCCTAATCAGTGCGCAGTCCAGTGACCCTAGAGCTGTTTAATAAAAAAAAAACAAAAAAACTAACACCCACAAAGTGTGCATCATTGTTCTCTACTGCACTGATTTTAAAGGAAATTTCAACCTGACAGTGCACCTAAATGACCCAAGTGTTTCCACATGGGAGACAAAGCTGCAGTTGGGAAAAAAAACAAACAAACACTGCAATAAACCTCACAGACTGTATTATCTGTGACTCTGAATAGTTTAAACATGAACCATCTCCAAAATCTTGATTACGTGCCCATGCACAGAAGATAATATTCTCCAGACTCACCATCAACTAAATCCTGCAGGAACATAGAGCGATGCATGGCATCAACTGTGTTTATGCAAATGTGCCATGTGGCTACAGATCTTCCCTGAAGTCATTATGTCGTGTGCACCCTAAAAGCTTTTGTTTTAGCTTGCTACAAACAACTTGCCAGATATTTTAGAGGATTCATGGCATAGGGAATACCAAAGATGTCAAAAGTCTGGATTATTTAAAAGCTGCAACAGTTGTTCCTTATAATGAAAAATAAATACATAAAAATAGCCTGACATCAAACTAAAATGAGCCTTGAGTTGTAGGACAAAACCAAGAGAAACTGGAACTATAAGCCAAGACCTTATCAAAGCATCTATTGCTTTGACATTTACTAAAATCAAAGAATACACCAGTACAAAAAACACACAGCAACCACCTTCCAGTATTTCTTTGTTTCAAGTGAAAAAAGCAATCATGAGGCACTAGTCCATGCATAAACCTCCATACTGTACGGTCTGTTGGTTTGGCAGAACATGCATCACTT